>JAZDUH010000263.1:6252500-7452500 GCA_036419115.1 Scarus forsteni
ATATTTGATTTTTGCATCTACTGTTGAGCTGACAGAATTTGATCATACTTGAAGATCAGAAGTATATGCACTGTTATAGGCTAAATATTATAGTTCACAGTTCAGACATTTATAGGTCTAAACTGCAGCTCTGAGGACTGCTATTTGTTTTCCTTTTCATTCAAGAATGTACTTATCCTGATTGTTACAACAACAAAGCACTTTTTATTGAGATTTTATGTTTGTATTTGCACTGTAGTCTAAATAAGGGGAAAAAAACACTTTGTTTTTTTCCAAAGAGCATTTAGTTTGTACTGATGCAGCAATATTTTTTGTATGTCTGCATTAGGAAGAAAATGAAGAAAATTAGAGTTTTACAAAACTTCCTACTGTTGGGAAATTTCTATAATCTTTATTTTGTATCGTGAGTATTTTGTATCGTGAGCCCTGTTTCGTATTTCATATCGTTTCGTGAGCTGACCATTTCTTTAAAGCCCCAGCGGTCATACAATTTGGTCACAGGTAACTGCACAACATTGATTTGGAAAGCAAGAGTTTCATTTCTGTTCTAAACAAATATATTTATCTACATCTTTATCAATGTAAATGCTGCTTTGTCTTTAACCTGCTGCAGTATGAGTTTCCCCTTCAGGAATGATGGAGGATTAACTTATCTTAAAGTCATAATATGGACTTGTTTTATTCTAAATCACAGGTATTCATGGGTTTCTATATAATGTAGGCATCTGAGTGTTTGAAAAAAAAAAAGGTGTTGGAACATCTCTCCAGAGTGCAAGAAGGAAATGAGGATGACACCGACACCAGAACTTCACAAATCATCACGAGCAGACAGGTGTGACTCAGGAGGAAAAGCTGCCGCCGAGCCTTAAAGAGCCGCGCTCCACACTCCTCTGATTTCAGCCCCTCTGTTCTCCGCTCCCGAGCGCGGTGCAATAATTGGTATTGCAGGCGGCGCTGACAGTTCACGCGCCGGCACACAGGGAGAGCGCGGCGCGGAGAGCGGGTGGTAAAAGAGAAGAGGTGAGAGGTAGGTGGAAGGAGACAGACACGGAGACGGTGGAGATGGAGAGTGGGCGGGTGGGAGAGAAATCCTGACAAAGGCTGAGTAATATCCACGTCGCTCAGTGGGGGGGCTGCAGGGTGTGTGCTGAGTGACATGTACGAGGACGTCAAATAAACAGAGTGAGAAAAACGGGACAGGAATTGGCCTGTTTCTGCGCATGTTGACCGTGACTGGCAGGCGTGTGTGTGAATCAAAAAGCTGATTTTTTTCTGAGGGCTGACAAGTTCAGACAGGCAGGGTGAGGGTGGGGGGGTGTTTGTTTACTGTGTGTGCTTGTTTGTGAGGAAGTGTATCAAGGCTGATGAAGCACTGACCAACCAGGGGCTCTGCTGTGGAGGAGGGCCAAGAGTGATGTATGTTTTAGAGGCAAAAATGACCCTAAAATGAGCTACATCAGGATTAAACACACTAAATGAACTCAGATGACAGAAAATGACATCAAGAGACGCGCTGTCAGCTCCGCCCACTTTCACTGTTTACTTGCTACTCTGAAATAACCTGACAAGCCAGATGGACAGCTCAATATATCTGCCACAGAAATATTTCACCAGTTCATCTGGTTAGGAGCCCTTTAAATTTGTTTTCAGGAGCAGAACGTTAAAAAAAAAAAAACACAAGCTTGTGATCGGACAAGCGTTTGGCTCGTCACATTCATTACAGACCAATTCACGTCAAGCAGGGTTGCCTCCCATAATGTAGCATACATAGTGGCTAATGTAGCGGCTAATGGCTAACAACAGTTTACAACAGTTCATGGATATTAGCCATAACAGCTAACAACAGTTAATGACTGTTAGCCACTAACTTAGCTGCTAACAGCTAATGGCCTTTACAACAGTTCATGGATATTAGCCATAACAGCTAACAACAGTTAATGACTGTTAGCCACTAACTTAGCTGCTAACAGCTAATGGCCTTTACAACAGTTCATGGATATTAGCCATAACAGCTAACAACAGTTAATGGCTGTTAGCCGCTAACTTAGCTGCTAACAGCTAACGGCCTTTTACTATCGTCTTACACTACATTGTACCACACAGATGATTCATTTAACACTTACATGTGACATGAACCTCGTCAAAGACAATCCCTACAAGTAACTTGTAAACTAGGTAGCCATGAGGACAATAGGCTAATCGGCATGTACGTTCTCAACTTCCGGTTGTCCTCACGTCTGCATTCTGCTGCTCCCGCCTCTCTTCCCTGATTGGGCCGTTAAGAATTCAGCCGAGTGAATTAGTTGGACAACGTAGGCTGGCAAGACGGACCTGCAGGATTTCAGAATCAGGCAGGTCTGTCTGCTCTGCAAGGCTAACTTTGAAATGGAGACTCATAAAAATGCACTCTGCAGGATTGGGATACTACTTGCACTGATTTCAATTTAAATTAAAAACCGTAGCAGTACCTCTTTAAGGTGGGCAGGACCATTTGAGTGTGGCATCCTCACAAAAACAAAAGAGGAAACTTTTGATGCTTTTTGTCACAGTTAGGAGATTAATTTTGTTCCACAGATGCTTGCAAATGGCAAACCCCCATACTATTTAAGCACAGGAGAATTTGGGAAGTCTCCATGTCAAGTTTAGTCCCGTCTCAGCCCTTCTAGAACCCAATTAGAGGTAATATTACATTTGAAATACAATCACACTTGGCAGTGTCCAGTTCAACCTGTTGTGTATTGAATACATCTGACAGCATTGTGAGAGTAGATAAAAACACTACTGCAGAGACCATAGGGCTTTTAGTTAATGCAGCAAGTGGGTGAAAACAGATTGAAGCTAATACTAAAGCTCAAGCTGTAGGAATGCTGAAATGTGAGATGATTTTCAAAAGCAATAACATTTCAACCCTGGGATTTGAAAACTTCAGCTATTTAAAAACTCTGACATTAAAATTTCTGCATTCATCCGTTTAGGTAATAAGAGGAAATACAGATGGATTTGCAGAAAAAGATGCATAAAAAAGGCTTTATTCCAAAAGGGGGTTCCAAACTTTGGCATATAATGCTATCAGAGTTCAATATGTGGCCTTGAGAGAGAAAACTAACCAGCACGGTCTCTTTCAGATGTATTACAGTGCTGGATATGTCTCTGAATCTTTTTGTTATGTGTTACATAAAGTCTGTTCAGACCAGAAAGTGATATTCAAGCTAACCCTGTGTGCCATGAAGACTTATTTTGAATTCAGAAAATGCTTTTGTTACTCACTTGTGGAAGATCTTGGCTCGTTTGTCACTTGAGAAGTTCTCCAGCTGCAAAGACTCCTGGGTAAGGAAGGCTACTGCCAGGTGGAAGTAGTTGTTCCACAGCTTCAAGACAAAAGAAGACAGAGCGGCAGAGGTGTTAGAGGACTGAAGTGCTAATCTTAGTCTAAAAACAGATAACATGACATAACATAACGTGGTAAAAACAAAGACACAAACACACAGGCGGTTTAGAGCTGCTGAAGAGTTTATCTGATGACTGTAGGCGGAGACAGGCTAACACTACCCACTGACTCCCAGTGTTTGAGCTAAGCTAATTAGTGATGGGCGAGCTCTGCCTGTCTCTTACTTGTTTTCTGCACACAAAGAACGGTGTCTTTTTGTCGGTCATGGACTCAGGAGTGAGGCAAGATGCGAAAAACAAATAAAACGTTGGCATATCCTTGTACACGTTACACTTCAAAGCAGTTAACATAACAAGTGCAGCGAAATTGGAGATAATGCAGTGTAGCCTAACACTTCATTTCAACAAAATCTATTATGAAACAATGGCAGATATAATAATGCAATTCTAAGCAAAGCAGAGTGATATAACCCAGTGTAACCCAACGTAGTGTAATAAAATACACTGCGACACAACACACACACAGTCATGCTGCATTAGGCCACATGGCGTATCAAAATACAGCAAAGCAGAGTACTTCAATGTAATGTAAAACAATACGCAGTACAATGGTGTCACATATCACACTAGGGCTGAACGATTTTAGGAAAATATCTAATTGTGAGTTTTCTGGCGGATATTGTGATTTAAATTAAATTCGCATTTTTTTAAAAAAATCAAGCTTCAGTGCAATATTCACCATGTGTACAGTGTATACAACAGTAAGGATATCAATGATCATCTAATATTGATGATAACTAATCTGTTTTCATTATTAAAGGGATACCCCAACCACTGCTCCTAAACAGAAGCTTTCATTTATTGAACTGCTTACCAACACTTCTGTCAATTCAAATTGCCTGCAAATTTGTAAAATAGTTGACACAACAGTTCCTGGTGCGACAGTAGCGCTGCAAAGAATGTGCAACTTTGGCGATCACATGCTTGTATCGTCTGAAATTGAGCTTTTGGTCAAACGATAAATCTTTCAGCCCTACATCAGAGTGTAACACAATGCAGTGTCACTTAATGCATCTTGACACAGTCACACAGTGTTATGTAGCTTGAAGCTAAAACTGTATTGCAGTGCTACACAATGCAGTGTATCACAGTTGAACTTGACACAATGGCAGGTAAAGTAAAGCAATATGATGTCCTGTAGGGTAAGTGTATGTATGACAAAATATCACTATGGTGATATAGTGATGCCAAATGTCTATCCTTCAATTAATAAAACATGGCGCTCTACACATGCTGTATGTCCCTGTTGATTTATCTCCCAGAGACCTGATGGCTCCTCAAGGTTGAGCTCCACACTTGAATGTGAAACTTGAACTGAAATGATCTGCTGAAGAAGAGAAAGTTTACAGAGCGGAAATGTCGGATATCGGCGAGAAAGTCCACTGAAGGATGTCCCTGCCTTATTAATCCAAAGTATGGAGACACTTCGGCTATTACAACATCGAAGGGACAGACAAAATCTATAACTGTGACATATTGCTACATTAATTCTGTTTTAATATATCAACTATCACAGAACTGCTGCATCATGATTATGTTGTTATTGTGGACCATGTATCATGTGTTGTATCTCATTGTGAGGTAGCCCGTGATCCCCATCACTAGTAAAGCATGTAAAGCGGCGAAACATCAAATAATGCAGAGCAAAAAAAAGTAACACAATGCCATGTAGAGCAGTGACTGGATGTAATGTACTTTGGGATTCCCAGAAGTCCCTCTGTCATTATGATTCTCATCAGATATATCATCCATAAACCACTTTGCTTTGGTTAAAAAAGGACAACCATACACATCATTTAACATCTTTATGGAGAACTGAATGTTCCAGAAATCTCATTTAAATACTGTTATCATCACGGCTCCATAGAGGCTTTTAAAACTTGGAGTTGTTGCATTAACATTTCTCCATATGTCAGACATTTACAGATCTGCAGGCAGAAAGAGTTACTTTCTGGGTGGAGGAAGATTAAAATATTCAGAAATGCACATCAAATTGCCGACCATTACACAGTAATTGATGTCCTGTCTTCACCATTTGTGAATCCTCTGCCTTTGGTGGTATTTTTTTTCCCATTTGAAATCTCCAACAATGCTGCACATTAATAAAAATAGAGAAAAAAACACCAGCAGGTGTGGAGGGATGACTTTAAAAAATGCCATCCCAATCTTTTGTAACGCTGCAGTTAGAGGCACTTTAAAAGACAATTCAGTGATGCTTTGACTAAAAGAACATTGTCTCTGGGAGGTTAGGAGGGCTGGTATCAAGGCTGATTGAAAGACGTAGAAGAACAAGAGAAAAGCTTTTAAAGTTTATCACTCACCTGGAGCTCAAAGTTGGTTTGATCCAGAAACTTCTTGTTCAGAACGGCTGCATATTGATTGATGGCTCGCAGGAACACTCTGAAAAGATAAGAGGAGAAGTCTTGATCCTGATCAAGTATATATTCTTTCTGCACATTAAAATAAAAACACTGATGTTCTTTTTAATTCTAAAGCCTCTTGTAGTGCTTCTGAAAGTATGGCTGTGAGACAACTTTGTGCTTTTAACGTACAAAAATTCATGCTAAAATATTATCCAAACAATCCTGCAATCAACAAACAAAGAGCATGGTTCAAATCTACATGAAAAATATTACAAATTAGATCTTACAACACTGAATTTACACTCCTGAAGGCATTTTAGACTTGACACTGCTGCAAAAATCATCTTCACTAACAGAGATTTAACCATATAAATTATTATGTGCATGTACAATATTACCTTTAGGACAGTGCTCTTGGCTAGGGATGTCCAAATTTTATCATTGAGGGCAACTTGCAGAAAAATACAGGTTGTCTACAGGGCTATATTATACCTTCAACTTTAGTCTACTCAAGCTTAGGACTCATACTGCGTTCCAGTAACCTTGGATCTGGAAATGCGTTCCAGCTGAAGTTGGAAAAAAACATGCCGATCTACCAGGCTATTGTTAGCCATTGTTAGCACGCCCTGCGTTGTTGTTCACAAATATCACAAGAAGAATGTGATTATCACTATGGCAGCATTTTTGTAAATGCAAGTCTAACAATATTGTGCATACAGCTGACTTAGAGTGACACACACGAGACAGAAGTGCAAATAAATTGCTTATTACAGGAGCTTAATAACTGTTTACACTTGGGGCATCCATCTTTGATTGTCAACTCGGGGGTGGTGAGGTTCCCCCCGAGTTCCAAGTAGAAAATTCCGACCTCGGGGGGTGTCCAGTTGCAGTTTCCTACTCGGAACTCGGAAATTCCGACTTTCGGGTACAACTGGAACGCACCATCAGCCTGTGGCCTGTTTGCAGAGTGTCTTTCCCTATTCTCCCTTACCATCCTTTACAAATATCCACTGTCTCTCTTTCCTGTCAATAAAGGCCCAAAATGCCCAAAAAGTTTTAAGAGATTGGGGTGAGACTTCAGCCCTTGAAACCACTATAGTGGACCCTGGTGAGGTTAAAGGAATTGTTTGGAATTTTTGAAGAGGAGCAACAGAGAGCAAATGTACGTCTGTACAGAAACAGTGCAGAGGCTAAAGCTTCATACATCAGCCATTATATCATGACCTCTTGCCAACCTGACTGGTCTGTGGCTATACAGCCACAACAGGTCAACAGGTCTGAATTAAACATGGAAGAAACTACTTTGAGAATTGTAGGACTGGAGAAACCCATGTTACCTTTTGAAACAGGTGTGTAAGTTGTGAGTTAATGTCCACAAACTGAATGAAATAAGAGTGTGACAACAAAAAATCTGTTTGGGATGTTTTAGTATCAGAGGATATCAGCAGCTTTCTTTCACGTGCCTCTGCAGTCTACAGCTCTCATCATGCAGAGCCTCCCAGGTGTAAAGAGCATTTATACTTCGGTATAACTACTTCATGACATCAGTATTTGACTAATCCATCTGGGAAAGAGTTCATAAAAACAGTTTGGGAATGGGCAAACCTTTCAGAAGCATATCCAGCAGGTGATTGGATGATCACTCCGCCAATCACATACATTACAAGGATGCTGAATGGTCCGTGATGCTCTGGGCCACTCACAATTGTTGTAGACTGGAGCTTTGCAAGATGGATCTGCCTAGATGCAGACATTATATAAGGCAGATTCATCTGCACAGCAAGGTAAGTGTATTCATACAGTATTTTAGTGCATTTTGTGATATCTTCTCACTTAGTACTTTACAAATATTTAGCATCTAGGTCACTGGAACAGAAGATAAATCTTATTCGTGTGCAGGGATCATTCTCTGAATTCATATCACTGAGTAGAAATTGTATTTTCTAGGCATACAATGTTGAGTTCTTTATGATCTAAAAAAATAATAAGAAAAACTCTTTAGTGATAAAGATGTTGATGTATTGCCCTTTTATATGATTACATCCGCCAAAGAAGGTTATGTTTTTACTGGCATATATTTGCCTCTTAGCTAGCAAGATTACACAAAAAGCACTGGACCGATTTTGCTGAAATGTTAAGGAGATGTAGTTAAGCCTTGCCCAAACTTAAAAATGATTAGATTTAGGTGGTGATCCAGAAAATTGGTATGAGCGAATGATAGTTTTTGTTCAACAACTGTCCAACTAATAATGATATCAACATGATCCTGAGTGCAAAGTGTGGGTTTTCGGGGTCAAGGAATCATATTATGATGATAACTTTATCATAGAACTATTGCTTATAGATGTAACGGCAATATGTGAGCTACCTTGGTGGAGATTTGCTATGTAGTTGCGGTATACTGTGATATATCATAAGGTCAAACGTGTTTGAGCATATGTATGGCCAGATCATTGTTGATACACACCCCTAGTGAACGGTGCAAGTTCTTTTTAAATAAAAATCTGACCCAGTGTTTATTGATAGCATTGATCAAAATCTGAACACAGCAAAGGTCATAAATGACAAACGTTTTGTAATTTTCAATGTCAAGATTAAAACAAATTGCTCATACATACTAAATTTCCTTCTAACAGTAACCTTTCTTCAGATTTACTTTGCTCCCAAATTACCCCAATTAAATCTCCGAAATGAAAAAAAAAACTGAATTGTGGTTTTAAGCCGTAGCCAGACAGCAGAGACACAACAGAGATTTCTACTTCTATCAAGAAAAATATCAAACTTTGAAGGAAATAAAAGCCTCTGAAAAAGCTCAAAAGCAGGTTGAATGTTTCTCTTTGGCAGACGGAGGCACAGACGAGCTGCAGGCACTCCTGAATAAAAAAATGTGATGAGCAGACCTTAATGAGAACTCTGTCTGATGGGTTAATCCACTATGATGTTGCGAAATTAAATGTTAATAACTTAAGTGGCATGAAGCTTTTAGAAGGGAATTATGATTGCTACTCACAAAGTCTGACGCCACTCTGCTATTTGACTTCACTCCCTGGATGAACCGGCTATAAAATGTGAGTCCTCGGCTCAGAGGATTTCACACAAAGGCGAACAAACACCTTATCAGGAGAAGAGAAAAGAAAGGTCCAGCACAGCACTTTAAATAACCACGCACACTGTATTTAAAGAACACCTCTGGTTCTGGTGCTTTATGAATCTTAGTCCCAGCTTTAGTTGGCACAGATATTTTCAAAGCACTTATTGCCAAACAAAGTAACAAAAGAGCGCTTAAGGCAGAATCTTAAGACATATCAGGCTGTGCTGGGAGAAAACGGCAAGGTGAGGCAAGGACAATTGTTTTGCCACCTAAGTGGATTGCATCAGGGTTTCATGAGCGGGCAATAAAGCAGCATTAAGATGTAGTGTTCGAGTAATCGGTGCTGGCAGGTGAGCAGACATCTGCTGCAAGGGGGAGATCCAACACAGCCTTCTGCCTTTTGTCATGGCATCAGCTGAACCCTTAATCAAAGGGGGACTAATGTGGAAGGAGCACGTCCTCATACATCATCTCTGACCCTATTATGTTGTTTCAAGTCTAATGGCAGCAAAACTGTTTGACTGAATATCACATGGACACGGTCTCAAAGGAGGCATTACGAGGGGCCATAATCATGGAAATACTGATGCTGAGAGTCTCTAAGCTGTCAGAGTTTTGGCTGAGGCACCTCCAACCTTGTAAAGAAGCTGGATTGGCCAGATTCCATGTCTGTCATTAGGTCTATCTATCATGCAGAGATTGAGAGCTGAAATGATTGCTGTCATTCAGAAAATGACCAGGCAATTCAGCGTCCTTTTAAAGGACACAGAGGCAGTAGCTAGGAGTGAAGTCACTCTGTGCAGACAGATAAACTGGCCAAAAATGACTGACACACAGCATATTTATTCAACCGCCTGTTTTGAAGGTTTGTAATTTTTAATTATTTTCTATTGATGTTGACTTGAAAAATTAGGATGCACACTATTATCATTGGTTTGATATCAGTATAGGCCAATATCAGCCTAAAAAGTTAAGTATTGTATCGGCCAATATTGGATTTTTTGCAGATATTTACAGTCAATATATCAACCACACAGATCAGCCATATAGTTTAGTTTAGTTAGTTTATTTTGATCATATTTAAAAGTATACCAACCAAAGCGACACCACTGAAAACCAGGTTGACCGAAAAGGTTTTGGCTGAAGCTACTTAGCTTATATGTGCCTAACCTTCTTACTGTACAACATCAAGCAAAAAGTCAAACAACACAATCTCAACAACCAATGAATAATTAATAATCCAAAAAAGAACTGAAAAGAAATAGAACTGAAAAAAAAAATCCAAAAAAGAACAAAAGCAAATACAAAATAATTCCTGAGGACAAATTCTGCCTAGCCCATCAATTAATCTGTAGAGCGATGTATATACACCTATACACACACATACTTGCAGACGCACATCCATACACAAAAAGCTAGGCTTGTACACACATATGTATACGTACATAGCCATATTTACATACATGCACTTTTTTTCTTCTTCTTCCTCTTGTCCTTCCTCTTTCCCCTTCTATTTATTTTTTTAATACCTCCTCTTCTCTCTTCCCCTTTCCGTTTCTTTCCTTTCCTCCTTTTTTCCTTCTTTTCTTCCTTCCTTCCTTCTCCTCTTCCCATTTCTTTTTCCCCCTTCTTTCTCCTCTCTTTTTTCTTTTTCCTTCCTTCCCTTTTTCCTTTCCTCTCTTCCCCCTCTTTCTCTCCCTGTCCTTCTTCCTCCACTTTCCCTTTCTCCTTTCTTTCTTCCTTCTTCTCCCTTCCCTCTCCCATATCTTCCCTTTTCTCCCATTTTCACAGTCCTTTTCCTTATCTCTTCCCTTTTCTTCCTTCCTTCTTTGTTTCACTTTTCTTCCCTTCTCCTTTCCTTCCTTCATACATTGTAGGGCTGGGCAGTATTACCTAATCTCAGTATCGCAATAAATTGAAGCTGTTACCTCGGTTACGATTAATGAATGATTGTTTTATGCTATGCTGGAACAAATTAGTGGTGTTACCAATAGTCATCGACACGGTCTTCCTGCAGTATTTACACTTGACTTCTTTCTGCTTGATGTCCTCTGCACAGAATCCAAAATGTGCCCAAACAATTGAGATGGTATTTTTCTTGGCTACTAGGTCCTCTTATAGATTGACGCTTGTCTGCTCCATGTTGGTGGCGCATCCTTCGCTCTTGGTGAACGTAGACTATATGGAGGGGCACGGTCACTTGACTTTCACAGGGAAAATAATCAAAATAATCGTCATGAGAAAAATTACTTTGATTACGGGGTCTAAATGTCGATTTCGATTATTTTTCGCTTAATTGCCCAGCCCTACTATATTGTCTGAAATACCTGCAAATTACACAAATGCACAGTATTGATGCACCTTCTCATCACTGCATGGGTACATTTAAAAATCAAGGGTTCATTTTCTTCAGTGCTAAATGCTGTTTTTCTTGTTTTACATCTGTTCCTCGCAAAAATATACTACCACTGAAGGAAACAAGTCAATTTTTTGTAAGTACAGAGCTTGTGCTCTTTGGTATCAGCGATAATGAATTTAAAAATATCGAATACTGGCGAAAATCCAATATCGTGCATCCCTACTTGAAAGGTATCCCATAGCTATGTGAAACAGTCCATCTGGTGTGTCAGGTTACATCAACTCTTAATTTCAAAAAGTCCCTAGTTGGGATGTCCAGATCAGGCTTTTTCTGTCTGATACCAACCACCAATAACCTGTTAGTGAGATCTGCAGATATCGATCATGATCATGTTTTCTGGTTTGTATCACAAAAAAGTATTTAAGTTTTTGAGGAGCAACAATTAGTATCTTTCAGAAAAGAAAACTGAATTACTCAATGTAACAATTCATTTATTACTTGTGTTTATTAATGTGGTTGAACAAAATTACTGACAGACTTAAAAATAATGTAAATTATATTCAACAGGAGTTTAGATAACATTAGAGGGGTGTCCAAACTAAGGCCTCTGGGCCAGCTGCTGCCAGAGGGCCTTTTTAATCAGCACACAACAAACTTTAAAACTAGAGATGCTTTGAGAAAAAAAACCTCTACCAAGGAATTTCTGACATTATTTCCATGTCTCACAATGTTAAGAGAGTTTTGAAATAAAAATCCTGGGTTCACATCTGGATTCAGATAATCATCAAAATCGAATCTGTTCTTCCTCATGGAAATATACAGTATAAATATAATACAGCAATTTGTGAGCTCAATCGCAAGCTTGATGCAATTCTTGAACTTGTTTGCAAGCAGGACAACACCTTGGAGAAGTTGACAGCTCGGCTCAGTTGAATGGGCCCACGGATTCGGAACATCATCGTGAGAAACCAAAAGACTAGAAAGGCTGATGGAAAATTACAGTCGGTCTGATCCAAACTATTCCTTATCTCTTTTTGTTGTGGCTTCTCGTCTGTCCTTGAGCAGAGGTATCTACTCTCCTGGAATGTTTTGCTTACAGAGGTGGAATGTTTTGCTTACAGAGGCTCGTTCCCCCCCTCCACTTCCTCATCATGTGAACTTTGCTCTGGAACAGAAACTGTCTCTCTCAAGGCCACACAGTCATCTTATCGGACCTTTGTGAGGTCTGAGCTAGGACAAGGTCACTGGACTCCTTTTCTAATCAACGCCCCTGCTGCCGATCCCATGTGCCCATCTCTGTGTTTGTTGTCTCATGTGTTGAGGTGTTGTTTTTTCCAATCCCACACTGTGCCTCTGTAATAGGTGCCTAGTTTGGAATTGTTTTTTTTTACTCCTCCCTTTCCTGTTGTTTCTCTGCTGTAAGCACTTTGAGTTACAAATGTTGTAGGAAAAGTGCTATATAAGTAAACTTGCTTTGCCTTGCCTTACAATATATAACAAAATATATTAGTATACACACAAACACACACCAGAGATGCATCTATCAAGGCAGAGACGAATGAACTAACAATAAGAATTTATGATAGTAAAAAAAAAACATGGACACCCAGATCATTCATCTGTCCTCATCCCGTTTATCTCTGCTGAAAATAGACTCAAATATGTCAAATAATATATTTTTAAAACCTGCAGAATAATATCAAATGAAGCTTTTGTTTTGGAGAAATGAGCATGAACCAATAGACATTATGAACATGTCATTTTCTGTCAATATAGGTGGCAAAATGTGACATAAAGCAGAAATCTGTCTGTAAATACAAACTTAAGCTCAATTTTAAACATTTGGGCTCACAGCTTTGGGAAAAGGCTGTACTCCCACCAAAAGCACCAGAAACTTTAAGAAGGGACAGAACATAATAGGCCTTGTTTATTGGGCACTATTTATTTGGCTTTAAATAACATCTTTTGGGAATGCATATAATTAAATATAATGATACAATAAAACAAACTCCTTAAAGGGTTCAAAACAAGCAGCATCTTACAGTTTTAAAAGATAAAGCCAAAGTCAAGGAGTAAATCGTGACTGAGCTACTGAATAGGCTCGAGTTATAAAACCCACTTAAGTACTGAACTGAAAGTATGAAATCTTGTTGCTATGTTAACTGATGTTGTTTTTTAAGATCAGTGGCACCTGGAGTACATTCATGTTGCAGAAATAAATTCATTTGAAGGTCGTACTGCTTTGGTTTTAGACCGTCTGGGGATTCCCCGCTGCCATCACCTCTAACTGACCTTGAACAGAAATCACTCCCACTGTCGAGGCGGCCCGGCTGTGGGACATGGAGTATCTTAAATTCATACAATATTCATGCCCCACATTTATCTCTTGTGCTGACTCGATACTATCTGAGGCAAATGTGAGACAAGTCGTGTTAATCATGAGCTGGAAAGGTTAACTGTCGTTTAAGATCTTTAGATTCGTCGTTAGGAGTCCATCTCTGCGGCTTCAGAGTGGGATGTCCCCTCTTTAGAGAGCCCATTACCATTCACCATCCTGTTCCCATGTAGAGAACATCCCCTCCCTCTACACACCCACACCTTCTGCAGCTGTGAACATATCAACACAGCTGATACGCTTTGACAACCAACTAATGCTTAAAGGTGTTTCCTTTAAGTGCAGCAGTGGGCTGAAAACTATTAGTGCTAACCATGTGACACTAATGGGCTTAGGATTTTAATTATTACTGATTAAAAACAGGAGTTCATGTTCTGAGAATTAAAACACCTGAAATGCCGATAGTCTAAGGCATCACGCTTCCTTTGCAGGCTTTGCTTCGGAATGCAATATCTCAAGAACTCTTTGAGGAATTTCTGCAGTTTTTCCAAAAATATACACTCAAGATGCAAGAATAAACTATCAGAATCAGAATCAGAATGGCCTTTATTGCCATTATACAGAATGTACAACGAGATTGGAGAGCTCCTCCTTTCAGTGCAATAGGTAGTTAAAGGTGTAGTCAGGGTTGTGGGAGAAAACGAGTGGAGAGGTTGTTTATAAACAAATTTAGACCCGCCTCCCGAAAGCTGAGGGACGTGCATCGTCATGGAAATGTCCGTAGAAACTGTGTAGCTGACCAATGTAGCTAAGGCAACCCTGACTCGTCAGACAACTGGACTGCCATCATTGATAACATCACAACAACAGTACATTTTGGCAGATTAGACAATAAGATGAATGCCCGACGGCTGTTACTGTTATGTGAAGCACCACAAAGCTAATGTTGCTTACCAATCCAGCAGAAAGACGGCGACATCCGCGTTCGTTTTCAGGTCTTTCAATTAGCGGAGTTCCCTCCACCGTCACTCCTCTGACCTTTTTCTTTTGGGCTGTTTTTCAGCCATTGCTACTGCACCTATTGTATCTCTCTCTTACGCTAACTGCGCACGCTACGCAACCTACAACTCCCCCTCCCCCCTCTGTCTGATCTGCACATGAGTATGATCGCCCCCTGGATGTGGGGGGGGGGGGGTAACTCAGCCCAAGCCACAGTATTTACCTGCTGAAATTCAGAGCAACAGCTGTGCATTGAAACCTGACTTTTTTGTCAACATGCTGTCAGAGGGGACATCTTGTGGATGGAGAGGAGAAATACAGTGATTTTGACAAATATTGCATTAGATTAGAAGATTAGAAGATTGATGACTACACCTTTAAGTTAAAGTATACAAAAAATAGCATTAGTAAAAACAAAAAATTAACAAGTTGCAGGGAGGCTTTAAATATACAAGGTATATACAAGATGAGAAGCAGACTTGTGCACAGCACAGTTGAGGCTCAGTGTACAATATGAGGTAGATGACAAATATTAATGAATGAAAAATAGTCCAGTTCCTAGTCCTCAGTATTTCTATGTTGTTTACATAGTATTGCACAGATTCTGATTTAGTATTGCAGATAGATTTTGGAATTAAAATGTCAAAAGTCAAGGTTGTTGAACCTTGTGTTCATCCCTCCCTATCCCCTGGGATAGGAATCAAAAAGAAATTCCAATTGAGGATCAATAAAAACTCTCTAAAGGAATCAATATCATTTTACCTATTTAGTCCATTCCCTTCCTTAGGCTACATGTTGTTCTGCATACGCTGACACCCTCACCGAGAAAATCAGCATAACGAAGCTTCAACCAAAATACAATTTACATTGTGAAAAACTGACGGGCAAAAGGGGAAATGATGAAAAGAAACACAGCTAGAAACAGTGTCAAATTAAAAAATCCAACACAGGGTGCTGGTTTGGCAGAGTGTTTAGCAACCAGGCACGTCTTGTGTACATACTTCTGCTGGCCTGAGTTCAAATTCAGCCTGTGGTCTATTTGCAGAGTGTCTTCCCCTACTCTCTCACCCTTTTTCACAAGCCCATCCACTGTCATTCTCTCCTATTAATAACTAAAAAGGCCCCAAAAAATACATAAAAAAAAAAAAATCCAACACAAAACTCTGTTTGAAAATATGTTTGTTTTAAAGGTGCTATGAGAGAATCCACTGCCGGCGACATTAAGACTCTGCTACCCATGAGCACGCGCGGTGACTGTCGTAATGCTGCATTCCAGTAACCGCAGAACTGGGAGTGACATCATCTCTGACTTATCGGTGTTCCAGTTGATGTCAGAAAAAAACATGCCGTTCTACCTGGCTATTGTTAGCTGTTGTTAGCTCGGGGGTGGCGAGGTTTCACCGAGTTAGCAGTAGGAAATTCCGACTTCGGGGGACGTTACAGTTGCAGTTTCCTACTTGGAACTCGGAAATTCCTGACTACAACTGGAACGCACCAAAAGACCCAAGCCAAAGCTTGCTTTTGTTGTGATGCTAATGAATGCAGCTCGGACCTTCCTCAGAACTCTGCATTGCTTTACAACTTCTTTTTTCAACAACTTACAGGATGCAAAGCGACGAGGTAATGTATCTGTTTCTAGTTACGTAGTGGTAGTTTTTGATGTGTGACAACAAGGAATTTTTGGAAACTTCGTATCGTAGTTTTGTAGCCAGCTATATATCGCTACTTACAGCCCGGTGCTCTAAGACGTGTCCGAATAATATAAATTTGCTCTAGTTTTAATTGTCTTGTTCCTGAAGTTGAGTATCCAGGCCAGTCCAGCTAAGGAACATCATTTATAGATAACCTATTTTGATGCTATAAAACTCATCTTAAAGTGTGTCTTTCGATCAGGCATATATCTAAAAGTGAGACTTCTTTGTATTTACTTAGAAACTCCTCACAGTCCCTTTCAGCTGAAGCTGAAGTTGCTGAATCATCAAAAAATCTTCAATAAAAGCATAATTTGCTTTGCCATAAAACACAGACACAAAAAACCTGGGGAAGAAAGAAAGGGAAGACTAGTCTGAATTTAAGAATCACCAACACTGAAGAGTCCATGGGAAAATGCTGTGGTTTAAATATTTCATTCTGCATTCATGAAAACATATTGATCGAGACCTCCTGAGGCATAAAAACAAGAACTTTAAGGTGCTGCTGGAAAGAGAAATTCAAACCGGTAACTTCTGTTACTTTACAGTAAATAAACAAAAATGCCCCATAAACAAACTGAAAATAATCAACGATCAGAAGGGACAAAAGGAGAGTTTAGGCCACTGTTTTGAAGGAATGTAATATATAAACAAGAAATGTTGACTGAATGTGTGACTGAAATCACCTAGTACAAACATAAACACAAGAAGAGAGCTGTCATTCTTTCTTACCAAGTCCATGATCATCAAATCTCCATCTTAACTAGGATACAGCTGCAAGAAAACTTAATCTTTAATCTGACAGCACATGGGTAATTCTTTTATTTTAATGCACTATTGGGGATAGTTGCAATAAAAAAAAAGGGGAAAAATGGCATTTGTTTTAGAATTCCACATTGAACAGTTAATATCAATACCAGACAGTAATATTTCCCCCAAGAAATGTAACTGTTTTTAATTAATGTTGTTCAAAGCTACTTTTTTGGCACATTTTTAGATTAAACACTGCTTAAAACAACAATTATGTGAACAGGGATGCAATCACTTTCGCTGTAATGACAACATAAATCCTCCATTTTAATAAAGAACAGAAATTTAAAGTCTTTTATTTAAAAAAGGAGTGTTTTAACATTTAGATGCAGTTTTCCACACTACGGAAAGGCTAAATTACACATAGTCACAAAGTTAGTGATGGATCAGAGTGATTATATTCATGCATAATACATTTGGGGTATAATTTTAATTCGTGGTGCTTTATTTTAAGAGTCTAGGAATGGATTCTTTAGACAGGGGAGAGTTTTTGCACCACAAAAGGGTTTAAAATAAATGTTAATGTAAAATATGACCATATCTCTTTATGGATTTTGAAACTGAACTGCTTTTGTGTTACTATGAGAAAAGTGAGATGATAATAAACAGCTTCATATAACAGCTAAAAAAGATTACACATTTTCAGCTCAATGCCTGACTGGTAATCCTGTAAAGTAACAGGACTCTCCAGATTTCATGTCTGTCATTATGCAGATTCAACTTGCAAAGCCTTGAGAGAAAGCCGTCATTACCAGATATAAAATAAGTGGTTTATCAGAATCCTTTGAAGACTTTTAAAGGTGTAGTCAGCGATCTTCTAATCTTCTAATCTAATGCACTATTTGTCAAAATCACCGTATTTCTCCTCTCCATCCACAAGATGTCACCACTGACAGCATGTTAAAAAAAAAAGTCCAGTTTCAATACACAGCCTTGGCTCTGAATTTCAGCAGGTAAATACTGTGGCTCAGGCCGAGTCACCAAAACAGGGTACACCCCCCCCAACATCCAGGGGGCGATCATACCCATGTGCAGATCAGACAGAGGGGGGAGGGGGAGTAGTAGGTTGCGTAGCGTGCGCAGTTAGCGAAAGAGAGAGATACAACAGGTGCAGTAGCAATGGCTGAAAAACAGCCCAAAAGAAAAAGGTCAGAGGAGCAGAAAGTGAAAAAGAAGGGCTATGACCATGAAAGAGCGAAGACCCGGGTCAACATTGGTGTTGCTTTCCGACGGTGGAGGGATTCCGCCAATTGAAAGACCTGAAAATGGACGCGGATGTTGCTGTCTTTCTGCTGTATAGGTAAGCAACATTAGCTTTGTGGTGCTTCACATAACAGTAACAGCCATCGGGCATTCATCTTATTGTCTAATCTGCCAGAATGTTCTGTTGTTGTGATGTCATCAATATTGTCAGTCGAGTTGTCTGATGAGTCGGGGTTACCTTAGCTACGTTGGTCAGCTACGCAGTTTCCACAGTCGTTTCCATGACGATTCACGTCCATTAGCTTCCGGGGGTGGAGCCAGGGGTGAGGTATGAAGGGAGAGGCGGGTCTAAATTCGTTTATCAACAACCTCTCCACTCGTTTTCTCCTACATCGCTGACTACACCTTTAAGAGGAAATAATTACTAGAAATATTAAAGCTCTTTTCACAAACAATCGGTGTCCTCCGCCACTCAGTTCACAGCATCAGGCGAGGTACCTGTGGGGCTTGCACCCATGGAGCTTCAACTCTGAATAAGCGATGGTGGCAGGAAATGCTATCAAATCAAGGATGGTGGACCAGCTGCCTGTGATGCTTTTCTCGTGGTTAAAGATGCTAGCAAAGTTCTCACCAGACATCTTGTTGGTGCTAACAGCAGCTCTGCCAAATAATAAAGTCGGGGTTTGCTCGCCTCGTCTCTGAATTCTGTTGACCAGGTTGCATAAGTTACACATCATCAAACGCCTCTGTTACAACATCTGGAGACAGAGCAGAGAGGGGATCGACTCATTCCCCTGATCCCGTCTCTGCGATGTTCACAGTGAAGGCGAAGTGTAACAGGGGCATAAATGTTGAGGATTAAAATGTCAGTTTGAATCAGGCTTTAGCTATTTGAACAGCAAGAAGTGACAACAAGCCTGACAAATCGATCGACTTTCCATTTTTTCCCCTGAAATTTTCTGCCCTTCCCAGGCAAGTTTGATAGGATGTTGCCTCCACAGCTGTAAAACATGTCCACTGGATATTTAAAACACTTCATCTGCTGTGTCAGGTTACCCAACCTGAACGTGATGTCAGAAGAACATGTTCGCCAAGGGAACACGGTGTTCTGCTTGTTGTGGCAGAAATGCCCTTTTAGCAGGTTGGTCCTATTTTTTGTCTTCGCTTGAGCTTCTCAAGGCAACAAACAAACACCAGGATCAGTGCAGTGCTGCCTGGTGATTTTGGAAAAGTAACATAAATGGATTTTTAAGACAACAGTCATCCTGCTGAGGAATATCCATTTTGTTTCAAAAAGAGACAACCCTGAAAAGAACAGGATGTTCTGATCCAACTACTGCAGACTAACTAGGGTTGTTAGAATTATTTATTTATTTGTGAGTAGCACTTTTTACCTTCCTTTCTTATCATATTGAAGTTATAATTTTTAATGTATTATGCTTCTTATATTTTCAGTATTTGCTTATATCTTGTCATGTTGAAACAGTTTTTAGTGTTCTACAATTCATCATTTAGGTTTAATTCTAATCTCTTAAAACTGTGGTCTACGATTTGAAACTGCAGCCTGCCCCCCCCGTTCCCTCACCTCTCCCCTCCGTGTTCCAAGATCCCGCCCCCAGCTCGTGTCGCCTCATAAAGCCCCCTCGGACTGAGCTACGAGCGACTAGCATAATATATCAGCAGCAAACTCAATCAAAAACAGCTCAGCTCAACTGAAAGTATCAAACACGACAGACATCCCCCTTGTAACACACAGCGGTAGCCATTTCAACTGGACCGGCGGCAATGCGGGTCTGGCGCCGCCAGAGCGGAGCCGATTGTGGGGGAGGATTTATCTTTCTCGGCCTGTCCTCCCAGCTCAGCTTACAATGCTAATGATTAGCGGCTAACAGGCTAACCTGCTCCGCTACAAGTCATTAGCCCGTGCAGGCACAAACTAACCAGAGTTATTCAGCAGACATCTCCCACTGTAGTAAACAAAGCCATTACCTGATCAACCAGGGGCGAAACGGCCGATGCTGAAGGTCTGACGGCCGACTGAGGCCATTCGTTAGCCGTTAGCCCGCTAACAGGCCTCGACCCGCGGGCAGAGCTCCGTTGGGCCCCGCGGGAGAGGGAAGCGGCTTCCCGGTTTTGGCGCTAGGCTTCTCCGGCTCCATGATAGTTCAGTAGCTAACGCTGCTAGCTGCTCACCGGAGGTAGAGGGGAGGAGGCGGGACCATGACGACCTCGCATGACGCTGCATAGTGAGGGAGACAGGGGATTGGATGGACTCACGGACCAACTCACGGACCAATTGAACCTTACAGGCTTCTAGGCTTGATTGGTCAGCTAGTATGCAGCTTTTCAGCGGATATACTGAATGGATTTTTTTCGTTCTTTTTGGTCTTTATACTGTGTAGATAGGACCATAGGACCATAACAGCCTTATAAACGGTGTTATTAAAATGTACAAAGCTTCCAAATCGTAGACCATAGCTTTAACATGTTATTTATTTATTATGTAGTTTTAGCATCTTATTTATTTCTGTCTGATGATTCTTGATTTTAGGGCTTTGCATTATCTCTTGTTACTTTTCCTTTAAATTTTATCTGTCACCTTGATTTTATCATTTCTTTCGTTTTAGCTTTTCTAGTGTGCTTTACACTTATCGACATCTTATCTTTCATACAGTACAACTACAGTGGAATACTGCTAAGTAGATTGACCTCTGCTAAGCATTTATTTACTGTGTGGTTGAAAGAAAATGATAATTATCATTATTCATATGTATATAAATATATGCATGTGTTCGTAAATATATCCAGTATATTTAGTTTATTTATTATTGTTATCATTATTGCTATGATTATCATTATTATTTACTATAATTTATATGATGATATGTATTATTATTATTTGTATTATTATTATTATTATTTACTATGATTAATATGATAATATGTATTTACTATTATTACTGTTATCATTATTATTATTATTAGTAGTATTATTATCATTTTTTGTATCATTATTATTATTATTATTATTATTATTATTACTATTATTATATTAGTACCATTATCATTGGTCTTATTATAGTTTGTGCTATTTATTTATTTTAATATGAAACTTATTTTTTACTTTATTACTTTGGATATTCTGTGCTTTTTTTTTTAACCTGTTCACTTCTATTCAGTGCTACTGGAATCTTTATACAGTCAATTATTTTTGTTTCAGTGTAAAGCAAATTTGAGCTGCAGATGAATTTGTGTGAACTGTGTTTTATGAATAAAGTTTGACTGATTGTTAGACACAATCACAGAAGACCTTTATGGTTTCTTTAAGTAACTTTCCATTTGTGTGGCTTTTGGTGCCACTTGTGGACAAACTGGAACATGTTTTTAATCTAATGCCATCTTGTGTACATCGTGCTGCTCGGCCAAAAACTCTTCTAAAAGTTAAATCTACTACAGTGGAACTGTTCTGCTGTGAAAACTGTGATTCAAGGTCTCTGTTTGAAGACAGTGGATCTGATCTATTCTGTTACAGCAGAGACGGGCAAAAACACAGCTGTCCAGATACAAACATCAGAGTGTTGATGGTCTCTTGAAATTGTTAACTCATTCAGGCATCAGCATCAATTTGAGCCAGTTTCACAATCAGCTAAAATCCGCTCACAGGAGCTTTAAAGATGTGAGCAGACTTGCAGTACATAGACATAAAGGATTGTTTTCAAAGAAAAGGCGTGATGGATACAACTAATCCCTCATCTTATCTCTGATAGGTGTAACTTTTATCTCCGACACATCTACAGCTCACACCGATGGGTCACACAGTGAGAATAAAGTTCGATCAATACTTTTCACAGCTTCTGGCTAAATACCAGCTCAGCTACCATCAAGCGTTACAGCTTGATCTGCCTTCACAGCAGCGCCACTCCATCAGGCTCCTGCTACGATTGGTTGATGATGCACGTTGATGAAATCTCCTGAGCCATCTGCAAAACTAAACTTCTGTGTTTAAACAGCAACATGATGCCAATTAACATGTTTTACAAAGCCTCTTCTTCTCGATCCACCTTATGTGAGAACACTTACTCTCTTCCCCGCAGCCTGTTTGAAGCAGCAGTGTGCCTGAGCTCAGACGTATAATGGGCTTTAAAGAAGAGACAGGACAGCTCCTCTGTGAGCACATCCTGACATTAATTAAAGTGAAAAACTTAATGAGGCGGATGAAAACAGGCCATACTTTCTCTCACGCTGAACTCTGACTAAGACATTTAGGAAGGGCTGATTCAAACACGATTTAAGACACAAAGATTTTAACTTCAACTTGGGAAACTCTCAGGGTTTGATGATAGAAAAGCTTAAAGCTCAGGGTGCTGGTTTGGCGTAGTAGTTAGCACCCCATGTAAATGCTTCTGCCGGTCCAGGTTCGAATCCCGCCTGTGACCAGTTTGCAGAGTGTCTTCCCCCACTCTCTCTCCCCCTTTCAAAGGCCTATCCACTGTCTCTCTCCTATCAATAAAGGCACAAAATGCCCAAAAAATACACATTTAAAAAAGCTTAAAGCTATGATACTTTTATAAAAGCCATGTGGCTACAATAGCTCTGATCTCTGGGTTTTGTTTTTATATAACTTGTGAGGTACTCCTGCATGTAAAACAATGTCATCTTGACCTCAGCACAGGCTAGCGTGCACTGAACACATGCAAATGTGTGCACAAAAAAAGAAAGTTAACATCTTACATCCATTCTAAGCCGTTAAACAAGAAGAATGTGAGTAAAAATGAGACGTTAAGATTTAACTGACACTAATGCTGCAAATTAAACATTTATTTTATTAATAATTTTCAACTAACCCTTTGCTAAGCCCCTGCCACATACAGCAACAGTCCAATCCAATGTTAGCAACTGTAATTATGAGCAAGAGGCCCGTCAAGCTTTCGTCAGAAAACAGTATGCATAAGTGATGTGCATACTAAGGATGCACCGTATATTCTGTGGCCGAATATTGCAAAAAAAAAACCCACATTCGGTGGAGTGAGGTAAAAGCAAGGCCGAATAGCACTGTGTGACGACATCAAATACGTCATTGCATGTGACTGTGGCTAAGCAGACTGTGTTGACAGGACAATAATTCATTTGTTGCGGGTTTATCCACTTCAATGCACTTTAGTTTCTTTTTTTAATGCATATTTGTTTTGTTTGAAGGCCTAATACGAATGCAAAACTTTGTTGTGCTTTTTTTTTTGAAAAGCAAAGGCTACTGGAATATTAAC
This sequence comes from Scarus forsteni, assembly GCA_036419115.1. NCBI lineage: Eukaryota > Metazoa > Chordata > Actinopteri > Labriformes > Labridae > Scarus > Scarus forsteni. Next base: position 6,276,063 of record JAZDUH010000263.1, read on the forward strand.
AAATGTCATAACATTCAATAAACAATTACTTTAAAAAAACATGTCCAAAAATGCATTCTAAGCTATTTATGCACTATTAAAAAATATAGTGAACTACTTAGCCTCCACATTGGATATTCGGTATTCGGCCATGCGTTTATTTCTTATTTGGCTTCAGCTTCGGCCACAAATTTTCATTTCGGTGCATCCCTAGTGCATACATGACGAGCAAGTCTCACAGTCAACATCTGAGAAGTTTGGAGGGTGGTGTTGATCATTTTTTACCTTCCCCAAGCCCAAGATACAAAAAGAAAGATGCCGGGTGTGGATACAGCTCAAGGACACCTACGTTCGTCTAAAGTAAGGTGCTAATTAACGTTAGCTAACCATAGCTCTGTGTGTTAGGTAAGATAACATGAGTAAACAAAGATGTCTCCATAGTGGGTTGTTTCTGTTAAACCTTCAGTCACTGGGTAATATTTAAGCAAAATAAATACTAGTAACAGACAAGTTCTGACATGCTGATATCTTTTAGCATTTTGTGAATGGATGCCCTACAAATGGGCAAACACAACGATAATGAAAGCTAACTTAACATTAATTTTAATTTAAAGAAAATGTATTGATTTACCCTGCTGTGTAGCACTTCCTCTAAACCTCACAGAGAACTGGGATAACACTTCACCAGACATGAATGTGCAAAACCAAGTGCTAATGGGTACAAGTGGGACTGACCCTCAGACGGTAGGCTCAGAATTTAGCCTTAAAACTGGTTTATTGAACATATCAATGTGTTCACTACCATATCGGACTTCACTGCCACACAGTCTCAATACAATAGAGCGCATTCGGGAAATGGTGGAGCAGCAAAATTGTGTTCCCTTTGTTCATTTATCAACATTTCAAATTTTATTTCAGACCACTCAATTAGAAGCGATTTGTTGGTCAACCAGCTGGTTGGCTTGCCTGTTAAAGGTTGTACTTGGCATGAACGGATTTCTGGAGCTCTTTTTCTTTCATTTCTGCTACCACTTTTTTTGTTTTATCATTTGAAAACATCACATAGAGCAAAATTTAGATATTTAGCTGTTGATCCAGTTTTCTGAGGAATCACAGATACATTATTATCAAATGTATTTAGTTTAACTAAATTAGGGTTGTTAGAGGATATGGAAATGTTTAAATATATTTTTTTTGCGTCGATGTATGATTGTACTGTTAGATTCTTGAGAATTATGCAGCAACAATTCACTTCTGATTTTCAAACAGCTACATTAATGTGCAGCAGCGCTACTCAGTGGATCCATTATAGTGTTACAAACACCATTCTTAGAGGTAAATATGGAAAAACAGACAAAATTTTAAATACAGTGGTAATGCAGCAAAAAGTCAACCGTACGGTTACAATGCCTGATTAAGGGTTAAGGCACTTCTGGTGGAAACAGGCTTTTCAACCCAGCAAGCTGTGCCTAATACAATGGCCAGTGGGTTTATTCATAAAAATATTCTATTTCAGTTTGGCCTTCTGCTGCATCCATTTCAGGGAGTTTGTTTTTGCACAAACATTAATACCGGAGTGAATGTGACTGTCTGCACAGGGAGCATTAGCCCAGTATTATACAGTCTGTGGGGCTGCCGCTCTTCTGTGCTGGCATTATTAACAAAGCAAATGCCAGCGGGAGAGCGCTTGGCTGCATTACAGCATCTGTGATGGCCGGTCATTACACTGTGGAGGGAAAATAAGATGCTCACATGCAGAATACAGAGAGAGAGAGAGAGTGACGAAGCAGTTGTTCATGGCCTCAGTTCAATGACGAATAATGTAAATGATCTGGGAAATTTAAGCTGTTACTATAAATGTAATCAAAGACTCTGCCAACAGGTTTAGTGTTTGCTTTAAGCCTTCAGCTGAGACACTAAGGGGACACCCTGAAATATGTAATTCCTAAAAACAGCAGCCTGCCCTCTCCACGATCTCGTTTTTATGCTTCTTAATTCCAGCTGGAAAAGTCAAGGTAATCATCTCTGGGTATCACAGACTTCCTTATTTTCTGCTTAGAGAGACAAAAAGTGGCTTTAAAATATGCTTCAACGTGGTAATTAGGCTGTCTAAGAGCAGCGTGGCACCTCCCACCCATTAGACTCACTCTGACATGGTACACATATGGCACCGTTATGATAAATTTACCCCATCAAGCTGTCAGTGTCAGAAAAATCACCCCATTACCGCTGATTGATGTCTGGACTGTACGTCTACTTCACAGCTCACACCGCAAGGCTTTTGCGACTTAAACTTCAGATGCTTTTTTTTTAATCAGCTAACTTCCTGCATACGTGGCACTCCGATCGAGCTCAGCTGGATGATCAGCACCGTAGAAACCTAAGCATGTATGCTAATCGAAAGTTATCAGCACATCATACTTGCTAATTGAGTTCAGGGAGCATTCCCGGATAATGATCAGGATACATTTGCATACGATTGCTGAATAGCTGGTGTAGCGTGTGCCTGCACTCTGAGATAAGAATAAGGTCAATACCGTCACTATCAGTTCGATAAATTAATTTAGCTCACCTTTATTTCAGGCAGATGATCTAATATTAGATTACAGCAACAGTTGGTATGTTTTCAATCAGCTGTGTGGCAAGTTTTCCTTTCCTGTGTCTCAACAGCAGTGACTTTGGCTGGAACACTCACATGACCCAAAAATGTCATGACAATTTCTGTGGTGGAAAATACTCTTGTTCATTGTCAGTACCATCGAAGCACACAGTTGGCATTTTTTTCTCTTTATTTACTGCAGGAAAAGACGTGCTGTGTTCCCATTTCATCTGTGCCCCAGTACCGCAAATAAAGGTCCATTTGTTTAATTTTAGTAGTTTTGATCATGCTCTCATCTTCTCACTGACCCTGTGTGTTGTGCTGGGAGCAACACAGGAATTAGCCTGGCCCTGCTAGCTGCCGCCACATACCGCTGGTGTTTATCTCCTCTCATGTGCAACTTGATGGCTTTAAACCCCAAAGTCCCTAAAGAAAAAGTCTATTAACAGAGTTTACACATGGCATTGTTGTTGTTGTTTTCAGCAGGGCCAGCCACCTCTTAAATAAATTGTCTTCCATCCATTTTCATTGAACTTACACTTCCCCATCTTAGCATCATTCCGCTCACCTAGACAACCGCGAATGGCGACATGTCCCGCAGTCTGACGTTGCATGACACGTATCGTAAAACACCTATTAATCGTTCAGAAGAAGTTTTACGCTGAGCCACCGCTCAATCTCATATTTACTCCATGGTAAGTTAATGAAACAAATTCAAACTATTGGATGTTTTACGGCAGGCCACAGTGCTTTCCCATCGGCATTAAACGTGCCGCCTGAAAATTTCATACTTTACCTAAGACAGTTTAAGACCTTAATTACCTGGATTTTAATTTAGGACATTTTAAGACTTTTTACGGACCCGCAGGAACCCTGGGCTTAATGCTTAATAACCGCCACTGGGGTAATACTAGGGCTGGGTATTGATTCAGATTTTCTGGATCGATTCGATTCGATTTTAGAAGGTCTCAAATCGATTCGATTCATGATTCAATTAGTCATTTATTCAGTCTGGGATATCTTAGTTAAAATAGTGCTGTACATTTAAAAAGTGGCCTTTTGACCTGGTACATCATTAAAAATTGTTTTAACATGAAGAACTAAACCCAAAGCAGTTACATCAATCATATTTTAATGATATGCATTAATGGATATTCTGCATAATACTTGTGTTTGTCCAACTCGTATTTTCCTTTGTACTTGTTAAATCTAAAATACTGTACATCCAAACATCAGCTTTTAAACCTGCCAGTGGTGCCCATATAGTGCTTCCACCATGTTTGTTTGCAGTAACATCTCATGAGATCTTGTTCAGTAGAAAGCAACGCTAAACGCTGATCACACGAGACTAACAGGGTTGATACCACAGGCTGCTTCTCTGCACATCCAAAGAAGAAAAAACTACCTAAGTTAAAAGATCGATCTTTGGAGTTTATGGATCGATTATGAACCAGTTATAGGAAAATCGATTTAAATAGATTTTTTTAACCCAGCCCTAGGTAATACCAGCAGTTTTCTTGTAGAATTGTACGGTATTGTACATGAATGTAAGAACAAGACTAAAATCGTTGGACATAAACAGAAACAGGACAAATACAAACATTTGCCTTTTGCGAACGAGGATGAACAAGCAGGAGAAGCTTATGATTAACATTTTGTTACAAAACAGGCTGTGTAATCCATCTGAAACTCACTAAAAGAACAAAGAGACCCTAAGGTGACTCTTTGCTTCACTCTGCAGCATGGAGATGTAGCCAAGCTGAAAATGAAAAGCTGAAGTGGAAAAAAAAGACTTCAGATTTGAGTTATGAGGCACAAAATAATAAATCTGAATAGAAGGAGAGTGGAAAAAAACATATAACATCTGAGCGACCAGAAAGGCCAGCGATGCCCTGTTTTATATTCGGCTGAGAAAGAGGCTGCAGTCCCTTTGACTTGGCAGCACCCGGCGATGTGATGCCAGTGTCAGAGCTGAAAAGCGCTCCGGCTTCCTCCAGCCCACAAACACAGAGATCTGAGGTGTAACAATGACAGCTTAGGCAGCTTTTCATCCAGGCTAAAAGTTAGTGGAGAGGTGAGCGGGTTACTAATGAGACAACGGCAGATGACTCCAATAAAAGCATGAAATGATGGCTACAGAGGAAACTCCCACTTTCTTCACAAGGGCCCGTGAGGGTGAGGTTCACACTGGGCGACAGGTGAGCCATGTTCAAAAGGTTGGATGATTTATCACTTGAACACTTTAGCTTATTTTAACTCCAATGATCAAATGACATTATTGTACAAATCTTATCACTAAAGAGATAAAGCACATTTTAAATCCATTTTACAATGTATTACGATGTTATTATGCTTTTAAACTGTTGTTCTGGATTGATATCCTTGACGCAGTTAATCTTATATATGCTTTCGAGAGACACTTGATTTTTCTTTATTCATTTACGGCGATCATACACTTCATGCTCTTTACACTGAATATACACTGCCTGGCCAAAAAACAAGTTGCCACCAAAAAAAGGGTCACACACTCTAATATTTCGTTGGACCGTCTTTTGTTTTGATTTCAGCACACATTGGCTGTGGCATTGTTTCGATAAGCTTCTGCAATGTCTCAAGATTTATTTCCATACAGTGTTACATTAATTTTTCACCAAGATCTTATACTGATGATGGGAGAGTCTGATGACGGCACAAAGCCTTCTCTATCACATCCCAGAGATTCTCAATGGGGTTAAGGTCTGGACTCTGTGGTGGCCAATCTATGTGTGAAAATGACATTTCATGCTCCTTAATTCACTCTTTCACAATTTGAGCCCAATGAATAGCAAAATAACCTGATCATTCAGTGAACTCAAGAAGTCAGCTGACCTTGTTCTTCGGGCCATAAAGTTGTTTTACCTCGATCTAACCATCTGCAGCAGCCCCAGATCATAACACTGCCCCCACAGGCTTGGACAGTAGGCACTAGGCATGATGGGTGCATCACCTCACCTGCCTCTCTTCTTACCCTGATGCACCCATCACTCTGGAACAGGGTCAATCTGGATTCATTAGACCACATGAACGTCTTCCAGGACAGTTCTTAACCCAATTTTAGTAGTTTCTGCAATCTCCTTAGATGTTTTCTCTGCTTGATGCCAATGATTTGACCCTTCTTAAACAGACTTACATATTTTCCACTACCACAGGATGTGTCTTTTGAGACGTTTTTAAAAAAAAATGAGAAGCTACTCATTGCATCAGTTGGGGTTAAATAACTTGTTGCCAGCTGAAAAATCATCACCCATGCAGTAATTATCCAATAGGAGGCTCGTACCTATTTGCTTAGATATAAATCCAGGGCCTATCAAGTGCCCCTCTGATGGATCTGCATGTAGTATCTGCTGTACTACTTTACATTCAAGGCACTATCAATCCTGCTCAAATTCACCACTTCATATGTAGAAATGCAGGCAAAAACTTGCAAAGAACCTCCACCGTGCTTCACTGTTGCCTGGAGACTCTCATGACAGCACTGTTTTCCTGCCCTTGGGTGAACAAAATGCATTCCTCTACAGCCAATATTTTCAGATTTGACTCATCAGTCCGGAGCGCCTTCTCCAATGGGACTTAATGTCTCGAAGCGTTTATGATGCCAGAGCTTCAATGCAGCACTCTGCATAAACACACTGTGGAAAGGGCCATTGTTTGTTATTTCATGGCCTGTGTTAAAATAATTATTTAATGTCTGCAGTATTGGACAGCTAACTTAAAGAGGAAGGCAAAGAAGGGTCTGAATCTCTGACTCTGGCATTTTGTCAATGATACAGAAATGAAACACCAAACACTGCGCTTAGACCAGTTAAACACTTTTTTTTAATGGCAGTTCAGACATATGCTTCAATATCAATATTATTCTGATCTCTCTATTCATGGTTGTATTGATTATTCATCCACAGTAACTATCTTTACCTTTCATAAAAACATGAGGACCCTCTTTAAAAATTAGATGTCACATCTCAAGGGGCTTACCTTTAATATGTTAAGATTTAACAAAGACAAATCTGGAGCTATAGTGTTTATCAATATTGATTGACTCTATAATCAGCAGAGAAAAATGTGATTTTGGCCCCTTTTTCATTGCCTGGATGGAAACATCTCTGGATGTATGTATACATATGCAAATATATTTATAATATGTATTCCTATTAGGGGTGTACCGGTACACAAAAATAACGGTTCGGTACATACCTCGGTTTTGGGGTCACGGTTTGGTACATTTTCGGTACAGTATGGAAACAGTGCAAAACCATTTGCTTGTTTAGCATGTTTGTTAAACCAAAAATTTGTCATTATACAAACATAAAACCAAAATTTATTTAATGTACTGCTTGGTAATACTAATGAGTTAAATAAAATAAATAAACAACAAATGCATGACATTAAAAATTATGAGTTTCTTTTTAAATTTCTGGCTTAAATGTGGATGACTGGGTACTTTATATCGGGGCTCAATCACCTTATCATGTGTTTAAAACCAACATTTTCCACAGCTGAATATGATCTTAGATCTGATGCTATAAAACGCTGATGGAAGAGGCTGCTTGAATGCACACAGCAGTTGAACTTGCACTACAGTGTTTTTTTCCTTACTGTGGAAATCTTTACACTTGAGTGGTGCCGTTTCAGGTAAGCTGGCATGTTTGACGTGCTGCCGGAAAAATACCCAACCTCAGTTGAACAGTATGGGCACACCGCCTTTGTTTTATCCACCTGTCTTTCTCCATTGCAATATTTCACCAGGAAGCCAAAGTGCTCCCAAACAGGAGATTTCAGCGACGGGGGAGGCTCTTCAAGCTCCGGTTGGTCACTAGCAGTAGCCATTATGCACAATTCAGAAACAAGCTTTTGTGGTTACGGAGGCTCTTTGATCTTAGTCCTCTGATTGGCTGGCCATGGGACGTCACGTCCACATATATACATGATCGCTAGAGTACGAATCATAGACCACTTTCCTCATGAATATCAAAAAGCCTTCCCTAACCACGCCTATCGAAGACGAGTACCCCCGCGAATTTTAAAGAGCCATGTGCAGAGGCTAACATACACTTACTGTACTCGTTTGAGTACAGCACTGTACCGAGCCGAACGTCCATTTTGAGCGGTTCGGCACGGATACATGTACCGTTACACCCCTAATTCCTATATATGCATATATGTGTATCAATAAATGAAGAATATGGCTTCAGCCTGCTCTGTTGTTAAGTGCGTTGAGATAACACTCTTTATGAACTAGAGCTATACATTTACTATTGATTGATTGATCCATTACTTGTGGCTTGGTCATGTTTCAGTACAGGTACTACCATATTTAGACACTCATCCCTATGGCTGGAGGCTGGCAGAAGGGAATAAATGGCCTTGTAAAGGTCTGAAGAAGAGTATGGTGATTATACATTTTTACTTGTGTTTTTGGTTACTTCCTGTTAAAGAGGAAGTGTAATTTAGTTGGGGCATGTCTACATGTAAAAAACTAAAATTGGCAATAGACGGATGAAAATGAAAAAGCTAACGGTGAAAGGCAAAGGAACGTTGAGGAAAGACTGACGAGGAGAGCAAAGCAAAGTTAAAGCCAAGTTTTAGCAAAGGTTGAAAGTAGGATCAAGGTATGTGAAAATAATACATGAAACAGTTTATAATGTTGTTTGATAATATTTGGGTATATTTTCAGACCTGCTAAAGATAATATGGTCAAAAGTGAAAGCTAAGCTAATGTTTCTTTTGTACTTTATGTCTGTCCAGCTCTTACGTTTGCTTTGCTGGTGCATTATGAGCAAGATAGGACATTAAAAGACTCAAACCATCAGTCCTGGCTAACTTCTTTCCTCTGGATGCTACAGCTGTTTTTATTTACACATGCACCCAACCCAGACAATTTCAGAAAGTTTTCAGGTAAGCTACACGTCAGTAAAGACTGTCCTACTGAGTAGTTTGACCCTGTTGTTCTTGTTTGACCTCTCTCTCTGAGTACTTCCTCCTGCTGCTCTAGTGTATTATGTCCAGCTGACAGATAGTTTTTTCTGCCCAGTAAGCCACCCTGCTGCCTCTTGATAATGACTTTGATAAAACCATGTTGAGGGAAATCAAATTGGATGTTATCTCACTTCAGGGGGGCACTATTTAAAGGCCAAGTGACAGGAAACAATCACGGCCGCGAAAGAACACGGCACTCAGCGGACAAACACAACGCTAACACAGCCGGGAGAGGCTTATCGCGGTGACAGATATTAACACAAACACAGAAAGTAGTAAACTCTCCGCAGCCTGAGAGGGCGGTGTGTTTGGCATTTACATCAGAGCTTGTTGGGCTTCTAGTTAATCTTCCATCTCCTTATAAACGCTGACCTGGTGGAGAATAAATAACCATTCGTCTCCAGCAGCTGGTGGTGCAGAGGAGTGAGCAGAGCTATGTTTCACCGGCGTCCGTCCCCGGACTCCTTTGTGAAGCTGTGTCTTAATCTCATTATTGCAAAATTATAAATAAGGTTTCCAACAAACCAAACTCCAGAGACGGCGCAGGCGATTGTCGCCAAATTAACAAAGCAGCACAGAAGGAAAAGTCATTGAAAGGTCAGGCTTTTATATTCAGCCCACAATACAGAAGAGATGAGGCTTTGAATGGAGTGTACTTATTGTCAGACATCAATGTAGCTACACAAGTATTCTCTTTTGTGTCCCCACAGGGAGTTGAGAATAAAATCTTTCATTTAAATAAACCCATTTTACAGCCTATAGGGTGCAATAAGTTGAAATGAAAACAGGCTTATGCAAACACGCTGCATTCATTCTGTCATTATGAAGGTGATGATGTTTATTTTCATATAATGATGTCAAAAGAGTGTTGGGGCAAATACATTACTGTTTTGTTTGTTAAAATAATGAGTCCAATGCTGAAATCTGTGTTGAAGCCTGAACTGAGACTAGCAGAATAAAAGCTTCAAAGCTAAAAGAGGCAATAACAGTGCATTACAACATGTTAAAGGTCTAATCACGGTTAAGTTAAGTGACCATTAAGAGGGTAATTCATGCATATTGAAGGAGGTTTTGCATAATTTAGATGTTTTTCACACCAAAGTTTGTTTGCTGTTTTCTTCGTTTAAATAAAATGATCAACTGTTGCATCTTCCTTTGGATCATTTGTGTGCACACTGCAGTATTGTTAAGTAAGCAAGAGTACAAACAAAAGCAGGGCCATGCATCAGTACATCACAGCCTGCACACCGAGCAACAGTACCAGACCATAGGTCATTTGGTACTGAAGAAGAAAATTCATTCATTTCGTTACCCTTTAATTTACACTTATGCTATTGTCTTCTGTTAGCACTGTGATGGCTGAAAAAAGCACAACCAGAGATAAACTCACTGTTAAGGTGCTTACACACCGCACGCTACTTGTACTACCTCGATGATCACTCTCCATGCAAAGTCAATGTACAGCCGCGATGGGGCAGGGCTAACCCTCCCGCGATGCGTTTGCCGCGTACAAGACGATCACTTCACACGACGCGTGATGTCAAAGTAAAAAAAAAGTTTATCTTTTCAGGTGAAGTCATGTATGGCTTTGCGGCAACAGCCAATCAGTGGTGTGTGCACGTGTGACGGTTCCCGTGACAGACAGTTTTTCATCCAGACTACAGAGGAACAATTTATGTCTATGTGGGAAACATAAGTCAGTGAGGACATTAGTTCCGCCTAGACGGACCACGGTAAACTCACAGATAATGCTGCTGCAGGGCATCAGCTGCAGTGTTTTGTGGTTGATAAGTGAGTGAAAAGGATACAGCTGGAATAATGTCCGCTTATACATCCTATTATATGATATATGATATGATCGTGGTGAAACTCGAGCAGACGTGACGTCACCAAGCAACGGCCGACTGCAACGGTGGCCAAATGAGGTAATTATGGGTGCACGATGATATGTCAGTGGGCGACGCGATATTGGTAGCTGGGTCGCTTGCTGTGTGAACGCAGCATCAGACCTTCTTTTCATGCACTCTTCCACTTGTGTTCCAGTCTTAGTTGTAAAACATCTGACTCTGCATGACGCGTGTAACTGGAGGAGAGCCAAGGCACATGATGGTGCTCAACTTCCTCATTTGGAAGGGTTTCATTTAGAGGTAAGAACTAATAAACTACCAATGAGTAATCAATAGAAACAACAGATCAGCTCAGGCTAATGACTGATGGATGAAGCACGCACTGTCAGCAATTATGACTACATCTTAATAGCATTTTCCTCCATGCTAGGTAGGTGTAGTGGTTCAATTAGTTGTCATGGCAACTGGTGAGATTGAGTAAACTGTGTTCCTTAATGTCATTATTAAGCAGCTGATAAAAACAGAGTGAGTCCTCATGGATGTCTCTTTATTTGGAGTTTAGAAACAAGCTAATGAGTCTTTCTGATTCTGCTGTACAGTGTGTTATGCAATGCATATGCCAGGACTCTGTTGTTTTAGACAAAACGTGGTCATGCTACAAAAAAGGTCCAACTATGCTAGATTATTGGAAGTTAGTTAGCAAGCTAGGCTAACAACTAAATAGATTGCAGTTTAATTTTTGCAGAGATGAGGTTAAATGTCTCATGAGCTTTTAAACAGATGAGCTTCAATGTTGACTTTGCTCATGGCATAAAGTAATAATAAATATATAGGGATGGGAATTGAATTGGATAAGATTTTATCGATACCAGTGCTATAAAAGATCCTGCTAATCGATTGAATTCTTAAATGATTCCCTTATTTATTCCTGCAGATTTTCCGTGTGGGCAAATGTTGGCCTGTAGATTTTCAGGGCAACAATGTCAAACACACGTCACAGCATACATAACTGCTTCTGCAAGTTGCTGGTGTTTCCACTCACTTAAGGTTGTGCAGTAAGCGCCTTTTGTAAAAGAATTAAGCCACATTTTTTTCATTTCTGAACCCAGCCAGTGGAAGGAATTGATAAGGGAACTGATTGGCAAAAAGACTCATCATATCAATACTTTGATGGAGATGTTAACGATTCTCAACTGGAATGGGTTTTCAATTCCCATCACTATAAATAAAAAAATACATAAATAAAAGGTTGTTGTAATTTCATTTTTGGTACATAAGTCTGATTTGCTGGAGGTATGAAAGCTACCTGAACCAAACATTGGCCTAGCAATGAAAGTAAAAGCAAAAGGTTATGCATCATAGCTTCAATTTAAGTTAATAGCACAACAGGAAGCCCGCTAACGTAGCGTTAATGGAAAAAAACTGAACAGAACTTGGCCAACATTAGCACTGCTAGCAACACCAGCCTCCATTCCTCCTCTGCCAATGATGTGTAGGTGTCACCAAGTTTAGCCTTATATCGCTCCATCTTTGACAAATTCCAAACTTCTGAACTGTTTTAAGCTAGGAATGCACAATATTGGTATTTTTCCAATATCTGATATTTCTAAAATCTACTGTTGACCCTGACACTGATGAAACATTTCTTTAGCCCACAGTACAAAGTTTTACTGCGCCCTTCTCAGGATAAAACTTAAACATGACCTATCAAACTTGTGTTTTTTTTTGTATGAGTTGGGAATAAATTTAAAAGTTGGAAGAGTGTTTGAATAGTTTTGTAAGGTTTCTGATTTCATTTCTAATTTGGGGTATTTTTTCTAAGTTTGTTTGGATGGCAAAAAAACACCTAAACTTCTCAAAAGTGAATTTTTAAGGCAGCGAAAATGCTTTCCCAAACTTCAGCATCAAATTTCCCAATTAATCTATCAACTCATTTCAGTCTGACCACAAACAGACGTCTTTAAAGAGCTCATCCTTTAATGAGAACCCGATCAGACAGCCAGAAGCCCACAGGGTCTGTGTTTTCATCTTGGAGGGATGAGGGTTGGATGAGGCCAAACAGGATCACAACATTGTCTTTCCGCTCTCAGTGACTCCTGTTCTTTTCCGTCCAGCCTTAAGACCTGCCCTCCAGGTCTTGGATTAGTCATGGAGACGGCTCCAAACGGCAGCCATCCAGTTTGTGAAAGCCTCTCCTAATGAGTCTGTGAGGGAGCTGTGGCAGGGGTTATCCACTTAAAGAGCTGCTTCTTCGGCTCATCAGGGTTTTCATCTTCTCATCTGAAAGCTTTGAGAACTCCCTACTTTTACATCTACTTCCTTTTCACAGAATTAACTACTCTTTAGGAAAGTGTAGGTGTTGAGGAAACTCCAATTGTTTGGAGGGAGTCACTTAATGTTCACTACATAATAACAGTGAATCATGAGTTTAATCATTTGTGTAATGAGGTGTTTCGACTTTTAAAGACATTATACGCTGTCTGAAAAGTGAAAGAACTGTGAGGAAACAGTTTGAAAGTTTATTTCTATTCATTACATTGATAATCTACAAATAAATTTACATTTTGAACGTTTTTTTCTAACAATTAAGATGTGAATGCACACAGTAAAGAGTTAAATGTTTTTAAGATTCATGAATATGAACAAAAAAGAAAAAAGGGAAATACTTTGGCTGCTCGATAATGAGATCATGATTATTAAACATCATCACTCATTAATTTTTCAACAACACCTGTGGAAAATGTTCAAATGATTCACTGAATCATGTTGCCTCAAGATGCAGCCACAGCTGTGAACCAAATTCTGCAAATTACTTTGCATTGTTCATAAAAATTGGTATTCTAGATATTTCATATCATAAATATCACAGTACTCGAGGCTTAAAGATAGTTTGCAGAGATGTATATATCTATAAATCTGTATATGGGAAGCCTGTTTGTTTGTCTGTTAGTTAGCAAGATAAAAATAATTAATGATTAGATTTTGGTAGTGATCCACATAATTAGGGAATGCTCATTTTTGCTCAATAACTGTCTAACTAATAATGATATCAACATGATTCTGAGTGCTAGTGTGGGTTTTCAGGGTCATGAATCATATTATGATGGTAACTGCATCATTGGACTGTTGCTTATAGATGTAACAGCAATATGTGAGCTACTTTGGTGGAGGTTTGTGCTCTCCATGTGCTTTCTAGTTGCCAATATTTTGCCATAAACAAAAAGAATTCACAAATTCAGTTTGATGACTGATAAAGTGTGCTTACAATTGCTAATGTTTAATAAATCTTCCAGTTTTCACATACTGCTTAGCCCGATCCACCACTATTCTCACTCTGTATTCGGCCCACCTGTCACTCTTATGGTGCGTTCCAGTTGTAGTCAGTAGTCTGAATTTCCGAGTTCCGAGTAGGAAACTGCAACTGCAACGCCCCCCCAAGGTCGGAATTTCCTACTGGGAACTCAGGGGAACCTCGCCAGCCCCGAGTCAATTATCGAAGATGGCTGCCCCCAGTGTGAACAGTTATTTAGCTCCTATAATAATCTGTTTATTTGCACTTCTGACTGGGGTGTGTCGCTCTAGATCAGCTGTATACATAGTATTGTTAGACTTATATTTACAAAAATGCTGCCATAGTGATAATCACATTCTTCATGTGATATTTGTGAACAACAATGCAGGGCGTGCCAACAACAGCTAACAATAGCCTGGTAGATCGTCATGTTTTTTTCCGACTTCAACTGGAACGATGATAAGTCGGAGATGACGTCACTGCTAGTTTCCGTTTCTTCCAAGGTTAATGGAATGCAGCATAAAGCATACTTTCCCATGAGGACTTGGTCTCCACTGACTCGTTTACCAATCCATTTGGGTGCCACATTATATTATCTTTACATCAAGCTCTGCAGCACCACAACAATGGTAGGCTGTCACACTGGTAAATCATTCAGGGGGTGAAACGAGAACAGGATGTTTCGGGGTGGGGAAGTGGAGCCTATCCCAATTGACATTCGGTACAAGGCGAGGTACACCCTGAAATAGTTGGCAGCCAATCACAGGGACAAATAAAGAGACAGACATTCATGCTCATGCTCCTACCAAAGGGTGATTTAGAGTCACCAATCAACCTAACAAGCAGGGAGCCAAAGTTCTGCTTTAGCTAATGAACTTGTACGTCAAGAAAGTGTGGCCAACAACAGGGACAGAACAACTTCTCTAAAAATAGCACTGTTTCTTTTATGTATTTGTACAAGTACTGCGTGGCTTTGGAAAATAACAAGGTCTAGTTATCAATATTTATATCGAGCTACAAAGACGTCCCAACAGCTTTAATTCAACAGAACAAGTGAGGCCATCCCAACTGCCAATTAGCTGTCAGCGTGACCCTGTGGCCTGTTGGCAGTGGGAGACGGTGGCTAACCATCCTGATGCTGCCATCTCCAGGGCAATTAGAGCCCATATATCAGTTTACAAACCTGTAGGAAGTAAGAGGCGAGGGGTGGAGGAGAGGGAGTGGGAGGAAACGACCGCTGCTACAGCTGATGCCCATCTCATTAGTGCTGCTGTCGTAATGTGGGGACATGAAAGGAAGCATCTGCCGCTGCTGTTAGTGGCTATCTGTGATCTGAATGTGACGTGTGGACTGAAGGGAGAGGCATCGATGTGAGGAGGGACTGAGGGATGTTAAATATGATTCAGTGTGTGACAAACAGCTATAAAAACTTTACACATTGATTATACATGACACATACCTGTTTTCATAAAGTTAGGACACTTAGAGACAAAACTTACAACAATCTTCAAATTAATAGATCCAATTGATTTCCAAAAAATATAAATATTCCCAATTTGTAGCAACCAACATGTTTTTAAAAAGCTGGGACAAGGTTTGCCAATCAGTTGCATCACCATCACAACTTTTTATAACAAATGTACTTAAAGACAACATTACAGACAGTGTTGAAACTTAGCAACTGAAGAACACAAAGCACATTTACATGCTCATCTATATTTTACGCCAGAAATATGTTTTAAAAAGATGGGACAGGGTGATATCTGCCACTTCGTTACATTATCTTTTCTCGTAAGGTCCATATTTTTTGAGAAAACATCATGTAATTTCCCATTTTCCCTGAGGAAGTTATTCCAAGATGATAAATAAAATTCTAGATAATCTTATTGAATGTAAAAATAATATATTATATAATGTTGGAACCACAAAATTAAGCCACTTTTTTGGGGGGGGGCATTTTGTGCCTTTATTGATAGGAGAGAGACAGTGGATAGGCTTGTGAAAGGGGGTGAGAGAGTGGGGAAGACACTCTGCAAACTGGTCACAGGCGGGATTCGACCCTGGACCGGCAGAAGCATGTACATGGGGTGCCTGGTTGCTAACCACTCCGCTAAAACTATTCTTATATATCTATTTTGCTGGCAGAAATATGTTTAAAAAATGTTGGGACAGGGTCATGTCTGCTAATTCGTCGCATTCACTCTTATCCCAATTTTCCAATTTTTTAACGAAACACTGTTAAACGACAAGATATTACATAATGTTGGAACATCAAACTACTTTTTTGAAAACTACGCACACACATTCTTTTTTGCTGCCAGGAAAATGTTTCAGAAAAGCTGGGTCAGGATGATATCTGCCAAATTGTTGTATCAACTCTTATCGCACTGTCCCAACGTTTTAAGAAAACTTAAGTCAACATATTTTACAATGTTGGAACCGAGCACTTTAACTATCTTTTCAAAAACTATGCATATATTTCTATTTTGCTGGCAGAAATATGTTTCAGAAGTGTTGGGACAGGGTCATGTCTGCTAATTTGTCACATTAACTTGCATCCCAATGTCCCAATTTTTAAACAAAACACATTCAAACGACCAGATATTATATAATGTTGGAACATCAAATTACATTTTTGAAAACCATGCACACATTCTTTTTTGCTGCCAGGAAAATGTTTCAGAAAAGCTAGATCAGGGTGATACTTGCCAAATTGTTGTATCAACTCTTATTGTACTGTCCCAACTTTTTAAGAAAACTTAAATCATCAGCATATTTAACAATGCTGGAACTGAACTATCAAACTATCTTTTCAAAAATGTTTCATATATTTTTTTTTTTGCTGGCAGAAATATGTTTAAAAAATGTTGGGACAGGGTCCTGTTTACCACACCAATGTAAAACCACTTATCTAGCCATCCCAAGCTGCCAAATTAAGTACATTTTGGAGAAGTTTATGCTTATTTTAAATATGAAGCAAGCAGTATGTTCAAAAAATTTGTGACGAAGTAATGTGTGCAGTTTTCCTGAATAACCTTTTCTTTTACTGTTCAAGTTCAATGTTTTGATTCTATTTTCCAGTTTGAGGCCCTTTACTCCCCTTTGTGAAAAATCTGGGAGAAAATGTTGCCCATTCCTGTTCTGCAGAAATGCCATAGCTGCTTTGACGTGACAATCACTTCCAGGAGCAGCTCCAATCCAACAGTGCACCATAAAATTTCACAGTTTGTGTGCTCTTGCTATTGTTAGTGCAAATCATTTAAGCCTCCTAATGGGGTAGAGGGAAGCATCAAATTGCTCTCACAGGAGCAAAACAAAAACGACTGAAAATCACTCTAACGAAAGACTAAAAAGAAAAAAAACTCCTGTTTTGTTGGAAATTCTACACCTGTGGAGTCAAAGAGGCTCAAGGCTGCAGCCTGAGATGACTAAGATTCTGACCATTTTGTTTCTCAAGGAGTTGAACAAAGGTTCGACTCCAGTGAGAGTCTGAGAAAGTGCTGACTGGAGTGCAGAATGAATGGAGCAGATGTGAAAGGCACACCTGCAGGGCACATGTCAGGAAGCATCATCACCACGCTGAAAGGATTTCTTCTTCATCATGACCAAGGTGGCTGATGGTGTTTCCAGGAAGCACATTTTGAATTCCACGAGGAGCCCGGCTTGTTGCAATCACACCGACTGATGAAAGCAATACAGGCAACATCGAGTAGCAATGCAATCTCCAGTCAAATATCCTGGCAGGTGATGATGTTGGAATAGTAGCTGAAAGAGTGGGTGGATTGTTAAACTGCTCACAGTCGACCGGGACGTGCCTTTATGAGCTCTGCACCAGCTGTAAATGGCCACTTTAACGCCGGGCGCCGACAGATACAACTCCAGGTACTCAGGTTTTAATGTGAAGAGCCTTGTTATTCAAATTCTGGAGCTTTTTAACTCAGTAATGTACTATTTTACACTACAAAGTCTCTCAAAAGTGGAATGTTACTGCTTCAACCAAAAAAAAGTTGAATAAATTACATAAGAAATCCAGTAAATTGCCTGAAGTGCAGTCATAGTTCAGAGTTACTGAATGTTTCATAACTTTTAAGCACCCTACAGAGCTCTACTTCAAGCTAGTGGCCTAAAGATACATGGGATTAGGGTTGTCACAAAGCCAGAATCCTAGATTCTGATATTGTAAATATTTCAAAAGCCAAGGTTGAAACATCTGCATGAAGGCAGGGTCATGTGTGTGGATTTGTTTCAGTGGTTTCGAGGGAGTCAGGATTGGTTTCAGGGTGCAACACACACACATACGCTCTGGTTAATTAAAATAAGCTTACATTCACAAGTGATAGGATAACACATGTCCATATTTAGAGATGTGTTTTTCTACCTGCTGACTTTCCTCAAGGTTTGAGGTAGGATTTTTTTTTTTATTTCAGTCAGCATACATTGTACAATATTTGTCACAAAATAGACATTTTAAACAAACCAGAATTCTTATAAGGAGTGACTGAAAAGGCGTAGGCAGAAGCAAAATGCTTATCTTAGCCTAGCCCATATATTTAACAAAAAAAAAGCTATCAAAAACCAAGATAAGAATCAACATTAACAACATCATTACATGATCAACACTTATAATTTTCAAAGATTACTTTGGAGACCAGTTATATATAACATGAATTGCAGGTTTTTAAATTTATATTTGCATCATTCCATAGTTTAACCCCGACAACAGAAACACATCTTCTTTTTATACCGTTTTCTAGCTTTCTGAACAGAAAACTTGCAAACACCTCTTAAATCATATTGAGTCTCCTGAATTGTTAAGAACTTTTGAACAGCACTAGGAAGAGAGTTTTGTTTTGCAGTAAACATTAGTAACATTATTTTACAACAAAACAAGTCAGAAAATGTCATAATGTGTGAATTTAAAAACAGGTTGACTGCCGATATGAAATGCAGTCACCAGGTCAAGAGTAAAAAGATCAGCTTGCGATACGAATCACTGTAAAGCGTGATGTCTCCACCGAGGACCCCTTAAAGGATCTCTGCAACTGTAATCCTGGGCTCTTTGTGATACTACACTTCCTGCGTGAGGTGGACGATCCAGACCTCTGCTGTGCGACTTCATTAGTGATCTGATTTATTCAGTCAATGGACTGATTTACGACTTTGTCCAACCTTAATTAACTTGTCATTGTCCTTCCTGTTCCATTATATTTGAGCACAGCCGGCCTTCTAACGATATAATTCTTTAAAAGGTACCAGTGTGATGTCATAGCAGGAGAACATAAAAGTCCTGGGCAGCTAGCTAATACTAACATGAATGTTGGAAAGACAAAGGAGGCACAGTCTTGTCTCGGGTTAGCCAAATTTTCTGCTGCCATGGCAACATGATCCCCATCTCAAAACTTTGTGCAAGCAACATATATCACACATGACACACTGCTACAGTGAAACAGCAGGTCCTTAAGATACATAGAACTTGTACTGACAATAGTATTCAAAATGAAAAGATGTGTATTCAGGGTCTCTGCAGAAACCAGCCAGTCAAATTTAATGGTTTTTAATTCCATTTTAATACTATACTGTGAAATGTCAATGCCATGACTGCGAATTCAAGAACGTCAGACTGCATGTGAGATTTGACAGCTTTGATGCCAGTTGTACCAGCTTTAATTTGTTTAAAAGCACGGCAAAATCCTTCTCGATCATCACCACAAACGAGCTGTAGCCATCCTCTGAATTCCACGCTTTCTAGTCTTTTTTTTCTGGAATTTTAATTTCCCCCATGTTCCTTTTCTTCCTCCACCTGGTCCAGCCCTCCAGCCACTTTCCAAACATGCAGTATTACAGCAAGTGTACCTGACCGGTCAGAAACGGTTATCACAACAGTTCTTCATGTTTTTGTGGATGTACAAATCTGTTCAATCAGAGTTTATAATTATAATTATATATTTTAACATATTACTGTTAGTATTATTATATAATGCCACTGAGATTCAAATTTAATGCTTTTTAATGCCATTTAAGGCCTTAATTTTCACAAAAACAATTCATGACGCAGCTGGCTCAAGCATGTCAGTGAGGGCTAAGCGCTTGAAGGTTTGGGCTCACATTAGCAAAGTTGATGAAAACTCAGTCCGATGCAATCTTTGTCAGAGAGAAGTTGCATCCAAGGGGGGAAATACTAGCAACATCACCAAACATTTGGAGCGCACGCATAGTATAAAGCTAAATAAGTGCTGGATGTTTGAATGCTATAGCAACACGAGTAAAGTTAGCAGCCCGGCTAACACTAAAGACTGCAGCACCGTGGCGGCAGCACCCGGTTTCGTTTCTGCTATGTCAAGTCACGGTAAGTTTTTTGTATAGTTTGTAGTCATTAAGGCTGTCACTTTTCCTAAAAAGCAAAGTCGAATGATACTCCTTATCGAACGACAAGGAGTATCAGTATCTGTATCGATAAAATCATAACGATATACATCCCTACTTGAGACCCATTCCAAAGTAAAACTGGTTCTCAGTACCAGCGCCACTCAGTACTGCATAACACAAGTGGGCCAGTATACATGCACCCTAAAAAGCACCTATAAAGACAATGTTTTACACCTCTATGCAGACGATACTCTGGTTTATTTTGTTCTATTCGGTAAATAACTAAAGTGCTCTGGACCCTTTACATTGTTTCTTCAAATATGTATCTTATTTAATGCAGCTATGTTGATTTAACTCAGTATTCATCTAACATATAATTGGGGAGCATTGGTGAGCTTAACAGTTTTTGTTTAGCGAGAGTTACAGAGAAAACAAATTTGCAATAAGGCTGACCAATATGGACAAAATCTCATATCTCTGTTTTCATGCCAGATATCTTGATATCAATACGATATGACTTCTGGTTTGGTGAAAACCAAGCATTTTTCAGAAAAATAAAAACATCATAGTACAAAAGAATGCGGAAAAAGCAGTTTTGTTTATAAGAAATCTATATCATTTATATAGTTGCTTTTTGATACGTTCATATCTCATTATAGATACACTAATGATATATCATTCAGCCCTAATTACTAAGTCCAAGGTGTTAATAAAAACACAAATTTATCACTGTCTTTCTGTTCGGGCTTGGTTTCTTATTTATTTTGGGCATAGCACACACAGAGATTTCCATTGCCTGCATTCATACTGTCATTGAGAAGTGGTCTACGGTGATAAACAACCTCCAAAAGTGCTTGAATAAATAGGTGTGCTAATAGGATTCTCAATGTGGATAGTGGCCTGGATTGTTTCTCTTTCTTTTCTTTTTTTTGAGTATGTATAATTTAACATGTTTATTGATGGGCAAGGGGTTACGGACAACTAGGGCTTGCTTGATAGTTTCATGTACGGGTCCAAAAGGATCCAGTTGTGGACTTGTGCACACATATCTCGGTATACAGGTACATATGCCCCCCAAGCTCTGTAATATTTACTGCCTGTATTGTTTTCTTTGTTAAATTGCTAAAATGAAAAAAAATGTAATCACAAAAAAAAAATAAAGTTTGAAAGCCTACTCAATGCACCAACTAATCCATCTGTATCAGAACTGAACACATATCCAATGCTTTTCTTTGTCATTTATTTGCCAAGTCCCAGGCTTTACTTCACATTCATCTTCAACAAATATGTTAATTTTTAGTCCATTGTGGGCCCCGCATCATTTTATGATGGCAATGCAAATTGGTAGTGCAATTGTTCAACAGATGGGTAAATTTAGGTGACCAAGGTTTCAAAGTTCAAAACACATCAAGCACTCTGACTAATGCATGAGTGTCGATAGGGAAATGGGGCATTTTAAGTTTTAGTGGCTGAAAATTGGACTTTGGGTATTTTTTTTCTGATAGATGTTGCTATAACACTGCATAATTGAGCAGAACACCACATTCTGGTACATGTTCTTTCAAAAGAAGATACAAATGGAAGTCCAACAAATTAAAAAAAGCCTTTAAAACCTTTTCCATCTCTGAATTCCTCCAAGAAGTGCAAAAACAAATGCTCTTGACAATATCCTTCAACTGCAAAGCACAGTGCTGTGTCTGTTTTTCATTTTTACTGGAATCAGGCAAGGTTCACATTAATAAAACAGAAGACCACAGCAGCACAACAAGCAACAAAGTAAAGAGATGCAGAGAGTAAGTTTGGAGATTAGCAGGCAGCGTAGCATCTATAATTCATGTGATTGTTCGCGGCTGCGCTGCCTGCTCATCTGATTGCTACACTGCTGAGGCCTTGTGACGACATTTGCATGAAGAGAAAAACAAAAGAAAACACCCTCACCTGTTTTTGACTGCTGTTTCTTAGTAAAAAAGAGCAGAGGAGCTTAAACCAGACACTTGTAATGTGTGTTTGGTCAGCAATGTGGTACTTACTTATTCTGCATCATGTTCATTATGACCCAGTCGGAGGGGTAGACGTTCTTGCCAATGAGATCCTTAAACATGATAAACGTTTCCATTAGGAAGTCCTGCGAGAGAGAGAGAGTTTTCAAAATGAGAAAAGATATTCTTCCCACCTTTCCAGATAAGAGCAGGGCTGTGTGCACCGTTAAGAGTCTGTGGATTTCAAGCAACAACAGCATTCAGATTAGTTTTGGAAGTCAAGGTGACTCAAATATTTATTTTTTTGAAAGGTGGTACTTCAGATCAACAATTCTAAGGTTTCATATATATTAAATCAAATAAGAGGTCATCCTTTTTATTAAAACTATTAAAGTGATGAAAAACAGAGACAAAGAGGTAAAACAGTTATACAGTTACAGGAACATTCCAACATAGTTGACACCATTCTTTCCAATGTGTATCCAGTAACCAGAAAGAGACGGCCAGAGTTTGCCTACTGTTAGTTTTTTTATAATACGTATTTTTTGGGCATTTTGTACCTTTATTGATAGGAGAGAGATAGTGGATAGGTTTGTGAAAGAGGGCGAGAGAGTAGGGGAAGACACTCTGCAAACTGGCCACATGCTGGATTCGAACCCAGACTGGCAGAAGCCTGTACATGGGACGTGCATGGTTGCTAACCACTCCGCCAAACCAACACCCCCTTGCCTACTGTTAGTTAGCTAAGCTAAAACACTGGGAGTCAATGGGTAGTGTTAGCCTGCCTCCACTGACAGTCTTCAGATAAACTTTTCATCAACCCTTAATGGTCCTGTGTGCCTGTTGTGACTTTTACCCCTTTATATTACACGATCTTTTATGATTTTCTTCTAAACAGAGACTTTATTTTGTTGATCTACTTCAGCTGTGGATTTTGCAAAGTTGTGACAATCGCAGACGAGTTGGGTCTTTTGAACAGCTCTTCTGAGTGAACAATGAGAACTGCATTGCAGTTGTGACTGAGCTGTTTGTTTTTAAATTTCATGCAGCTTTTTTTGGCTCATAAACGAGGACTCATTGTTCAAGTGTTAAATCCTGAATCAGGTATTTTGTACTTTCACCAATGTATGACACCCCTACAAAAATAGAATAGTCAAAAAACACACAATAAGACATTAGAGCTGGGTATTTCCAGCAACTTCACGACACAATACATATCCCGATACTACGGCCACGATACGATACGTATCCCGATACACGTAAATTGTGAACATTGACTATGCTTTAAGCAAAATTCTTGACAAGTTTAGTTTTTTCTTATAAGAAGAAAAAGAACAAGGATGAGTTTAAAGTGGTTCTACAACTTGAGAGACATAAATTCAGATCCTCAAAGATGGTAGACCTAAGTTCAAATTTAGAACATATGCTTCATTATGTAGCTTGTCTTAAACCTTAAACTGTGCCATTGTTAACATTACCCAAAGTGTATTTACAACAACTGACAAAATATTTAGGCCATATCGATTCTGTAGCATCCGTATCGATATACGTATCCCAAAGGAGTGCGATACGATATTTCCAATATTCCTATATTCACGACATTTTGAGCACAGGCCTATAAGACATATCAGCCTCAAATGAGCAAAATTTAGGATTTGGGCAATTGAACATCAAGCTAGTTGGAATTTCAATGTTGCCTGTCTTCAGTTTAACAAACAGCGGCAACCCTCATGTTTGAGGATGATATAAATTATAAAAAATATATATATCTTGAATCGTTATTCAGCAGAGACCGATGAGTTTGTTGGGTTGATACATCACTGGATGTATATATATATATATATATATATATAATATATATATATATATATATATATATATATATATATATATATATATATATATATATATATATATATATATATATATATATATATATATATATATATATATATATATATATATATATATATATATATATAAATATATATATATATAAAAAAATATATATATATACACATATATATATACAGACACACACACACATATATATATATATATATATATATTTATATATATATGTTAGAAATATATTTATCTAAAAATACGTATGAGTATTTATAAAATGTCTTTAGCATGCTCTATTGTAACGTGCCTTGAGCACGAACTGGTGCTATATAATAAAGATTGATTGACTGATTGATTGAAACCGCTGAGGGCTTATGCCAGTAACTGCTGATTGTTATTTCCATCAGTCTATGAAGTTGCTCTGTCAGTGTATTACAGGCATAAAGTCACATTAACTCACCTGTGCAGCTGCTCTTCTGGCTGATACCTCTTTATATTCAAGTGTGTATCAACTGATAAATCTATGTACCGTTTTCATCTTTCTGAAATTTTTATTATCATTCTTATTTCCTATCTACCCAATTTCAGCTTAAACTTTATTGTCCCCTAAGAAAAAATTTGCTTTGCAGACGGATAAAAAAATGCATTGATACACAGCTACATCAAGTCATTCACAACAAAGACAACCATTTAATGCTGAAAACACAGATTACAGCCAAAAGTTCTATTTTTTGGAGCTGAAATGTTTATTTCACTTTTTAATCAAATCCTAAAAAAAAAAATCAAAATTGCCATAAAATTTAACAAATATACTTTTTGTATCTCGTTTGATACTTTAGGTGTTTTTGGCAACTGAAAATCCATTTTAGGACATTTTTTTTTATCATTTATCTGATTGCATTCTGATGTTTTCTTAGTAGTTTGTTGGTCATATTGATTAGATAGAGGTATCATAAACATATGTATCAAATGATACAAAAGGCATTAAAACGCAGAGGGATTAATCCAATGTGTTTCATGATGACCATATGGTCACCACCAATATCTGCTGAAGCTGTTTCCTGAACTGCAGGGGTTGGCAGAGTTCTCTGTATTCTTCAAGACCTTTTCATCATCAATGCTCCTTAAATGTTGCTGATGTATTGCCAGAAACTCAGTCTTTAGTTTAAGGGATCTGCCAAATTTTTCATCTAACATAAAATATCTCTGTAATCCTGTTTCTGGCTCTCGATGTTTCATCCCTGGATCGATAGCTGAGTTTTGTGGTGTGTGCGTTGTTGGAAAACAAAGTCTCTTTGGGCTGCTGCCAGTTCTGAAAAGTGGATACGGCTCATGCCAGCTTTAGGAACAATAACTCTGCAGAGAGCTCCACTTTCATCACTGTGATTGTTTGTCCTGCCTGAGGAGCTTGACAGGCAGCCTCAAACAAGCCCCGCGGACAATCAGAAGGGTCAGGGATTCATATTGATTTCTTACCTGAAAAATATAATTAATGTTACTATAAAAAAGAACAAGCCAAAGACGTACTGCTCACAAGCATATTAAAGATCACTACAACAACAAATTGCTAAAATAAGTAGTAATCTGGCTAAATCTGACAGGGCATTGATTCATTTTGTACTTATTAGAAGCTTTTTGTGCCGTAAGTAGAGTCACCATCTAAATCTCTTTATGATTTTGAAGCTTTACCTGTAATCTGAATCAGATTCTTTCCTCGACTTAAGCAGCTAAGAGTCTGTTGGCTGGGGTAAAAGCAAACAGTGGGATTTCCTCACTTGTCAGACGGAGCAATGTAATGCTAATCTGCAGGAGGTAAGAAGGAAATACTGCTTTAAGGGAGGAATTATTCAGAGCTAAAATCCATAACATCAGTGAGATTTATCCCCTCCTCCACAAATTGTTGGCTGCAGAGAGGGAGATCTGACTCCCTAAGGAGTTCCTATCATCAAGAACACTGAGTACACCAAGAGAAAGTCAATTTAATACTTTTTTTGTGGAGTTTAAACATGCTCCAAAGAGGTCTGATTGAAAAAAAAAACAACTCTAAAATAGCAGGTGTTGTGTAAGATGTAAATGAAAGCAGCACATCGTGATTTGGAAAGATTTTTGATACAGACCTTCTGAATACAGCTCAAAGATGTGATATGTAAAGCTGCAGTATATAAATCTTGTGGGACTGGCTCCAAAAACATACCTATCTTTCAGCCTCTCCTGGCTGCATATTCAGCCTTCAGAAAGTCTACCAAGGGAAGCAAACTCTTTGGCCAATAAGGGTCCGATTTAGGGAGAGCAACTCCTAATGCACTCTTAATGTACAACCAATTATCGGCCAATCAGGGAAGGCGATCCAACCGGCATGTTCTACTTTGGGATATGTGTGCACTTACAGGCTTTCTCCAGAAATCAGAAAGTCAAATTTAATGCTATTTCAATGCTAAACTGTTAGGTTTTTAATGCTGTGACCTTGAACACAAGAAAATTGACACAGGTCTGTTTTTTGTATGAGATGATTTTAATATGAAAACTGTCCCTACACAATCTTATTTTAAACATATCAGAACTTTAAGAGCTGAGAGAGAACTTCTATTACACTAGAGGGTGACCACTAGTTCCCCTTTAAGGCATGTGCCTCAGTTTGTTAAGTGTTTGCCTCTTACAGCTGATTTGTTGCCGGAAATGGAAATCTATATTGTTAACATCATTGTTTTTAGCTATTAATATCTTGAATGTACTGTATATCAATATCAATATGATAATGATATATCTTTCAGCCCTAGCGTTGACACTTGTTTTACTAAGCTTTATCTTTTTACAAGCACTGCAAAATCCTTCATCATCTTGACCACCAACAGCTGTAGCCTTTCTCTGTAGTCCACGCTTTCCAGCCCAACAGCAGAGCGAGGAAGGCATTGCTGTATTTTGTGCCTTCAGATGCACCATACATTTTTACTGCTGAAGTGTCAGTCGATGTAAGAGCCAGACTTCTTCCAATGAAGTCACACTGGTGCAACATAAGCAGAGGATGGTTTAACGTTGTCTTGCTGAAAAAGCAGGGATGTCTTTGGTAAGAGACATTGCTTTGATAGATTATGGAGTGGAGAGAGTGCCAAATTACAAAAATAAATATATAAAAGAAAAAGCAAAAGAAAGTGGAAGTATAAACATGAATTTATAAAAGAAAAAAATAACAATGTCGCTACAAAAAGCAATGTTAATAAAAAATGAATCCATAAAAGAAAAGGATAATAAAGTTGAAATATAAAGACGAGTTAAAAAAGTGATTTTAAAAAATAAGATGAAATGTGCATAAATATAATGGCTTTATAAAGCAATAGTAATCAAAATTAATCAATAAAAGAAAAAGCTAATAAAAGCAGAAATATTAAAAAGTATCCAAAAATGTGCATTAATAAAGCAAATTATTTTTACATTATGATTAATATTTATGCTTTACATACAGGAACATTTCCTCTTATTTTTTATGGATTAATTTTTATTAACATTGCTTTTTGTAGCAACATTATTAATTTTTATTTTATGTATTCATCTTTATATTTCCACTTTCTTTTGCTTTTCTTTTATATATATTTTTTGTAATTTGGCACTCTCACTCCTCCATAACAGATAGATCATGACCAAAAACCTGTATGAACCTTTCAGTATTACTGTCATCTTTCTAGAAATGCAAGCAACCCATGCCATGGGCACTAAAAAAAACATAATCAAGGATGTCCGCTATTGAACTTTGCATTGGTGGCATTATGGATGATCAATTTTGCCCTTGGCATTTAGGACTTGACTGGGATTTGCCAGATCTCTGCACAGTCTTCCACTGCAGGCCAGCCCATGTTAAATGAACTCAAGCCCAAAAAACTAGGTGTCACTTCCAGATGTGGCTTTAGTTTTGCGTGGTACAGTCAAAGTTTAAATTTGTAAATGTAGCAAAATGCTCCAAAATAGAAAATGTGGATAAGAGAACTTTCAGAACATAGTTTGGATAGACTAATGTATATAGTTAAAGGCAAACAGAGGGAATTTGTCCAACTCTGGGAGCCGTATGTGAACATTACAGAAGCCAGGAATATAGGCTTCACCTGAATGTAAATATATATTGTGTTTAATTTAATTATTTTTATATCTATGTTAATATCTATGTGCAGGTCGAGTGTGGGAATGTGAGCATGTGTGATTTGCTGATGTATGTACCTGGGTTTGTTCAGCTGTTGCTGTATGTTTATGTTCTATCTTCTGTTTGTATAAAATGCATAAAAATATTGGACAAAAAAGTAGCAAAGTGCATTCAGTGTTAGTTTTCAGCACTGTCCCCTATCTCTCCAGATTCTTTAAACCTTTTGATCATATCTCTCCTTGCCCCTGTCCTAAATATTTTGGAACACATTCAGGCCTCAAAGACAGATCATATGTACATATTTCCATAAAAACAATTATTTTTATCAGCTTCAAAATGAAGTATATTGTTTTTTTGTGCTTTATTCAGTTGATATGGTTGAACAGGGACCAATTCTGTTTCTTTTCAAATTTTACACAACGTCCCACTCTATTTAGTTTGGGGTTTGTAGGATGTGAATTCACCAAAAGAGAAACTGCTGCATTTACTGTACTTTGTGGTTGAATCTGATGTTGAGACATGACAAAGTAGCCTGGAGAATCTTACCCAGTAGACATGAATGTGCTGATAAGCTGTACTCACCACCACATCACTCCTGATCTTGCCGAAGGTGCTGATCAGATGAGCGTAATGATAGTCGTCCATCTGCCTCAATGTGGCCGTCATGCTGGCCACGAAGCTCCCCTGCAGAAGAGAAAGAAGTGGATTCAATACACAATCAAGTTCAAAATTGAAGGATGAGGATGGATCGACTCCGCGCCCCTGATTTTGATAGATACTGACGAGCTGAGTTGATTGGATCGGAGTGCCGGAGCGGGCCCCGGCCTCCCAGGTTTGGAAAGGAAGAAAGGCGGGCGCCCTTTCTCAGTGGCTGGTCTCATTAACCTACTGCCCTGCACTCCCTACTTTTCTGTCTCTGCTGATTATAATGCCTGTGAGGTCCCCAAAGTGCTGTCTCTGCTTTGTACAGCGCTATCCTGGCTCTGGTTAGTGGGCTGTACATGTGCTGAGGAGAGCACATAAGAAGAAGAGGACGTATGGAGGGCTGAGGGAGAAGGATCTGAGCTGCCTGTTAGGTGTCATGTCAGTGGGAAGTCTGGACAAAGGCTGAAGCGTAGTGAAGAAAACAAAAGACAGGGACCTGCAGATGTGACTCTGTGATGATATATAACCTGAATGTGGCCTGCTAAAAAATGAACACCAGGTGACCAGCCAGGTAGATAACCAACAAACAGAGAGGGGAGAGGGGTTTGCTGCTATCATATAATAGGGAGAATATTGTAAAAAATAATGTTAAAACAAATAACTAAATACATACTATAATAAAAAAGTCAGTTACAGGATGCAGAGAGAACCAAAATTTTAAACTTAATTAGAAATCCATCCACTATCAATCACAAATAAATGAATTCATACATCAACATAATAAAGATAACGACATTAAAATACTAATTTAAAAATAAACCAAAACATGTTTGAAAAATATCCATGAGTAATAAAAAATGAATACATTATACAAAAATATAAACAATTAAATGAATACACAATAAACAATTTAAAAACTAAAACAACAATATAAATAAATAAAATAAAATAGATAAATACCGGATAAATCTATTAAAAAATAATAAAAATTTACACTATCAATATTTATAATTACAACATAAGTTCATTAGTTATTCATAACATTATTAACAGACTTATTTCAGAGTTAACACAAAGACCAACCCCTGATTAGCTTTAGAAAACTTCACACTATCAATTCCAAACATTAATATTTTTTTCTAAAGAGAAAAAAAAGAAAGAAAAAAGAAAAAAAAGAGAAAAAAAGAACTTTAATAGAAGTTAAAGACTTTCAGTGTAACTGCTGATGCTCCTGTCATTATGAAACTATTATGTCATACTTAATGTAAAATAAAGTAAACAAGGAAATGAATACACAACTAGAAAGCACTTGGAGAGCACAGACCTCCGCCAGCGCCACAGTCCTCACCCATATTGTGATTTTCACCATAAATATTAGTCCTACCTTTATTTCATCATTTCATTATTTAGATTCATTGACCTTGAAAACATACCATTAGCAAATTTAACTACTTAATTTATTTCAGGAGTTATTATGAAAATCACATTTCTCGTCATGGTGGTTTTACGCTGATCTGCAACACTCCCAAAATCTAATCATTTGTCCCAGTCCTGGCATTTCCTGAAATTTCCATTTTAATCCGTTGCTAACAGAGAAATAAACAAACAGACGCCGGTAATAACATTGGTGGAGGTAATACATAAAAACAAAAAAATAAATGATAACATAAAAAACTTCAATAAAGAAATTAATAAATAAGGATAATGATAATGATAAAAATTATACAATAACATTAATAACATAATGTCATTAGTTATTCAAAACATTACCAACTGACTTATTTAGGGAGCATAAAGATGAACCCTGATGTGAAATCTAAAACTACACTATTACTGCCTAACTTTAACTTAAAGCTGGGGTTGGCGATTTTGGAAAACTAGCATGAATTTGAAAGTAGCATCTCCTCAGGGCTCCGCCTAGCCCCACCCCCCGCTCACATGCACGCGCGCGGCCGCTATATCCAGAAGACTGATTCAACTCCAAACCCTCAGCACAGCGTGTTTGTTTTACACTACACCAAGTCATGTCTCAGTCAGCGGTAAGAAAACACCAAACAAACATGTTAAGTCAGTTAGTACTCACAGCCGATGTTGATCGGGGTATAGGTAGTTCCTCTGACATTCTCCACATAGCTGTCAAATCTCCCGTTTTGACCATAAAACTACCGTATTTTCTCCTCTTTACTCCCGTCCTCCTGTATCAGTATTCTCCTGTAAATCTCCCGTGTGACGATATAATAATAAAAGCACTCCTCTGCCCCTCCAAACTGAGCTCCGTCTCTAGCCTGAATGGGGCGGTAATGCTCCAAAATGATGGATGCCAACCACCGAAGAAGACGAAGTCTCGCGAGAGCTGCCACCTGCAGTAGCATGGAGAGCAGTTCTCGCGAGATTAGAGCCAACAGCGGAACAAACTTAGAAAAACGACGAGTTTATTTTAGATTTCTTGTACATCTGTCTTAAAATGTGAGGGATACTGGAGCTTGGTTGGGGTTGTGGGACGGCTCACAGCGGACTTCCCTTATTTTCAAAGACAAAACTTGAAAGGTTAGCATTCTCCAGCGGAGTCTGTTCCCTGCACGCTACATGCTACACGCACTGTCTGTGCACGCCGGGAAAATGCACGCGCAGCAGGCACATAGAATGGCGACGGGATTTAATTGGTGTAAAAAAAGGTATCCCGGCATGATTATTGGTTGGTGTTTCCCCTGTTTTACTCCTGATGTAGATAGCGGATATTTTTCGCTCTGTTTTAAGAACACATTATGAGTTGATTACCATCGGGTCATAAAGACCATTTTAACCAGTATTTCAAAAAGTGTATCTAAATCAAATCGCCAACCCCAGCTTTAACTTTAATTAAAGGCAAATAATTTAAGTGCCAATAGTCATGCTTCTGTTGTTTGGGCAGTTATATTATGTCCAACTTAAATACACTGTTGTTGGCTGAGGTGCAACACCCAGTCCCACGTTTTGGGCACCGTGGAGATTTAATCTTACTCCTGTGTGAGGGCAGAGTTTTGAACAATGTGCCAAAAACAGCTGAAATAGACAGAATGCTCAGGCGCTTGCTCTGAGCTCCCTAAAGAACAAACCAAGGATAAAATGCTAATTGAAAATACATCTAAACAACAAGTAATCATTTGCATAATATACTCACGGAGAGTAGGTGCACCTGAGGTTATAATTTAAATACTCCTCAAAACACTTACCTCAACTAGCTAATCACAGGAAATACATCAGAAGATAAGAGAAAGTAATTAAAACTGCTTTGTCACTGAAAGCATGAGAGCATATCCAGATTAATACGCCTCAGGTCTGATAAGAGTTCAGATGCAAAGGGATTGGGGGAGACGGCCTACCTCCTGTCCAACTACTGAAGTCCTGCATTAAGATTTAGGGATGGGGCAGACTTCTCAAAACACATCTTTGGAAACCAGACAATAGAAATGACATACTATGCTACAAACTTAGCAGGGCGGGGGTCATCAGCTACAGTTGAACAAGGGCTACTTGTCGTTGTTTTGCCATGTTTCAAAATATAATGAAATAACATAACAATTTGGGTCCAATCAATATTTTTTAGGTTTACATTTTATCTTCTTCCAAATCCACATACTTCTTCTCAGCTGAAGTGAGATCAGTCCCTATCACCGCTAATGCTGACAGCCACGTAGGTATGACTGAAGTACTCATACTTCGTAGTTCTGAAGCCATTGTGTAGGTAATACTGGGTCTGGTACGCTCCTTTTAACCCTGGATGTTGGGAAATCTGTTGTTGATTGGATATGCCACTGGGAACGCCTCCGTCTAACTCGGAATGTTTGAGAATCTTCAGTAACTCCAGATTACTAGAAACTGGAAAGTGTAAAACAGATGTGACGTAATTATCAGCTACATGGTTACATATAGTACCTACATGTATATATGTCTATAAACATGTTTATAAAATAAGGAGTATGGCTTCAACCTGCTCGATTGTAAAGTGTCCTGGAAACATTTGTAACTAGAAAAGCACTCGGAGAGCGCAGACCTCCGCCAGCGCCACAGTCCTCAGCCATGTTGTGTTTTTCACTATAAATATTAGTCCTACCTTTATTTCATTGAAATATTTAGATTCCTTGACCATGAAAGCATACCATTAGCAATTGGATTCATAATGACAGCTATTTTAGTTCAGTAGTTATTCACAGAAATCTAATTTTTCGCCATGGCAGCCAGACGCTGATCCGGATCAACACCAAAATCGAATCAGTTCTTCCTTTTCCCATGCTGAACATTTCCTGAAAATTTCATCCAAATCCATCCATAACTTTTTGAGTTATTTTGTTCACAGACAGACAGACAGACAGACGGACATACAGAGAGACAAACAAACTCTCCCGAAAACATAACCTCCTTACCTCCGGGTAATGACCTGGTTCTATACAAATAAAGATTGATTGGCTAATAAATGAGTACTGCAGCTGACATTTTGTTAAAAGGATCAAACATTAAGTCATAACTTGTGGAATTGTTTTAAGTTTTTGTTGGTTTTGAGCTTGCTTTAGTAGCTCCAAGGCCTTTTCTAATTATTTTAGGACATTTTTGCCTAAACTGACAGACGCCAGATGGTAAACAGACTTAAAAAGAGGATGAGTTGCCCACCAGTATTAGGTTTTGGACTACAGTAGCTTCCATCTCTCTGATTCACTCTCTGTGACTTTTCCAGTCTGTGTTGTTGCTGCATGATTTCAAAGCTTAACATCAGTAAGTCCCAAATGTGCATTGTATTGGCTGGCTTAACAGCTGCTAAAAGAAGATTGCAGCGAGATGGAAACCACCTCACTGCCTTACCATAAGACTCTGGGTTCTATCATTATGGATGTTATCTATCTTGAATTGTCAACTGCTCGTTGGAGCTTCTGAAACTGATCTGCGTAGTTGGAGAACTGCAGCAGATTCACTAAAGGAACTTCAGATTTAACTTTCTTTCTTTAACCATTATGTCTTTGACATATTGTATATGGATACACACAGCTTGGATGTAAGATGTGTGTATATATACTTGTTTTTCTTACTGTACTGGTGGGGTAGGATCTGTAACAAAATCAACATACCTGACGTAAGAATATATCATTACTCATGCACAGTCCTGGTGGCATCCCATTTTATTTCAATATTTAGGTTATTGGGTATGTGTGCTTTAATTTTATCTTTTTTTCTGGGAGGGTGGGTTGAGGTTTTGTTATTTTACTGTTCATTATGTCATATTTGCTGATATAATCTCTGTCATCATGTTAATGTTTTGTTAATTTGTATTTTTTTTTAAAAAGAAAAGAGGATGAGAGAGTAAGGAAAGACACACTGTAGCACTCTGGCTATAAGTTACGAAACAAACCTTCCTCTAAACAACAAATATAATCTCTTATTTTGAATTTATTCATCAACTGGGGTCCAAGTGAGAAGCTGTGGAGGCCTGATGTGGTCCTACAAAGTTGTGGTATGATACACAAATGCAATACAGCGTCATGTGTATTACAAACAGTACAAAATGATCTGAACCAACACAGTATCTGAAAAATAAAGCTGAAGCACAAGTGCCAAAAACTGCAGATCCATGAGTGTCCACTCAAAGCTGGCTCCAGGGAACCCTGAAGTTATACGGTTGTGTGTGGAGAACAGACGGTTTTTACAGCCTGAATAAACATTTTTACAGCCTGGTGCAAATTCAGCTTTGGTCTAAATGAATAAACAATCTAAGAACCCTCACTGTGCAAGGGGTGAATTTGTTACAACACATTATTTTATGTTATTAAAGAGTCCTGGACTTTAGAAATTAGCGACTTGATTGGCATGGCCACAAGTCCACTTGTAGTTGCAATAAGTGAGTAGGTTGATCTGAAGTTTGGCAGAGTCCACAAGAATATGCATCAACAACGTCCCACAGAGTATTTATTACCAAATGCTGACCTCACATGTAGGGCTGGGTGATATCATTTTTCTTCCACAAAACTTAATTGATGTTTTTCATAAATTTTTCCCTCGCATAAAGAAAAAAGAAAAACTCCCAAGGGACACAAAAATGACATGAATCAAGTTTTACCTTTGTGTTGTCAAAATGTATTCCCAAACCAAACAGAATTTGCCTCTTAAAGTTAAAGAGCATGTCATAAAAGGTTGATTATCTGGTTCAAACGTAGGCAGGTTTGTCAGCATTAACACTGAAAACGGAGCTATTTCCACATTATAGTAACACTGAACTCTCTGATCAATATTTAATCTCATTTAAACAACAACAAATACAAACTTAACCCTATAAAGCCAATGGTATCATATTTGATACATACTTTTATAATACCTATATCTATTCAATATGATCAACAAATTACAAAAAAAACCATCCAAATACAATCAGATAAATGATTAAAATGTCCTCGAATGGATTATCAGTTGCCAAAAACACCTAATGTATTAAACTAGATACGAAAAATCTACATGTTGAATTTTATGATCATTTTGATATTTATAGGATTTTAGCAGGAAGTGAAACAAACATTTGAGCTCCAAAAACTTAAGAGTTTTCTGGCTATATTCTATGGTCTTGGGTGTTAAAGGGTTAAAAAGTGATTGTTCAATGCCTGACGGGGCCTTTCATCATGAAAACTGGAAAAATTCTGTTTTTATATTTTCAAACTTTGCAACAACTAATCATTAGAGTAAATAAGGTAAGTTTAGTTTTCATAAGTCTGCAGAAAATAAGTCCAATTATCGATATATTGCTCAGCCCTACTCACACAGCTTCGTCCCATTCAGTGAATTAAGTATGATATGTCATGTTACAGTATGATGCAGAGCTATGACATGAAAAATGCAATCAAAAGTGCAGTGTAGTTACCGATGATACTGTACATAAAATATGGTATTTTAAACCAAATTTCCGAAAATCCAACTCAACCAACTTACTTTTAAATATTTAATTTACAGTCTGTCAATGTCTGAGTGAAAATATTCCACACCTGTGCTCCTCATGCGAGTATCATCAGCTCAGGTTTGGGCTTTAATCTGGACAGGTGATGCTCCTGTGAGGTGAGGATGCTATTAGTGCAGCCCTCGTGGGTTTGATATAAGTCAGCTGCTTCATGGTGGTTAATCCTCGCACGGCGCTCTGTTTCGCCGGAGACCCTCTTCTCGAGCCGTAATTAGACCTGACCCACCAAAGCACAGCCGAGCAGAGACGATGCTGAACGCTCA
Organism: Scarus forsteni; assembly: GCA_036419115.1. Lineage (NCBI taxonomy): Eukaryota > Metazoa > Chordata > Actinopteri > Labriformes > Labridae > Scarus > Scarus forsteni. The sequence continues at coordinate 6,311,992 of JAZDUH010000263.1, forward strand.
CACACTCTCTCTCACCTCACCTGAACCTCCCTTACAGATTATTTTCTGATGTCTCCTCGCTGCAACGCTTTGCCAGCTTCCCCCAAAATGTAGATTTATTTTCAAAGAGAGGTTAATCATTTTTATAAATACTCTTGGCAACGGTTGCCAACCACATTAACACCCACAACATCACGCAAAAAAAACAAAAACAATCTCTAATGCAGACATCTTTTATTCATGTTCCTTTCTTTCACTACATACCGCTGATGACTGCTTCTCTCTGAATGTCTCACAGTGTGACTCATGTTAAATGAATATGGAAATGTTTTCTAAAGCACCCAGGGCAAGACTCTTTCATCTGCGAGGGCATGTGAGCTGCAGTTAGGCTCAGCTTTTTTAGGAGAAAAGATCGAGAGCAACTTAGAGGCCGATGAGAAAGAGTGAAGACGTCTGGATAAGGTTTTTAAATGGACCAAGAGCTGGACCATACGCCAGCCTAAAGCTGTGCTCACATCAGGCTTGGCTTGGGCGACCACTCTCCATGCAAAGTCAGTGTACAGCCGCAATCAGGCCTGACCAACGGACGTGATCTGGCCGACTTGCTTGTGCTACTGGGTAGGCCTGTGCTCAAAATATCGATACGGCAAAATATCGTCATGCACTTCTTGGGGATACGTGTATCCACACGGATTCTACAGAATCGATACAGCCTCAATGTTTGAAAAGTTGTTGTAAATACACTTTGGATAATGTTAAAAATGGCACAGTTCAAATTAGAAGCCAAGCTTCGTGATAAAACATGTTACAGATTTAAGCTTTAGTCTACTATCTTTTGGGACCTGAATTAAAGTTCTTAAGTTGAAGAATTATTTAAAACTCATGCTTGTTCTTTTTCTTCTTGTAATAAAAATAAAAGTTGCTGGGAACTCTGTTAAAAGCGCAGTCAATGTTCACAATTGATGTGTATTGGGATATGTATCGTATCGTGGCCTCAGTATCGGGATACGTATCGTGTCGTGGGGTTGCTGGAAATACCCAGCCCTACTACTGGGTCACTTTGCAACCAGGTCAAGTTGCTTGGTCGCCAAAGTTGAAAATTTTGACCTTTTTAGGTTACATTGTGTGGCTGTGGCTGTGCTGCAACAGCCAATCAGCGTTTTGTGGGTGTGTTCACACTCCCACAACAACTGTTTTTGTTCAGGATCACAGAGTGACAATCCATGTCCATATGGGAATATTAGTTAGTGTTATGGTCTCCTAAACATAATCTAAACAGGCTCGTGACCAGAGACCACAACATAAAAGGGACACCACAAGGAAGCTTGGAGAAAAATAATATAATTGTATTGAAGATAAATGTTCAGCAAATAAAGCAAGAAACACAAAAGGAAAGGAGACCCTGGCCAAAATAATTATAAGATGGGAAGATGCCAATGGCAATGGACCGTCGTACCCAACACCTTCCCCTAACCCGAAAATAACAAATCCTAAGGAATAAATCCAAAGAAAAAAGATAACTGGACTACAGGAGATCTCCAGCCCAAACGTGGATGAGAAAAGGGAAAGAAACAAACAAAGTTAAACAAACATGAAACTTGTGTGCTGCTCACAGCAGGGAGAGAAAGGCTGTGTCCGAAAATGGCATACTAACATATTACATACTTCAAACTCGTGTATATACTGTATACTACATACTATAAGTATGATTAGGATGCCAACCGTTCACACTGTAGTATACTATTAAGTTTCCCATGATGCATTTCAAACCTCCGACGACAAAAATCAGAAGCACACCAGGCTATCAAATATCTCTGTTGATTCGCCACATTTGAAAGTTCAGAGAGCATTTTAGGCGAGAAAGTCACCACGTAGAATACCAAAATGTGGTCATTTGAGCCATAAAACGCACGGATACAAATTTCATTTTGGCATTTTGGACATTCAGTTATGCTCCCCATTATGCTATTGAAGAAACTTCCGGTCGGCTCCAAAACAAGAGCCCATTTACAAAAGCGTAAGTAAAAGTAAAAGGAGATAATAAAAGATGCTTTTATTTTGAAAACGGGAAGTTTGCTAGTGGCTGATTTTTAGCCTAATGCCGGTCGGTCATAATGCATGGTGCAATGCATTATGGGGCGTTTGACTGTGGCTAGTATGCCCACCTCGCATACTTAAATTTTTTATGATATAGTATACATCCGGTGGAGGTAAGAAACAAATTCAGGCAGAAACATACCCTCCTTTGCAGAGGTAATGAAGTACTTTTGAAGGTTAACAGGGCCAGGCCAAGTACCAGCAAGGTACCTGTTAAAGTTAAATGAGAAATGGACCAAGGCAAAGGGTCATGTGTAAATGCACTCTCAGAAAAAAGGTCAATATCCACCTTGTAAGTAGCAGTGTGTTGGTAGACATGTCCACACTGCTGTTTACAACGCGTGAGCTGAAACTCCTAACAAGTTTGTTTCTAGTTGCATTCAAAGCACAGGTATGTCTAATAAAGACCATACTGTCGATGGGTTTGTCCCTGGATTGTGCTCCATCTAGATATATATGGCTGCAATCCAAATAATGTGCCTTGTCTTAAAATAAGACCGTGAATCTTTTATCTTAAATGAAGAACAAAGATTGAAGACTTACACACAGGTTGTTGGTTAAGAGGAGGTTGGGAGCAGAGAATATTTAGCTCTTGGGTAACAGCAAGGACTTGTTTTGGTGAGTGCTGAACCCATCTTTCTCATTAAATCTCTAATTTCACACATCCTTGAGTGTAATTGGCAAAAGGGGCGGTGAAATTCCTCTCCCATTGGACAGCCACTTTATTAATGAAAAGGAGCCAGAGCTTCAAAGCAGGCGGTAGTCTTAAGAAGTCGTATGTACTTCCCTCTTCATGCAGACTGGAGAGATCAGCCGAAGGGTATCCTGCGTTCATTCTTTTCTCTCCATCTCCTTGGCTGTGAATGAATCCTCGAGATAAGGAGCCTTCAGAGCAAACTTTACATGCTGTAAGCCTCAGTGTGGGACTTGCCATAAGGCTTGGGCGCTTCATACTGTAGCATAAGCCCCTTAAGCTTACTCCCAATGTTCAATCAAGGCTGCCAACAGCACAAGCAAGCACACGCCAGTGTTACTATTGGTTTTTATCTCTGTAATGTGTTGCTCATGAATGAACCTTAAGCTTCTGAACAAATGTAATTGTAGCCAAAGGCGGTGGGATGAGCTGGCAAATCCTGATGGCAAATTAAAAAGAGGTAAAAGGATCTGGCTTTCTTGTTCCCCTGCTTGGTTTTGGTTTTAGAGTTGAAGACGCCGGCAGAAATTCCCTCCCACAAAAGGGAATACATGTCATTCAACGTGCTGCAATTAAGAGCTAAATGTGGAACAGGAACACATGCTTCACCAGCTGCTGGGGAGGAAGAGATAGAGACGTGAGGCGTGATAAGAATGGAAAAGTTCAGGTGTTTCCCTCAGCTTAAAGTTGACGGGTGCAGAGTAACAGCGTGTTTTGGCCCTGGCTGTCAGGCAGCGGACTCCACAGGTCCGTCACGGTGAGTTCTGAACCAGAAGAACTCAAAGGCCAGCCTGTTCTATCACGCTTCATCTCTCTTTTCTATCAGTGGGATAAACCAGGCACCGTTACCATGAAAGAATGTTTATTTCATTTTTTTTTCCAGGAAAAGGAAGGCAGGAAGGACTTAAAAATGCACACAAAAGAAAGGTTCCCCCTCTTTGGAGAAGGAAGGAATCTCAACTCTCAGTCTGGTCTTTGTAATGAACAGCATCCCTCTCTTTTTACAGCTGTGCCTTACATTTTGTACATTTACCCAGATTGCTATGTTTATGCCTTTACCACCCAAAAGGTCTGATTTACAAGATGTGAAGTCTATGGATATAACATATCTGTAAATAATCAGAAATTATGACAAATTTATCATGGAATAGCACATTCACACTCACAGATTCCAGTGTCACATAACCAAATTAATACCTTAGATTTTTCATATCTTTCATAATCTAAGTATTATACATACTACATCCATGAATAGGCTATGCGCAAACCCATTTTAACCAATTTCCAATCATTTTTAAGTTAGCAAGAAGCAGAGGAAGGATAAATAATTTTCCAGGACAATTCAAGCTTTTCTGAGACATTTTACTTTTTCTCATTTGCCATTTTTTTGTGACTCGAAAATTGGCCAATCATCTTCCAGGTTTACGGATTTTATAGAACATTTCAGAGCCCTGAATGAAGGTATTATGGATATTAAACGGATGCTAAAACCATGGAAAATCCAAAACAATTCAATCAGCTAGCTGCCCAATAAAATGGCAAAAAATACATGAAACTAGAGGCAGGAACCATGATAATGAAAGTACCAAAAATCATTCATGCACTTGAGTTGTTCAGCCCATTTCTAGTCTTTCTGCCCTCACTAAGGCACTTTAACACCACAGGTCCCTCTTACCATTTACACCCATTCACTCAGTGATGGTTGGAGTTTCTGGGAAAACTGTCCATCAGTATTAGATAACACATCCACACACTTTAATCCCACTTACACAGTAGTGATGCAGCACTGGGAGCAATTTGGGGTTAATGGACAATCCCAGTTGTCACCCTTAGCCCTTGGTTTTGTGCGTTCACGTCTAATGAAGGGGTAGGCCTGTCAGGATAATCAATAAATCAATTAACTGCACGATAAATAAATACGTCCTTGGTAACTTTGCTGGCCTCGATAAATTGACACGTGCATTTGTGTTTTTTTTTCTTCTCTCTTTCTACAAAACAGACTGGATGAGAAGATGGCTTATTCTGTGCAACTGTCTCAACACTGGGGTACGTTGGTTTTGTAGCGAATTTAGCGGATTTAAAGCGGAGTGAGCATCTGCCAGAGATTCAATCATTGAGAGGGAGGCGGGGCCGCTCGTGCATACACACACAGAGAGCTGAAGCGAGCGTCGCGAGGAGTAACAAGGAAACAAACACAAATATTAATGGAGGCACGAAAGCTACAGCTCCTAAGCCGGCTGCCACAGCCCAATTTTTGGTTTTAATTAGAATGAACAAGGTGTGAGCCCATGAACACCGGCGAGCTGATATGTCGCATTTGTTTGAAAGTAGTGGCCACAAAGAAGGGGAGATTTCGGGAAATGTAATAAACATTTGACAGACAGTACGAATTGACTGGGAGAATGTACATGTCACAAACAATTTCTGAACTGTATGAACACCATTTCATCTGTTTTTATTGTTGTGTGTGTTTTATTGGAATTTTGTTTTGTTTTTTCATTACAGGGACAGAGTCTATTTTTTATTGTTTTTGATTAGTATAATGGTTTTCAGTTACACGCATTTTTTCCCAAAAGAGAGCCCATTTCATTTTCATTGTGTTTTTTTTCTCTTTTTTTGTTTGTTAAATTTATTATATTGTTTATATTTATTTATATTTATTTTATTTAGAAGCTCTTGACCTTCCAATTACAGTTAAATATTTTTAAGAAATTAAAGTTTATTTTGTGAAGAAAAAAAAAGACAAAAAGACAAAAAAAGAAATTAAAGTTTATTGATTTTGATAGTTTTCTCACTTTATTATGAGATTTGTTATAGTTACATTAATGAAAAAAATATGTTTCAAAATAATATTGACAATAATATCGTTTATCTTCAATAATTTTTTGACAATTATCATCCAGCAAAATTTGTTATCGTGACAGGCCTATGACGGGGTATCCAAATTTTCCTTAAGGTTAAAGCAAGGCTAAGAGGAGGGGCTACACAGCCCTTGAAGACAAACTGGAACCTCACTTGAAAAGAAGGGGTATGAGAAATTACCCATAATACACCGCACTCACTGACAAGGTGGCAGAGCTGCAACTGAAGAAAGCACATACATGTAATGAATTATGCATACATATAGATTTTCATAGTAATGAAACTTGTTTTTTTCCAAGTTCAATCATTTGCTACTCAACTTAATTTTAACCATGATGCCAAGATGGCATCTAGGATGTGGATAACAAATAGTTGCATCTGCAGCTGCTCTAATTAATGATGTAATGGAAATTCAGGGCTGTCTTGTTTCCCTGGGCCCTGCTTTTACTGCCTCCCCTTGGTCCAGGGCTAGACAAAGGGGTAACGTGATGGGGGAGGGCTAAGGGGTACAATTGGGATTGAACCTAAATGCTGTGCCTAAGGACACACTGACATGTGCCAGAGCTGGGCCAAGACCCTTGACCTTCCAATTTAAAGAGAACTAAACGACCACTTAGCCACCGAGGCACCATGATCAACAAGGACAATAATCTGAACCATTTGGAATCTACTTTGAGCTTTCAGATTTAACTTTACATGGGAAACATGATATCTGGATTAAAAACAGTATATTTCTCCAGTGACGGTAGACTATTAAAAGATTGCAGCACTAAGTATTTAAACCCAAAGTACATGCCACTGCAAAATCAACCTGCACAGTTCAAATGCACAATGTTTCCCCAAATACATTTACAATCCAACGCCTCTGTGTTTTACCTCTGAGATGACAGACATATAAATTGCAGTTATAAAACACCCACTCTTGTCTGTGCTGATGCAAAAGGATAAGTATCTGTAACTGCAATTTCAAGAGCACAACACAGCAACCTGTCTGACATTAGTCAAAGAGAAATACTGAATAGAAAAGTCCAAATAACAAGTGGAGCTTTCTGAGAAAGAACTTTTGACCTCTAACACACAAAAGTAAGAAAGCCCCATTTTCAGATCAATGATTGAGCTTTTACCTGCACATGAAAAAAACTTAGGGACCAAATTGAAATGCTCGAGTTGCTTCCCAAAGTCAATCGTTTAATGGCCGCCAATTGAGCTGTCGCTTATTTTTAAGCGTTCATCTTGAGAAAAATCTCCAAGACAAACAATCGACTAAAACTTTACCACTGATATCCATCACTGCGTCCAGCTGCTTCAGATCTCAAAACCCCAGCCTCCATATCCATCTCACAGCCGGAGGGCAAATGAGGCAGAATCTTAGCGGAAATGAAAGAGCAGTGATTAGAGGGCAGGGCTAGATCCATCATATGTCCACTCTCTACTCTCTTGCTGGCATCTTTGATAATTCATCTCACTTTAGCAGCTGACAGCAGAGAAGCTGAAATTGATGTTTGCTCACATAGTTAAGGGTCGCCTTCACAAACACAGCATTGTTTTAAGGCCTTAATTAAGCCGGTGGGGAGATGAGGCAGCAGTCTCTGGAGGGATGTAGACCAATCTCAGTGGGGAGGAGTAGAAGATGAAGAAAAGAGGGAAGAAGATGGGGGTGATGACCAACAGGAATGAAAAGTACACCCTATTTCTCTCCATTAGCTTTAAATGAGATTAAATATATACTCACCAGCCACTTAATTAGGTAAACCCTTCAACTGCTTATAATGAAATAGCTAATCAACGGCCATATGACAGCATCTCAGTGTATTGAGGCATGTAAACATGGTCGAGACGACCTGCTGAAGTTCAAACCGAGCATCAGAACGGGAAGGAAAGCTGATTTAAGTGACTTAAACCGTGGGATGGTTGCTGATGCCTGACAGGCTGGTCTGAATATTTCAGAAAAAGATCTACTGGGACCTTCACAGAGAAACATTTACAGAAAATGGTTAAAATAAAGATACAATATCCAATGAGCAGCAGTTTTATGGGCTTACTTTGTAGATCCCAAAAGTCAGTAAGGTGACACGCCAGTTTTATATATCTGCCATGGAAATATTCCACTAGCCACAGTATGACGACCCTGTCGTTAGCCGTGAGCTTAAGCTATGATTCAGTCCTTAGACTATTATCTTACATTAGATTATACAAAACACGTGTCATTTACCAATTAACTGTGACATGAACCTCGTCAATGACAATCCACACCAAGTACTCCCTGAATACTGAGAAGAGCAGATTTCGCCAGGTATCGTTGAGTAACCACAACTCGGGGCTACCGCTGACTAAACAGCATCGTTTGTGCAGCATTTTCACATCTCTCCCAGTTTTCCAGCACTGATCCCCAGTCGGGAGAAGAGTAAAAACATAATTGCCCATAAGAAAAGCTTTAAGTGACATTCTTTGCTCCTCTTTTAAAGAACAAATTGCATCCATTTCTAATAAAACCACAGACATCACATCATCCACAGAGATCGCTTCAGAAGCCACCATTGTTTTCAAACATGCTGTCACTTCTTGCTGTCGTCACGTCTTCAGTTTTCCCCTCTCTTCCCTGATTGGGCCATCCGGCTTTTGGCAGTGAAGTTGTATTAGACCAGTGATTCCCAAATTGACGTAGGGGGTATGCAAATATCTGTCAGGTTTCAAAGAGTTGTTTTAGTCATTCAAGTTCAAACTGGCAAATGTTTGTGTTGTGAGCTTTGACAAAGGCCTGAAGTGTTGGCAGAGAGGCTGGAGGCTGGGTTGTTGAGGCATCTTGGAGAAGAAAATCATCTCGAATTGTCTAAGATAGTCAGACAGCCTTCTCATTAAAGTTGTGGTGAGTTTGTAACAGCTTCAAGTTCATAACTGAATCTGTTCCAGAAATGTGAATTTCTTTTTCAAAAGTAAACTGGTGTTGCCCACTGACATTGCTGGTAAATAAATCTATTTAGTGAGAAATAATTCACTTTAAGAGATTTTATTTGTATGTTATGCATGTTGAATGTGGGAGGCGGGGGTGGAGGCAGAAACATTTCTTTTTCTAAGTGTGTGAGGGTAGGGGGTTCATGGCTGGAGGTCAAGTGTCTGAAGGGGTACAGGCTGTGAAAAGTTTAGGAAACACTGTATAAGACTGAAGCTAGGAAAGATGGTCTTGCCTGCCATAGGGACTGCAGATGGAAACTAGCTAGAACAGTGCAGAACATCTCTTCTCTGATGGGTTTGTTTCTTCTGTACATGGCCCCTGACAAAATAAAAAATAAAAAATAAGAGGTTTACTGCTCTAAATTGCACCAAGCTCTAAATAAAGCAACAGTTGAAATGCAGCTTTCCGTTCCTATTCAGCATTATTTTGATGTCACTACCTACCTGAGTACTGTCTATGACCATGTCCATCCCTTTTTGACCACAATGTATCCACCATCTGAAGGCTGATTCCAGCTTAACCCCATATCACAATGCTCACTGTACAACAGTGGCCTGAAAAGCCACCAGATCTCAATCTAACAGAGCAATTTTGTTAATGTGGGGAACAGGAGATTTCTGATTCCTGGCCTCAAAATTTCTAAAGAATGTGTCCAGCACCTTGTTAAATCGATGTGACCACAGTGTACCTAACAAAGTGGCCACTACAGCGAAAATCGTGTAGGCAAAAAAAACGCCTCCTCAATGAAAACACTGCAGGTCCATCCTAAAGTCACACAGGGTTCCAGCACAGAGGGAGAAAAAAGGACTGAGTCGGGGATGATGGGTTTAGCTGGATGAAGCAAACAGCCGCACACAATTAGATCTCAATTTGTATTCTCCTCACTTTGCCCTGTCACTCACAGAGAAGGCTTAAAGCACTGTAAGAGCTCAGATTCAAGAATTTCCACTGAGGTGATTTGTAGAAGGAGAATTCAAATTAAAAGGTGAAATGGTATCAAATATATAAAAAATAAAGCATAGAGGCTTAAAACTGCCGTCAATCAAACTGCTTGGAAAAAAAAAGTCTTTCTTCAGGAAGATTTATCATGAAATGTACCCACATTATCTTGTTCTTTCTTAAAGCACTGGAGTATAATGTCTGTCAAACAACAAATGAGTGTTTATTTTTGCAACTTTACCTGTTTTTTTTACATCAATGAAGTGGGTGAACTCATTTAACAATTGCCACCAATGCAAGTCAAGAATAGAATCTACAAGATGGTCAGTTCTAGGGAGACATAGAAGCCAAACAGGATCAATCTCCATAGAAGAGCTGTCCTTTTGGATTAGAATATCTTTAGCGTGAGACGGTACCCAGTTAGCATCACCTTGTTAGTCTATTAATGCACTGGGGGCTCGTTCTGGTGGTCCATCATCAACTGGAAGGTTGACGCTCACATGTCACAAAAGTGGCAAGATATTGGTCAGTCCTGATTAGAGAAATGAAATCCCTTTTTTCCACAACACCTGATTTATGATTCTTCTCCCTCTTAAAAAGTAACACAATAAAATCATTAATCAAGTTTTGCCTAATTGTGATCAAAATAAAACAAAACAGAATTTCCCTATTATAGTTCAACTGCATGCTGTAATTGGGAAATTAAATGTTGGTTATATAGTTTGGGTGTTGGCAGGCCTGTCTACATCAACACTAAAAGCTGAACTACAATACCCAAAACCAGTGAAGTTGGCACGTTGTGTAAATTGTAAATAAAAACAGAATACAATGATTTCCAAATCCCTTTCAACTTATATTCAATTGAATACACAGCAAAGAAAAGATACTTAACGTTCGAACTGGTAAACTTTGTTATTTTTTGCAAATATTAGCTCATTTGGAATTTGATGCCTGCAACATGTTTCAAAAAAGCTGGCACAAGTGGCAAAAAAGACTGAGAAAATTGAGGAATGCTCATCAAACACTTATTTGGAACATCCCACAGGTGAACAGGCTAATTGGGAACAGGTGGGTGCCATGATTGGGTATAAAAGCAGCTTCCCTGAAATGCTCAGTCATTCACAAACAAGGATGGGGCGAGGGTCGCCACTTTGTGAACAAATGCCTGAGCATATTGTCCAACAGAACCAGCTATTGCAAGGAATTTAGGGATTTCATCATCTACGGTCCGTAATATCATCAAAAGGTTCAGAGAATCTGGAGAAATTACTGCACGGAAGCGGCAAGGCCGAAAACCAACACTGACCAGCGGTGACCTTCTATCCCTCAGGCGGTACTGCATCAAAAACCGGCATCAATGTGTAAAGGATATCACCACATGGGCTCAGGACCACTTCAGAAAACCACTGTCAGTAACTACAGTTCGTCTACATCTGTAAGTGCAAGCTAAAACTCTACTATGCAAAGCCAAAGCCATTTATCAACAACACCCAGAAACACCACCGGCTTTGCTGGGACCGAGCTCATCTAAGATGGACTGATGAAAAGTGGAAAAGCGTTCTGTGGTCTGACGAGTCCACATTTCAAATTGTTTTTGAAACTGTGGTCGTCGTGTCCTCCAGACTAAAGAGGAAAAGAACCATCTGGACTGTTATAGGCGCAAAGTTCAAAAAACAGCATCTGTGATGGTATGGGGGTATATTAGTGCCCAAGGCATGGGTAACTTACACACCTGTGAAGGCACCATTAATGCTGAAAGGTACATACAGGTTTTGGAGCAACATATGTTGCCATCCAAGCAACGTCTTTTTCATGGACGCCCCTGCTTATTTCGGCAAGACAATGCCAAGCCACATTCTGCACGTGTTACAACAGCGTGGCTTCGTAGTAAAAGAGTGCGGGTACCAGACTGGCCTGCCTGTAGTCCAGACCTGTCCCCCATTGAAAATGTGTGGCACATTATGAAGCGTAAAATACAACAACGGAGACCCCGGACTGTTGAACAACTTAAGCTGTACATCAAGCAAGAATGGGAAAGAATTCCACCCGAAAAGCTTCAAAAATTGGTCTCCTCAGTTCCCAAACGTTTACTGAGTGTTGTTAAAAGGAAAGGCGATGTAACACAGTGGTAAAAATGCCCCTGTGCCAACTTTTTTGCAACGTGTTGCTGCCATTAAATTCTAAGTTGATGATTATTTGCAAAAGAAAATGAAGTTTCTCAGTTCGAACATTAAATATCTTGTCTTTGCTGTGTATTCAATTGAATATAAGTTGAAAAGGATTTGCAAATCATTCTGTTTTTATTTACAATTTACACAATGTGCCAACTTCACTGGTTTTGGGTTTTGTATTTCCACTGTATATTAACATGGAATTCTCTGATAAGTACTTAATCTCATTTTGGATCCTTCTTCAAAACTTTTTGTACTTTTTGTCAGGTGACCTTTAGTGTCATGAAAGCGGCCATAAAATAAATTATATAATAATAATTATTATTATTATTTAAATAATAACAATAATAATGATAAAAAGAGGACAAAAGAAAGAATGTAAGCAGAGAAAAAAAAGAAAAGAAAGAAAAAAGAAAAAAATGGGAAAGAAATGTAAATGCAAATACAAGCCTGAACATGTGCTTCTGCAAAAAGAATTCATGAAAACTGTAAACTTGGAGTATTTATACATTAAAACATTGCAACAACTTACAATATAAGTCAAGAAAGAAAATCTACATTTTTATTTTTTAAAAACTTATTCAGGAAATTGAATTAATCAAGTTAATTTATGTAATGCTCAGCTCTAGTCCTGGTAGGTTAATATGTAGATTAATAGTTAAATAGAGCAGATATGACAGAAACTACATATGGAAAAGTTAAAACTGAATATGGAGTTATAAATATGTTAACATACAATGGATTGGAAGTTCTTGTCTGCCCTTAAATGCTTACATTTCTGATTTATTGTTGTGTAGCTTCAAGCAAGTAGGTAAAGGGTTATCCATATATTTTGTACTTCGGGTATGTATAAATAGCTTCAGCCTACAACTTCTCAATCAGTCCAAGTCCCTAATCTTGTGTTGTGATTTGTTGAGATTTTGTATCACCTTTGCTATTGATTTGAAGTTACTGACTTAATAAACTTTGCTAAAGTAGGAAAGTCAAACATGATCTCCTTAGAAAGTGTAAGTTACTACGAGGTGAATGCAGTTATTCTGTTAACATATCAGTGTTGCTTCTGTTCTGATCCCAATTCAAGACAAACACATGCTGTTGTTGTTCTTTGCAAAAGCAGACAGACTTTATAAAGTTCCTCAAGAGTTGTTTAGTTGTTTATGATACGTCAAAAAGCCTAAATTCTCAATTTTCTCCCAAAGCCAACATGCCAGTTTTCATGATCTCTTGTCAAACAGATCTTTTCAGTTTGGTAGTCTGTGCTGCAGGGTGTAAGATTTCTGCTCTCTCCTCTGCCTTAAAGTCTTTATCAGAGCTGAGCTCAAGTGTTCTGCTGCACGGCCACCCAAGCATCCACCTAAGGGCTCTGACAGGGGAGTTTAAATACAATGTCATCACTCCTCAATTTAAAATAAATCTGCAAGGGGGTCAGAGCTAAGTCACCAATAGCTAGGCCTGTCACGCTAATCAATAAATCAATTATCCACACAATAAATAAAAACGTCCTCAGTAAGTTTGCAGGCCTCAATAAGTTGACACGTGCATGCATGTTTGTTTTCCTCTTCTCTCTACCAAACAGGCTTGATGAGAAGATGGCTCACTCCGTCCACCTTTGTCAACACCTGGGCGCGTTGGTTCTATAGCGGAATGAGTGGGGTTAGGGTTAGTGATCCATCTGTCATTCATTCAATCTTTGAGGGGGAGGCGGGGCTGCTTGCGCGCACACAAACACAGAGCTATAGTGAGCATTGTGAGGAGTAAGAAGGAAACAAACACTAATATGAATGATGGCATGAAAGCTATAGTTCCTAGGCCGGCTGCCACATCCCAAGTGCGAGAATATTTTGGTTTAAACAGACTGAACAAGGTGTGAGCTCATGAACCGACGAGCCGATATGTTGCATTTGTTTGAAAGTAGTGGCGACAGAGAAGGGGAGGTGCAGTGGGGCCTTTGCCCTGACAGTCAGCGCTTACTGAGGCATTCGGTCAGCAAAGTAAATAAAAATTAAACAGCAAAATGATGCGCTCACAGACAGTGATGTTCACTACATTGCAAAAGAAAATGCAACCTTTCAATACAGCTGAAAAGCCAGCAATGTTACAAACGTTTGACAGACAGTACAATTGACTGGGAGAAAGTACATGTCACAAACAATTCAGGAACTGTATGAACTCTATTTTATTTTTTGTTTTTATAGTTGTGTGTGTTTTTATTGGAGTTTTGTTTTTTTCTTTACAGAGACAGGGTCTATTTTTTATTGTTTTTGATTATGATGGGGTTTTTTTACATGCATTTTTTTCCCCAAAAGAGAACCCATTTCATTTTCATTGTTTTTTTTCTTCTTTTTATGTTCGTTTAAATTATTATATTGTTTAATCTATTTTATTTAGAAGCTCTTGAACTTCCAATTACAGTTAAATACTCTTTAGAAATTAAAGTTCATTGCTTTTGATACAGTGTTCTCACTTTATTACGACACATAATTACATTAATGAAAAAATGATGTTTCAAAATAATATTGACAATAATATTGTTTATCGGCAATAATTTTCTGGAAAATTATCATCCAGCAAAATTTATTACTGTGACAGGCCTACCAATTGCACTCATTTAAACCATTATCAACCTGATTTGTCTGACTGAATAGCACACAACAACAATGCCAGCACACACAAAAAGGCAGCAGTGATAGCACGACTCCAGCTCGTGTCACACAGGCCCGTCAGAGGGAGGCACACACATGTGAGGCACTTGGCTGCCTCTGCAGGACTCAAAAACGAGCCCACTTGGCTCCAACGCGGCACCAACAAGGTGGCAGGCAGACGGGTCAGCCAACGGAAGCCAGAGGAGGCCTCGTTCACAGCCAGCAGAAACCATTCACACTTCATTTTCTGTCTTCAGCAGGCGTAATGCATTGTGACGTCCAAATAAACACTTCAGGATACATAAGGATAAATAATAACCATGGAGAACCTGGGCAGCCGTCCATGAAAGTGACCTGTTATGCCATTCACTCAGACAGCATCCACCTTAGACAGGCTTCAGGAGGCACTTTCACACTCCAACACATCAAAGCATTATGCTCTCCTGAACAGACACCTTAATTTATACAAGGAGGACCATCAGGCCAAGGACACTTCTTTCAAAGAAAAGTCTGGGTGTCCAATGGCAGCCATAAATGACTCAGAGGAGACAGGAGAAAAAGACGGCCCTGACAATTGCCTGGTGAGTGTCCCAGACTGTGTGGATGGATTGGAGCGTGGCAGAGGATTTCTTTGTAGAATGGTATTGCATCGTAATGTCTCGGAGCTGTTACACTCTGTCGGGATAACACAGGCTGGTTATCCAGGTCAAAACAAGACAAAAATACTGTGGCAGGAAGTAGATCACGCTCTAGAGGTGATATTGGCAGATCCTAAAGTCACACTTTGTAATTTATGGAAAAAGAAGGACACTAAATCAGCTTAAAACAAGCTGCAGGCTCTTTCATGATTTATTTTTATTAGAAAGATGTCTAATTCATATGTTAACACTGTTTTCCTCAGTTGATAGTGTCTGGATTACTAGTTGGTGCATTCATCCATCATCTAAACGTCTTATCCAATTTGACGTTGGCCAAGAAGTTGCTTCTCATCCATTAGAAAAGGGAAGAACTTAAAATGGGGCTTGACAAACTCACAGATACTCTCCATCCAGAGTGGATAAGATACACACTCCTAGATAATCTTGAATATATGAAATGATTTGGTCACCTCTCTTATGCTCGTGTCACACATTCCCATTTCTCATGGTGACTGTGACTGTACACGATTGGCAAGTCTGGTTTGATCGTCATGATATGGGAAGAAATGACTCTCTCCCCCTACACACCCCGTAAATACAACGTAAGTAAGGCTTTTACAGCGCTTCGGGGGCTATGGCCAGCTTCAAATAGGTCAATACAACAATACAACAAGGATTCCAAACATTTCCATCTCGCTGACATGACCTCAGCCTCGTTCCAGCCCAGTTTGCATCATGTAAGGTCCCGTTCAAAGCCACACATATGGGCAAAAACAGATACATCCTTGTCAATTGTCTTCAGAAAGCTTTCATGATTGAGCCTCGATCAGCACGATTGAGTCAAGCTACGCTAACACCGTTCACCTTAGGACTGTATGAAGCTTCCACCCCGCTATACTGAGAGCCGTGATTCTTCACAATGGTTTTGAACAGTTCAAAACAGTCAGGACTTTTCCCCGTTCCCAGGCTTTTGTCCACAGCTATTCATCGTTGATCCAGATCAAGCAGCGCATGCACCACAACCAAAGCACGCTTCATCATGATTCTGACAATCTTGCATGATCGGGGGAATGCATGACTCGGACTTTACAAAACCTGACTCCTGTTAGCCTAACTATTTTCAGCTCAGTACTATAAAGGAACTCGCAGTTCAGACGATTGGATGGATGGGTGTGTGGGTGGGACAGTAGATTGATTTAGGCATTTATGATAAGCTATTTACTTCTTTAAGTTTTTTTTCTAACTCTAGTCCATATTTAGTGTTCTTAATTTGGAGGATGTTTTTTTAGGTACTTGGCTGTGTTGTCTACAGTCTATTCTACTTTTGTTTCTTAAAAAGAGGAGCATTTTTAAATTATTTCACTGTGCACTTGTGTGTAAATATATAAGGCCTGACACTGCTCTAATAAAAACATCTGCCTACTTCAATTTGAGGTTGAACAGGATTGGAGCCTTCCCTACCTGTTTATGAGTGAAGATAAATCCAGGACTGACTGCCTGCCAAATACAGGGCTGACATACTGGGACAAACAACCAGTCACACCGATGGGAAACTTATGGTGTATTTACACAGAGCAGTCTGGTACAGTTTGCTTTGAAGTGGTACACAATCATGAGTGTTAAGGAAACAGTCAAAAGCCAGGAAAGAGTGAAATAAGAAATTCAAACCGTCCCACTACTTTGGCACCCGGTATACCAGTATGACCCCAACTGCAGCCCCCAAAAAAGACATACCAGGGCTTCAGGAACCCCCACACTGCACAACTGTAAGAACTCCCTGCTCCCTTTTTGATTAAAATCATGGCGAAGTCTCATCTTGAGCATCTTTTAGTCATAGTTTCCTTATTTAAACATAAATCCTCAAAAAATGGGTTAAATATAACTTGTGAAACCATATTTGTTTGGTCATTGTTATTTGAAAAGCATCTTCGGTGCCCTGTATGATGCCTGACCCCGACTTTTAGTACAACCGCCCTCAAAGTTAAAGTTAAATACAGTGCAACCTGTTCAGTTGTCAAAACAACTATCATTCTCCCATCCTCGGTCTCTAGTGTGAATTCCAAAACCTTATATATTTCATATTTGTATATGATTCTAACTTAGTATCCACTCTGTCCTTTAATGTGTATGACACTATAAGTATCAATATAGTAAGTAAGTGGTTTCTGGAGAAGCTTTATGAAGAATTATTTTGCAGTTTAACTATCTTTTTTTAATATGAAAAGTGGGCAAAGTCCTAGACTGATGCGAGAAAAGCATCAGTATTAAACACTGACATATACATATAGGAGCAGCTGTCACTGCCAAACACTACAAGCAACCAGCTGATATTGAAACACTGCAAATATTCCTTGTGCACTGCAAGCAGCAGCTTCAAAACAACTGGCAGGGGCTAGAGCTTCTTTATAACAGCTTTCCCGCTCGTTGAGTCTTCACTCTGCATTTTTAAAAAAACACTGATATAATGTAAAGTAAATACATTGTGAAGTAATGGTTTGATTGAACAAACTCCTTCACTAAGTCCACCAACTAACCAGCTCAAGTAGGAAGCACAACCAATTGACTGAGGGTCTGTACTTCACTACTATCACAGCAGTCTGAGCTCACGACTCTAACATTCATGGCTGAAAGTTCAAACCTCACAAGGCAAAATCAGGTGGTACCAAAAGTGGAAGTTGTTGAAAACAATCTACATCATCATAAAGGTAGACAGTTTATACTTATACCTATATCCCTTAAATAACTGGCTTTTTATATACCGGCATCATGTTTACTCATTTGCCTCAAAGCATGCAAATGTATGCATTGATCTTATGCCTCATGAAACATAATCATATGTATAATACTCAAATGCTATTTATATAAACTAGACTCATAGAGATCTCATTTTGCTCCTCCAACAGTCTCCAGTCTGTCCTGTGGGACTGTGAAAGCATTCATCCACACAGAGAACATTAGACTGAGGCGTATGGAGACACATTACTCGACAGGGGAAGAGAGCTGTCAATTTATTACATCTAAGATCTCCTGCAATCGTGAAAGAGAAAGAGAAAGGAAAAGTTTAACATGTGTGTCAGCCATTTGTGAGTGTGTGCGTCTATTTCATCTGACAGGCAGATATGATGTGACTGCCGTGCAGCAGTGTTGCCCCAGCGAGTCCCAGAGTGAGGAGCTGAAATTGTGCCTAGCAGATACGTCAGCAAGAGTCTGTCCCCATCTGCTGCAGTCTTTTGGTCTTTTCATCAAATACGTGTACAAAGCAGAGCCGCAGAGCCTGTCCCATAAAAAGCATCAGGAGGATGAGGCAGTTTAAACAAAGTGGAGTTCAGCACAAGAATAATGTCACACTCACTTATATTTGGAGTATTTCACATTAAAACTTTGTGTTCTTCAGGTTTAAACACATGGAACTTAAATATAAGAATACATTTACAGCAAGAGTTACAGTCTGCCTGTTCCCAGTTTTATCAAAAGGAAATCCAATCCACTTCAGCACAGGAGCCTGAGCACTGACACTTAGAAGTGAAATGTTTGGAAAACTTGTACCACATTAAATCTATGCAGTACACCCCTAAGTAAAGAGAAAGTCAATGAAATGCATGGATTTCCTGTGTTAGGGGAGTGTAGCACTAATTAAAGGTTTGACAAAAGTGCTAACCTGATGGTTGGCTTGCCTGTTCAGAGTTACACTGGGGATGAATGGATTTCTTTCATTTCTGTAACTTTTTTTTTTGCTTTTTTTGTATGAAAACATAACAGAAAGCAAAAAAAAGATATTTAGCTGTTGACTCAGTTCTCTAAGATCACAGATACTTTATCATCAAATTTATTTCCTTCAACTTAATTGTTTTGTTGATATTTTTTTCTTACTCTGATGTGTGCTATCACTGTTAGATTTCCAAGACATGCAGCAAAGATCCACTTCCATCTTCTTCTAGTTTTCATACAATTACATTCATGTACAGCAGTGCCTCTTAGTGGATACATATTGGTGTTTCAAACATAATGCAGAGAGGTAAATAGGGAAAAAAAGACAAAAGTGGGCTTTCAAATTTTAAACACTGTGGTAATTCAGCAAAAAGTCAACCGCATGGTTACAATGCCAGTCAAAGGGTTAAGTCACTACTGTCAGCTGAGTACACTTTGCAAATGGAGGGTTGGGCCCCATTTAGCTTTCAGAATTTTGCCTCGACTCTTCATGCCATAGATTCAATATTCATCAGAGATTTTGGTCCATATTTACATAATGGAAATGCGCAGTTGATGTGATTATGTCGGCTGCATATCCACGATATAAATCACAAACTTGCTCTATTAAAATGAGTTCTGGTGACTGCAAAGCCTACTGAATTACGTTTAAGAAGGCTTTTTGAGATTGTTTGAGCTTTGTGGTATGTTGTGGCATCTTGCTTGAAGGATTCCACAACATCCACGGACAGAGTCAGCGACAATACTCCAGTAGGCTGCTCATGAGTAGCAGGGGGCCAAATGTGCTGAGAAAATGCCCTCACACCATTACAAAACCATCAACAGCCTTGATTGTTGATAAAAGGCAAGATGGATCCCTGCTTTACAGTTGTTGACTGCAAATTCTAAAAAATTCTATCCGAGCGCTATCAGATTAGGCAACTTTTATTGTTCAGTTTTGGTAATCTGTCTCTCCCAGCCTCAATGTTCAGTTCTTAGCTGACAGGAGTGGCAAAATTTTCTATATTGTTCTAATGAGATTGTTTATCTTTAGCTATTTGAGCTGTTTTTGTTTCTATTATTCAACCACTTTGGTTATTCTTCTCCAACCTTCAGGATCAACAAGGCATTTCCTCACAGATAACTGCTGCACACTGGATATCTGGATATTTTCTCTTTTTTGTACTACTCTCTACAAACCCTAAACATGATTGTATTTGAAAACTTGAGAGGATCCGCAGTTTCTGAAATATTCTGACCAACACTTGCAGCACCAACACCCCTTTTCTCCATTCTGATGCCTGGTTGGGACTCCAGCATATTGTTTTTACCATGTCTACATATTGAAATGCTTTGTGTTGCTGCCATGTGATTGGCTGGTTAGCTATTTTTGTTGAGAGTCAGTGAAACGGGTATAAGTACGTGGCTAATAGGTGAACACTCTTACTCAATTTCATACAAAGGAAAGTACTGATCAGAAGCTTCAATAAGACTACCGGGACAGAATAAATCAAACTCCAGTAGAGCTCAAAGATTGTATAAACGCTCAGATTAAGAAACATTTTGGTCTTTAATGGTGTGTGAAAAGGTATAAGAGCTACAAGAAAAGGAACAACTTCCACTTTCAGGCTGTCTTCTCCCCTCTCTAATGTTTCCAGTATTGAAACATTCTCCTTATATTGATGGCTCGTTCTATAAAGAGGCAGTATCGACACTTTCTCAGTACCAAACTGGAGGTGTTAAAGAGCCAACAGACTGTTGATGTGGATCTCAAGCCGCAGCCTCGTGTACTATGAACATGCAGGGGACCAGGACATCAAACACACATCCCCCGAGGGCCCGGCTTTGAGGTAATGAAATCGATATGAGAGCAGAGTGACTCTGGTGACTTCTCCACTGCCACTGGTTTATCCATCTGAGAAACAGTTTGCTTACACAAGCAGATCGCTGAGTAGATTCCAATAAAAGAAAAGACGATGGAGCCTGCTCTCCTATTCTAACCCCTCCACATACAGCAGACACTGCTTCCCAGAGGAGTTTTATCCATTAAACAAATGCCATTAACCCCAAGTTCAAATCTCAAATGCTCGCCAAGCACAGAGATGCTCCAAGGTCGATTCTTTACAAACATTATTCAGCTTTTTTTTATGTCAATGCTGCAGCGCGTCATCGCCTTGCAGGCTATAACAAGGCTGTAAAGCAGATATGTAACTGCAAAACAAGGAGCTGTGCCATAAAAATCATGATGTGAGTGTGGGAGCAGCACCTTCAGAGAGGAGTCGGGCTTTTTTTATGTCACTTTGAGGGAGCAGGATGAGACGACAAGGAGAGTGAAGAAGAAGAAAAGTTGCTCTTTTTGACGTGTTGTAAAAAGTTAGGAGAGAAAGAAAGAGAATTGATGTACTGAAGGTTGACAAGAGACTCAGCTGTAATGCAGTCACGCCCCAAGTTTTTTGTTTTCTAAATATTTTTGGTGCTTTTCTTCCACAGCTGGATTAGCTGCTGCCCTGCTGCCAAAGATTGATGTGTTTGCTTAGCAGTCACAGAGCTGTCAAATGTTCCTTAAAACAAGAAAACACCAAAAACAAACAACAATCATGCTATTCAGAAATAAAAAAAATAACTTTTGTTTCTGAACTGAGTACTCTTCTGCTTCTTTTCATCCACAATTTTGGGTAAATGAGAAAAAGGGGCAAAATGGGTTTGGATGGCACTTTAAAGATCACTTTGTTTATTTCTTTTCAAACTTTACACTGATCAAATACATCACTAGAACAGATGTTTGGAGTTTCCAGCTCTCATCAACTTACATGACAGAAGTTGGCATGCTCATAAACCTCCCTGTTTTGGCCCTTCCAAGAACGTGCTGTTTTGTGTAGCTCTAGGAGCTGTCTACATGTCAACAAAAACTCACAAAAATGGAAGAAAACAAAGAGTTTCCAGAGAAAATGGAGATGTGTGTCGCATGCACAGTACCCACAGGAATTGGCGTTTCCAGAGAAAATGGAGATGTGTGTCGCATGCACAGTACCCACAGTTCTCATGAAGCGCATCCCATGAACAACAACTACAGCTTTGGCCGTCTACAAAGCAACATGTGTGCTGCTTACGGCGCTCGGTTTGTTATCCTGACAAAGAAATCCAGAAGGATTGTTGTTCAGATAAGAAACTCCTAGCCTTGCAGAGCAGATAGACCTGCCTTATTCTGAAATCCTGCAGGTCCGTCTTGCCAGCCTCCGTTGTCCAACGAATTCACTCGGCTGAATTCTTAACGGCTCAATCAGGGAAGAGAGGCGGGAGCAGCAGAATGCGGACGTGAGGACAACCGGAAGTTAAGAACAGACATGTCGATTAGCCTATTGTCCTCATGGCTACCTAGTGAAACTTGGCGAAATCTGCCCTCCTCAGAAGTTTACTTGTAGGGATTGTCTTTGACGAGGTTCATGTCACATGTAAGTGTTAAATGAATCATCTGTGTGGTACAATTTAGTGTAAGATGATAGTATAAGGCCGTTAGCTGTTAGCAGCTAAGTTAGCAGCTAACATTCATTAACAGTTGCTAGCTGTTAGCAGCTAAGTTAGCCGCTATGGCTAACATCCATGAACTGTTGTTAACTGCCGTTAGCATTAGCCGCTATGCATGCTATACTAAAGGATGCAACCCTGCTTGATGTGGATTGGTCTGTGATGAATGTAACGAGCCAAACGATTGTCCAATCACAAGCTTGTGTTTTTTTTTTAACGTTCTGCCCCTGAAAACAGGGGCTCTTACCCAGATGGAAGAGTGAAGTATTTCTGTGGCAGATATATTAAGCTGTCCATCTGGCTTGTCGGGTTAAGAAACTCCTGCATCTTCATGCATGCACTTGCCATTGTTATTTATAAAAAGTCTGTCTTCACGGAAAGCGTACGCGTGTTGTATTATAATTGTGTCACTAAAACCCCAGATGGCCTTTTACTGACCTGGCATGCACTCTACAGTTTTTAGTCATACTAAATTCTCATGTGAACGTGCATTACTTTTGAGAACGCAAAGGAAAACCTTTCTGGTGATAGCTTTGTCATGTAAACAGGGCCTTAAATGCTCTTGGGTTAAGTTTGACCATGCCCCTGAATGGATGGATGAATGGGCCCTTGAGAGATCCAGTTAACGCTACATAAACTTGATTAAAGTTGGGATTTCAGGTCTCATTCAGACCACAGTTCCCCTGTTTGGTCCTTGTTCCGTTCAGGCGGCTGTCACTCCCACAGCAAACAAACCTCTGGTTCACTTTGAAGCAAACCAAGACCCCAATCGTTAAGAGTGCAACAGTTCAATTCTGTGGTCCACACCAGATATCCTTTGGGCTTTCACACCAACTTAACACTGATGAACCATTAAAAAGGCAAAGCAGAGGTTGTTTGGTCCACACTGAAAGAGTTTGGTATGGAAGTGACCTAAGTACCGTGACCACAGTGATGTGTTGTGTTTGGTGATGGATTGCTCAGATTAAAAAAAACGTTTCACAAGTTTTCTTTCACCTAAAATACCAAGTGTAGAGTAGTTTCAGATCTATCTCCACTATTTCTGAGACTTCCAAGAGAAATCTAATGAATGGACTTCCTTTTCCATTTAAGAGCTGGTTAACCTCCCCCAGCTCTGGTATACGCTGCATGAGTCAGTCTTCACAAACGGTTGGCTGTCTGATGTAGTTGTGTAGGTTCAGAGGTTATAAAAAAAAAAACAGACATACAAACACACACAAATCGAGATACACACACAGGACCTCACAGCAGCTGCTGTCTGGAGAGCTGCAGCTCATTACCATGGTACCTGAGGCTGAAAGGAGGACTCCGGGTTTCCCAGTGAGAGAGCGAGGGTGAGCCACAGCTCTGAAAACATCCAACCAGCCATTAACACATCCTCCTCTCTGCGTTCAGTGTTTTCAGCCAAGAGTGACTGTCTTTTGTTTATGATGTCCACTGAACACCAAAATGGCACATAACAATCCAATAAAGACAAAGAAAGAAAATAAGGCAGTAAAAAAACGTGTTTTTAATTTACTACTAACAAGCTAAAGACAGATGGACGGATGGATAAAACAAGGAGGAGATTAGTCAAAGTAGCAGATGGGATCTTCCCACACAGAGAAAAGCTGTGAGGCCAGAGAGTGAATGGACTTAGAGTGAAACATTTTAGAGGCTCTGAAGGATGTTTCTACAAATCCTTCACAAGTTGACTGTTCTTAAGTCACAGGCGGTACATTGAAAACAGGGTGTATTTAACTCAAGAAAATGTAGTAAGATGAGCACGTGGAAATGGCGGTTAAATCCCTTGAGACTAAAACTGTTACGACAATTTTACCTCAATACCAGAGTTACAAGTACATTGACAAATCCACTAAATAGACTTATAAGCCAAGTGAACTCACAGATAGAAGACAAAACTAAATGGAGATCATGGAGGAATAACACAGGTCGTCACAAAAAGGGTTGGCTCCCACTAGGGCTGAACGATTTTAGGAAAAGATTGAATTGCGATTTTTCTGGCAGATATTGCGATATCAATTTGATTCACGATTTTCTTCAAATCAAACTTCAGTGCAAAATTGACTTTGTTTACAGTACAGACAACAGTAAGGAAATAAATGATGAAAAACACTTTACACATTATTCACCTTCAATAGTGATGATAAATAATCTGTTTTCATTAACTTCTACTCCTAAACAGAGGCTTTGTGTTGTTGACCTGCTTACCAGCACTTTTAACATATAGATTGTCTACAAATTTGTAAAACAGTATGTGTATAATACTTGACACAACAGATCCTGAGTCAGTCAGGAGCGCTGCAAAAAATTGCTGCTTTGGCGATCACAAAATTGCATTGTCTTAAATTGCGATTTAGATCTGAAAACGATAAATTGTTCAGCCCTAGCTCCCACTGAGACACAAAGCAGAGAGACAGAGCTCTGCCTTTTCACATGATACCCAAATATCCAGCCATGAGAGACACTCAACTTTATTTTGCTCACTAACATGTGACAGAGGTGGGATCAAACCCTCCACCGTCTAATTGATGGTAGAGCACATGACCAGACTACGCCACCAACAGCCTATCATTTGCCTAACATTTGTAGAAGCTGTAGATAAGTTTTTATCCTTCCGGTCATATATTTGTGTATAGTTTTTTTCAATTGTATGTTTTGTACTTTTACTTTGCAACTATTTTATTACTTCGATTTTTTTTTCATAACTATCTATTGCACTGAAAAAGAGAAGCTTTACAATCTCGCTACACATTTGAAATGACGACAGATACAGGGCAGTCTGATTCAGATTCTTTTCTAGCTTATATAAATGTAAATATATATATAAATATACATGGTTATATATATATATATATATATATATATATATATATATATATATATATATATATATATATATATATATATATATATATGTAGATATAGATATAGATATAGATATATATGGGGCATATCAACTCCTGAGAGCCAACCATCACGTTGGCTTTCACCTTAGTCTCGCAGCTGCTCATTTACATAAAGCTAAGTTTATTTGAACTTCAACTCGTCCCTCGCATTGTTTGTTTGCGCCACTCGCCGTCACCCCGATCACCCATGGATGCCAGCGATGATTGAAAATGAATGACAGCTGGACGCCGAGGACATTTAGATAACTTTTGGTGTGAACGCAGGGTTACTCTTGACCGAGCACCTGCAAAAAAGGACCAGTTCAACCTGAAGTCATAATTGATTCCTGCTTCAAGTTTGAGGATTCCATCCCAGTTTTCATTAAATATGTTCAACAACTCTAGAACATGATGTCTTAGACCTTTGCTTTGAAGGCTGTACAGTCCAACAGCAGACAACTTAAATCAAGAAATAGTCCCAAAGTGTTGCACATGCCTGATGTAATGAATGTTTAAAAGTTGAAATGTGTTGCTAAGGACATCCCTTCGCTCTCAGGGCTGCAATGTGAAGAGAAGCCTGAGCAGACATGTTTAAAGTTGCAAACCAATCCCTCAGCACCTGATAGAGAAACCGAAGCAACCCTCAAGTGTCCGCCGAAGTGAGGCCGCTGACAAAACTCCTGTAAGAAACGACCAGATAAAGACATGATGCATGGACCTGCCAGATGTAGCAACAAAAAAAAGCAGAGCACTACTTTCTCCTCTGCAACCTTCCCTCCTCCCTCTCCCTCACACCCTCTCTCCTGTGCTCCCTCCCCCTTTTGCTTAATCTCCCTCTCTCTCTCCTCGCACTCGGTCGCACACACACAGAAGAGCGGAGAAAAGCCGGAGAGGAGCAACTGCGGCGGCTGTGGCGGCTGGAGGCACGATGGGGATATTCTGCCTGCGTGGGCTCTGTCGCTGAGGCGTCCGGAGTTCAGCCGCCGTATGCGTGCGTGTGTGTGTGTGTGTGTGAGTGTGTGTGTGAGTGAGTGAGTGGAGGGAAAGGGGAACGAGAGTGGGGGGGGGAGTGTTGTCTGACTGGGGCTGAGAGGAACCTCACGCCTTCTGGATGAGCGGACGCCAATGTGCAACAACTCCTCCAACTACTGCTCTGATCGCCGCCCGCCTCTTAACTTCAGCCATGGCGTAAATCCCTCTTCTCCCAGCCCCTGATCCTATGAAAATCGGGCATGCATGGGCACAAAACGGGATCTAGGCTATCGCATCCTACACGTCAGTAATTCAGTGTCTGAGGTGAGTCACGGCTTTTATCTTTTTAAAAATTTTTAACCTCTCAGTCTGCAGCAGGAAAGTCACTTCAAATAACCTCTGGAGGAGGGATCGGCTGAGCCTGGGATGAGCTCAGCGGGGATGTGCTCCTTGGAGATTTCTGACTGATCGTGAATCAAAGACGTGTGCCAGATAACTGATTGATTCTGAGCTTTGTGATGAGCTCAAGTGGTGATGGACAGATGTTTTTGAATGTTTCCAGGCAGCTCCGACCAGTTTAGACAACTTTAAAGGCGACATTTTGGGGCGTAATTTGCACATCTGGGAGGCGAGATCCTTGTCACCTTGATGGGGTTTTGATCCAGATTCAACCTGTCTCGCGTCGCTCAAACGGTGCCTCTTTCAGGGGCTTGCATGATGCTGCATTTCCCCTCAGTTTTGCGCCTGAGTGAGTGTTACATAAAACACGCTGATGTCAAAACCAGGAGACAAATTGCAGAATTGTTGCGTGGTGTGAGGCAGGGGTGTTCTGGAGGTTGCAGGTAACGAGGAGTGGGCATCCGCGTGATCAAGGACCTTTACTCAACCCTAATTTGGATTAATAGAGGAGTCTGAGTAGGGGTGGGAAAAACAGGGCTTTGAATATATATACATATCTTCTTTTTTTTCCTCTTTAAGGGTAACACATGACCAGAATCTGAGTATCTTTTTAACCAGAAAAGATGAAGCAAATCAGGTCTTGGTCAACTCTCCATTGGCCAAAAATGTCAACCTGTTCTAAAGAATTACATAAAATGATCTACTAACTCGTGATAAAGAAAGGTCTTGATTAAAATAGGAACATTTTGAACAATGGATGCTCTGGCAAAAAGCAAGAGTTTTAAGAGAGTGAAATTCCCCCTGGGTTTGTTGTTCTCAGCACTGTATTCACACTGACATGATGGTGCTCTCGTTGGCATGTTTGTGTCTAAATAATAATAATCCTACATTGAATCTAAAATCACCTTTCAGAACACTCAAGAACACTGTAGAAAGTATTTGAACAGGTAAATTAAAAAAAACGCAACATCAGTAAGATCAGCAATAGAACAACTTAGAATCAAACTTAGAGCAGCAGTTTCCATTCTTTTCAGTGCATGACTACCATGATAAAAGTTCTGATTTAACAACTTAAAGGTCACACATTAATAAAAATACATTTTTCAGTCTTTCTATACAACCATAAGCATCCATGGCCCATCTATAATCCCCCAATCTCTTCTCTTCTCCTTCTTTGCTGCTTCATCTGCTAGAAGATCTACCCTTTAGCAACCAGTTTGTTTTACTTTAATGCTGTCATAATGGGATATACCGCCTCTTCTAGATGTTATACACTACTTAAGCAAGGTGTGTGTTGAGCCCACTGGTGACTACAGGGAAAGAAACATGTCTAGGCATGTCTGTGTGCCCACAGTAAACATTAGAGCACAAAGCAAGAGAGTCCAAGTTATCATGAGACCAAGTTCATGAGACTTTACACTGAAAAAGCCAGTTTTCACGTATGTTCTAAAACCTTGGTTCTAAACAAAAGGTCCAGGCCCCTGCGAGGGGGTGCACCAGAGGGTCTCAGTTAGGGATGTGAAGTAAAAACCAATTCCAGTTGAGAAACAAGAACAATTCCCTCTAGGTATTGATATCAGTTCTTCTTGCTTTTCACTTCCTACGTCTATTCTGCTTGTTTTATGAATCAATGGCAGAATGCTCTCATCCGAGGCAGTAGGGCTGAACAATTTTAGGAAAAGATTGAATTGCGATTTTTCTGGCAGATATTGCGATTTCAATTCGATTCACGATTTTCTTCAAATCAAGCTTTGGGATATTCACATGTAGGGCTGAACGATTTTAGGAAAAGATCTAATTTCGATTTTTCTGGCAGATATTGCAATTCACGATTTTTTTTTCAAATCAAACTTCAGTGCAAAATTCACTTTGTTTACAGTACAGACAACAGTAAGGAAATAAATGATGAAAAACACTTAACACATTATTCACCTTCAATAGTGATGATAAATAATCTGTTTTCATTAACTTCTACTCCTAAACAGAGGCTTTGTGTTGTTGACCTGCTTACCAGCACTTTTAACATATAGATTGTCTACAAATTTGTAAAACAGTATGTGTATAATACTTGACACAACAGATCCTGAGTCAGTCAGGAGCGCTGCAAAAAATTGCAGCTTTGGCGATCACAAAATTGCATTGTCTAAAATTGCGATTTCGATCTGAAAACGATAAATTGTTCAGCCCTACGAGGCAGTCAGCAGAAACAACAACAAAGAGGTCAAAAATGTAACCATGGCAGACAAGGGGCAAAAAGTCATAGAACTGCAAAGTCATCTTCAAATAAAGAGGGAGGACAAACCAGCACCTTTCAGAAGTATTAATCAACGCAGCACAGCACTGAATATCAGGGCTGACATGTTTCTGACTGTGTTGCTAATGAAAACCTGAATGGGCTGACCCTGGGACAGGAGCTGATGAAAGAATCATTAAAGAATCCTTTTGATAAGCAGAAATGATAATGGCAATGCTATAAATAAATATGTATAACTCCCATCCCTTGTCTCAGTTGGAGTTGTTTCATTTGCTTTACATACAGTATACTAGGGCTGGACAATATATCGATTAAAACGATTAATTCAAATTATTTTCTGCAGAAGATTTAAAAATTTAAAATCAGGATTTTTTTCAGTCTTTTACTTAATTTGTAAGTTCTTTGAAAGATTAAAAAAACAAATATTGAAATTTTAGTTTTCATGATGGTGGCCCTGTCAGGTTTTACAAAAGCAATTTTATAGGCTTGTATTTTTTTATTAGGTTAAATACTGATCAGAGAGAAACATGTTAACAAGCTGTAAAAATCCCGCAGCTTTCAGTCACTATGTAGGCAAACCTGCCTGCATTAGAACTACATAATCAGCATATTATAACACACTTTAATTTTAAGAGGGAAATTCTGATTTATTTAAGAATATACTTTGACAACATAAAGGCAGAACTTGATTTATGTCATTTATGTGTCGGAGTATTTTTGGTTTGAGATGGACAAAAATCGCTTAACATCGTAAATCGAGTTTTGTGGGGAAACAATCGGAGAATTTTATTTATAGACCCTATCGCCTCATGGCGATGTGCACGACTGTAAACGATTGACAAGGCTGGTGTGATCGCTATGATACGGGATGAAATGACTGTCTCATCCCTGGACACACCCCGTAAATACACCGTCAGCAGCGCTTCCACAGCGCTTCGGGGGCGTTCATCCCGCTCCAGTTAGGTTAATACAGCGATATGATGAATGATGAGGATTCGATGAATTTCTATCTCGCTGACATGACGTCAGCCCCGCTCCAGCTCAGTTTGCGTCACGTAAGCCCCGACTGAGCCCCGTTGTTTGCTCTGTCTTGAACGGGACACAGTCGGGGCACAAACGGATACATCCGTGTCAGTTGTCCTCATAAAGCTGTCAGGATTGAGCCACGATCAGCCCGACTGAGCTCCGTACATGCCACGCTAATACCGTTCGCATTAGGACTGCATTAGGCCTCCACCCCGCGATACTGAGAGCGGCGATTCTCCATGACAGTTTTGAACAGTTCAAAACTGTCGGGACCCTTCCAGGTTCCCCACCGTTCATCCACAACTATACAAGGCTGATCCAGACCATGTAGCGCATGCACCACGACCAAAGCACGTTTTATCAGGATTATGACAATCGTGCACAATCGCCATGAGAAACGGGAATGTGTGACTGGAGCTTTCGTCTATGCCTTATTTAAAGAAAAATGGGTCCATCTTTAAAACTTGAAAAGTTTCACAGCCCTACCCGCAGTCACATCTCCTCGCAGATTATTCAAGCATGTGTAAATGTGTGAGAGTGTGTGAGGACTCTTCAGTGCAGTCGCCTTGGTACCCTCTTTTCATCTCCTCTGCCCTTCACTCTCACAAAACCGAGTCACTCCCACTCGTCCCTACAAACCTCCCACCGTCGCTCTGTGCGCGTCTCTGCCTCAACCCTATCCCACATCAACACTCCGATAGCATCTCCCCCTCCGCTCTATTTCACTCTCTGCTCACACTGAGAGCAGCACGTAGGGAAACAGATGCAGATAAAGAGAGAGTCAGAGATAAAGAAGGAGAAGAGGGGAAGAGATTGAGAGGGGGGGCAGTGCAGGGTGCAGGGGAGTGACATGAAAAGTACATACCTGTAGTCACAGCCTGATGTATGCCATGCAAATACAATTAGATGAAATTACAGGGTAGGGATGGAAATAGTAGGGCTTGTTCCTGTATTGCGTCACCACCAGCCTTTCGTTCACCTTCCTCTGCGCGCACGGGGCCTGTCTGTTCAAGAATGATGGACGCGAGGGCCCACCGCTTCAAAGCTCGTCTTTATTTTTAGGAATCAGAGACATCAGTGAGCGCAAGGGCTGAGATTTATGGGCCAAAATTATACCTAGATATTCTTTCAAGTCAATTGGCAATACATAATATCTTTTTTTCTTCTGAAGTTTGATCTAATACTATTGATATACCAGTCTGATACCATAGCAACAGGATATAACTCTTTATACTTTACACTGGGTGACTGTTATGCTAGTTCACATTTAAACCCAATTGAATGTTTTCTTTTATAATTTGAGGCCATGCTCATCTCTAAATTATACAAAGAAAATTTGCCAAAACTGAGGTAGTCAAAACTTTCCATTCTCTTCAATACCAAGTACAACTCAAACTACCAACCAGAAAGCACTCAGAGAGAGCAAAACTCAGTTTCATGATAAAGTGATCATCAAAATATGATTCCTTAACCCTGAAAACCCACGTAGCACTCAGAAATGTGTTATCATTATTAGTTAGAGAGTTATTGAGCAAAAACCACCAAAATCTAATCAGTTTTCAACTAGGCAATTGTTGTAATTTAGAAATTTTAACACGTACTAGATTATAACACGCACCTCATATTTTCACAACTTTTGTCCACACCTCTGTCTCAGACAATAAAAAAAAACCTTTATTCAAAGTTTTGAATCAATTAAATTTCACTATTTTCACGACAAATACACGACTTTCTCTCTCAAATGGATGTGAAAACCCTTTTGCTTCACGCATGTGCGATTACTCAGTTTCTTTTGTCAGATAAAGTTGTGCCTCTCATCAGAGGCAGTCAGCAGAAATAATAACACATCCAAAAACCATTCCAGACAGGAGACAGAAGTTTTCAAAATTGTGGCTTAATTTCTGAAAAATCTGCGCAACTTTAACCATGTGGAAACAGCAGCAACGCGCAGAAACATGTCTTTATCAGGAGTGCCATGTGTTTGACATTGTTGCCATTGGAAACCTATGTAGGGTAACTTTTTGGATCGACTAAATCAGTTGACATTGATAAATTAATCAGTAAAGAATCTGATTGATAAGCAGAATTATTACTCTGATTGGTATCAGTAAAACCTTGTCAGTTCTCATCACTAACAGTAGCTGGGTTTCCATTACAGTTTTTCACAAAATAAAAGTGATTTCCTAAAATTTCGCCAAAGTATTTTTGCGCTTTGAACGTGTTCCCACTGAAGGTTGTTCTAGGCAGGAGCGTTGTAACTCTCGTGAAATATCATCCAGCGAGATTTCACTGCAGGAAGATGGATGCATGAATATGCCAAGGCTTGTCGAACCCTTTCTCCCGAATTTCTGTGTCTTTCTCCTTATAACACTCTGCATTCCATACCTCACATCCTGTGATGTATAATTGCGGAAAAAGTGTTTCCATTGCGCTTTTGCGATATATTTGAATATCGATACGTCTGAAAAACCACCTCATGAAAGCGTAAAAACTTTTTAGCGATATTTTAGTGCTTTTTCGAAATTCTGGTGTTTCCATAACCAGTTTTCTTTTGCACTATTTACGTTTTGCGTATATCTATGGGTAATGGAAACGCACTTAGAGACAGACAGAAAAACAAATCTGCTACTCATACACACAAAGAAAAAGAATTGTAAGGAATTTTTCCAGCAAAATGTACAAAATAATCGAGTTCGTAATGTTGGGATAATATGGTGGAGTGGTTTTTGTTACCTCTTGTGGCCTTGTTCAAAGATAGTATGGAGGGACTGTTGATATTCAGTCAACCAAAAGAATAAACTTGTTTAAAGAACAACTTTCTTTAGGAGCCAGATGTTACTGCTACTGCTCATAGAAGTAGTCATTAAGAGTCACATTTTTCCCTGGGAGCCTCCTGCAGACAACGCCACTCAAGGTACACAAGTGTGCTCTGTGCATCTGTTGCACTGAGAGGAAGGGAGGTTGCACCTGATCCCACCTGAGTGTTGTCGCCGTCAGTGTTCGCTGGTGTGTGTGTGAAGCATGTGTTCCCTGTTGCTTTGCAAAGAGGGCCCAGTCAGCTGGGGCTCTTACAGACCCAGCGGCAGAATAAACAAAGATTCAAAGAAGAAAGAAAGTGGAGGGAGTTTCCTTTATCATAACTTTATAACTAAGAGAAACCCTCTTTCTACAATAATTAATGCAATTGTTTTTTCATTGCATATATTTCCCCAAGACAGAGGCAAGGCTCTTCAACAGTTTAATTTCTTCCAACCAAGTTGACAGATACTCAATTTCCAATTATGTGAATGTGAAAAAACAACAATTCTTACATTTGAGAAGCATGAGACAGCAGTGGTTTTGTACTGTTGCTTGATATCTGTCAAACTATGTATTGATTGTAGCAGAAGTGCTGTCAGAAGGAGTTTCTGTGGGACGACTCATCATTTCAAGGCTAATCACTTATGAACCGAGACTGTGGAGAGGAAACATTTAGTATTTTTTTTTTTGACATAATGATGACTGCCAAGGGAGTTTTAGATGACAGGGTTTACTGTCAGATATTGCATCAAGTATTAAGATCTATCAGGCTGAAGAGTTTGGGCTGATCATAGTACAGACGGAGCCACTTAAAGTG
Organism: Scarus forsteni; assembly: GCA_036419115.1. Lineage (NCBI taxonomy): Eukaryota > Metazoa > Chordata > Actinopteri > Labriformes > Labridae > Scarus > Scarus forsteni. The sequence continues at coordinate 6,345,334 of JAZDUH010000263.1, forward strand.
TCTCCACTTTACTTGATTGAGTCTCGACTGGTGCGTGACTGGAACATGTTGGGATCTGACCATCTCCTGGCTATTAACCCCCCCGTGTAAGGCTGAATGATTTCAGGAAAAGATCTAATTGCTATTTTTCAGGCAGATATTGCAATTTCAATTCAATTCACAATTTTCTTCACAAGCCCCGTTTCCATCAGAGGGTTCAGTTCGTTTCGTCTTGGTACAGCTCACTTTTTGTGGCGTTTCCATAGTCTAAAACTGGGACAGGACCCCTTATAAGCGATCCGTACCTTCCTACTTTTTGGGACCCTTCTGTTGGGGTGCCAAGCATACCGATCTGACCCCAGAAGGTGGAGCTAGAAACACAGCAGCCTGTTGATTGGTTGAAGGAGACGTCACTTCAGGGGCGACAGTGGAATAACACATAACCCTGCCATGTTTAAATCTCCACTCGTCTTTGTGAAGATAACTCTCGTGGCCTTCTCTAAAACAAAGCTTGGTTGCGCTTCAAAATAAAAAGCCACATGCTGATCACGAAAAAGAAGGCTTGCTGGATGTCTTCCATCGCTGCTCTTTGTTTACTGTGTCGCGTTGTCATCTTTGTTGTATTTAATAGTCAGGTACACTGTGTCGCGATTCTATGACGTCATGCTATCAGCATCCGGCTTAGAAGTTGCCTACCAAGTAGGGTTCTATTGGCTGTGGAAACGCAAACAGGATCAGGCTTTACCGATCCGGTCTTAGCCAAACCGTGCCGAGCCATACCGGACCACTTGGTGGAAATGGTGCTAAAGACATCAGTAAGGAAATCAGTGATGAAAAGCACATAACACATTTATTCATCACCTAATAATGATGACAAATAATCTGTTTCAACCTTTACTAACAAACAGATGCTTTGTATTGTTGACCTGCTTACCAGTACTTCCAAAAACGACAAATCTTTCAGCCCCTCCGCCTCAATGACCTGATAAACAGGAAATGACTGGCTAGCACTCTTACTCGTCTCATGATGGTGCGTTTCATTTAACTCTGTGGAAACTGTGACTTCCATCAAGTCTCAGACTAGAAGGGGGCAAACTTTCTCCAAGGTAGCTCACATATTGCTGTTACATTTATAAGCAATTGTTCCATGATAAGACATACCACTGTAATATGATCCCTTGAACCTGAAGGAATTCTGAGCTAGCACTCAGAATCATGTTGATATCATTATTAGTTAGCAAGTTATTGAGCAAAAACGATCATTTGTTAATGGCGGTTATCTGGATCACCACCAAAATCTAATCATTTTTAGGTTGGGCCATTCCCAACATCTCCTGAAATTTTTTTGCAAAATCGGTCCAAAATTGTTTACGCAATCTAGCTAACAAACAAGCAAATGCAGGCATAAAGACAACCTCCTTGGTGGAGGTAAGAAATAGCAGTGTAGCTCAGTCTGTAAGAGCTTGAGCTGGGGACCAGAGGGTGACCGGTTTACATCCCGATTAAACCAGGCTTCAAAAGTTGTTTTGGTAGCGCGGGAGATGCAAGGTGACTTCCTGGGGTAGTGCTGCTGGTTATGGTGGTTGGTTATAGATCTGTAAGGGTTGGCGTCCCTTGCCTTTGGAGCTTCAGGCCGACTGTAAAGCAGCTTCATGCAGCCTCTCCCGCTAGAAAACATGCATTGTTTTCTAGAGATTCACTTGAGCTGACAAAATGACACATCTTATCCACAAGACAGGGCAGCTTTTGCTTTACTTTCTCCCCCTTGGGTCTTTTCCTCTATTTGTCCAGGGATCCTTCTCCATGCCTTCATCACAATCTCTGTCTCTTTCACTCACATTCAATTCTTCTCCATCCAGGCACGGTGAAAAACCACACATCCTTTCCACCCTACACCTGTTTATTCTGGTCCTCTCCCTTTTCTATTCCATCATAGTGTGTGGCACAGTGTGTGTGTCTATTTTTTTTCTTTGCTGGGGATGACTGGGAGGAATCTGAGAGCAGCAGGAGAGTTCTCTAGTTACCCATCAGCTTTGAAACCGCGGCGTGTCTAGGAGGCAAAGAGAGATGGAGAGAGCTACAAAAGGATGGAGAGTGAAAGGAAGGGAACAAAACAGAAGGATGAACGAAAAGAAGAGGCATATTATGTTCTGTAGAAAGACGAGGAGAAGAGGGGAGGAGAGTGATCCGATGCATTCTGATTAGAGCGGGCAGCCTCTGCAGCAAACATCCTTTTTCCTCCGGTCTGATCGGCATCCAGCCTGTACTGTATGTTCACCGGCAGGAGCTACCACCTGGGTTAAGGCGGGGAAAACAAAGCAACAGAGGGAGGAAATACAGAAAAGTAGAGCTACAGCCTCACTGTTTGATGCAAGGTAGTCAATTCCAGACAGTGAAAGCACAGCGATGCACGGAGAAGAAAGGCTGGGCTCATCTTTGTGGTAGTGTTTTCAGTAAAAATCTTATGAGCAAGGGTTGAACTAAAGGCCCAGCGAACAACCATGAAACGCTGTCAGCTCATCCTTGAGTACGAGTGCTTATTTGTGTCGTTTGGACTCATGGTTGCGTGGTAGAGTAAGTAAGATAAAGTGGGACTTTGTAGTAGCATGTCGACCCATCTATGAATTTAGGAATTTTACAAAATGCAAGTGCTTTAATGTCACAGTTTTTTCCTAATACTTCTTTGTTTTATTACACTTGTCAATACTGCTAGCCAAACTCTTGACCGTCACAATTTATTTACAATGAACTCAAAATGAAAAATTAGCTGCTTGAGCATCATAATTTTTGAGTTAAGCTAGGCTTTGTTGTCTCTCATTACATCTGTGCATGATATAAGATTATATGATATTTAAATGTTTGTTGCCTTATTAATGTCCTGTTTTGTACGGTTGCTGCATGATCGGACCCAAGGAAGAGTAGTATCGACTTTGGTAGCAGCTAATGGGGATCCTTTGAAATAAACAGATAGACAAAAACTTTTTGAGCATACATTCCAATAACCAAAGATATCGGAACTCTTGCCCCACTGGTGGGCTGCGACAAAGACACAAGGCATTTCCATGCAAACATTTTGTGATGGACCACACCACTAAGCCACATGTCCTTGCATATGACCTTGCAGTCTTGTCAGTGATGGCCTTACTGATGGGGGCTAAGTGCTTGACAAGATGCCACTGGATTACAGTGACTAGAAGGTCAACAACTAGGCTTGCAGATTTTCCATGGATGGGGAGCAAGACAGCTTTGCACATAATCAAAGCACAGTGGAGCTCTAAGTGCTTCCACATGGTTCCTCAGATGTTTCGATGTCTAAACTGCCAACTCAAAGTGACTGGACTTTGTTTGTTCTTTATTTTTTTGAGGTGTACTTCCTGTTGTTGATGTCAAGAGAGCTCTGGATGGTCAGGTTATTGTGGGAGCACCCTCTGTTGGATTGGATGGTTCACTGCTCTAGGCACCCTAAGGTGCTGCAGAGCTGGATATTTCTATTTGAATGTGTACATGCAGTTTGAGAAAGCTTTTTACCCCGTACTCAGATATTTGAATATCAAGTATAAGGTGACGACCCTAGACAAGAGGCTATCTAGACATACTACATTCACAGGGAAAGGATGCACATAAGGCCCAAGGAGATTGACTTTTGAAATCAAATCTGATCAATTCAAAACAGAAATGTGTGCCAGGTTTAAAGAATACCTCTCAAAATGTTCTTGATATATTGTGTTGACAAGAATTGGATGGACAGACAAATGAACAGAAACCCACACAGACTGACATCCAAAAACATAAGGCCTTCAGCATTGACTGTTTTGAACAAAAGCATAAAAAAAGAACAGCTCAGTGGGGACAAAATGAGTAAAAAAAATAATTCTGCCCATGTCCGTAGGCTGTGGTCCAAGGATGAAAACAGCAGCAGACTGACAGAGTGTGCCGAGTGGTTACATGATCTTCACTTCTAGCAGCATACACAATAAGGTTGGGAAGATTACAAAGAATGCTAACGGAGCACACTCAAAGGCTCTGGAGGCTCAATAAAGGGCTGTTAGCCTCTGTAATGTCTTTGGAATTGCAGTCTCTTGCAGTTGTTCTCTCACAAACAGAGAAAAATGGGAGGGAATGCAAGATTTAGTAAAATGAGAAAAAAACGTGTAATGCACATACTGCTCTGAACTTAATGCTGTACATATGGCTTGAAACCTTACATAGAGGTTTATCTTGAGTGCTGTGGATTAACAGTAAATCTGGATTCATCCTGTCACATTATCTGACCTCTGACCTCCACAGACACAAGTTCGTATAAATACTCATCCCACCTATGGTAAATAATATTCTGATACTTATACCCATAAAAATTAGAAAGCAAAATCAAAAACGTTTCATGCACCAGTTTTGTAACACAATTTAAATCAATCCTTCAGTATGTCCTCTATATAGGTAATATAGCTTTTTCATTTTATCTCAGTGCAAGAGGCTGCTGCAGGTTAGAATTAAAACTGTCTTTAAACTTACAAAAACAGCAGGGATTTAATAACCTTGCAGTGTAGCTGGATCAGTCTGATTCAATCTCTAATCAGACTGATCCATCTTGCCAAGCTCCTATCTACAACGATTGTGAGCGGCCCAAGGTGGTACAGCCCAATCAGCTACCTTTAGAGCAGGAAGAGGCGGGGCTAGTGGGACAATGGCAGGAAGTGACAGAATACACAGAGATCAGCATTTCTTCACTGGATTAAAAATAATTGACAAAACTAAAAACTTCTCTTGCTTGTGACATGTTTTTTAGAGAGTTTGTTCAACAAAGTGGCTCATGATCTGTCCTTTATACTGCAGCAATAGAGCCCACCTACAACGTTATCTGACTAGCTTGTAATGACTGTGATCCAAGGAATGTTTGTCCAGTCACCTGCAGCGTATGCTTTCCAAAGGTTCTGCCCTTCCCAACCACCTTCTATGGGTTCTTTCCCCAATGGACAAGTGATATTTGTTTAATGGTCTATCTGGCATCTCAGGAAAGGCATATAAGGAGGTGGAGGGTCTTGTGGAGAAAAACAGGCTTTAACCGTCTTCTTTTCTAACAAAGCCACTGCATAGATATCACTGCATGTAAACCTCCAAAAATGTTGCAGACGAGTCGTCAGGAATGATGAATGGCAAAGTGCAGACTCAGCATGTTCTCCCAAACCTGAGCATTACATACAGCAAAGTCCACAATCTGCAGTTTTTGTGAAGTTGTGAAACTCATTAAAGTTTGCAATCCTGCTGGCTACTAATGTAACATTAACCTGCAGACCTTTGTGACAGTTGTGTCCAATGGTACGAGTAAATATATCTGCCAATAGAGCGTCATTGCACGCTTTGAGAGGAGACAGCCATGCAATGACGCTCGTCTGTACAGCAGTTAATGGTGCAACCAAAAGCCTCGTAAGCATCCTTTGGCGATTAGCTGTATGCTCGAAAACAGCTGAATTTGATGTTTTGAGAAAAGTGCCAGTTCTACTACTCACCAATTGCTCTCTTATTTGGCACCAATCTTGGGATTGGTATAAGGAAAATAAAAATTCAACCCTTCTCTGAGACACACAAGCATGTACTCTGTGTGTGTCTCAGGAATTCATTGAAAGACTGAATTACTGAACCCTGGTCATATACTCCGTGTGTGTTTGGTAGAACTGCTTAACCACAGTAATACTGTATGTTCCACATGTGTTTTTATGAGTAACTTGTTGATAAGTGATATAACTTAACTCTGGTTATATTGCTGCATTCCATTCACCTTGGAACTGGGAAGAGGAAAGTGGGAATTACATCATCTCTGAGTTATCAGCGTTCCAGTTGCAAAGTCAGAAAAAACTTGCCAATTTAGCAGGCTAACATTAGCCATTATGTTAGCTGTTGTTAGAACGCCCTGTGTTGTAGTTAACAAAAACCACATGAAGAATGTAAATAACACGATGGCAGCATTTCCATAAATACAAGTTGAGCAATATTGTATATACAGATGATCCAGTGCCATAAAAACTCATCAGAAGGGCAGATAAACAGAATATTACTAGGGATGGGTACCTTTCACATTTGAACCAATACCATACTGATGCCCGGTACCTGGGAATCGGTATTGGTACTCAACGGTACCAACTTTCGGTACTTTTGCGTGTGTTTATGGGGTAATAAATATTAATTTGTTCAATATTAAGATCTCAAATTTTTTCAATGTAAATTTATTTCTCAATACATAAAATTTGACAGAGATATATCAAAACAACATTCAACTGTTTGTATTGTAACACTGTAGTTGTCCCAAAAACTTCTTCAACATAAACAACATGCTGTGTTTAAGTCTGGTATGGAAATTCACCTACTCTATCCAATAGTATGCCTGCTTCTTCCACTCCCTCACAGTCACAAGGATGTGTTTAGGTACCTAAACATGGCACCGTTTGATTTTACACGAATCGGCACTCGGTAGTACCTACAGAAGTTGGTCTGTACCTCTTCAATTACCTAATTCGGTACCCATCCCTAAATATTACAGGAGCTTAATAACTGTTTACACTGGGGGCAGCCATCATTGACTGTCAACTCAGGGATGGTGAGGATCCCCCGAGCTCCTAGTAAGAAATTCCGACTTCAGGGGGCGCCCAGTTGAAATTTCCCACTTGAAACTTGGAAATCCCTACTTCCCATCACAACTGGAATGCAACATATGTTCCACATGTTGGGACGGGGAAAGGACAAAAGTCTCCAACACATCACTGTTTGTCACACTGTATAAGAAGCTTGTGTTTTCCTGAAATAAATTGAGATAACAGGCTTAACCTTGCACTGGTTTGCCTTCTCATCCCTCCTCTCCCTTTGGTCAGAGATGTAGGCTGGGCCTACACAGTATTTAGGCCAGGCCTATCAGAGCGTTATTCTCACCCTCACTATTCTTTTATACCATTCACTTAAAATCGCATCTGTAAGATGTAGTAGTAGGAAAAAAAAAAGAAAAAGAAAGATGGATGTTTACCTCTCCTCTGATTTCAATTAAGAAATTTCATACTCCACTCTAAAAGACTCCTGGTGTTAGCCATTAAAGCAGCCCCACATAATGATGCTGCGGAGATCTTTCAAATGGTGCTTAGCAACGGCACACTGCTCCATGATGACTGAGCAACAATTACTCGAAAGACAATCCCTTCAAATCCCGTCATTTCCACTGCCGGCCCCATCTTCCAGCATTAAGCCACCATTAACTGACAAAGGATTTGCTGCGTTTGGTGTCGGCCTAATGCACTGCTCTGCTGTTATCCGTCAACGCTGACCTGTACAGTCAATCACTGGGCTATATATATCCTTACATCACGCTCCAGGAGCATGGGAGCAACCTAGTCTGCTCACACAACTGCAGCACTGTGACAGATAAAAAAAAAATTAGTCAGAACATAAACTTTGGAATGACCTTACCCACACAATTGAGAGTAAACCATGGGTGTGTGTCTTTTATTTTAGCTGCATAATCAGTGCACTCTTAAGAGGCAGATCAAAAGACTTCAAAACAGTACTAAGCCCCGTGTAATTATGAGAGGAAGCTGACAGGAGAGAGACGAGCAAAACAAAACAGGAGCAGATAAAGCTGGATTACAGCGGAGTTTGGGAGTACCGTGACCGCGATGATGCCTCCACGCTTGTTTGTTTGAGCAGAAATGTTGTGAGGTAATATTAAAAACTGACTGCAGAAGAAGAACAGGATCATTTGTATTGATCATGTAGCACAAAAGTAGATGTATGACTCACTTTTGTATTTCATTGTCAAACTAAAAGCTGACTGTGGGGACTCTTCTGTGCTTTTCTGGGTGATAATTTGACCAATTTGTTGGAAGTTTTCCAGTGAAGGGATTCTAAAAAGGTCAGGGAGCATATGCTGTTATAAAAAGGGAGAACATTACATCTTAAACTGTCATTAAGATTTTACTAAATGATTCTTTAATCAGGCACACATAGTCACATTTATTTGGAAAACACAGGACTTTAGGACAAGCTGAGAGCAGAGCTGTGCTAGTTTGTCGTGGATGAACTTGTATTAAGATAAGTGTGCTTGATTAAATGAAGACAAACTGTCAGCAAATGTTGCTTTCTCTTTCAAAAAATAAGCAAACTTGTGATTAAATTTGTTAAGTGCTAAATGACAAGTGCTCCTTAGGCAAGGCATTTCAAAACTGTCAAGAGGGTGCATGGTGAAACTGTTGAAAACCGCCTAATCTTGCACTGTAAACAAATACATAAAACTTATTCTGATCCACATCCACATTCAGATGAACACCAAAATCTAATCAGTTCCCCCTTGTGCCATGAAAATCTGTGAAAAACACACTAAGTTGTAGCAGAAGTGTTGAAAACTGCTTACCTCGCAGTGTTAATAAAACCTTTAAAGAATTCCTGGATCTGCATCCAGATTTGATGCAACACCAAAATCTAAACACTTTCTCTTTTGCGCTGTGACCGGCATTTCCTGACTATTCAATCCAAATCTGTTCAGCAGTTTCTGGGTCATCCTGTTCACAAACAGGGGTGGAAATACACAAGATTTTATGGATATCAATCCCATTACAGATTCTGCAAATTGATCCAAATCTTTAGCAATACTTTAACAATTCCTGTGGATTTCCTGACGAATTAAAGTTGATGATCGGTATTCAGTGGCAACAATGTAAGACCTACAGGATGACACACCTAATATTTATGCGGTGCAACATCATCACATTTCTGCTCTCTCAAGTCCTGCTTGAAGTCACTCCAACACTGGTTGTTAAAGTTAAAAATGAAGCATTAAGCATTATATTGTATTGTAACTAGGCCTGTCACGATAACAAATTTTACTGGATGATGATTGTCAAAAAAATTGCCGATAAACGATATAATTGTCAATATTATTTTGAAACATTATTTTTTTAATTAATGTAATAATGTAACATTTCCCAAAATGGTGGCTTTCAGCCATATTGAAGGGTTGCATTTCTTTTGCAATGTAGTGAACGACACTGTCTGTGAGTGCGCACTATTTTGCGCTAATTTATTTATATTTACTTTGCCGACCAAACGGCTCAGTAAGCGCTGACTGTCGAGGACGAAGGCTCCGTTGCACCTCCCTTTCTCCGTCGCCACTACTTTCAAACAAATGCGACATATCGGCTTGTCGATGTTCATGGGCTCACACCTTGTTTATTCTGTTTAAAACCTAAAATATTCCCGTACTTGGGCTGTGGCAGCCGGCTTAGGAACCATAGCTTTCGTGCCATCATTCATGTTAGTGTTTCTTTCCTTGTTACTCCTCGTGACGCTTACTTCAGCTCTGTGTGTGTGTGTGTGTGTAAGCAAAAGCAGCCCGCCTCCCCCACAAAGATTGAATGGCTGACAGATGCTCACTCTGCTATTAATCTGCTAAATCCGCTGTAAAACCAACGCACCCTGGTGTTGCAACGGTTGCACAGAGTGAGACATCTTCTCATCCAGAGAAGGTAGAGAAAGATGAGGAAAACAAACACGTGTCGAGACTGGCAAACTTACCGAGGACGTTTTTATTTATCGTGCGGTTAATTGATTTATTGATTACCGTGACAAGCCTGATTGTAGCAAATTAAATTGTAAAATTAAGCAAAGACTTTGACCACTTCTGTTTCCATTGTCACACTTTTGACTTACTTAACATTTATTCTGACTGCTTCTGATAACAGCATGATTTGCAAGGCATGTAGAGCAAAATTTAAGGAATTGAAAAGGGAATTGTTAAGCATAAACATCAATAATATTGATGATTTGAGCAAGTTGTTACCAGTTCTAAAAGAAAGAAAATAACAAACGTTAATCCGCGGAGGTAATAATCTGACTACTGAGGTATGTATATGATTAAACCAGAATTTAGTTCAACATCTCATCCTAAAACAAGAGCACTGAAATGCTGTTTTCACTGCATCCACTCCCTGGGACCATGTCACAGGGATTTACACCCATTTAGCCATACAAGCTTTGGTGGAGTTGACCACTGGTGTTGGGTGATGAAGCCTGGCTCATGGTTGGAAGCGCAGCTCATCCCAAAGGTGCAGGATGGGTTCGCATTGAGGTCTCTGCTTACAGGCTTGCCAAGTTTAGACGAAATGTTCTGCTATGATAAATAGGAATGATGCTTTTGGTTGGAAGCAAAACAGCTGATAGATGACTAAACAGATGATTAAATACACTCTTCGTTGATTAAAAGAAGATTTAAGTTGTGTAAATAAATAAAGAGATAATAGAAAAGCTCAATGAAACTACCTGTTAAATGCTTGAACAAGAACGCCTGTTTATGCAGCTGTTGCTAATTGACATGTACGGCACACTCCCAGTGTTTAATCAATTCCTTGGTTTTGTGATGCATGCTATAATCAATTCACTGGTTTTGTGATGCGTGCTATATTAATGAATTTTCCCTTCGGTGGAGCAGAAGCGATAAAACAAAATTAGTCAGGCTCAAAGTTAGGGGTAAACATTCAATCCCCAGGTTCAGTCAAGGTGCTGAAACTTCCACCTTTTCACATTTTACCTCCAGCAACCAGAGTTCAATTAGGCAACTGCCATTCACAGATCTGCTGACTCATGCGCCATTTAAAGGAATGCATATAATGGGGACTGATTTTGTAATTCAAGAAGTGTGCCATTAAAGGAGCATTTCAGCACCATTAAAGAGTAATGAACTGCATATTTTCAGGAATCTGGATTGTCCTTGAGCTCTTCAAAGACAGGCTAAATTAGTAGAAGTAATACCCCAGAGTTAGTCGTGTTTGACAGGCTTTGACTACGGACAAAATGCACTTGTGTCTCCAAAAGATCAGGGACAAATAATGCACCATGAAGTCAGCTACTGCAGGGCATTTAACATGGATAACTATCATCACCGTTTCTGCTATGAAATAGAATTTAGCTAAACTATCATCATCTGTTTTAACATCAGCGTTAGGTTGTAGTGCACACACATGCTAAACATGTGCCAGCTATGATAGAGGGAGCTTAACAGAGTGATTTGTGACACACAAAAGTTCATACTGAATCCAGCTGTCTGCATATTCTTCCCTAACATGTAATAAGCAGAGCCAGGGGGACACACATGCACACTAAACTGAACAATGGCACCTCTTCCTTATGTCAGAGTGCTGTTTGTGTTTACAATGGAAGTAAACTGCTGCACAACATGAGGTAAAAGTGAGTTCTTTCTATGTCTAATTCAAAGTCTGTACTAATAAGGGTGAAAGCGGGGAATTTCCAATAATGAAGGGAATTTTCTAAAGCTGATTTTTGTGTTTCTAAATTCACTTTTGTCTTCTCCATTTTGAAAAGAATTCCATCTATGTGCATGGCGTTTTACAAAACAACTTGTCAAAACTCCTTTTGATATAGTTTGTTCCACCAAACCAAAATTTGACCAGTGTTTTGGTTTAACTAATGATCATATTAACATGAGTAAACTGCCATTCTCTGCAAACACTCCTTTTATTTAGCCTAAAAACGGCACTTCTGAGGAAACTTGCTGACAGACATGTCTCAAAAAAGTGTGGTAAAAAATTAACATCACCATTTTTATTTTTTTCTTCAGCTTCCTCTCAATAAGTTAGCACTGAGGTGCCTGATCAGGCTTCTCAACGATATGAAATATAATAGCATTTGGTATTACGAAAGGGGAGGAATAATTAAGCTTAATATAGTGTCAGAAATCTATACTGACCTGTTCATCTGGAGTGTCAGGCCACAAAAATGCAACAAGATGTTTAAACTAAACAAACCAAGACCTATAGTAGATTCTTTCGGTGATCTTTTGCAAAGGCATGATTCAAGAATGCCATCACAGCAGGTCTGGGAAATATATTGATTAAATCGATTAAAGCTGGGGTTGGCGATCTTATTTAGATCCACTTTTTGTAATACTGGTTAAAATGGTCTTTATGACCCGATGGTAATCAACTCATAATGTGTTCTTAAAACAGAGCGAAAAATATCCGCTATCTACAGCAGGAGTAAAACAGGGAAAACCCCAACCAATAATCTTGCAGGGATACCTTCTTTTACACCAATCAGTGCACAGACAGTGCGTGTAGCATGTAGCATGTAGCGTGTAGGGAACAGACTCCGCAGGAGAATGCTTACCTTTCAAGTTTTGTCTTTGAAAATAAGGGAAGTCCGCTGTGAGCTGTCCCACAACACCAACCAAGCTCCAGTATCCCTCACATTTAAGACAGATGTACAAGAAATCTAAAATAAACTCTGTTTTTCTAAGTTTGTTCTGCTGTTGGCTCTAATCTCGCGAGAACTGCCGTCCATGCTACTGCAGGTGGCAGTTCTCGCGAGACTTCTTCTTCTTCGGTGGTTGGCATCCATCATTTTGGAGCATTACCGCCCCCTTCAGGCTAGAGACAGACAGCTAGTTCTCCAAAATCGCCAACCCCAGCTTTAATCTGAATTATATTCTTCAGAAGATTTAAAAATGAAAAGTCTAGATGTTTTTGCTCTGATGTACAGTTTTGAAAAATGCAGTTTCATGATTAAAGACACTGCCAGGTTTTTGCACAACATATGTTTGTTTGTTTCTAAAATGAGATTAAATACTGACCAGAGAGTCTCATGTTACTATACTTTAAAAAAGTTCATCTTTCAGTGTTCATGAAGACAGGCTTCGCGACCTTCGAACTACATAAACAACATTTCATGATATAATTATAGCATGAAACTTGGGCTGAACGATAAGGACAAAATTTCATATCTCGATATTGATACAATACGTTATGACTATGGGCTCGGTGAAAACCAAGCACTTTTCAGAAAAATAAAAACATCATAATTCAAAAGAATGTGGAAAGTGTAGTTTTACCTAAAAGAGACCTACTGTATATTGTTTTTATCGTTTCTTTTTCAATATTAGTATCTTGAATATTCATATCTCGATATTGATACAATAACAATATATCGTTCAGCCCGACATGCAACCACAAGAGGGAAAGTCTGTTTAGTTTTGAGCATATTTTGATCACTTAAAGTCAAAAATTAATTTCGACTAGATCAGATAGGACAGAAACGTATCAGGGAAACTTTCTCAGGAAAACTAGGAGTCAAACAGCAGTTTGAAAAAGTAGAGAGAAAGATATGAAAAAGATGGATATAAATAAAAATACATGTATATTTATATTTCAAATTCAGTCATTACTGTGTTACCTGGAGGGTTTTTTTTGAGAAGGAAAGAAATCGCTTCAAATTGTGAACAGAGCTTTGTGGAAAAACATCGAGGTTCTGGAAATGTATCTGTATGCAAGATCATTTTTAAAAAAACTTTGAAATTTAAATATCAGACTATCATATGCTTAAATGCACATTAGTTTTGTGAGATTAGTTTTGGGTCATGTCACCCAGCTCTAGCTTCAGTTGTGTGAGCTGTTCTGCAAAAACAAGGTCAGACGTGAACACAGCCGCCGCTACTTCCATGCGAGCTTCACCAAGTGAGGTTTGCTTCAGATCTGTCCTGCTGCGCAGACAATAGTGGGTCAGTTCACTTCACTAGCCAGCTCCCAAATAATCCAAAAATGAATGACCAAGGCCAACTTAAAAAAAAAAAAAAGAGAGAGGCGGGGAGCAGTTTTTGCAGCATGGTGTGATGAGTCATGCTGCTCTATGCAAGAGGCTAAAAGGGTGGTGTTCCAGCCAGAGGTGAGATTTGAGAGCCGCCATTTCCGCCCCGGCTTGAACCCAATGGGTAACAAATGAGATCTGTGCAGCCAGGGACACATGAATGAGCCTGCAGTGCTGTTATGTCGAGAGGGATCTGATTAAAATGAGGATATGATACAAAACCAGGAGAGAGCATGCTTTGTGGAGCCAAAACACCATCGCTGTTGGAGCTGACGCACAAGATTCACATCTTATTATGTCACCCGTTACGTAACGGCCTTTAGGATGGTTATCAGGTAAAAGTGCACAGGTTTAACAGTTTAATGCACTTTATAGTAAAGAGGGGAGCTTTGACCTGACCTGGAGAGGGGGTGTAGATCAGTTTAGTGTTTCATACAAAATTTCTGCCTTAGTTGAGAAGTTATTCATGTCAAAACAAAAACAAAAGAAAGTAAACGGGAAATAATCTTACAACAGTGTCCAAACGCAACACTGGGACAAGAGGACACTTGACAGACTGCTGGACATTATGTCAGTCTCTGCACATCGTCATCAGCAACCAGAGAAAACAGACTGAGAAACTCTTTGTCTCTCAGGCCATCAGACTGTACAACTCTTCACTGAGGGGAGGAAGAGTGACAGGAAGACTGAGGACGAAAGGAGCAGTAGCTTTTACTTAAATTTTTGTTTTTGTTATCTAAACTGCCACTGGAACCCTAATAAAATTCTATCCAATTTAATCTAAAACAAAACAATATAAAACTGAAAAAATAGGAAAATGAAAACTATGATTTAAAAATCTGAAAAGTGGAAGAAGTAACATTATTAATTATATATCAACCCTTATCCATAAAATATGATTTTTCTTCATTCTTAATATAAATCAATACAATCTAGCCTTTAAAAAAACAAGTAGATTTATAACTGCTAAGCTAACGGTGAATTCGAGGAGTTTTCTGATTAAATGGTCCCCAATATATAAATTATTTGCTAACTGATGGGTAGAAAATAAATGGATGTGACATTCTTTGTTCTAACGAGCATCTACAGCGTCACTAACAAACAGAGAAGTAGATGTTATGATGCTTAATTTTCTGCTTTTATTATTTTCTCTCTGTGCATATGTCGAATGATCTGACCAATTCCTAGAAGTGTCGTCCTTTCCCGTGCATAGGTTCTTCGTGGATACTGATATGTGTGGATAATTTGGACGGCCCAGTAATAAATGTGATAGCATAGACAGTTTACCTTTGACTGCTGTATGTGTTACTATATTATTTATTCTCCTGAAGAGCACTTTATTTCAACTATGGTTGTTTTTTAAAGCGCTCAACAAATAAAGTTGGATTGGATATGTTTTGTGAAATAAGAAGAAGTTAAAAAACGACAGTGCAGAAGACAGTGACAGTGACAGACGGGGAGAGCCCGGTGAGGCAGGTGAACGGACAGCAGAGTGGATCTAAAGGTCAGAAAGTCAAACAGTCACAGGACGGGGGAGAATCAACCTGCAGCTCTGCTTGGGTCATTTCAGAATGAACTGAAAAAAGCGTCATGCTGCCCTTCACCGTACTCAGAGTGTGTTTGATTGCTTTCACAGCTCAATTAACCTCAAGTCGGTGACGCCAAGGCTCATTAAATGATTATCCGGTGTGCATAATCGGGTCTTCTAGTGGTAGTCCTGCTCAAAGTCAGAACTAAATCACACGGTAAGGCATAGTCTCTTAATTTTGGACCTTGTCTGTAAAACAGTCTACATGAAGACACAAGGGTAGAAAGTTATGATCATATTTTTAAAAGAAAACTAAAGATCTACCAGCTTTAAGTAGGATTTTCATTCATCCCCTTAATATCTTTAATGTAGCTTAGCTCTAGAGTTATTGTTTTGGGTTTTATGATGTCTTTCTTTGCTTTATTGTATTATCTTAGCATATCTAATTAAATTAAATAGAATGTTAAATGATAATGTTTTGCAACATTTAAGTCTAGATGTTTTATTTGTTTGGCCTACTTAACTATATCATTGTAGCACTATTGAAGCATAAAAAGTAATTAATACACTACTATAGATGTTTTATCAAATTAGTTCAGGGTGTTGATTAGATTATAAGGGCATAACTAATTATACAATCTTTCGTGTTGCATTATACTGACTAAAGTGTTTGTAAGAAAAACTTTTTGTCAAATTATTTAATTACTGTATCATTGTATATCAGTATATTGAACCAATTATTTTAGGTGTTAACAGTATTTTAGCACATTTTCTTAAATAAATTTCAGTGTTAAGTTTAAATTTTATTAAATAAACATGTTTTTTTTATTTTAAAGAATATGCACTTCAACAAACTTCAATTTTCTAAGGTGTTTATATAATTTAAGAACATTTTATCAGATTTTCTTCAGATAAAATGTGAATGTTTTTAATATTTGGGCATATAAACTATAATGTTAACATTATTTTTTGCATATTTTGTTAAATTAACTTGGATTTCTTTGATTTTTCTTATATGGATGTCTCACTGAACTAATTTTAAATGCTTCATAACTTACTCATTTTAATTTGATTGAAATCTTATCTGTTAGAGTATTTCATCTAATTTTTTATATGATTTTTTAATCCATTGTTTCTTTAAAATGTTAGTCCTATCTTTGATGATTCATCATTTTTAGTTTCCACAGCTGTCACTGCAATGTTATTTAATTTAATCAAAATTAATTACATTTATTTTATGTTTGTCTTGAAATCAAATTACCAAAGCAACACACATAATTAAAACTTTAATGAACAAAGAATAAAAATGTCCCTTTTTTTCTAATAGCTAAACCAATCACAGAAGAGTAAGATTTCATGATTGGCAGAGCTGCCTTTAATAAATTCTCTTCTTTTTGGCAGATTATCTCTTCATGTGCTTGTCATGCTTCATTGTGTTTAACTTAATCGTCATCTGGTGACATCTGTAATTACCTGTTGGTTTAGAATCAAAGGAACATCTGCCAGCACAGCAGAAAACTGCCTGTCACTGTGTTCATGCTGTGCCGCTCTCAGACTCGCTCTTCTTCTGCTTCGTGCTTGGACTCTTTTAGGAGCTGACTGTCAGCCTGTCACACTGCAGGGTCCATCTGTTTGTAATGAGATTTTAAAGTTTGACAAAGATTTCTGTTTGTTTTGACAAACTTCTGGGATTAGTTTGTACGAACATGACAGCAGACCAAGGATACCAAGAGGGACACAAAGATTCTTTTTTCTCACTGTGAGGAGGCCTCAAGATGTTGGATTAGTTCCTCCATCTTTTTTTCTCTTCCTTTAATTTGCCTGTAAAACCACCTGTTAATCCAAATAACCAATCACGTGGCAGCAATGCATTTAGACATGAAGACATGTTGACAACCCGTTGAACTTTAAAGGAGACATATCATGCTTGTTTCTCCTTTTCACTATGCCAGACTAGGATGTCTGTAAAGCATTTCTGCCCTCAGTACAAGTCATTTAGTTCCTTCATTGCCCCACAATTGCGTTCTCAAAATCCTCATTTTAGGCCATTAACAAGCTCTTGTTGAAACACGAGGATCTCAGGATGACCTACAGTAACCTCGCAACGTCACAGCCCTTTGTGCTCTGATTGGTCAATTCTATCGGGGGCTGAGCCAGCCTGTCCTTCTTCTTCTACTGTATTTTCCAGCAGGCTCAAAGCAGCAACCGCATATTGAGCCCCCCTACAGGCCAGAGCTGGTAATGAGTGAGTGTGAGCTAGGGATCTATATACTGCTGCTGGTGGATGTGTTCCTCGGTGACGGTTTTGTGGCTAACGGACATCACAGAGGAGGAAGTATTTTATCAGATCACTCCAATAAAAAGAAAGGGGAGAAAGGGGATTTAAGTGACTTTGAACGTGGCATGGTTGCTTGTTTAAGCCAGAAACTGCTGATGAACAAGGCTTCGCAAGAACAACCACCTCAAGGGTTTCCAGAGAATGGTCTGAAAAATAAAATATCCAGTGAGCAGCGTTTATCTGTTAGGAAATGTCCACTCCATTTCACAATAACCTGCCACTTACATCCTCATCCCCATCTTTGTCTGTTGTATTTTGCTGATTTTATTGCTTATTGCTGGTTTTACTGTTGTTGTTTTTAACTTGGACAGTGTCCTTGGGTGTCATGAACAGGGATGTATATCGTTATTTTATCTTTTTTTTTATTTTGTGTAAAAAATAAAGACTTCACAAGATATTAAAACATTCAACCTTTTTTTATTACCACAAGGTAATAATAAAGCTTCAACAGAATAGAAGTAATGCATTACAAATGCTTCTCAGAGGCATAAAGAAAGCTAAGGAGATGGCAAAACCCCTTCATGCCGCCCAACAGACTGCATGTACAGACAGACCCATGTATCTTGTGGTGCTAAAATTGATGCTGTAATGATGAACTAGACAAAAAACTTACCGTGACTTGACATAGCAGAAACAAAACTGGGTGCCGCCACCGAGGTGCTGCAGTCTTTAGTGTTAGCTGGGCTGCTAACTTTACTCGTGTTGCTATAGCAGTCAAACAGCCCGCACTCTTTTAGCTTTATACTACGCACACGCTCCTCGTGTTTGGTGATGTTGCTAGTATTTCCCCCCTTGTATGCAACTTCTCTCTGACAAAGATTGCATCGGGCCGAGTTTTCATTAACATTGCTAAAGTGAGCCCAAACCTTCGAGCGCTTAGCCCTCACCGACATGCTTGAGCATGTATCGGCAAAGTACCGGTCCGCGTAATACATCCCTCGTCATGAAAGCCGTTTTTAATAACATGTATTATTATAATTTAATAATATTGATGTCAGAGCACAGAACTGATAAGCCAAAGTGGTTGAAGGTGATAGGAAGGTAACAGTAACCACTCTTACAATCAAGATTAGGATAAGATAATATCTGAATGCACATATTGAATATTGACGATCACACTCAGTGTCACTCCTGTCAGCTAAGAACAAGACACTGAAGCCTCAGTTTGCTTGGACAACACAAGACTGGGGATGTGCTGCCTTGTCTGTTGGGTCTTAATTTCTGCTGCAATGATCAGATAATTGGGTCAGAACTTGGCATGAACATGACAGCATGGAGCCATCTTGACTTGAATCATCAGTTCAGGCTGTTAGTGATGTGAGGGATGGTTTCTTGGCACTCTTTGGCCCCCTTTGTACAAACTGAGTGTCTTTAATCCATTAACTCATGGCTCAACTGTTTGGCAGAGGTCTATAAATTAAGGAATATTTAATATGTTAAAAAAAAATAAGTCATTGGGCTTTTTTAGGATACAGGAAAAACTGTAAAAAAACAAAATAAGTGATATTTTCTTTGTGGAATTTAAAGGTTCAAAAAGCTAAAAGTTTTTATTAGAATTACCATAATTATTAGTTTTAATACTTTACCACTCACTGATGTGATGATTTATTAATACAAAAACTGTTATTGATCAAAAACATTTTGTATCAAATACAGTATCATCTATTTCAAGTTATTTTTGATTGCTACTTTATTTACAAACGCTTTTGCCTTTTCTGATGGATTTTGTCCCAAATATTTTTTAAGTTTTTTTGTCATCACATTATCAACTAGAAAAGCACTCAGAGAGCGCAGACCTCTGGCAGCGCCACAGTCCTCAGCCATATTGTCTTTTTCACCATAAATATTAGTCCTACCTTTATATTTCATCTAAATAGTTAGATTCTTCGACCATGAAAACATACCATTAGCAACTGGATTCATAATGATATCTATTTTAGTTCAGTAGTTAGTCACAGAAATCACATTTTTCGCCATGGCGGCCAGACGCTGATCCCGATCAACACCAAAATCAAATCAGTTCTTCCTTTTCCCATGCTGAACATTTCCTGAAAATTTCATCCAAATCCATCCATTACTTTTTGAGTTATTTTGTTCATGGACGGACGGACGGACGGACGGACAAACTCCCGAAAACATAACCTCCTTGGCGGAGGTAAATATTAATTGTTTAAACCTCTAAATCACACAGAAGAAATGCCTGGTGTTTGGCTTGTTTGTAGTTTTCTCTGTTCCCTGAAATGTTGATATAATCACACCACTGATTTGATTTGTTCTATTTTTTTAAAACATTTAATGTCCCTGAATTTATTGATGGCCTCTGCCAAACAGTTGAGCTGGTAGATAAAGGGTTAAACACCACAGTGTACTTGAGCATCGCAGCTGTCCATGTCCATCCCTTAATGACCAACGTGTGCCCATCCTCTGATTTGCACTTCAACAAGATAATGAGCTAATAGCACAAAGCTAAAATCACTTTCTGTCGTCGTGGCTCTGCTAGTATCAGAAGGTTGCGGGTTTGAGACATGTCAGTGTGTCCTTGGGCAAAACAATTACTGTTAAGCTGCTCCCACTGCTGCAAAGTGGCATGTGAATGGGTGTGAAACGGTGTCAATGTGTTACTCAATACTGATAGACAACCTATTAGTGAGTGAATTATTACATCCACCAAGGAGGTTGTGTTTTTGTTTGTTTGTTAGCAAGATTACACAAAAACTGCTGAACGGATTGAACTGCTGATCAGGAGATGTTGGTACTGGCCAAACCTAAAAATAATTAGGTTTTGGTGGTGATAACTGCTCAGTAACTGTCTGACTAATAATGATAACAACATGTTTCCTAGTGCTTCATGTGGGTTTTCAGGGTCATGAATCATATCATGATGGTAACTTTATCACGGAGCTTTTGCTGATAGATGTAACACCAATATGTGAGCTATCTTCACAAGGACTGCACTCTCAGAGTGCTCTCTAGTTTACTATTTACCATCTCACACTGATTTCTTGAACATGATAGCGACTTCCCTGTAATCAAGTAGCCTCTGCAGCCACATCTCAGCCCATCTCGGCCCATTTTGGATGAAATGGGAGATTTACACCATGGATGTGCAGCCGACAAATCTGCAGCAACTGTGTGATGCTATCATGTCAATGTGGACCGAAACCAGTGAGGCATGTTTCCAGGAACTAGTTGAATCTGGGTCATGAAGAAGAGTTAAGGCAGTTTTGAAGTGAAAAAGGCTCTAACCTGAAACTTGAAAGGTGTACCTAACAAAGTGTCCATTCTGTGTCTACATGCAATGAAAGATTAGCATGAAAATGTTCGCATTTCTTATAATTTTGTGACAGATTTTGTTTCTTTCTCTGCATGAAACCATCTTTGGGAAAACACAGAGAGGCCCACAGTGGCCCACCGCTGCAGTGCACAACTCCCAATGTCGACTGGATGTGTGACGGATTACTTTAAAAAACACTTCCATTGCATAAAGACAAACATCCCTGTCTTTATTGAGTATGGGAGAGCAGCACACAGAGGGAAGCCATAATCATAGGCATGGCTAACTGGCAGCATGACAGCTTTTACTCACATATTTATGCTTTTTAAGATTTTACAACACCCCCAGGAGGCAGCTTGTCGAAGCCTGTTTTGCTGAAAAACTGACAGAATGATTATGCAGGGATGTAAAAATTGGCATATTTACAGATGATGCAATATGTCCGCCTCTTCCTCAAGGTTTTAATGTCTGAGGAGGAGACTATGATGTTATATCTAATTTGATATGGACACAGTTAAGGGGCCTTCTCTCCAAACACAGCCAGGAACAGAGACTATAATGTGATAAAACAGAGCCTGGGCGATAATGTGATAAGACAGAGAGACAAAAGTCCATTTTGTAGCTGCGAGGTAAGTAAACAAACAGGTTTAAATAGGAAAATCATTCCCTGTTGACGGGTACCAGAAGGAAAATTGTTTTATCTGATTTAGCTTCAATATAACAGATGGAATGACAGCTTATTGTAAATGAATCATTTTTCCCTCACAGCATCAGGGCGAAGTGCACAGTCGTAATGCTGTTTCGTAGCCCAGGTAGCAGGTAAAATTGTTCTCTCTATCATATATATGTCTGCTCTGTTATCTTGTCTCTGTCCATTTAGAAAATTGAAAATAAATAGACACCTTTCTCCAGCGCTCAAGAGGAATGCAAATGTGCTCCCAAATCTCCCCAATTTCCCATTTCTTACTTCATTATAACAGAAAGAGGGAGAGGTCAGAGAGTGTGGAGTCCTGAACTCCCGGAATAATCCGAATAAACCGCAGTCCACAGAAACAGACTTCCTGATAGATCGCTGCGTAAAAAGAGCATATTTATGTGTTTGTGAGCGCGATTGAAGTGGGAAGTCTCTCATGCAAACAGAGTCACAAACACTCATCACGAGTTCATGGATATTTGATGGAGTGGGAGGGAGAGGAGGAGGAGAAGCTGGGAGAGGAAGATGCCTAAACTGGCAAGATAAACGAATTAAAATTGTGCTGAAATTGGACTTATTGGTTTCAAAGGGAAGGAGATTATATGCATCATGGAAAATCTGTGCGGATTATATTGAGGGCAGGCTAAAAGCCCGGCAGTTTGGAGTAAACAAACACAGACTGATTGGCAAGCATAAATGACCCAGAAGAAGTCATGAAAATATGGATTTAAAATGGATTTCTTATTAGGAGAGTTATATCATATATGTTTAGGGAGATTTTAACTTGATAAACAGCAACATAACTTCAATGTCAAAGTTAAAATAGAGAGTATGGACTGATGGAACAGAATCAATATTGGAGATGATGTAGCACATAAAGTGTGAATCCCAATTCTACCCCTTAGCCCTTCCCCTTTCTCCTACCCTTTCCCCTCATGCTGCGTTTCATTAACCTCAGAACTGGGAAGAGGGAACTGGGAGTGACGTCATTTCTGACTTATCAGCGTTCCAGTCTCAAAGTCGGAAAAAAACATGCCGATCTACCAGGCTATTGTTAGCTGTTGTTTGCAAGCCCTGCTTCTACCACATGAAGAATGTGATTATCACTATGGCAGCATTTTTGTAAATATAAGTCTAACAATACCCTGTATACAGCTGATTTAGGGCGACATACACTCGTCAGAAGTGCTAATAAATTGATTATTACAGGAGCTTAGTAACTGTTTATACTGGGGCAGCCATCTTCGATTGTCAACTCGGGGGTGGCGAGGTTTCACCGAGTTCCCAGTAGGAAATTCGGACCTCGAGGGGCGTTACAGTTGCAGCTTCCTACTTGGAACTTGACTTCTGACTACAACTGGAATGCACCGTTAGCCCTCTGTTTTGAGGGCCAAGGGGAAAGGGTGAAAACACAATCCTGGGAAAGAGACGCCACTTGATTCCTGCTACATCATCACCCAGAGCCGCACGCTGGCTGTGATGTAGGCAGATGCAACAATGAGCGTAGCTGCAGCTGTGAAACTTAGCTCGTTTTAACGTGAAATGTTAAAATACAACCAACAATTCAGAACATGATTAAGATTTACTTGATGGTTTAAAAGTTATCTGTAATTATGCACTTCCTTTGGTCTCCCCTATGCTTCATGTCAGTGTATTATGGGAAATTCACATACCCCTTAGTTTCAAGTGAGGTCTCGGTCTGTCTTCGTTTTGAGGGCTGTGTAGCCCTTCGTCTTAGCTTAAATGGAGAATTGGGACCTCATTTTACTTGACGTGAAGCGCAGAACCAAGTGGTAAGACAAGGTTTAAGGGGTAGAATTAGGATTCACCCATACTCACACTCTGCCAAATGGAAACAAAGGGGATGGCTTTAACAGAGGGGCTAATTATACTGATTTTCAAGGATTTGTGCTATCAGTTTTAAAGCATTCATCTGTATGTGCTGAGGTATATTCACACCTTCTATTTAGGTGTGATGCATTATCTGTGTGGATTATATTCATCACAGGCTAAAAGCCCTGCAGTTTGAAGGAAACAAACAAACAGACTCACTGGCGAGCATAAATGGCCCAGACAAAGTCAGAATAATATGGATTTAAGATGGGTTTCTTATAAGGATAGTTAAATTATATATGATGTTTAGGGAGATTTTTGATTTGATTAAAAGCAACACAACTTAATCTCAGGATGGACGCTATGGTTTTAAAATAGAGAGGATGGGATTGATCAAAGAGAATCAATACTGGAGATGATGAAGCACATAAACTCACGCTCTGCAAAATGGAGAATGGTTGAAAAAAAGCTGGAGGCACCAACAAAAGGGAAAATTATATCTGTTTCAAAAGCCTAGTACAGACCAAGGATTTGTACTATCAGTTTTAGAACATCCATCTGTATGCATGGTTGTTAGGGATGGGAATTGATAAGTTTTCATTGATACCAATGCTGTTAACGATCCTGCTAATTGATCCAAATCTTTAACAATTCCCTTATCAATTCCTGCAGATTTTGGCTAGGGCAACTGTCTGATTTTTAGTGACAACAATGTCAAACACACATCACAGCATACATAACTGCATCTGCAAGTTGTTGGTGTTTCCACTCACTTAAGGTTGTGTAGTCGGTGCAGATAAAAATAAGCCACAGTTCTGACGCTTCTGAACCCTGTCAGTGGAAGGAATTGATAAGGGAATTGATTAGGGAAAAGACTCATGATATCGATTCTTGATCGAGCTGTTAACGACTCTCAACTGGAACTGATTTTCGATTCCCATCCCTAATGATTGTATATTCACATCTTGTAATTAGGTGAGATGTATTATCTGTGCAGATTATTTTCATCACAGGCTAAAGCTCAGCAGTTTGGAGGAAGCAAACAGACTGATTGGCAAGCATAAATGACCCAGAAGAAGTCATAAATATGGATTTAAGATGGTTTTCTTATAAGGAGAGTTATATCATTTAAGATGTTTAGGGAGATTTTTGACTTGATTAACAGCAACACAACTCAATTTTAGTATGGACACTGTGTTTTTTAAGTAGAAAGTAAGGGATTGATCAAAAAGATGAAGAACATGCACGACGTATATTCATGCTCTGCAAATGAAGCTGAAGGAACTAACAGAGGGGCGAATTATACTGAATCCTATAGCCAAAGATTTGTGCTACCAGTTTAAGAGCACTCATCTGTATGCACTCCTAGTATTTAGGGCCATCACATCATATCCAATTACCATGATGTGATATTAATGCAAAGTGTGACAAAGGTCAGAGGCAAACAAGCACCTGCCAGTATTAAGTGGCCTGATGCTTCATCATTCACACCTGGCAGGAGGCAGCTTTATGCTTACACTTGCTTTGACTGTTCTTAAAGCCTCCTGGGTGCATAACATTCGTACTACCAAACCGACTTAGATGGAGGCACACCAGACTATCCTCACGTATAGTCTGTGCCATTAGATCCAAACCCACACTCATGACACACTGGCATAGTTCCCATCTAGCATTTAGGCCATTATTTCACCAAGGAGGCAGGGTATGAGTCGGCCTTTATTTAATCTAACGCTGGCTGAGGGAGGCAAATTCCCTGACTATGGAAATAAGGCATGAGCAGTCATGATTATGTATTGATTATTTTGTGTGTAATTATTTTGTGGTATCCATTTGTGGGACCCATAGTAATGTGTGGCATATGTATGGACATTATTTAGCATGTTAATAACTCTCCACAGTTTAATGTTTTCTTGTGTTGTACATTATTTGTTTGGTTGCACTGAGATAAACATTCCTGTTCTAAAGCTGTGGTAATGTTTTTAGCTGGTATATTTGTGGTTATGTATATACTCCTCTAAGTCTGTATGGATGGATGATTAGTAAAACTTTATTATCCCTTGCAGGAAATTTGTCTTAGACAGCAGTGCTACTGGCTAAGTGCACGATATACATAAACACCACTAGATGACATAACAAACTTAAATAAGCAAGAGGTAGGCGCAGGATTGGTCAGTAGTTATTGCACAAGAAGATTAAGTGAAGAGCTTGTTATAATATGCAGGGGAAAAAAGTAGAAATAAGTTCAAATGGTTGGATAAGAATAACAAAACAAACAGCAGATACAAGCAGGATAATAGCAGATAGGATACTGGTGGCAGTAAAAGAAGCTGACAAAATATATAAAATAAAATATAACACCTACAGGAGAAGAATTACTCTGTTTGTTGAAAACAAATATGGATATTGGGAGAATATAGTTCTTGAAGTGATTTGTTTTGTTTTTGTTTGCTCTGTATCGTCTCCCAGAAGGCTGAAGTTATTATTCTAGAGAAATAATCATGAGAAGGATGATTAAGAATTTCATGTGCCTGGTTAAGAACAACACCAGCAAAGACAGACTGCAGAGAAAGGTGGTCTTTTTTACCTTTTGCATCCAAAGCAGACTTAATTACTTTATAGATTTTTGATTAGCCGTAAAATCTCAGATATAACACACCCTCATTTATAACACACACCCCATTTTTCGACCTTTTTTTTCCAGGAAAAACACTGAATTCATGTATAACACACAGCCATATTTTGCCCAAACCTTACTTAATCAAACAACTCAAAAATAAACTTTATTCAAAGTTTAAGTCAATGAAATATCAGTATTTTCACAACAAATACCGTACAAGATTTCCTCAACAATATGCAGAAATATCTTCTGCTTCACACATGTGCACTTGCTCGTTTTCTGCCTGAGACTGCACAGTGGTAGTGTACCGGCCAATCAGAGAGCAGCTATCAACATGCCTGTCTTGGACCAATCGCAGCGCAGCTATTTCGCTCCCCTTGCTCACAAGATGGCAGCGTCCAGTGTGTTTATGAGTGAGTTGTGGTTTTAGAATTACACAATGGTTACACATAGGTAAACTGATTAAGACCCAAAAATATTGGATTAGAACAGCTTAACAGTCAATTTTATGAGAATTACAAAAGTTTGGCAGTAATGTTTTGCAGAGCTAGAGAATATTTAGGATTTTTGTATCAATGTGTTGTCATTGTGATGTCCCTGTGATTAAATATTTTACATATTTTGCTTGTGCTTGTGTATAACTCAAACCCAAAAATTAGACCTTACATAGAGCAGAAAAATGTGAGTTATATGGGAGAATTTACGATGCTCTGAACTGAGGGTGTGCCGGATCAGGCTGCCAGTCCAGAAGTCAGGAGGCTTTCAAAGATGGCATTATAGAAAATCAACATGATCTCGCATCTTTAAGATAATTTGCTACAGAGACAATGCATGGGTGTACACGTGACTCAAGTCGGCAGCCATGCTTAGCTGATGTGCTTGCATTTCTGTATTTCCAGTGACAGAGAGTTTGAGAAAGGTTGTGTTAAAACCATTCATGCCTGGAAAATCTGTAATTGTGTCCAAGAGTGCAACACATTCATAAATATGTCATGTCTGCTGACTGTCTTTACATTTATTTCTCCATGCTGTTGTTGAGACAAAGTTGTCATAAAGCTAAAAGTATGAAAAAAAGGAAACTTAGTTCAATGTCAAACTCAGCTGCTCCAGTTTCACCTTATTAACATGTAAAGTCCCTTAAAGTATATGACTGAATAATGTGCTGCATTAAATTTCATCCTTGCTCTTTGTCATGCATAATGACAAGTGTCCGATAACCGCATAATTTAAATATATTCATTAAATCACTGCGCAGGTTCCTTCGAGACCATGCGTTCTGTTAAATAGAATGTAAATGTGAGTCAGGGGTCTCCGTGAAAGTCATTCATTACAGATGATTAACACTGTCCCCCTCTCTATGCCACACAGGAAACATGGTGAGCAAGGAGGGTGGCAAATGCATGCTCACCAACTCAGAGTCTGACTCGGAAGCAGCGCCCTTGCCGTCCACCTCGCTCGCACTGGAGGTGAAGTACTCCCTGGAAGCCAGTCGACAGGTGAGGAAGAGGAACAAGGCCCTACAAGTGCGTTTCAAGGATATCTGCGAGGCGCAGAACGAGCAGAGGGAGGCGGAGCTGCAGGCGGCGGGGAGAGGTGGCAAGCCGATCTCCTACAAAGTGGCATACAGGAAGTACATGACTGTGCCTGCCCGCCGCGCCATCCCAAATGTCACGAGGAGCACCGGCGTCCAGACGTCGCCTGACCTGAAGAAGCGCTATCAGACCTTTCCTTTTGAGCGTAAAAAGGGCCACACCTTTAAGCACGTGGCGGCTGTGGAAACTTATAAAGGTCAGAATAACGGTTTTGTCATGGAGGTGAAGCAGTCCAAGGCCACCGGGCAGGGTTTGGATGATGATGAGGAGGAGGGAGCCTGTGGGGGGAGTGGAGTCCGGAGGACCAGGGCTCTGCTCCATACTAATGAGTGCATTGCCACAGTGGAGCAGCACACTGCACCTGATGGCCTGTGCTCTGACGCTCTGCTGCTCGCTTGCTCTGCAGACACAGAGAGAGGGAGCGGGGCCGGAGCACAGGCGGAGTACCAGCTCTGCAGCGTCCCATCAAAAGCCCGGTCAGGATTACAACAAACGGAGGCCGACGTGGACCGATTGAACAGGAGGCAGCTGCTGCATCTGGAGGAGGGCTCGTCCCGGACCCTGCCGGACAGGGCCTCCAAGGTTACGGGCCCCATCGCCTGGAACTCGCTCACCCAAGTGGAGTGTCTGGACAGTCCGTCAGTGCGGAGTAAGAGGAAGAAAGCGCTGCAGCTCAACGGGCTGCAGAGTGAGACGCTACCACGTGCCGGCAGGGGCTGCACGACTCAGGCGCAGTGCCACTCGGGACAGATATCTGCCCGGCCTCTGAGGGGCATAGACGAGCCTCTTTCACCCTGCAGCGGGGGTTTAGCTGTGGGGACGACGCCTGACCAATCACAGGAGGCCTGTAAGCAAATAGTGCCTATGAATCAGGACGGGGATGTTAAAGCACAGCTCCAGGCCATGGAAAATCTCATCAGCTCGAGCCAGGAGACCATAAAGGTGCTGCTGGGGGTCATACAGGAGCTGGAGAAAGGCGAGGCCCACAGAGAAGGGTAAGACAGACTATTTTAAGCATGTATAAGCTGCACAGATTGGATTTTTTTCTCTTACAAAATCCAAATATCTGCAAATAATGCACATTCTGCTACTTAAACTCATGGTTTCTTTAAAAATCCTTGCCTCTGTAGCTTTAGGTGGATGCACAACATGAATATGCTTTGTACAATTCAAAGGACAATGACAAAAAACTTGTGATTTCTGCTGCCTGACTTGGATTAAGGCACACAAGATCAAACAAATCCCATCCTTCTTTCAGCATTTGGAGCAAAAGCACCCTCTTGTTCTGTCCTATTATTTAACCATCTTTGAAACAAGCTGGTATCTGTAACACCAGCTCAGGACGGCCCCGCCTGAACCGCCCAGAGTGTTGAAAAGAGATCAGAGTGGTGTGTAGCAGTGATAATACCAGCTACCTGATGTTCCCTGCAGTGCTATTACAGCACAATGTCCTTTTGTAATGATTTCCCTCCAGATATGACGGAGCTGCTGCAGAACTTATTTACAGACAAATCGTCTCGCTCAATTTGGCCCGAGAGGTTCGATGATCCGGCGTATGAAAGACTGCTGCCACTATGAATGTGGCCTTTAAACTGCATTTAACCCGAGGCAGCAGTAGCAGGCGTGGAGTCATTTATAAGAAACCAACACTGCCTGTGGCTTACAGGGTAGTGCTGTGGCCTGTATTAGTCAGCAGTTTTCTTCAGGAGTTTTTTTATATTTACTTAGGTTGTCAAAAACATATGCTTTATGCCTTGAAATTACATAATTACATTTGTTTTGATAAGAAAAACTTAAAAAAGGGAACATAACATTCGGCTTAGGAACCATTGTTTTTGTGCCTTCATTCATATTAATGTTTGGTTCCTTGTTATTCCTCATGACGCTAACTTCAGCTCTGTGTGTGTACCCGCGAGCAGCCGGATTGAATAACTGACAGATGCTCACTCCGCTACATCCGCTATATAACCAACGCACCCAGGTGTTGAGAAAGTAGCACAGAGTGAACCATCTTCTCATCCAGCCTGTTTGGTAGAGAGAGAGGAGGAAAACAAACATGCATGCAAGTGTTAATTTATCGAGGCCGGCAAACTTACCAAGGACGTATTTATTTATCGTGTGGTTAACTGATTTATGGATTCTCGTGACAGGCCTGCTTAAAAAGCTCTACGTCTCGTGTCTGTCTAAAAGCTGAAACTGAGGAACTAGCTTCGATACTTAAATAATAACTATAGATGTGATTTAGACAGAATGCAGCATTTTGTAATAAGTTTTGGTACCAAAAACAACATATAACTCATTATCTAGGGCTCAATATTGGGCTCTATATTGTAAATAAGGTGAATATTGCACTGAACCTTGAATTGAAGAAACACATTTTCCAGAAAAATTGCAGTTATATGTTTTCCTAAATTGTTCAGTCCTACTTTGGGATATAAAAGGTGTCAAAATAACCTTATTCTTCCCACAGATACCTTCAAAAATTTTTTTTTTTTTTTTGACAACCTTTTTACCCCATAGTAAGATTTTGACTTTCCAAACAAGGATTTAGAATCGAAAAATAATCATGATTTTGAAAGAGAGTATCTGCTTTTGGGTGCTGCTACAGAGAGAATGTCCCTGCTCTGTTCTTTACGGTAATGTCCTTTGTGTTTACTAGCTCAAGGATAGCAAACAAATCCACAGGCTGGCAAAAAAAGGGCAACAACAGATGATCTTCAGCCAACAATCAAACCAGATGTTGGTTTGATGTTAGGATTGAAAGGCCAGGTAAACATGAATTTGTACTAAGTAGGAAGTAGTTGGTGAATTTTATCTTAAATAAAAAATGCACCAAAGATTGTTTGGGGGTCTCCCACAGAAAAAAGAATATGCTATCTACTAAGTGAGTATTTTCACTGTCAAGGAGATTCATTAGTGTGTGGTTTTTGCAGTCTTTTTGATGATAGTACAGTAGTTTAGCCCTCAGACTTATATAATAGTACAGATCCAGAGATGGCAACTTTGCTTTCTACTACTGCAGTTTGCTCGATTTAATTGATTTCAGTGTTTTTAAATCAAACCAGACATCACCAAGGTTTGTGCGCATATCACTGTTTTCTTTAATGTGTGATTATTACCAGGGATGGGATTGATATTCTGACTCTGCTTATCAGTCCAATTCTTTATTAACAGTCAATTCCTGAGGATTTCCTGACAGGAAAAAGTCAGCTTAAAAAGTTTTTCTGTGTAAACAATGTAAAACACATGGCACTCCTGATATAAAATGCCGCTGACTGATGTTTCAGCAAGCTGCTGGTGTTTTAAGTCTGAAGTGCTAAAGATATTTGCCTAATTTTGTGTTGAGTCAAGCCTCACTGTAGACCACTTCTGCCATGTTCACTTCCTTGACTCCTTTCATGAAGCTTGTACTGTCTCTCAAGAGCAGGACCTCACTGTAGAACAAAGTTGAAGGCACTGATAGAGGAGTTGCTAAGCATAAATATAAAAAATTAAATCCAGGTCTCAGCTGAGACCAGGTTTCACTTTCTATTCTAAAGTATGACATGATGAGGGTGGAAAGGTGTTAAAAAGTGGGGCTGTCAGTCTTGCTTGTCTATCTCAACATATTTTGGGCAGTGAAGTGGTCATTTAAGGTTAGGGATGGGAACTGATAGGACTTTGACACCAATGCCATAAACAATCCTGCTTATCGATCCAATTCCTGCATTAACCACACTGATTGCTGATTATTTTCTGTGTGGGTAAAAGCTAACTTGTTCTGCAAGTTGCTGGTGTTTCCACTTACGAAAAGTGGATCAGCAACAACTTTTTAGTCAAAAACTAGGCCACAGCTCCATCCACTTCTGATCTGTCAGTGGAAGGAATTGATATGCAGAAATGCAAATAATACAGAGTTTTAAATGGAGTAGTTATTGATTCTAAACTGGAACTGTTTTTTAATTCACATTCTTACTTAAAGGCCATTTTTCAATTGCATTATGCCACATGTCGGCACAGGTAATATATACAATATGGGCGCACCTATGCATTACAAACTGGTTTATGGATCATACATGATTACAAGATACCATCAATATTTTTGTTTAAAAATTAGCTTTATAACGTGACTATTGGAGTGTATATGGATGAGCAGTCATGCCTGCATGCTCCATGTATTGAGGTTACTGTCCTTGCTGCAAGCAGTTTAGGGTCAAGTTTAGCCATCGGCCTTTTCTACTCTCCATCCCCACTTACCAAGTCCATCTTCTATCCTATTCCCTGGAATAAAGGCAGAAAAGCCCAAAAGATAATCATTGATTGGAAAAAAAGAATGCCTTCTTTACCCAGATTTTGGGTTTAACTTGAAATAAGACATGCTCTGATACTATTTTTACAACCCAATAATTAAAGCAATACCAAGAGAGGCTATCATAACATCTCCTTTTGTGACAAGTGCCATTAATGACTGATCATAAAATTGCTGGCACAACACTGATGCTGACATTTTACTGATAATTTGCTCATAAAGATTTATTTCGGATGGTACCCCATCATTTTGGTTCTTTTGTCCAAGGACAATTCAGCAAGAGCCAGTTTAAAAGTAATGACAGTATTTGTCTGCTAGATGGCTTCTCCCAAAGAAGCTGAAAATCCTGGCAACACAGGCTGCAGCGTTTGTTTGTTAGACTCTTCTTCTCTTACTGCTTAACCAAAGTCAGTATCAAACGTTTCATAATTGGCCTCATTCAGATGCAGACCTTGCTTTTCCTGCAAGACCGAAGCCTTTAAAAAAAGCCATGGCCTGTGAAAAACCCATTTACTGTCCAATGGTTGCTGAGTACATACAAAGCAGCTGTAGATAGCATCTAGCCAACTGAAATAAAGGACGGTGCATCCTCAGGGCTGGGGCACTGCACTCAGATCCCAATCTGCTGACCATCAGTGAGAAAATCAATATAATCAACGTAATGCTAGATGAGGATCCAAAAACCTGTGGGAACTGCGTGTACAAGTACATCTCTGGTCAGCTCATACCCAAGGAGGAGTCCCCCACAACAGCTCTTAACACATGATATGATAGCTCCACTCATGGGGGGATTCAGCAAGGAACAGATCCCACCATGTTTGTGTTTTCAAGATCCAAAAAGTCATTTACTCTCCATCAGTCTTGCACAATGCAGCCATAATCGCCCTAATTGCTAAAGTGTCACGAGTGGGGAAGCAAATGGACATGTGGCGCGGCACGAGAGCCAACTTCAGCGTGTTTCGAAGCACATCTGGCTCATCCAACGTGCCTAAGCCGGCAGGTGGGAGAGGAAATGAGCAAGGAGAGGAGGTGCTTAATTTGGGCTGAGAATAGTGAGTGCTGTTTAATGGCGCCATCTGCTCTAACACAGAAGTAAACACTAACATTGTGTTGCCTTGTGTTAATTACAAAAGCCTACATTGACTTGAAGTCAGCGAGCAGAATAAGCCCCTTGTAATCCATCTGCTCCATGCTGAACCTCAGGGTCATTTTCTATCTATGTATGTTTCCCACCGTCAATGTTGAGCCAAGCAAAAATTCCAAACACTGCTTTAGTCACACTACATTAGCCTTGAAGTCCCTTTACATAAATGTCACTGACACCACAAACGGGAGCGCCCACAGGCTATAGGTGAACCATGAGACCAATTATATTTCATATATAACTGCTTATGTGATACATGGTTCATTTTTCAACAAGGGGAACTCATTGTGTGTTCATTCATCACAAACCATGTGGTTACAAGACACGCCGCTTAGGCACAAATTGAAATCCGATGGCTAATGTGCTAAGACTAATAAGAACACAATCAAATTAACATACAAAATAAACACTAGGTGAAGAAACAAAAGAAGAGATAAAGCTTTGGTGCCCGTGTTAAGAGGGGAATTCTGTTGATCTCTTATGAAACAAACCGTAGAGCCAACAGTCAAATCAGCCAAGGTCTGACAGTAAGTGGATACACTGATTGAGCTTAAAAATGTTCACTGTTGTTCTGCCACCTGATCCTGTAACCTCAGGGGGATGGCAGCAAGAGGGTGGAATAGAAAATGAGGAACAAAGAAGATATGAAAAGCTTTTTCAGAAAAAAGAAAGAAAATACACCTTATTTTGGTGCTTTCATGACATCCTGAGTGACTCACATCTCAGAAACACTTCAGTTTCTGTTTTCACTTGAAGCCTAGGTGATTATAAAAAAACATCAGGTACTAGGTAAGGTTTTTCCAAGGGAGATCATTGAAACTCTGCAAAAACACAAATTAAAACGTTGTTTGATCAACAGTCATAATGAAATCTTCATAGAAAAGTTATGCAATTGTGTGCATTTGGTCCTACTTTTAGTCCAATATCTATATTTCCATACAGAATGTTGCTCCTTACTGCTTTGATTAGTGGTAATATGTGAGCATAATCTGATACAACCTACAAACAACTTAAAGGTGCAGTCAGCGACGTAGGAGGAAACGAGTGGAGAAGTTGCTGATAAATGAATTTAGACCCGCCTCTCCCTTCATATCTCACCCCTGGCTCCACCCCCGAAAGCTGATGGACGTGCATTGTCATGGAAACGGCCGTAGAACATGCATAGCTGACCAACGTAGCTAAGGTAACCCCGACTCATCAGACAACTCGGCTGCCGTCATTGATAACATCACAACAACAGTACATTCTGGCAGATTAGACAATAAGATGAATGTCCGACAGCTGTTACTGTTATGTGAAGCACCACAAAGCTAATGTTGCTTACCTATCCAGCATGAAGACAGCGACATCCGCGTCCGTTTTCAGGTCTTTCAATTGGCGGAGTTCCCTCCACCGTGGGAAAGCAACACCAATGTTGACCTGGGTCTTCGCTCTTTCATGGTCATAGCCCTTCTTTTTCACTTTTCACTCCTCTGACCTTTTTCTTTTGGGCTGTTTTTCAGCCATTGCTACTGCACCTATTGTATCTCTCTCTTACGCTACCTGCGCACGCTACGCAACCTACGATTCCCCCTCCCCCCTCTGTCTGATCTGCGCATGAGTATGATCGCCCCCTGGATGTGGGGGGTGTACTCTGTTTTGGTGACTCAGCCCGAGCCACAGTATTTACCTGCTGAAATTCAGAGCCAAGGCTGTGTATTGAAACTGGACTTTTTTTTTTTCAACATGCTGTCAGTGGTGACATCTTGTGGATGGAGAGGAGAAATACGGTGATTTTGACAAATACTGGTCCAGATTAGAAGATTAGAAGATCACTGACTACACCTTTAATCCACATTTTTTATGAAGTTACTTCAACACTGTGCTGCTCCAATGACACACTCAAAAGAAGAGTGTAAATAGTGGATGGATAGAAAGGCACTCTATTAAAATACTTAAACCAGTGAGGGTAGTAAGAACAGCGGCATCTAATGATAATTTAATAAGTAATCGTAAAATAGTGGCAGTCTATCAGATGACTGAAACATGAAGCCAATATATGATTAAAAAAATACTTCAGTCAAAAATATATTACACACCTTTTTGGTTTGATTGTACAGAGAAAGGATTTTTTAAATCAAGGTTGTCTTATTCTGTTGAGAATTTCTGGTTTGGGAAATTAGTGAACAGACTGACATGGCTACAAGTCTGCACAGAGCTGCTGTTGGTCAGACAGCCTTTGAGCACACCTTATTTTGACCTCTATCTCTGAAGAGGATGGTCTTAAGTTTGGTTATGTAGGAATCTACATTATGGCCACGTACACAGCATGCAAATATGATGTCACAGTTTTTTTTCGATTCTTTCAACAATAGAAAGACAGAGTGTTTCACTGGGACTTTGGGCCTGTGTTCATGAAATAGATTTTAATAAATAGGTTAAATGACTTGAAAATCTGGCACCAGTTAGTTTATTTACCTTGACCAAACAGGTATATGCCTTTGCAAATGTTATTCTGTTTATTGGCTTGTTTGTGAGCCAGATAACTCAAACCGTTTGTAATCCAGTGTGATAAAAGTTAAAGAAAATAGTGATGATCTGAATCCAGATGCAGACCCAGGATTTTTTAAAGGACTTGCTCACTTTGTGAGATAGGGCAGTTTTCTCCATTTTTACCAATAACTCAAAGACTTCCTAATGATTTTGATAAAATTTTGGAGGAATAAAAGTCAAGGCACCAGGAAAAAATTATTATATTTTGGTGGTGTTTGCAAATTTCTTTGTCTGTCCGTCTGTCTCTGAGCAAGAAATGTTCTCCATCATTTGCTGAAAATTTCAGGGACTGTTAGCCATTGTTCAAAGAACAAATGATCCAATTTTGGTGGGCATCTGAATATTGATGTGGATCCAGAAATCTTTTTTATGGGATTCATTGACTTTGTGCTATAGGGCAGTTTGCACATTTTCCAGAGATACTTGTTTTAGAATGTGAGGAAGGCCTTGGCAGAGGTTTGTGGTCATGGAGGACCCCCAGTTATGCATCTTTTACCATTTAGCAAGCTACCAAAATGTATCACTGGTACTAAAAGAGAATAAAAATCCAAGGAGATTGGAGGTAAAACAAACTGGCACAAGATGGTTAAATAGTACCTTCAGGTAATCCTAGATTCAAGTCATAACTAAAAGTTTAAAAACAACACCTTGAGAAACATAATTCATACAAAGATTCTTATAGAAACAGTGTATGATCTGAGATTAGAGGATGAGAGAGAGCTTTTTGTTCCCCTCAGTAGCCCTAATAGTCCGCTCCAGATGAGTACGTTGTGATCTTAACCGAGCAGGGAGAATATCTTACCACATAATCATCCCATGTCTGAGGATTTTCTCCAGAACAGCTTCATAAAACAGATTCCTCCACTCTGACGTAGTAAAATACATTCAACCGAGTGCACACTTTTGTCCTTTAAGTGCAGCCCTGTGCAGGGACTACTCCACACTGACAAAAGTACAATGCTGCTTTTAGAGTACGTCCTTGTTGGTAGTATGCAGCATCACAACACTCAAGATATAAATACCAAAGCATTTCCTGCAAATGTTGGCAATAATGAAACAATTCATAACATTCATGTACTTTCCACTACTGTGTCCACTACAAATTTTCTATTTATCTTTTTGTTGAGCTTTGTGAACCTACTTTATTTTTTACGCTAAATTGAGATTGTACGTGGAAAAAAATAGAATTTTAACATGGATTTACTGTACATAAATTTGGCTGTTTTCTAAAATAAATAATGTATACTGTAATATTACAGAGGTTAATCTGAAAGCTATCTGATTTTAATCCTTTTGACATATGAATGTCACTTCACAGTATAGTGGGAATTTATCAACTACAGTTTTTACAGTTAGCATTGATAAATTACAGAGATTAACCTAGAGGGTAACTGGTTTTTAACATATTTTGACATACTATATGTATGTTATTATACCGTACAGTGGGCATTTGTCAACTACAGTTTTTAGTTTTCTTAGTATTGATAAATTACAGAGATTAACCTGGAGGGTGACTGATTTTTAATGTGTTAACAAGTATGTTATTTTACAGTATAATGGGCATTCATCGGCTTTACTTTACTGTATTTTAATTCATTTTGACTATAAATCTACTCAGTATTTCCACAGTTACTGTACATAGTTTTGTGACATGATTATGGACTGTAAATTTGACATATCTGTTTGGAAACTTTGCTAACAGTGCTTTTACTTTTATTCACAATTTTCTTAGTACTGATAAATTACAGAGATTAACCTGAAGGGTAACTAATTGTATATGTTTCTTTACATAAATATTATGTAATTTTACCATATTATAAGGAGGGGGGGTTGATTCACATAAGTATTGGGATTTTTTGTTTGACGATTTTTTTGTTAAAAATCTTTTTTTTTTTCCAAATTTAAATGCTTCATTTTAGTCTGTGTTAATAAGCCACTTTTAAATGCATCCAGGTTTTTGGAGAGAGTATAAACAGCTGGTTAAAAGATATTTACTCCTGCCAGGAGGTTATGTTCTCGGGAGAGTCTGTTCGTCTGTAAACAAAATAACTCAAAAAAGTTATGGATGGATTTTGATGATATTTTCAGGAAATGTTCAGCATGGGAAAAGGAAGAACTGATTCAATTTTGGTGTTGATCTGTATCACCGTCTGGATCCACCATGACGAAAAATGTGATTTTCATGAATAACTACTGAACTAAAATAGATATCATTATGAAACCAATTGCTAATGGTAGGTTTTCATGGTCAAGAAATCTAAATATTTACATGAAATAAAAGGTAGGACTAATATTTATGGAAAAAATCACAATATGGGAGAGGACTGTGGTGCTGGCGGAGGCCTGCGCTCTCCGAGTGCTTTTCTAGTGCTGAATGAATCCTAAAAACGGACTCACATGTGATGTGTATTTTTCCTGATATAGTCTGTAGGCATAATTATTGTTCATTAATTTCCGCTGGTGTTAAAAAAGCTAAATAAAGGTTGCAAAGATGGGCAATATCATAGAATCGCAATTAAAATCGAATCAGCACCTAAAAAAATTGTAAAAAAATCAAATCAGAAGAAAACCATATTGCCCCAGCCCTACAATATAATGGGCATTTTCTACTAGAATAAACTGCAATTTAATTATTTTTGACTGTAAAAATCTACTCAGTATTTTGTCAGTTATTGTTCGTAGTTTTGTGACACGGTTATTTACTGTAAATATAAGGTGTTTGTTTGGAATCTTTGCTGTCAGTGCTTTTACTGCTTGTTCTTTTTTTTAAGTTTTCTTAGAGCTGTTAAATTACAGAAGTTAACTGAGGGGTATTTGATGTTTAATGTCAATCAACATAATAAGAATACTGTTTACTGTAGATATAATATGGAAACTTTGCTGTCAGTGCTTTTACCAATGTTATACATTTGTATTTACAGTGTAGTTCACTTTGGAAGAGTTCACACACAAGAATATGGTGTGTAAATATGCTCAAAATTACACTTTTGACTTCGATCTCTCTGTAAAGGCTGCAGAGGAATGAGTGATCTCTGATTTTCTCTTATCAATTCAGGTCGAGAAAGAGATATGAGGGCACGAGAGATGGACTGCATGTTGATCAGATCATCAAGGTTGAAAGTTGTGAGGCCTTAAACGCACTCTGCACCTCCAGCCCCTCTCCAGTAGAAATCACCTTCATTAAAGCTAATCCAAACTCCAATAAAACTCCCTCAGATCACTGCTAAGATCATCTCTTTAGACGTTCCACATTAGCCTATCCTTCTGCAGCCTTAAATAACAATATTGGTATCAAAGCGTCTAATAAATCTGTCAGACCGTATAGCTCAGAGAAAACTAGATAAGCAGAAGAAATTCATGACAGGGTTTAAGTTTTATTGGTACTGCATCTTGTGGGAAGCGTGACAAGGGTTTCTGAGAGATTTGAAAACGTCTCTGAAGGCCTAAGTGAGAAATGAAGAATAAATATGAATCTACATCAAAACAGTCTGGGTTTTCCCAACAGTGCTTATTTGAGGAACTAGAAGTGATGAATGTTTATCCCTCAAACAAGTGTTTCTTCTTTTCCTTCCATCAGCAGCACTATGAGCACTGCATCGACCAAAATGTTTCAAGAGAGAAATGAAAATTTGGACATGGTGCTCAAAAGCTTGCCAACTAAAGTTCGTTCCACAATCTCTTGGTAAACATTGTCCCTGATACCTTAGATCAATTTCAGACAAAGAAACAGGGACATTGTTTTTGGATTGTTGTTGCTTTGCCTTTTTCAGGTTGTTCTTGTCAAAGTTTGCAATAATTTACACCAGTTGAATGTATCTGACCTCAATTATGAAAGGGTGAAAGTAACAAAATACAATTTTGTTAACAAGTTTTGGCAAGGAAAAAAAATATTTAGACATCTTTGTACCACTGAAATAGTCTTCTTTTCTCCAAACATGATATCTTAGTTAATGGTATGCTTTTGTGATAGTCAATTAAAACTGCATTTGATTTGCTTCAGTAATGCTAAAACTTCTCGTTAACACACTGCTTGAAGCAAACAGAGGCTGTAAAGTAGATCACAAATACACTTTTAAGTAATACTTGCTGTCCCTAAGGCACTTCAGCCCCTTTGTTTCAAAGCTTTACTGGGTATAACCAAGGGGCTCCAAGTCTAATGTTTGGATTTATCCCTGGAGCTATAAACTAAAAACTTTTCTGCCATGAGGGCTTTAGGCCAAATGATCAAATAAACACATGAGCCCCTTTGTTAATACCAAGTGGAGTCCACAGACGCCTTTGGCTGAGTGCTTAGGGGAGACTATGGGGCCCTCAGCTAAATGTTAGGTATGTCTATAGGGGCTCTAAGCCTTGTGCTTAAAACATACACGAGGGTGAAAGTATGTTTATTGGAGTCCTAAACCCTAAAGCCCTTTGCCCACTGTAAAAGTGTGTTCATCAGGGCTCCAAGCCTTATGCTGTTTTGTCAACTAAGTTGAATGTTTAGATAAATCCAAAGGAACTCCAAGGCCTATGCTTAGCTATATCTAGTAGGACTCATGCTGAATATTATGTTGGTCCATAAGAGTTCCATGACTTATGCTTGGATAGGATGTAGGATCCAAGCTGAATGCTATTTATATTCATGGGAGCTCAAAGCCAAATGCTTAAGCACCTTCATGGGGGGCTAAAGCAAAGTACAATACGTCCATGTAGGATCTAATTAAATGTTTAAGTATGTCCATAGAGACCCCAAGCCTTTAACTTAGTCCATACAGTATCCAAGATGAATGGTAGGTTAGTCCATAAGTGTTCAAGGCCTTATTTTTGTTAGGAACCAGGGTGAATGTTAAAGTATGTCCTTAGGTGCTCAAGCTAAATTATTAGGCATGTCCATTGGGGTCAACCACCAGCAAGGGTTTTTGTATTCAGGATATAAGTTTAAAGTTTAGGTATGTCCATAGAAGCTCCAATCATTTAGCCTACATGTGCCCATACAGTATCCAAGTTGAATGTTTAAGTATGTCCATAGGGACTCCGAGCCTTTAGCTTAGTCCATACAGTATCAAAGATGAATGTTTGGGTTAGTCCATAAGTGTTCATTGCCTTATTTCCTTTAGGACCCAGGGTTAATGTTTAAGTATGTCCTTAGGAGCTTAAGCCAAATTATTAGGCATGTTCATTGGGGCCTAAAACCAGCAAGGGTTCTTATATTCAGGATATAATGTTGAATGTTTAGGTATGTCCATAGGAGCTCCAAGCATTTAGCCTATGTGTGCCTATACAGTATGCAAGTTGAATGTTTAGGTAGGTTATAGATCCTCAAAGCCTTATGCCTAGCTGAAGCCACAGTGGATCCAAAAACACTTCTGCATTCAGATGTCCATAGCAGTTTACATGCGGGCTCAAAGCCGGTTACAGTGAATCCACCAGGGAACTAACCCTAAGGCTAATATATGGCTGCACGGCTCAAATTTCAATGCTAGGATAGGTCTTTGGGGATTTCACACCTAGTAAGTGTTGTGTAACTATGGAGGGCTTAAAAAGCTAAGTCCTGATGATTTGTTTCTAATGGTGCCAAGCCTTTTGCATCTCCATCAGTGCTCCAAGTTTTCCTTCAGGGCTGAAAGTGTGATTCATTAGTTTGTTCATGCTATTCACGGGGCCTTTGGCATTTCATCCAAATACTAAAGCGTTGGTTATTTTTCTCAAAGGACATTAGCACTGGCTGCACACACTGTACTGGCTTGTTTAGCTAATTTGAGGATCGAAATCAATTTCGAAAGGTGAAATGCATTCCTCAAAATCAATTGTGAAGACCACATGTTGATAATTGACAATGAATTGAGTAAATGACAGCAACAAAAACCTCAACATCTGTGATGAGCTTTCAAGGCAACCCAAGCAGTTATTGGTTCTCTCTCCTCTGTGTCTCCTAATTGAGTCACAGTATGACCACTGTAATTTGTCAAAGATTACATGAAGACACAGTTAATGAAGTCAATATACTCATTTCCATATGCTCATCCAATAATAAAGCCATTGA
Organism: Scarus forsteni; assembly: GCA_036419115.1. NCBI lineage: Eukaryota > Metazoa > Chordata > Actinopteri > Labriformes > Labridae > Scarus > Scarus forsteni. The sequence goes on from JAZDUH010000263.1 coordinate 6,386,807, forward strand.
GTCTCTGAAGTGTGAAACCAATGGCCCATTCAAGGCCGTCACCTGGTCTTTAACTGCCCTGTGAGAAGATGGGATCCATACAGTCAATACTTCATATCAGGGGAATAGAATGATATAAGGACACGCGGGATAAAGTGTAATAGGATATTGATGGGATGGAATATGGTGGATCGAAGTGGCCATAAAATGAACTCTGAGGTGCATGACTGGGTCAAATATGACCTGGAGATTTTTTTCAATGACAAATAGTTATACACCGTCATCATTTCAAATTCCAGTTATTCCTCAAAAAGACAATTCTGACGTCATCTGATACATTTCTTTATCCTTTTAAGGATAGCTTGAGTAATCGATCCTCCTGAATAGAGTTTTATGACTTTGATTTTTTTTATCAACTGTAAGTAAAAAGAAAATGTTAAATGTTGTTAATTACAGGTTATTACCTAAGAAACAATTTGATCGTTTTACATGATTCTTTGTTACAAAATTGTGTGTTACCATTTATTCTATACAGTACATCATATACTCTCACTGGCCTCTGACATATAAACACCTGTTGAATTTTTAACTGCATGTTAATCTAAATAGTTTATCAGCAAATTACATGGCAGGAACTAGAACTGGGTATTTCCAGCAACCCCACGATACAATAAGTATCCCGATACTGAGGCCACGATACAATATGAATCCCGATACACATAAATTGTGAACACTGACTGCGCTTTTGACAGAATTCCCAGCAACTTTTTTTTTATTACAAGAAGAAAAAGAACAAGCACGAGTTTTAAATAATTCTTCAACTTAAGAACTTTAATTTAAGGTCCCCAAAGATCGTAGACCTAAGTTTAAATTTGGAACATATGTTTGATCATGTAGCTTGGTTTCTACTTTGAACTGTGCCATTTTTAACATTACCCAAAGTGTATTTACAACAACTGTCCAAACATTAAGGCCGTATCGATTCTGTAGAATCCGTATCGATACATGTTTCCCCAAGAAGTGCATGATGATATTTTGCCGTATCGATATTTTGAGCACAGGCCTAGCAGGAACTCAGTGCATTGGGCATTTTAAAACCCTTACTCTCCCAAATCCCACCGACAAGATCAAAATACCATTAACAAGCCATTTGTCCTATCCAGAGACAGAAAACTGTGGCATAAATATTAGATTTTGTAGTTTCCAAGGGTAACTGAATGTACCAAAAGAAAAGTTGGCAACATATCACAACAGCTGGGGGAGTACGGGCGAAATTCAAGAGATTTCACCAACATCATTTTGATTCTCGTGTCTTATTTGAAAATTTGCAGAAAATAAACTGTTTGCTCTAGGTGAATTCTGAAAAATACAAAATCTACGCTTTTTACTGTGTTCAACAAGACCTAAACGATTCACATACTTAATGAATTGGCTGTTCAAAAAATCTTTGAATTTTCATCCCACAGCAGTGTCTTGTAGGCCTCAAATTTCTGCTCTGAAATGTTCAGCACTAATAATCTGTCAGTGCCTTGAAGACCTGTTACAGGGCAAACTTTCTCAGCAAACTGTAGTTTGATGGAGGAAAGAGTGACTTGCAGAATGTCTCTGCAGTGTACACTGTAAATCAATAATATTAATATAATAAATATTAACATTACAATAAATATTAATAAGTATTTAGAAAATTTCAATGTTCATTTTTCTTTTTTCTGATGATTTTTAGCTTTTAAATTTTTGTAAAACTGCATAAAGCCTTAATTAAGTCATACCAATAAATAGCCATGGTTGTCCTGAATCTAAAGAGGTGCTGGACTTCATATTGCAAAAAAATATGAGATCACAATGAGTAACTAGAAAGCACTCGGAGAGCGCAGACCTCCGCCAGCGCCACAGTCCTCAGCCATATTGTGATTTTGACCATAAATATAACTCCTACCTTTATTTCATCTAAATATTTAGATTCCTTGACCATGAAAACAAAACATTAGCAAGTGGATTTATAATGATATCTATTTTAGTTCAGTAGTTATTCACAGAAATCACATTTTTTGTCATGGCGGCCAGACGCTGATCCAGATCAACACCAAAATCGAATCAGTTCTTCCTTTTCCCATGCTGAACATTTCCTGAAAATTTCATCAAAATCCATCCAAAACTTTTTGAGTTATTTTGTTCACGGACAGACTGACGGACGGATGGACAAACTCTCCCGAAAACATAACCTCCTTGGCGGAGGTAAAAATATGACATAAGCAAAAGACAACCAGGAACTGCTTGGGATAGGAAGGGTTAAAATAGCTGTCCCAAAAAAATGCCATAAATAAGTTTTGTGATAAACATATGCATATGAGATTTGAACATTTCATTTGGCAAAAAAAATGCATCTGACATAGCCCCAAATTTACATTTTAAAGAGTTAAGAAAATTGAAATATGAAAAACAGCCACAGCAAAGGGAAACCTTACCAGGCTAGTGGGTTTGGAAGTTATTCTCAAACAATGAGATACAGCGGAAGCATTTTACCTGCTTTGGAAACTCATTTCAAATCATTCTCAGCCTTTTCTTAGGTCATAAATGCTACATGTGGAGAATATGTTTGACTTAAGTTTTACAGCAGAATGAACCGATCAATTGTAGGTTTTCTTTTGTTAGTAAAAAGACTCGGTAATGAAAGACATTTAACAAAAACGGGATGTTACACCGAGTTCTAGAAAATTGTGTTGCACTATATCTGACTCAAGTCCTACCTAAAGACATATCCACCCTGACACTGCAGCCTGAGAGCTACTTTGCTTTTTCTGTGACCTCTAATCGGTCGACCCCTCGCTAATGACTGGACACGCTGCTCTCCCTGCACCGGCTGCTGGACACGGGCCACTCAGGAGGGCAGCGTGACTCCTTCTTCGCCCTCATTTACGCCGGCCCTGCTAACGAGGGACGACAAACAGATGAGAGAGGAGGGTGTGAGGAGGAGGAAGGGGGGGGCAGCTTTAACCAGTCCTGTAATTACTCATTCACGACTCTTATCTTCCCCGCAGACTCTCCTATCGGACCGGACAGGACACGGCCAACTGCGACACGTGCCGGAACAGCGCATGCATTATTTACAGGTTAGTGGCCGTTCCTTTTCACGGACACGCTGATCTAAATGTGCCCCCGTCCTTTTTATTTCCTTTAGGGGGAAGTGGGCACGTGGAGGGTAGGGAGGGGGGGAGGTCCGCAGAGAGGGAGGGGACGTAAGATGAATGTGGATGCTGTTAATGAGGACACGGTGAAGGGTGACATTTACACAGCACATAGTCTGAATGTATACATCTTCACGCCTCTTCATTCACTGGAGGTTGTGAAGCTGGTGTAGCATTAGCTGCTGGGACAAAAGGGCACAAGTTGAAAAGGAAGCGATGATAAGTTCAATGAAATGAGCGAACGGCAGGCGGCGAAAGGTCAAATTCATTACCTCTAAGACATTAGGACGTTATAACTGTGTGCTGTTGCCAAGCAAGAATTTTCGGTGTACCTTCATTTAATTTATTTGACAACCAGGAAAGACAAGAGGCCAAAATCATAATTCAACCAGGAAGGACAACTTTTGTTTTGTGCGAGTGGACACGATTTATTGTCTTAGTGTTAAAGCTGTTGTGTAAATTGAATGCTTTAGTGCAGTGGTCACAAACCTTTCTGAGCCAGTGAGCGACCATGATGGTGTGGAGTAGGGTTGAAAGATTTATGGTTTCAGATCGGAAGCGCAATTTCAGACAACAAAATCATGTGATCGCAAAAGCTGCACATTTTTGCAGTACTCCTGACTACACCTGGGCAATATTACCTAATCTAAGTATCTCAATTAATTGTTGTTCTAACCTTGATTACAATAGAAGGTGTAGTGTGTAGAAGTTGGCAGCATTTCACCAAACAGAAACTGTAAAAAGAGAATATAATGTTTCTTTTTGTATGTCAAGTCCGTTAAGATATGTGACCAATCAATCCCATAAAACTTTCATTTTCTTTTTATTAAGTTAGAAAAAGCTTGTTATATCTATGTACCGTGGGTCTCCCCCTTGTGGAGGTTGGCATAACGATCGGCCATGTTGTGCAGAAAGAATGAAACGCACATTTTAAATACGAGCCTACAAAAGTTTACAAAAGCTATAATAATCATCTTAACCGACCTATAATCTATAACAATAATAGTCACAAGTAAGAATGAAAAAACCCTACCTTGAAAAAGTAAATGATGCCCCGTTCAAGATCCTTTTTTGGTCTCTCGTCACTAGGGCTGTAAAGTCCAAGTCGACTGGTCGACTTATTGGTCGATGCGTGCTCAGTCGACCAAAATTCTGATTGGTCGACCAAATGTATCAATTTATATTTTCCCCTGCAGTATATGGTTCATTTTATCAGGAGAAATGTATCAAGTGAACCGTTTCACAGGTAACAGCCTGTCTTTTAATGTATTTATCATTCATTTCAATATCAATATTATATTAAGAAATTTTCAATATTCTAGTCTAATAATCCTTTATTCGTTTTATAGCTGCATGCCGCTGCTGCATGCGCTCTGCCCACTGCAGCGGCGGCAACCCTCACCCAGTCCGCGCTGGATTGTATGCCTCATATAAATATCCAAATGCAAAAACGACATCACAGATGGAATTGTCAATTTTATTTCTGAGGGTATGAGGCCCATTGGTGTCATGGAAGGCCAAGAAAAACATTGGAACCTGGATATTCAGTGCCAGCGCGCCACACAATTACGCACGCACATACGGCAAAATACGAGGGAGTAAAAAAGAGAAAGTTTCTGAGTTAATAGATAAAGATAACAGATGTGGACGTCTCTTCGAATGGAGTCCTATATGACAGTGACTGCCCATTTCATTGATGAAAACTGGAAAGCAAAGAGTCTTCTGCTTGAGAGAGGTAAAAAAGGAGAGGCGGACACGGGAAGAAACATCGCTGCGGATTATATGAACTTGCCGATGCCTCAAAGGTCGAGCAGAAAAAAAAGAGTCTGTTGTAGTGAACAACGTGGCTAATATGGAACTCTGTATGGAAACACTTAAGGAGTCCCATGAATGGTTTAAGATGCAGGGCATTTGGAGGTGCGCCGGGCACACTTTGCAGCTCGGTATTAATGTGGCGCTCAAACAGTCCCGCTGTGGCTGCAGCGCGTCATGTTCTGGCGCATTTTAATAAGGGGCACAAAGCCAAAACTGGGCTAAAACAGAAGCAGAAGCAGGTGCTGATATTAGTTTTACTGAGCCGCGGTCCGCTGAGCTAAAGGGTATAAAATTTATTCCAAATATCTGTCTACTGTAGTGGACACCATGCATGAAACGGTTAATTAAGGTAGACTGCAAGAGTTGGACACTGAGAAGCACCCCTGAAGTCCATTCAATACGGTGAAAGCCAAGCATGGGAGCTTTAAAGCCTCTGCAGAATGCCTCGGCCTGTTTGGTTCTGCTAGAGAAGCCAAAATTAGTCCTTAAAATGCATTATGTAGATGTATTAGTCCAATTCTGAAAATGACTAATCTCCATATTCACTGCCATATTCCTGTAGATCTGCATGTCAACCCTCTGATAATCTTATTTCTATCTATATTCTGTAAAACCAACAAGTCTTATGAGCATGCTCTGCCATACTACCAACAACCTGCCTGCGCTCACGGTATGTCACTGCACACTTTCTGATCCATGCTTTTGATTCCAGCAGTCAAAAAAGAACAGGAAGAGAGGCAGACGGCAGAGAGGAGAGATTTAAAGAATGGGAGGGTGAGAGAGGATCAATAAAATACTTTTTAGTGGACGCTGCTGTTCTACTCGGTCGGCGTTTCACCCCTGAAGAGACATTTAAATCATTTTCTATCCACTGCCCTCAATAACTGATAAGCCAGCGGCCAAACTTCAATGTGCTCCTGAAAATGAAGCAGAGAGGGGAAAGCTCTGTCGGCGCTTACGCTTGAGCAGAAACAGTGCCGCAGAGGGGAGTGTTGTTCAAGTTGTAGCATGCATTGCCCCAAGATGGACAACAAAAATTGTTTTTATAGAGCTTTTCATTAAAAAGGGTGGCAGAGTAATGAGACAATGGCAAAAGGGAGTGTGCTGAGTAAGGAATAATGTGAAGTGAGAGGGCTACTGTAGCAGGACGCACCCAGCATCAGTTCTACGACTAAACAAAGTATGTTGGCATCTGCAGAAGGAGCTTGGTCTCCAGCAACGGTTAGCTTTATCCCCTTTTTTAAGTGAGCTTACCTTGCTATTCTCACTATTTCTTCCAATATCCTTTAATGACATTTGTTTTTTTTAAACACAAGAGAAACAGTCACAACCAAACAGTTTCAGGCCTTACACCAATACATGCATCAACAAATTACACAAACCCACACTCAACTTGCACACATTTTAAGATATGAAAATGATAAAATGACATAATTCTTACAATTTATGTTCAGGTGAAGCCTTAAAAAAACTCCTATAATGTTCATGTATGGTTCCTAGAGCTGGTAATCTCTCAGTTTGCCTTTAGCGATGTACGTTAGCTCTACAAGCCATATGCTCAAAAAGTTTCCTTACCCACATTCTCCATGTGAACAATACTTTTCCAACATAGTGCAATAGCCTTGCTTGCTAAAGTCCACAATCTACAACTTTGGTCTGGTTATGTGTTTGTGTAAATTCCTCCGGAAATATTCCAAGTACACAAAGTTTGACATTTGAAGGAATTTTGGTTTTAAAACCTCTTACAAACATTTCATAACAAAGTCCTGAATCTCTGGACATTTCCATAGACAGTAGGGGTGAAACGAAATTTCGTGCCACGAAATTTTGCGAAAAATAAAAAAAATGGGGCAATAAAATTCAAAGACGCACGAAATAAAAGCACAAAATAAAAGCACGAAATAAAAAACGCAAAGGGGCACGCGCACGACTAGTGATGTTTACCCTCCTCGCCTACCATAGCAAAACACTCGCTTCAACATGGAGAAAGCCAAGGTCGAGGAATTAGCTGGCGTTCCTTCGTCCAATAAATCGGTTGTGTGGACCTATTTTGGCTTCCCATGCAAAAGATGAGAGAATGGTGAGAAGATTGTGGACAAAACAACAACCGTGTGCAAAATATGCTGCTACAGTTTGCTGTATACTGCGGCGAGCACAACTACCAACTACTTTGAACTGGAGACAGGCAGCAACTGTATGTTTGTGTAAGTCTGCATAAAAAAACAATATTTGATTTTTGCATCTACTGTTGAGTTGACAGAATTTGATCATACTTGAAGATCAGAAGTATATGCACTGTTATAGGCTAAATATTATAGTTCACAGTTCAGACATTTATAGGTCTAAACTGCAGCTCTGAGGACTGCTATTTGTTTTCCTTTTCATTCAAGAATGTACTTATCCTGATTGTTACAACAACAAAGCACTTTTTATTGAGATTTTATGTTTGTATTTGCACTGTAGTCTAAATAAGGGTAAAAACTACATTTTGTTTTTTTTTCAAAGAGCATTGATTTTGTACTGTTGTAGCAATTTTTTTATATGTCTGCATTAGGAAGAAAATAAAGAAAATGAGATTTTTGCACAACTTCCTACTGTTGGGGGTTTTCCATAATCTTTATTTCGTATCGTGAGTATTTCATATCGTGAGCCCTGTTTCGTATTGTTTCGTGAGTTGACCACTTCGTTACACCCCTAATAGACAGTGGATAAGAGTACACTTCTCAGTGACACATTTATCTATGATGCCTCTTGTTAAAACACGTGTTTTTACATTCACTGTATGACAAGTTGGCAGCTAACAGGGCTCAGTGTCACCTAAGTGAGTTGTTCTGTCTTGTTACTGCAGTAGTCTGTCGCCATTTTCCCTCCTAATTCAGGTCTTTAAAGTCTCTTATAAAGCAACACAGGATCCTATTCTCCACCTTTTGTTACCTTTTGTTCCCCTGTCATCTCTTGCTTTGTAGATTTCTCTGATGTACTGCAGAGCTCACATGCCTTGATACATATTTTCTTCGCTGTTCACATTTTCTTTTTTTTCTCGTGCTAGAACAGAATCTAATGTACGTCTGCAGATTGTTAGGATTCAATAGGATTCAATAAATATCCAAGAAACAGCCACATCAGGACCAATAGGGTTTTCTATTTAATAATGATCTATTGGCAGGGTATCAGACTGTTGGCATTTCAATCAACAGCCCTGCAATCTACTGTACCAAACCATCATCTTCTGCTTATTCACGGTCAGCAGTCCAGGCAGAGAAGCCCAGACTTCCCGCTCCCCGGCCACTTCGTCCAGCTAAGACCAGGAAATGAGGCTACAGTTGGCATGGCTGCAATGTATGGATCCATCATATTGTGTACAAACCACTCTGCTAATGGTGGTGTGATGTGTAGGGGATATTTTCTTGGTACATTTTGAGCCCCTAAGTACTAATTAAGAACTGTTTGGATGCCACAGACTACCTGAGTAATGCTGGTGACCATGGTCATCCCTTTCGGACCACAGTTGGACCTGATACAAGTAAACTGCCCAGTGAGTCCTGTATACTCGTCCAGATTACATTCTGAATGCAGCAGTTGGCTCTGCAATTAGGCTTGTTGAAATATGACGCCCCTTTCCAGTTATCTTAAATATTTGTTTTAACTTGCAGACATACTGCTCCTACCTTGCCGTGAGAACCTGAAGATTTACCATCCTCCCCCTGAATCACTGGGATCAAATACACTGTGATGACAAGTCTAAATTTAAAAGATAACCGCATTTCCGAAATAAGATACTCCATGTTGAGATATTCTTGGCAGCGCGGCTTGTACCTGTACTTATCACTGGGAAAGGTGTTTCATTTAGATCTCCCCGGACTTAAATTCTTAACAAGCCTTTAAATTATGCAAACTACATGCTGCACTAAAAGCTTTGATTAAGTCTGCCCATTTGAAATTCAGCCAATTAACACACGTGTCAGTGAGTTCTGCGACGTCTTTTCCGGATCTTCTCCGAGAGAATCCAGCTGAAAATAACACAAGGTGACACAGACAGAGTCAGGAGCAATTTCTCTCGTGGCTCAGGTGCTGACAACTGTCTTCAAATGGGCGCTATATTAACATCATAACTCCACATTTGGCTACAGGATCTGCCACAATCAATTGTAACGCTTCGTCTTTGGAGGAAGTGTGGAAAAACAAAAACTCGATGCGAAAAACAGACGGATAGTTTCACAAGCTCCTGGCTGAGTTTCAACGTGATAAAGGGCAGAAATTTAGAGGAGTGATGCTTGAAATCTGCTAAATTGATCTGAGCTCTCCCTTTAAGAGGCTCACTCTGCATGGTGAATTGTGTTGATTTGACACAGAATCAAATATAGCAGTTGTATTCACACAGGCAGCGGGATTAAATGGAAATCTAATTAGCTCGATCTCCATGAAAACACCCTCTCTGGAGGTGGAGGAGGGGGCAGGGAGAACACATGGGGGACATTAAAAGAAGCAAGGATGGTGAGGTTTGAGAAGCCTGACGCTCACAGCCAATTTACTGTTTAAGCTAACAGTGAAGCAGTCAATCACACTGCAGCAACACAATGCATTTTAGTATGTAGATATGGTCACTCACTCTCACCCAGGTGGTCCTCACATGTATCTTTGCAGGTCAACAGTTTGTTGACAAAGTTTACAGAACATTTGATTATCTGACACATAATAACTGTTTGGAAACTGTTCTGCCCTGTACTTTGGAGTTCGCTAGGACTTTTGTAGCTTCTTTGCCAACTTAGCCGGTGTCTCAGGTGGTCGCTTAGACATGTTTGCATTGTTGATGAGGGGAGGAGGAGGGGAAGGGGAAATGACGCGTGCATTGTCCCCAGCCTTAGTGACGCCTCTGAACATTTCCTGAGAGATACATTCCTTTTAATCCACAGAAAAAACCTTTCCGGCCATTTCCATGATATTCTGTGTTTATAGTGAATTCCACTATTAATGTCCAATCTCGTGATTCCGTCCACGCTTCTGTGATCGCTGCTTTTATAGGGCCCCACCTAACAGGTCAGCTAAAACAGCACTGAAACTGATTTTGGTGGACTGATCCTGTTCTCCTTTTTAATTACCTCCGCCAAGGAGGTTGTGTTTTCGGGAGAGTTTGTCTGTCTGTGAACAAAATAACTCAAAAAGTTATGAATGGATTTTGAAGAAATTTTCAGGAAATGTTCAGCATGGGAAAAGGAAGAAGTGATTCGATTTTGAAGTAGTGATGTACAGAAGAAGAAGTGTGATGTACAGATGCAACCACTTCAATTCTCCCCTCCCAGCCGTGTTCCAACCAGTTACCAGCCAACCTCCAGTCACTGGAAGACTGAACAAGGACTTAGTTTTTGTTCTCAATTTCTGTAGATTGTGGCCTTTTTCATCCAAAGTAAAATTTTCCTTTATATATTCTAGAAAATGGAGGTGGTAAGGATAGACTGTTAGCTGTTTATCACTAAATTGTTGGTGATCTCATTGTGGCCATTTTGGTGTGCAGGTCAGAGCACTTTCCTGTCAGGGACCAGCAAAGACTCTGCCAAGAAAATCAGGGAAAATTTAATTTAATTTTAATTATTTCATTAGGAAAAAAATGCTTTTCCGTAAAATGTTAGCCATATCAGTGATATGCCATGTTTATACTGAATCCTGATTTAATGTCAAATCCCATGATTCCATCTATGATTTCATGATCAAGATCTTATAGGGCCCTACTGTTCCTCTTTGTGTGTTCTGACAGGTTTGCTTCTGTTAAAAACATTACCAACACCTAAATAGGGGTGGAGGTATTGCTATGAGTGATTCTTCATTGCTCAGTTTAACCATACTTACCAATCCATGAAGTCAGCACTGACAAAGGAGAATAGCTGAGCATCTAAAAGAATTTTTGGCTGACTCTTGTCTTAATGCCAGGGCCAAAGCCCTAACTCTTCATTTATGACGAAGGTGCTCTCATGACCGGAGTGGACATATGGGTCCATAAATCATTTTAACGCAGCGCGGTCAGGAGCCAGCCATGCACTCTTCAGGATAATCAATTTGTTCAGGGGTATGTGGCACCATCTCAGGGTCCATCCTTAGCATAACAACAGCAGCAGATCAATAGGGTGCTGTGGTCCGTGGGCACCGACTTCAAACAGAATACACAAGCTGGTGCAGTCCTGTCCTTGTCTGCTTCCACTTTACTCGACTTTAGAACATCTTCAGCTCACTGCTGCTTTCTTTTATCATCCCTTGGTAACTTCCACGTCTCTCCCTTCCACTTTCCCGTCAGAATATGTTATCATCTACATCCCATTAGCGCGTGTGTTCAAATGAACTTGGGGATTCCATGCTTTACACAACTCCTTCACATTGAAACAGAATAGGTGAGAAAGGGATAAAAAGATTACTTGGGTTTATTCCATCTTACCAGCTGATGTAATATCATTTTCAGAGTAAGTTGAGGAAGAAATCAGGTATTCAGGGAGTAAGCATGAGAGACAAACAATGATGGAAGACGAGGAAAAGAGACAGCAGGATGGAGCAGAAAAGCTGGAGGGATTTGAAATGAATTCAGCTTATTTCGAGCCCACAGCTGATAAGTCGTGATGCATCGTGCAGCAGAAACCCTGTAATCTCATTTTCCTCACATTACATTGATACGGGCTAATGTGCTGATCAAACAGGGAGATAGATTTGAGTGGCTGTGATTAAGGAAGTTGATTGGTCTCTAGTATGGGGCTGCATTTAAATGTGGGCGTCGGGCGATTGCTGAGGCAGTTCGTCATAGGTCTGTTCATCCATCAGGGTCACCTCTGAAGACACGACATCTAAAAACATTTTGAAGGATTTTTCTTTTTTCAAACTACACACAAATGTCCACTGAAACTCAAGGACTGATTCATTTGGAGGCAGTAGGTCAAAGATTATGGCCACTTTGCCGAGTTTGCCTAGTTATAGATTAATATTATATTGATCCAAGGAATTCAATCCATTTAAACTATCCAAACTATTTCTACTGTTGGAGGGCATTTCAGTCATCAATTGATGACAGGAAAGGTGCGTACTAGATTGGCCAACATAGAGAGACATAAGACGAAGCATGCTAATGCTCACACCTACTGGAATATTAAGAGTCAGCAATTCACCAAACAAGCCTGGTGTGTAAAAACTGGAGTGTTCAGAGAGAATCCACACATGCTCAGGGGGGTTATGCTTCTCCCCTCAGGGTATGGGCCATCATCACAGTAGTGGAACAAATCAGGGTAAAAACTCATGTAATTCTACAGCAATCGCAGAACTAAAGAAGATATGGGCAGGGGTGTCACATAGATTTGTTAGCCAATGAAAAGTCCATCTTCAGTAAAGGAAAAGTTATTTTATGGTTAGACTATTTCAGATTCTTAATCTACTAATTCAGTGTGTTATAGAACTTTACTTCTGATAGGTCTGAGTTATCGATGCGTGCCATTGTATCTGGATGTATGTGTTTGCGTGTGTGCTGCAAACAGATTTGCCTCCCAGGGACATTCAAGGTTTTCTAAGTCTAAGTCTAATGCCTCAGTCACACACTCCCGTTTCTCATGGCGATTGTGCACGACTGCGCACGACTGGCAAGGCTGGTGTGATCGCCATAATACGGGATGAAATGACTGTCTCAACCCAGGACACACCCCGTAAATACACCGTCAGCAGCGCTTCTACAGCGCTTCGGGGCGTTTGTTCCGCTCAAGTTAGGTTAATACAGCAATATGATGTGGATTCCATGAATTTCCATCCCGCTGACACCACGTCAGCCCCGCTGGAGCTCAGTTCACGTCACATAAGCCCCGACTGAGCCCCGTCGCTTGCGCCATCTTAAACGGGACACAGTCGGGGCACAAACGGATACACCCTTGTCAGTCATCCTCATAAAGCTTTCAGGATTGAGTCACGATCAGCCCGACTGAGCCGTACATTCCACACTAATACCGTTCACCTTAGGACTGCATTAGGCTTCCATTCCGCAACACTGAGAGCGGCGATTCTCCACGACAGTTTTGAACAGTTCAAAATTGTTGGGACCCTTCCACGTTTCCTGCTGTTCATCCACGACTATACAATGGTGATCCGGACCAAGTAGCGCATGCACCACGACCAAAGCACGTTTCATCAGAATTATGACAATCGCCATGAGAAACGGGAATGTGTGACTGGGGCTTGAGTCTAAGGCCCTGTGTATAAGGAGACACTGTGACCTAGAATGGAAAGGTTTTTCCTTTACGTATTCAAACTCGATTCACATTCAGACGGAGATGCTAGAAACAAATGAAACCACTGGAGAGTGCATGCCCATCCAGTAGATGGTGATGTAAGTTTGCATAGAAACAGCGCAAAGAAAAACTTTCACAAACAACAATGGCGAGTGGACGTACAAAGACGCAGGAGATTCTTGTCTGGACAGCAAATCTGTCTGGATAGTTTTGTCTGGATAACAAACCGAGCACGGAAGCAAACGCAACTCGGTAAATGACCGAACCTGTTGTTGTTCCTGGTATGCTCACGCAGCCTTCATGAGGAAAAGTACTATGCATGCAGTGACGTCAGCATTTCACCCTGAAACACTTTGACTCTGATTTACATGGAGATGCATGGAGGACCGTTTTGAAAACCCTCCATCCTGGACCCTAGTTTCAAAACTTTGCTGATTCAAACATTTAAGGTATCATTCCCATGTAAACCGGATGCCAAAATGCCATGAAAGCTTAGCGGATTTGGCCGTATTAGGCCTCGTGTAAGCGGCCCATAAGTCCAAGGGGAACATGCAATATGACCAAGTAACCTTCTACCAATGACACAACAACATCACACCTGCACACCACCATACAGCCAATAAAACTTGAGAATGCATCCAGAAACTATGATAATTGCCCAATAAGAGCATGTAAGTGCTTCATTTTAAAAGATTGCAGATAGAAGTCAAGGTCACATTGACAGGGCTTCAAGGTCGATCCTATCTGGTTAAAGAGATGTATCAGCTAAACATACATCACAGTATAAACTAAACTGAGAAACTTTCTTCAATCTTGTTTGTCAAAGTGCTCTATCATGCTGAGGAGATATATTAAACCCACTGAAGCTCAAAAAAGCAATTAAAACAGACACCCACACTATTAAAAAATAACAAATCTTCAAATCACACAAACATAATCACTAACCTCAGCCTCTCTCCACGACCCACCCTCATACTCTTACTGTCACATGATTGCTTTTCACATGATGAAAAGCAAAAGGTCGTGGAGGACTTATAGACCAGAAGGTGCTTTCAAATCTTTGGATTAATTTAACCCTTTGACTGGCATTGTAACCGCATGGTTGACTTCTTGCTGCCACATCACTGTAATACTCTGAAAGTCCATCTTTGTCCATTTTTCCTTATTACTTTATGAGGCAAACCAACCAGCTGTTTGACCTACATATCTGCTTCCTGATTGGGCAATCTGAAAAATAATATCTATCATGTTGCTAAATGAAAAGGCAGGAACGCAAATGTTCTGACAAATAGTTTGTTGCAATTGTATTTCGTAGTTTTTAAGTCACGGGGTCAAGAAGTGTTTAGCTTTCTTATCCTCTTAAAGCCTGTTGTATCATATTTTATACATACTTTTATGATACCTCTATCTAATCAATTTGAAATCAAATCACTAAAAAACATATGACTACAATCAAAAAAATTATAAAATGTCCTCAAATGGATTATCAGTTGCGAAAAACACCTAATGTATCAAATGAGATACAAAAAATACAAATGTTAAATTAAAAAAAAATGTTTTTTTTAGAATTTCAGTTGAAAGTGTGAAAACATTTCAGCTCCAAAAAACTCAAGTTTCTGGCTACAACTATTGTTTTCAGACGTTAAAGTATTATTATTTAACATCCTTAAATTACACCATGCAGTGAAAAAAAGACAATGAGATAAAATATTAAGAAGCAAAAGAAAACCTATGGCTATTAAAAAGGGGAATTATCTCTGATCTATTGTACAATGCCATGAAAATCAATTAAGCGTGGCTAAAGGCTGAGGAGCTGATTACATTATAACATATGGAAATATTTTTGCCCCACAGCTCGACTCTGCTTGGGGAAGATATCTCTCTTTTTTGTGCAAGCATAATGATCTTTTCCTACATGGTGGCACGTCGGTTACCATAGCTACAGGACGGATCTCCAGGAGGACAGACAGTGTGAGGGGGACAGTGAGGACAGTCGGAAAGAGCACATAAGCGCTCGGAGGGGGTAGATGAGGGAACAAAAAGGAAGGCAGGGGAAGAAAGTGAAACAGGGACACAGGGTGTTACGGTCCCCTCTCGTGTGACCTAATATATGTTATGTTCCAATTCGAGGTGCAGCAACGGACGTGTTACGGGGATCACTAGGGCCCAGTGTGTTCCCGGGACTATAAAAGGCTCTCTCTCTCTCGACCTCTGTCATGCACTTCAACACCTTTTATTTCACTTCACCCATTTTCTTACTGATTCCCACTCACACACTCACACCGATAGCATACAGTCCACTAAACTGACTACAGAAATGTTTTAATTATTGTTTATTTAACAAACGCTCTAACAAAGGGCTTAAAAGTTGCCCTCTGTGTCCTCCTCTTCATTTGTTGCTGCCTTATGAGCTAGGCTGTGACAAGGGGGGGCTTGTCCGGGATTCGGACCTGGGACTTATCACAGCTATTTTTCTTTGATGCACCTACATGGACTTCAACACCTTACATTTCACTTCACCCATTTTCTTACTGATTCCCACTCCTACACTTGCACTGACAGCATCCAGTCCACTATACAGACTACAAAAGTATAACAGTTTTAAGTATTGTTTACCTAACAAACGCCCTAAGAAAGGGCTTAACAGTGCCCTCTGTGTCCTCTTCTTCATTTGTTCCTGCCTTATGAGCCAGGCTGTAACAAATGGGGGCTCGTCCGGGATTCGGACCCGGGACTTCTTGCAGTTACTTTTCTTTTTGATGCACCTACATGCACTTCAACACCTTATACTTCACTTCACTCATTTTCTTACTGATTCCCACTCACCCGCCAGCACCAACAGCATACAGTCCATTATGCGGACTACAAAAGTATAACTATTTAAATCATTGTTTACTTAATAAACGCCCTAAGAAAGGGTTAAAACGTTGTCCTCTGTGTCATCCCCTTCATTCGTTGCTGCCTTATTTGTCGGGCTGTAACACAGGGAAATGGGCAAGATAAAAACTCATGGATGTTTGTACATAAGGGGGGTAAGAGTGTGGGTGTTGGTGTGGAATGGGGGGTGAACAATTTTTAGAGAGCAAGATTTGACAGGTACAGAATGAGAGTGAGTCAGAAACAAGGAAGAGCAACTGGGAGAGGGAGGTTAGAGCCCGCCAAGGTCCAAAGTGCCGTCTTCAATTTGTTCTGATCCGCAAACAGAGTCCAGAGAGAGACAGGCTGGGGACACCAAATGCCAACAATGCTTTGCTTGACGTTTTCAGCAGAAAATCAAAATTTAGAGCAACACTTCCAGGCCTGTGATGATTTAACAAGGAGGCACTGATACCGGAGTCTGGCAAGCAAATGTACACATTCCTTTAAGAGGGTACTTCTGTATGCTTCAAAGAGTAATTTACCTAGTTTTCATGATTCTCCTCACAGATTTTAACTTACAATCTGCTGCCAAAACAAGAGTCAAGACAAAGACTGTAGAAAGACGATAGTGACATTCACCTCTGCCTGTCCTTGCTGTTTCCTGTTTTGAATTGAAACACTTGACTCAATAACAAAACAAAAAACAAACAGCATCTCTCATATGGAGCAGATTTAACAGTCAATCAAATCAAATAGAATAAAATCAATATTGGTGATGATAAATGCCCCCACACCTGCTTCCAAATGGTTTCAGACCTAAACCCAGAGTCCTTTAATTTATCTGTCATCTCCTGAAGATCTACTCCTCTGTAGCAGTGATTCTCAACTGATGGATCGTGACCCAAAAGTGGGTCTTTTACTTTTATTTTGAAGGCACTATTTACACATTTTCACAATAGAGGGCATAATACCCTGTAATGCTAATTAACAGACATAAAAAATGCCTTTTATAGATTAGTCAACTCAGCTAAAGCAACATATTTTCTCTGGATTTTTTTATTTCATGTTTGTGCATGGAAGCTCTGTTGAATCTGATAAAAACAGCTTTATTGGCTCATTTATTGTTTGCAGCTACAGTTACATTTTTAGTCTGAAAACTTTTCTTCCTGAGATGCCCCTTTTGGTTTTAATCAGAATGCAGATAATTAAGTGTTAAAGGGTATTTTCCTCTCAAGCAGTGCCACATGCTGGTCGTTTTGGTTTATCATTTACTTAGTTTTGTTTGAATCAGCATACTGTAATAATCTATTCTACCTCAGGCTTTATCTTTTATTGAAAAGATTTGAGAAGTTGTAAATTTTCCTCGATTTGGGTCATAGCTTGTCATTAAGAGGTGATGGTGTGTCCCGAGGCCAAACCAGTTGAAAACCACTGATCTATCGGACAATTTGGACCTTTCGACATTGAAATGAACATATTTATAAGTATGAACATGCACTGATCTTCGTTCTATGTGATGTTGTTAAAAAGACATGTCTGTATTTGTCAAGGTCTGGACTTGTTTGTGTAGTTGTAAATATATAATTATGAAAAGTATGAATGATAAAAAACACTCTACTCAACTCATAAAGAGCGTAAAACTAATAGGTTATGAGTGTTTCCATTGTGTGGATACTTTTAACAAAATAAAAGAGAAAAAGCTTTAAAAAAGTAAAATCTCCCTGATTTGTGCCTTGAGAGATTTGAAAAGCACTCAAAGGCTGGTTGTAATGTGAATCAAGTGAATTTTACCTCTTAAAAACCTACACCTAATCTTTTTTTAAATATCTTAATACTCTCTGTCTCTGTTGCCATAGTTTCCTAAACAAAATCTTAAATACACCAGGACTTTGAATAGAAGTTGTTTGTCCCACAAGTGTTTTGAAGAGGTATTGGGAAGCTTCAAGGACAGGACAATGCACCTACTGCATAGGTGCACAAAAATGTTCAGATTCAACAAAAGCTGTGTTTATTTTATTAATTCTTACACCATTTTCATGTCGTCAAATGGAATTCAAGTTAGCCATCATCAATGCTCAGAGTGAGATTTGTGATGGAATTATTAGGACAAGTAGGCAGCAATAAAATTACACTTTACATCATTATCATAATCTTAGACAACATCACTGTTCATCATTTCCATTATCTCTCCAACAGAGCCAGAGTTGAGGTCATTAAGTTGTTTTATGATACAGCAACATCTACTGCAGATAGCAAAGATATTGTGCTTTTACTTTATCCCCAAATTCTGCAGCACTAGAGTCGATTCAGCTTCACAAAAAGCAGCTCCAGCGATGATAAATTCATCAGCCAACAGGACTTGTGCTGTGCTCAGAGCATCCCGGTTGTTCAAATATGTATCATGAGGATTTGGGGGAGAGTGTTCAAGGATTTAGTCAGACTACAACGCCGATATAGAGCCTCATAAAGCCCAAAACACACTGCGAAAGATGAAGGTGGATTAAAAGTCAAAGAGGCATTACATATTTAAAGTTGTAATACCTATAAAACATACGGGATAATTGGTGTAAATACAGTGTAGAGGTCAAAAGAGGTGTGTAGTCATATTTAATGGGGGCTTACTGTCAATAAACTAAGTTTCCTAAAGCCCAAATATCAGTCTGAACTTTGTGGAAAATCCTTTAGTTACATTCATGTTGCAGCAAGGCAGAGTGGAGATGCTGGCATGAGCTCAGCTTGAAAGAAAGATTCAAGCTTGAAATCTTAACAATATTCTGTATAAACTCAAATTGGAGCATATGATTGCTGCTTTTTTCTTAAAATTTTAATAAACAATGAAAACAGCAACACAATAATGGGGCAGGAATGTAGCAGTGATATTATAAATACAGGGTATGCACAGAAAAACTGGGGCAGAATTTGCTATGTTTTAGTCTGAAGATTGCGATAACGCCCAATTAAAATCATAATACAGATTTAAAGGATGACAATTCAAGAGGTATTAAGTTGTGTAATAAACTGAATGTAAGCTTGATTTATTAAAACCATAATACAATCAGCATAAAATCAATAAAAAGAAAAATATTATGTTTGTAACTGTGTATTAGTAGCATTAAAAATTTTATAGTCAATATATTATAAGGAACATTGACTCCTAAATAGGTGGTTGAATCTTGTGAATATTATAAATATGTAAAAATTAAAAACATCACTGTAGGATGTGGTAATAAAAGGGGTAGGAAATAAACAATTTCAGACTTGTTCCTGTTTTTTCGAGCGTGTGGATTTGTTGCACATGCAGGATGTCGTCAGCTGTGAATTTTTATTGTTTTCTTCTGTTTTTGGCATGTGCTTGTTACAGTGAACTCCCATGTTTGTATTTGAGAAAAAGCATTTAAAATCAATTCAATTTGATCATAAAAAAATAAAAAATAAAAGTATAAAAAGCACGACACAGTTTATAAAATAAGCAAAAAAGACAAAGGCTAATACAGAGGACGCAGTTAAGGAGCTTTGAAGATGTGCAGTGATTGATATTAAAGTGTAAATGTAAACATGTATTTTGTACTAGTCTGTCATAACTTCGGAGTAACTCGTTTTTGTTAGAAAAAATAAGACAAAAAATAAAATCAGAATTGATTTTAACATAAATATAATGATGCTTATAAAACGATTTGCATTATAAGAAGAAAAAAGTATTGTTTCCCAAAGAAGAGAATAAAAAATGTCTTCTAATTCATTTGAATAAATATTAGTGTTGAAAAAAGCCATTAAATTTAACAACTTGTAATTTATCATTTCACATTTTTAATAATCTTTAAAGACAATAATTTATCCTTCCAATATTTATCAATTTCAATAATTTTATGAGCCTATGGATACCCAGAAATAGGGACTGTTTCCATCAGATATCTGTCTTGGACTTTTTCCCCAAAAACATTTAGTAAAAACAAAAATCACCACCAAGTCTCTTGCACAAAAAAAGAGCCGTTTGGTGCTGCTGTTGGATACAGAGCTATAACACTGCAACTTCCTCTCTCTGCTGTATGGAGTGATGCTGCTTTACATTAACTTCTGCACAACTGTCTTGTTGATGCTGTTGATTTGCTTTTTAACACGAATCACTGAAGTAATGATCTAAATTCTGCTGCTTCATCCGCTACATTATAAACACTGACTATTTCTGACGTTGTGTATTGACACCGGCAACCCCGCCTCCTTCGCCATCCCCAACCAGCAGTTCATTTTTCTTACCAAGAGGGGCAAATGTGAACAGCCATATCAATAACTAAACCAGGTGGACTACCTGGACATTATCTTGAGCATGATATTGGATTTTTGCCGACATCTGATATGCCAGTGTTGATTTTATTCATTATCCTCAGTACCGATATTTCGGATCAAGACCACAAGCTCTTTACTTAACAAAATGGTCTTGATTCTTTCGGCGTTTCAGCATCATTTGCGAGGAACAGGTGTGAAACAAAAAAAATAATAAAGCACTTAACTCCAGCAAAAATTCAACCCTTGATTTTTAAATGTACCCATGCAGTGATGAGAAGATACATCAATATGTACATTTGTGTAATATGCCGATATTCCAGCCAATATATGGCTGATGTGTGTGGCTGATATCTGCTGTAAATACTGTATCTGCAAAACTTAAATATCTGCCTATACTGATACTTAAAGGAGACATATCATGCTTGTTTCTCCTTTTCACTATGCCAGACTAGGATGCCTGTAAAGCATTTCTGCCCTCAGTACAAGTCATTTAGTTCCTTCATTGCCCCACAATAGCGTTCTCAAAATTCTCATTTTAGGCCATTATCGTGCTCTCGTTGAAACGCTCGGATCTCAGGCTGACCTACAGTAACCTCGCAACATCACAGCCCTTTGTGCTCTGATTGGTCAGTTCTATCGGGGGTAGAGCCAGCCTGTCCTTCTTCTTCTACTGTATTTTCCGGCAGGCTTAAAGCAGCGACCGCGTATTGAGTCCCCCTACAGGCCAGAGCTGGTAATGAGTGAGTGTGAGCTAGGGATCTATATACTGCTGCTGGACAAATGTGTTCCTCGGTGACGGTTTTGTGGCTAACGGACATCACAGAGGAGGAAGTGTTTTATCAGATTACTCCAATAAAAAGAAAGGTACCTCGTATCGTCACGATGATTTAAATCTCGCGGACATCTCGCAATGACCTATTTTCAGAGGCATCAAATCTCGATCTAGGATATCAGAAAAATACAATATCTCATTTTTTGAAAATTAAGGGGGTGTAAGGTCTTGTTTTCAAATTTATTATATTATATGTAAGTATTAAGTCATGCATCAGCATGATATGTCTCCTTTAACTTTTTAGGCTGATATTGGTCGATGCCGATAACAAAGTCATACTATCGACCATCCCTTATTATCGTTTTACTATAATGAGGGTTGCGTCTGTGAAAAGGGCTTATAACAATATTTTATACAGAGTACAAAGCTACGGTAACACAATGATGATCTACCCAACAACCTTCTGACTCCCATGTGACTGAGTGAAGGAAATCTAACACTACTTAAAATGTAATATCTCCATGAATGTTCTATTAGTGTGTGAGGAACACACCACACAAAGCATGAAACATGATCCCCCAAAAAGCACTGATGATGTTTCAATGAATGAAACTGAGCTTTTATTAGGAGATGAAAAAGACACTCTGACAGTGAGCACGCTATTTCAATAATGACGCAAATACACTCGGAACTACAAGCAACACACAACCGCTGATCACTGCTTCCTTTGATTCTGTTTGAGCTTTAAGAGCTTGTTATGTGTGTGGGCTTGATTTAGACTTCAGAAGATATTATTACGCACTACAACCATGAAGGCTGAGCATACATGTGAAGCACTGGCATCTTGGGACTAGATTTAATGTAAAAAAAACCCACACATCTAAAATAAATATAATGCTTACATAAAATATCTACAGATCACTATATACGTTGTAAAGGATCAAAAACTCCACTAATTTATTAAGTAAGGGGCTCAGGGGATGGAGGGATTTCATTTTTGCTTGTTTTTCAGTCTTTATTTTTTGTATATTTTACTTATTTTCTTATTAATTTTGGATTACCTTTTTTATTCAGGGATTTGTGTATGTATATGTAGGTATATGTGTGTTCACATGTACATACGGATCCTCTTTTAAAGTATGACTAATTCTTTATATTATTTTCTTTATTTTCTTGTTCCTATTTCCTCTCTATGCATGGATATATCTGTACATGCATGAATGCATTCATGTACATGTGCTGAAGTATGACTACTTTTTGGCACTTGTGTGTATGAAGAGGACTATTTTTCTTTTATATATCTACTCCAATAGAATATATGGCTAAAAAAAAAACCACAACGATTAAAAACGTCTCAGATAACTTTGTAAATTGGAGTCCAAATATCAAAAATGCCTGTTTAAACACCACAGCAACAAAAATTTCAGAACCAGGCACCCAGTGCTGTGCAATCGCTTGTTTTAATTACCCAAAATTACAGGTAAGTGCAGGAAGGACATTTATTGGCAATCTTGTAAGTACAGTTTAAAGCTGTTTCATTTTTTTTTGGTTTACTGGGCCGTGAAATCCCAAAGATTGTTTTTCTAATTTAAGTTGGATAGGAAAGAAGCAAGTTTCTCTCTCTTCCTTGCAGCAAATGCTGCAGCCCAGGCTGCCAGTTTTCAGACCACTTCTTCACCAGAAAGACTTACAGCAGGTTGAATTGGAGTTTGGTGAGCCATAGTGGTCTCCATAAAATGATATTAAGGGCTTGAATCACTGTTTTTATTGTTGTTTCTAGCCAATATTGTATTTTGGAGACATCTCTGAAGGGTTCTCCTGGAGACCTACTGAGCAAGGTGACTCGGTTATTCCCCATGCAGGGCTTCACTTTGTTTTAGGTCTGACCGCTTTTTCAAGTTTGGTGAACAAAAAAGAGCTGGATATAAGTCTTTACTTGTTTGTCAGTTGTTTTTAGATGCAAATACAAGAGTGGAGGAATTATCCTTCAGTTCATTTGTCCATATATGTCCAGATTAGCCCTTTAAATTAAATATTTTGATAGTTCTTTGGAGGCACAAATGTCCACTCTTACTCAAGGATAATGTGTCTATTTTTTTTGTGATCAACTTTTTCTATTGAATTTTAACAAACATGTAACAAGAACAAATAAAAATGTGAACTATACACACAACGCCATTGCCATTCAAAATAAGACAGAAAATTAAAGTAGACAGAAGTTTAACATAAACATATATCATACAGTAAAATAAAATGAAAAAAATACATGTATGTGTGCAGTTTTCAGCTCATGGTTCGGTGATTACAGCTGTTCAGTAAAAAGTGGATTTGAGAGAGTAGTGATCAAAGAAACTCAAGTTTGTACCGTGGATGTCCGGGCCTTGTTAATTATAGTTAGCGATCTTTCTATAAGACAAATGTCTAAAATGATCAAAGCACTCTGTTATTGTAGGTGGGTTAGCAGAAAACCAGGTGTGAATTATGGTCTTTTCTGCTGCTGTTGAACCTGCAAACACAATTTTTCTAGCAATTAAGCTAGTATTATCTCTAAGTTTGAAAACATCATTAAAGACACTGTGTGGAGTTTCTAAGGAATAACAAAAAAGTCTCACTTTTAGATGTATGCCTATCGAAATACACACTTTAAGATGAGTTTCATAGCATAAAAATAGGTTACCTATAAATGCTATTCCTTAGCCTTCCGGTCGGGTCGGACAGGGCTGGACTTGCCTGGATACTCAACTTCAGGGACAAGACAATTAAAACTGGAGCAAATTTATATTATTGGGACACGTCTTAGAGCATCGGGCTGTAAGTAGTGATATATAGCCGGCTACAAAACTACGATACTAAGTTTTCCAAAAACTGCTTGTTGTGACACATCAAAAACTACCGCTATGTAACTAGAAAGAGATACATTATCTCGTTACTTTGCATCCTGTAAGTTGTTGAAAAAAGAAGTTGTAAAGCAATGCAGAGTTCTGAGGAAAGTTCGATGCTTTATTAGCATCACAACAAACACACGCTTTGGCTTGGGTCTTTTGGTGCGTTCCAGTTGTCAGAAGTAGGAATTTCCGAGGTCCGAGTAGGAAACTGCAACTGGAACGTCCCCCGAAGTCGGAATTTCCTACTTGGAACTTGGTGAAACCTCGCCACCCCTGAGCTAACAACAGCTAAAAATAACCTTGTAGATCGGCATGTTTTTTTCAGACTTGAACTGGAACGCTGATAAGTCGGAGATGATGTCACCCCAGTTCCGAGGTTACTGGAACGCAGCATTACGACAGTCGCCGCACGTTCTCATGGGTAGCAGAGTCCTAATGTCGCCAGTAATAGATTCTCCTCATAGCACCTTTAAATAAGAGAAAGGAGGCATCTTTTGGGATTGGGAGCTTAAGAGCTTTTTCAAAACATTTGGTGATTTTGGACCAGAGAATAGCAACAGGGGGGCATTCCCAAAAAATATGAAAATAAGTGCCAACAGTATTAAAGTTGCATTTAGTACATTTGGGGCTATCTGTGAGATTCATTTTGGAGCGTCTATAAGGTGTAGCATAATATTTAAGTACAAATTTATAGTAAATGAGTTGATAAGCTGGGTTTTTTGATGATATAAATATGTTTTTCCAAATATTATCCCAGTGTAAAGCAATATTTTGTCCTTGAAGATCATGGATGATGTGTCTATTTTAAAGATTTTAGGTTAAAGTAATAATTGTCAGGTACACCCCTTCCTTGTGAACTCAGTATATCAAGAGCACTTCTAATAAAGTCATGAAACTTTGTCCTCTTCCAACAATAGGAATTAGATCACATCACAGTAGTTTTAAGGCCACTGCATTGGTCTTCCATTCAAAGGCAAGATCCTAAAATCCTTTTCCTGGTTTATAAGACTGAACAGACATGGGCCAAAGTAGCTAAGATCTTTTAGTCACCTGCAAAGACTCCTCAGGTCCTCTGAGACAGGCTAAGCTAATGTTTTCAGGGCAGAACTAAACAGGGTGAGGCAGTTTTTAGTTTCTGTGTCCCTCAACGGTTAAAAAAGCTATTAAAGAACCTGATCATTTCCACATCTGTAAACTCTTTAAAACAAATCTGAGAGCAGTTTTATTCACATTAGCCTTCTCAAATACTCATATCCTTTTCTTCTTATTCACTTTCATTATTTTTTACTGAATTTATATTTCTTTTTATCACAAATTTCTGCTTTACTTGACCAGTGTGTCATACCTTTTTGTCTTATTTTTGCTATTTTTATGTCTTTAATGCTCTTTATGCCACACCGTCTTTGGTTTAACTCTGTTGCCCTCACACAAATGTCCATTCTAAGTCAAGGGAGAGGTGATTAGATATAAGTGGTCTTATGTCAAAGGTTACTCTTATTTATTTAGTTGTAAAGGTGGTCTTGGAGTGCGAGCCCTAATAAACCTTCCAAGGGTTTTTCTTGAAGCTGCATAGTTGACTTCACTTACCTATCAACATTATAGAGGTTAAATGTTAAAGACATTTACCCTTTGCTAAGAAAGCTTTATTTTGAGAATGCTTTGAGGGATTTCTTTTAACTTTGCACAATGATCCACTCTGACTCAAGAGCGAAGTATATCTAACATGGAGTTTGTAGGTCAAAGGCCAAGGCTATATGTCAGGTACATGTTTTGTTTAAACTGTTAATATAAATGTCCACCATGAATGAAGTGAAAACTGATTTGAATTAAGAGGCCTAAGGGCACTAGCCTTGCAGAGCAGACGGACGGAAGTGAAGTCACTTCCTGTTGTACAAATAATGGCGGCTAATGTCGGTTAGCCTGTGCTCATCATGGTTACTCAGTTATATTTGGTGAAATATGCTCTCCTCATTAGTTTACTTTTTAGGGATTATCTTTGGCGAGGTTCACGTCACATAAAAGTGTTAAATGATTCATCTGTGTGGTGTAATTTAATGTGAAATGATTGTCTTAAGGTAGTTAAGTTATAGGCTAATTATGGCTAATGGCTAACAAGGGCAAACAACAGTTAATGGCTGTTAACGGTAGCAGCGAACAACAGTTAGCCACTACGGCTAACGGCCATTACCTGTTGTTTGCTCTTGTAAGCCATTAGCCATAGTGGCTAACGGTTCTCTGTTAGCCACTACATTTAGCCGCTACATATGCTACGTCATAGCATATGATATGGATTGGTCGGTGATGAGTGTGATGAGCCAAACGATCGTCCAATCAAAAGCTGCTGTTGTTTTTGAAGGTTCTGCTCCTGAAAACATTTTCACAGGGCTCCTCCCCAGATGGATTAGTGAAATATTTCCAATATGGAACTGTCCATCTGGCATGTTAAGGCAAAGTTAAAACAAAAACTTACGGTGAGGCAGCTTTTTACTACTATGGCCCCCGCTTATGGAACAGCCTGCCTGAAGACCTGAGGGCTGCACCTGATGTTACTGTCTTTAAAAACAAACTTAAAACCTACCTTTTTAGTCGAGCTTTTACCTAAATTACCCTTTACTGTTTTTATTTATTCTAATTACAGGCCACTTTTTATTATTTTATCTTATCTTATTTTTTATCTTTTCCTTTTTAAATCTTTCTATTTTTCCTTATTTTATTTCCTAGTTTTCCTATTTTATTCTTCATTTATTTATTATTATTATATATATGTATATTTTAACTTAATTTCAAGTTATTTTTTATTCCTCTTTTTTTCAAAATCCATTTTCTTATTTTATTTCATGATATATTTAATCTTATACTTTTAACGTTACCTCCAGTGTTTTCTCATTTTTAAACCTTCAAGATGGCGTTTCCTCAGTACGTACTGGGTACATCAGTGGGCTTTATTATTGTCTTATTTATGATGCTTTTATCAACACTGTGTGTATGGGTTGCTGTGTGGGTGGGTTCAGGGGCTGGGTGGAGTGGGTTTGGGTTATAAGTCCTTCATTTAATTCATTTGTCTGTTTGTAAAGCACTTTGTGCTACATTTTTTTTGTATGAAAAGTGCTATATAAATAAATTTTGATTGATTGATTGATGTCAGGTTATAAGTGCACAGGTCAGGAAACCAAACTTCATCAACTTGCTAGTGAAAGTGATCGAGGATGGCAACTTAAAACACAGTTTACTTAAAAATTCTCAAAACTACACCTCTAGGGGTGCTGGTTTGGCGTAGTGGTTAGCACCCCATGTACATGCTTCTGCCGGTCCAGGTTCGAATCCCGCCTGTGACCAGTTTGCAGAGTGTCTTCCCCTTCTCTCTCTCCCCCTTTCACAAGCCTATCCACTGTCTCTCTCCTATCAATAAAGGCACAAAATGCCCAAAAATATACAAAAAAAAAAAAAAACTACATCTCTAAAATGCCTTGAGGAATTTTCATTGAACTTTGCTCAGTAGTAAATTTTGTCACATGGATGAGCTGATTCCATGTAGGAGATCACAGGTCTGAGGCAGCTGGCAAAGCCCATTTCTACTGGGTCACAGACTGGCAGACTGATTTCACCAAAATGACTGTGTGAAGAGCAGTTATTTGTACTTCTCTTCCTGGCCTTACTGCTATCCTGTTGAGCTACACCTGCACTGCCCTTTAGCTTGACAGCATGAGAGAGAGAGAGTCGTACGTAACCTCTGACATTTAAGATTGTGGTATCCATAATGTCAGAAAAGTGCTTAGAAGTTGGGTTCACCAAAGCCTTTTTTTGGCAGCAGACTAAAGGCTTCACAGTCTTATGTGAGAAGGAGCTCTGTAAGGAAGACTTCCTTTCAAAATTTTCCGAATTGGATCAACATCCCAAACAAAACCTCTGCCGCATCGAGTAGAGTTGAAATTATGTAAACTAAGGCAGGCATTACATTTGTGTCAGTAGGACACACTGCATTCATATTTAAGTTTTAAGTTATGTTTTTATGATCTGAAGAATACTTTTTCAGGGCTACGATGAATGAATGCATTTAAGTTACTCATACACCTATGCTTCTTCTTCCACAGCCGGGCAAATGTTGCACTCCAGCAGACTTTACACAAAGTGAAGTGGATTTGTACCGGTATAATTACCAGTCTGTGATTTATTGCTAAAAGCTGCAGTGTTCTTGGCCCGGTGGAAAAGCCTGAGTCAAACAAATGCAAAGTGCTGAGTGTCTGGTTCAGCACCCAACATTGGCTTGAGTCACAGTCAGACACCCACATTTACATCTGTTCTCTGCTAATCAATGCCAACTCTGATGTATATCATCATAAATATGCCTTATCTGACAGCAACACCCACAGATCCTTGAGTAAACAACGTTTAAAAAACTTATTCGGCTGTTTTTTGAGTTGCAACACACTCAACTTGCAGATAACCTTTATTTCGGAACATAGTGAAATTCAGCAACACTATTGATGAGTTCTCCTCGATGTTTATTATTCAATGTTTAATATTCAAAATCTAGAAGATCTGTAGTCATGCCAAGGATGATAAGAGTCCTCCACTCTTAGCAAGGAGGGCTGGCTGTGGAGCAGGTATGTTGACACGTGGAAGTTGTTAGGTACACAAAGGCTGTGGCTCTGTCAGGGACAGTTGGTGAATTTTTGTTCCAGGCAACCTGTAACTCATGTTTTTCCCACCTGTAACTCGTGAAAATGCACTGGAACAGCAGTCGAACTTGTAACTTACGACCCGTGAACTCGTACCAGATCGATGTACTCCGAGTTACGACTTGTGACGTCACATCACTGCTTAACCAATAAGGCAGCCTCTTAATAAAGACAAACACTGTGAAGTATAAACTTCTATTACATTATGCGCTGTTACCTCGCTTCTGTTTCACTCAAATGAGCTAGTTGATAAAGCATAAATCTTATAATGCCTGCCATGTTGGTTAATTTACATACCAGAATTCCTTGCGCTCAAGCTGAAGTCGTATTTTGCCTGGAACGCTTTCAGGTCGGAACTCGGAGATTTTAACTGGGAAATATCTGAGTTACGGGTCGCCTGGAACGCAGCATTAGTTGGCAGGCCAATGGAGGATATACATAATTAATCTATCAGAGAGGGATCTACAAAGGGGTTCATAAGCTATAATTACCATGGAGCTTAAAACATCAAGTGTACAGTGACCTATGGGGCAGGTGGCTCTCATGGACAGCTGCTTATATTCTGTCAAGCAGTAAGACAGCCATGTCAAGGTCAGGCGTACATGGAAGCATAACCATGGTTTGAAAAGCATAGCTGCAGAAAGTCAAGACTGACAGGGCCTTATAAAATGTGTTTTTTTTCCCAAATTCTGTTCAAATTTTTCCCAAATTCTGCTTTTGTCTGTTTCATTTTTTGAGAATTTGCTTTTAAGTATTTTGCATATGTTTATCCCCGAGACACAGGATACAGTAACGAAAAATTACCACTCATTCTTCAGGTGGTCCTCACATGTATCTTTACAGGCCTAGTCAACAGTATATTGAAAAAAATTACGGAACATTTGATGCCTGACACATAATAATTGGGGCATCCATTGTCCCCAGCCTGAGTGACCCCCTCGGAGCCTTTATATTCAATTCTAATTTTTAACACCTAATGCTGTGATTCCATCCACAACTCATGATTGTGGATTTATCCTTACAGCTCAATTAAAACAGCTCTGAAAATGATTCTGGTGCGCCAACCCTGTGAAATTGCCTTAGCAAGTCTGTTGGGATTAATCAGTCAAAACAACGGTAAATAGAGCACCACAATATACAACCCTGTATGAAGTCCTGGCTCTCGGTGCCCATCAGTCTGAATAGTTGTGTTGAGGAACAATCAAGAGGCCATGCAGTGAGAGAGTAGCACTGGTGTTGTCATGACCTGGAGGTAGCATGTACAGAGACTGGTTCTATGGGAGTGGCATTGCTGTTTGGGCTGTGATGTCCATAGGAAAAGGTAGGCAGATAAAGGAGTTATTTTTGTTGGTTGGCAACAGCCAGCATAAAGGAAGGTGACTCTCCTTAAATTCAATCTGATTCCCTCCTAAGGTCTTTTGGGACACTACTGTCCTGGCTTTTGATGCCCGTCAGTCTTTATTTTTGGGTTTGGGGATAGAAAAGAGATCTTTTGGTGGACAGGTAGTAGTAGGTAGCTTGTATGTACAAAAGCTGGTTCTGTTGAAGGTGACAATGCTGTTTGGGTTGCTTAAGCTCAAGTGGTAGGCTTTGCAACCTAGCAGTAGAACAAGGGGGAAATTGTGAATTAAAGGTATCTAATATGAGGAATACTCCTTACTTAAGCCATAAATTTCTTGCTTTGTTTAAATTCAGTGTATTTTTTTGTAAACCAGCCACTCTTTACAAATGGATGTCATTTTGGCAACGCAAAAGACAGATTTTTCTAGTTCTTCCGACCACAATTTAAATCCATTGCTTGTATTTATGATGTTTAAGCAAATGAACTTAATGCTTCTGAACCAGCCACTGTAAACAAAATCTCACAGAAATGGCATCTAAATGTTGCAACAGGCGATCACTGCAGGCACCTCGATTTTCAATCAAAGCAGGCAGCTTACTGCCTCGCTCACCTTGACACTGCATAAACCCAGACAGCCATAAATGGTGCAGTCTGGCTGGACAAACTGCACTATTCATGAACTGGATCCATTATGTAAGCCTGTCCGTCAGAGTCCCTCAGCAGCCTGAGCCGGGCTGGAGGAGGCTTTAGCAGATTAAAGTCCCAGCACACTTACCACCGCTGAGGCTGTAATCTGAGTTTCACTTAGCAGAACCTAGCACTCAGATGTGCACAGGCGTGGGATTACAATGACGGCCGGTGCACATAAATCCTTCTGCACCCTGGGGGAAACGGGGAGCACAACAAGAGGGGAGGAAGATAACGTGTTTAGAAGTATTTATGTTGAAAAATCCCACAAATTGAATCTCCTATAATTTTCCTTTTTTTTTGTTGCTTGTGTTGTATTATCAGGCCGGCATCAAAGCACCATGATGTGCACTAAAATCTGAAAAGGCTCACATCAATACCCAGGCTCTGATCTCAGTTTTAGCAAAGCAAATGATCTTTGGTTCAACACCCCCGCCAGTGACCCAGCACTCCGCCTCGCTGGGATAAAATACTAATGGGCTTCCCTCTCGCTTTATGAATCACAAAAAGAATGAACATTTAAAAAAAAAAAAAAAAAAAAAAAAAGGCAGAGCAGAGGCGGGAGCAGCAAGAGTGGGTAGCCAGATGAAAACAGAATAAAATGTGAGGTTTTTACTGGGCGGAAGGGAGAATGTAGGTCGCTTTTCCAGTCTGTGGCAGATGCCTGTGCTGGGTTCAAGGAAGAACAGGCCAAAACACAGGTGCTAATGTGGTTAGAGGGAAAGTTTGACAGTCAAAACATGTCAAGATTTACAGAGGCGTGAAGAGAGAGAGATGAGACTAGAGGTAGAGAAAGGGAAAAGACATGGGAAGAAGAAATGTCAAATAGAAGTCAAGGAGCAAAAACAGCGTTGAAGGGTTAGTGCAGTAGTGCTAGAGGCTAGGCCTGTGCTCAAAATATCGATACGGCAAAATATCGTCATGCACTCCTGGGAGATTGATCCAAATTCTACAGAATCGATACAGCCTCAGTGTTCTGACAGTTGATATCAGTGCACTTTTGTTAACAGCAGCACAGCCCAAAGCTGAAGCCAAGCTACATGATGAAACACAATCCAAATTTGAACTTAGGTCTAACATCTTTAGGAGCTGAATTTAAGTTTCTTAAGTTGTAGAATCATTATTTATTTTTTTTTGTTCTTGTAGTAAAAAACAAAACTTCTTAGGAATTCTGTTAAAAGCCAATGTTCACAATTTATGTGTTTCGGGATAAATATCGAATTTTGTGCCTCAGTATCGGGAAACGTATTGTTGCTGGAAATATCCAGACCCATGGTAGAGGAGATAAGGCGTGCAGAGTTGCTTCTTTTAAGTCACTTTTACAGAATTGCCTTTATGCGATGTTGTCATTTAACGTCTTTTATCTTCTCTCTTTCTCTGTGTTTTTGCCTTTTTAGCATTTCCTTTGTGTTTTAGTCTTCTATTCACGATTCAGTCTTCTCTTAGCCCTTTATTTGATAGTTAGCTCTTATCATTTAAGCTCGTTTGTTTTTATTGATTTCTTTATGCTGTGTTCACAGATTGGTGTCTTTATTTACTTTTAACTCTGATTGTTTTAATTTTGTTTCACCCTATGGTACACTCGTAATCTTTTCATGGATAACTTCGAAGCCCACTGTTTTATTGATCTCTAACTTTCTTATAATCTCCATTCTTTTATTTTATTTTATTATCATTATTCTTATTTAATTTATTTATGTATGTTTTCTTGCTTATATTGTGTCCTCATGGTCTCTTTTTAAGTAGCAGGGTTCTTTCATTGTCTGGGTTGCTATGCCACCATCTCTCTCAATTTCATTCTGCCTTCTCTGTCTGTCTTAAATGTTCTTTGATTTTAAGTTTCTTGTGCTTTGCTGTCTTTATGTTCCTGCCTGTCAAAGCATTTTGCAAACCTCAGTTTTAAAAATGCCATACAAATAAAGTTTATTATCATTATTATTATGGTAACATAATATGGTATGGTTACCTCTGCCAAGAAGGTTAGGTTTTTGCCAGTGTTTGCTTATTTGTTAGCAAAATTCCCAAAAAACTACAAGAAGGTTTTTGATGAAATTTTCAGGAGGTGTTGGTAATGGCCCTACTTAGAAATGATTTATATAAAATTCATATAAAATCTTGTTATTAAGTGATGTTCCCAAAACTTGTTGTGTTCATACAGGATAACAACTAGGGGTGTAACGGTACACAAAATCTCGGTTTGGTACGTACCTGATCTGATTTGTTTGGAAGAGGCTGCTTAAATGCAGACAGCAGTTGCATTTGCACTACAGTGTTTTTTTTCCTTACCGCGGAAATTTTTACATTTGAGTGGTGCCGTTTCAGGTGAGTTAGCATGTTTGCTGGCTGCCGGAAAAATACCCGACCTCAGTTAAACAGTATCGGCACACCGCCTTCGTTTTATCCACCTGTCTTTCTCCGTTGCAATATTTCACCAGGAAGCCAAAGTGTTCCTAAGCAGGAGATTTCAGCTACGGGGGAGGGTCTCCAAGCTCTGGTTGGTTGCTAGCAGTAGCCATGATGCACAATTCAGACACAAGCTTTTGTGGTTACAGAAGCTCTTTGATATCCGTCTTCTGATTGGCTCGCCGTGAGACATCACATCCACATGATACGTACATATCGCAAGAGCACAAATCACAGACCACTTTCCTAAAGGATATTAAAAAGCCTGTCCTAACCACGCCAATCATAGACGAGTACCCCTGTGAATATTAAAGAGCCATGTGTGGTGGCTAACGTAAACTTACTGTACTCCTTCTGTACCAGACTGAACATCCGTTTCGAGTGGTTCGTCACGAGTACATGTACCTTTACACCCCCTATAACAACCTCCATGTATGTGCTGAGTTTGGTCCAGATCCTGGCTCTATTCTGGATCTGGTGATCCAGAGTTGTATCTTTTACAGAGGTTAGAGAAAAGCCACTGCTGGAACTGAATTCCTTGGCGTTTCTCCACGTTTCTGTTGCTTCAAAATGTTTTTCCTTAATCTAAAAGCCAGTCAAGAAACATTTTATCTCCCTTGGAACAAACAAACAAATCTAAAGTCTGAGCATAAAAAGAGGAAGAGAACTTGAAAACACAGGGTCTGTCTCTCTTTTACATGCAAGAGCAGTACTGATAAACCTGCATGCAGCAGTTTCCCTCTGCTGAACTGATCCCTGCTCTCTCTCTGTCTTTTTTGCTGCAGTGTGGAGCTGGACTTCAAGCTGCAGGAGGACAAGCTGCAGCCGCTCATGAAGAGGCTTTGCCCTACGGACGAAACCCACTTCCCCCCTTTGACTTACCCCCAGGAGGCCTTCACCTCCACCCCCAAACGCAAGTCCAAATCGGACTCCAAGAAGCACGCTCGCTGGAAACTTTGGTTCTTATGAAAATAGAAAAAACAGGACTGTCTTTTTCACCGGCTACAAATGCACAGGATTTACACAACCGCCATATTTGTTTGGGTTACCCATCGTCTTTTGTTTCACCGTACTGGTTACTTGGCTTTTTCTTCAACTTATGGAAAGTCCTACCACTGGATGCTGTTCCTGTATTTGGGGATGTGTAGCAGGACACTGGGGTGGATTCCATGGAAAATTCAAAATGTCACGCTTATCAAAAAAAAGGATTTAGAGTTATTTTGAACTAATTCCTTCAAACAGGGTGTGAAATTACACCAGGGAAACAGATTCGGAGATCAGCAAGGTGAGGAGATGAATTTGATTTCCCTCTGTCGATTTGCATATATTTTTCTAGAAGACATCTTCGGGGATTTATTCTATGATAATGGTTCTGTGATCGTCACGTTTCTACTCTTCACCAGTTCGGGACTTCTTCTCAGCGGCCTCCAGGAGAGGCCCGCCACCACGCTCCGAGGTCTACAGCATATCACCGTACTGCAAAGCACAATTAACACTGTTCAGGATACATTTTCTCCAGAATATTTAAAAGACCTATTTTGAGGATTAACTTCACTTGTCTAGATCACTTACTAACCGTGACAGACTTTCATATTCTGTAAAGACAAACCCAAAGGACAAAGGAGTCAGAGATGTTTATTGGAGTTATATGATCAACTTTCTATCCATCGCTAAAAATGTCTCCTTGAATCAACTGACTTTGAAGTAAAGAATGAATAAATGACACTTATTTTCTTAATTACATTTGAAAAATTAGACATCAATGTACGTTTTTTTCTATATAAATATATACCTACTTCATTCACTTTAGGGTTTAAGGGAATATATTCATTTGGTTGCTGTAAAGGGGCTGAGTATTTTAACTAAGATGCGGAAAAGGTGAATAATTCAAGATCTGTTTCCGTACATCAAGTTTCACTAAGTTCACAATTCACTTGCTCACAAAACCTGAAAAAGAGGGAAATCACTGATATGAAGGGAAGGAATTTTCTGGTTAATAACTGAAAATAGTTTTCTTTAAAAGGCAGAATTTGGATGATTGGAAGTGGGGTTGTATATGGTACTTATTCATGGTAATAATTATACTTTAAGTGGTTGTTGGTCAGCATGGACCCTAGTTTAAAGAACTGGTCTGGTAAACAACATGGAAGCTAAGCACAGCACTGCTACACAGAAACTGTATGAATAATGCACTTTAGCCTCTTAGAAAGAGTCCTCTTAAATAAAAAAACATCACTTAATGTGCACACCAGAGATGAACAAGACACCGAGCCCATGGTTTGACATAAACTTCAGTTTTTGGGTCACAGGTTTTGGTTTGGTTTTAGACAGCCGTTGATATCAGAGTGCTTCCCCTTCTGTGTTGGCAGAGTCTATTTCAATGCATTGTGCTGAAATTGTTTTCTTAGATTTCTTACCTCAACTTAAAAAATGTATCTTCACTCAGCAGTAAGAGAAAACATTTAAATACAGACAGTATTTGAAATTCTTGGAGAATTAAGTGAAATTTTTAAAAGCATTTTGCCTTTGTGAACAGACAATGTGAGGTGGCATCCCCAAGGTCATTCACCTGTCATACTATTTTAGTTATACTTAACGGATTCAAAAGATTATTACACCATGGCCAACGATTAAGAGGGTGACCGTATTATTATTAGTATCATATTACAAAAAGTAGTTAGTAAACAAAAGAAAATTAATTTCAATTGCCTCAAACGGAAGAAAATTCATCAAAAATAAATTTTGTCTAACCGAGAAAGTGCAAGGGGTTATCTTGAGTAGTCTAAATTTTTAATCCCAAAACATTTTCTTTCAATCTCTTAAAACAAACCAAAAAATTAACATCCTTGATGTAGAGTTTCCTATGAAATGAAAAGACATGTAACTATATGTCAAATAAGTGTAATAATCCAAGTTTTGGGGCAAAAAAAACATTTTTTCTTCTCAAAATACATATACATGAATATTTATTTACATAAAACCCATTTGTTTCTGGGCATTTGCAGTAATTTTCATGGATTTTAGCCAGGGTTCACATTATCAAAACATGAAATCATATTTATCCAGACATGACAACAGAGAGAATGACACCACACATTTAAAGTTACAATATCGTTGTGGTTTTTATCATTATTTAACAAAGCCATTAAACATTGTTTATAATTATTCGTGCTGATATATGCTCTTAAAAAAGGGCAACATTCATTGGTATGATTGACATTGAGATTGTTTATTGTTGAGATCTTAATTAGGCAAATGTTAATGCAGATTTTTTTCTTGAAACATGCTTTCTATTCCACTTTCCAAATGTGGAATCCAACTTTTGATATATACAAAAAATCTTTGAAAACACACCCCTTACTGACCAGACTCCTGCTGCCTCCCATAAAGAGGGTAGTCCTGGGAGACGGGGCTGTCGAGCTGAAGTAAAATGTTGTAAATAACTGCAGCCATAACACATTTTGGGACTAGATTCATTTTTTAAGGAGGAAATTCATATACTGTTAATAAAAAGTGTGTTTTCGTGATACCCCATGTGCAGCGGTGCATGACTAATGGTGCATTTCCACTGAGTGGTATTGGTTTGACTCACCTAAGACCTCCATGTTGTTTTGATTTTCCATTAGAGATTATGAAACCACACATGAAAATC
The DNA here is from genome assembly GCA_036419115.1 of Scarus forsteni. Lineage (NCBI taxonomy): Eukaryota > Metazoa > Chordata > Actinopteri > Labriformes > Labridae > Scarus > Scarus forsteni. Next base: position 6,423,595 of record JAZDUH010000263.1, read on the forward strand.
ACCACAAGCTTTTTCTATGGCATTTCGACCAGCTTCTGCAAATGGGGATCATGCTGAAAGGCATCTAAAGGTTAAACCTAGTGCACTCAAACATACCTCACACAACCCCACTTATGAAGAAGGACTCAAAGCAAAGTGCACACTGTTAGGTTATTTGTACATGAGAGGGTAACACTGATCTCTGTGATTGTATTTCCCATAGTTCCCTGCATCAGCGTCTAAAAACAAGCCAGAAAGACTGAATGTGCAACTCCTGATCACAACCGGGGCCTCTGCAGAGCAGGGTAGCAGGCACACAGCCCTGCATGCTTTTTACAGGACATTTTCTAGCTTTTAAGAAAACCATTTTTAAACAAAACAACAGTTGATCTTTCCCCTTTTTTTAATTATTGGCTTCTGCTCATCGCCTCCACATCCATTTCACTGTAAAGTAAAAGCCCATCTAGTAATGCCACACTGGAATCAAAGACTATGTACAGCCTGAGAATATTTGCTTTATTATATATGATATAAACATTTTATGGCATCAAATAGGGCTAAAACCATTTTACAGAGTGGGAAAGAAGCCAATACCTAAAAGAAAACAGCATTACGCCACAAAAAAACGCCTGCAGGAGCATTACAGCGACGTCACCGAAAGCCAAAAACACTGCCCGAGATGTGACTAAACTTTTTCAAGGGCAAAAAATAACTTGACCCTCAGTTTTATTTCCGAGGCTGGTTTGACTACCACAGGCTTCAAAAAAACGGCTTCCTGTTAGCTTCATGTGACCCTCATCATCACCCCTGTACACGCAGATTTCTTTCAGTAGTTGCAATGTAGCAACCAAGCCAATACGTAGATGTTTATCTGTACCTTAAAGAAGTGCAATTGATTTATTATGTGCAATACTGTGTATTTTATACTGTTTCTACAAAAATAAAAAAACATATAATAAAGATATTTAATATGCAAAATATGGAAAAATAAAAACAGACATCTACAGAGCTCTCAAATTTTAAAAACGACTGAGAATCTTTTGTGTTGCATACACAGAAAATCTTGTTTTTCTTTAGGGGTAGTTTAGAAGGTGCTGAAGCTGAGCATCTAAATTCAGATTTATCCTGAGCAGTAGGGCCTGAATAAAGGAGGGTCATGGCCGAAGAGTTTGAGAAACACAAATTAAATGGAATCAATGTTGATTGAATGATGTCAGCAGGAATTTCGGAGACAAGTATCTTCAAATATGACCACAAGAGTTGGCTCTAAATGGATTTTAAGTCACTGTATAAGTGGTGTGAGTTGAAGAACCTTTTTCTGGAAATGAATGCATGGTTTGTTTTTTGAGTGAGTGGCAGGGATACATGGTATTGTATTATTGCTTATATCTGACTTGGCAAAATATCTTTTTATTGGAGTATTTTTGGGCATTTTGTGCCTTTATTGTTAGGAGAGAGACAGTGGATAGGCTTGTGAAAGTAGGGGAGAACACCAGTGATATGTATTAACATTCATTTTTGGGAAGTCAATAACAAAATGTCTGTACTTCACAAGAATTTACCTTAATTATTTCCTTATGATGGTCTTTTAGTGATAAAAACAGATGAAGAATATGAACAATAACAGCCGAATCTCTAACTAATGACCATGATGTTTCTTAATCAAGAGATCCAGTGACAACGAGGTGGAACATTTGGTACTTTTAGACATTCTGCTGATGTTACAGGTAATATATGCAGTATATGTTTTTCTAATTTATCGTCCACAAACACAAGCAGAACTTTTAATATCTGTCAACACCAATAATACATTATTTAAGCTGCTATCTGCTAATGTGCACTCCAAACAGAATAAAGAGGAAAGTTGTGTTGTCACAGGGGATGACAATTGTAACAACAACAGAACAAAAAAGTTCCAGTAAGAACCAACAGCTGATCCAACAGTACAATCAGTCAGATAACAAAAAAACTTGACTTCCAAACCACGAAATACATTTGCAACAAATGATTTGCTAGAGAAATTGTTTTCCTTCCTCGACATTTGGCAACATTTCAGGTTTTGTTTTTTCTATTACACAATCAGATGGATGATATGATGAGTCAACCAGCTGGTTGGCTTGCCTGTTAAGGGTTATCCTGGGCAAGAATGGATTTCTTTCATTTCTGCACCAAAATTTTTGTTTTTTTGTATGAGAACATCGCAGAGAGCAAAATTTAGATATTTAGTGGTTGACCCAGTTTCTGAGGAAACTCTTTCAGACTGGCCAAAAAACCTGCTGAAAACCAGGAACAATCGGCTCCTGTTCGCAGTTTGAAAGGGTGTAATCGGCATTTCAACCCGGGTTGATTGACCCTGCAAGGTTTAAATCAGCTCGCCTCCAATCGGCTTCAGTGAGAACATCACAACAGGGTCGACCCTCTTATTTATGGATGGGGTCGGCGTAATGTCCCCACGGCATAATATCACGCCCGCCTCCTCTGTCTGTAACTTGCGTGACTCTTTGCCATTTCAGTAACTAACTGGATCTGCCTTTGTATCATCAGCGCTGAGATTGTACACTTTAAAGAGGAACTAAAGTACAAAGTAAAGACAACTTTGTCCACAGCCTCCATGCTCCCTTCCATTGTTTACATGGAGGAGCTTCATCGCAGAGAAGTCATCAACGTGATGACATTAGCTTTATGCGCCAGAGGAAAATAAACAGCCACACAGCTCATCTGTTGCCGGTTAGACCTGGGTCCTCTGGCGGTGGGAAAAGAGTCACTTGCTGATTGTTAGCGGGTTAAACTGCTTTGAAAAAACAATGTTGACCCACTAATTTTTGTGTGCAGGCAGTAATAGATACAATTTTATTATCAAATGTATTTACTTTGACTAAATTATGATTGTTGAAGGAAGAGGAGATATGTGAAAAGATATTTTCTTACTTGGATGTATCTTACTGTAAGATTTTGGAGAATTATATTCATGTAAAGCAAACAAAACAGACACTATTAAGAGAGGTGAATAAGGAAAAATAAAAATTTTAAATACAGTGGTGAGGCGGCTTAAAGTCAACCACATGGTTACAATGCCAGTCAAAAGGTTAATGACACTGAGCTGTCCAAGAAGTTGGGAATTACAATCTACTTCATGTAAAGCAGTTTGAAATCCTGCAAAATCAGTCCTGCATCTCTTTAGTGCAGCTCTGTGGCTCAACGAGGGAGCAGAATCCACTGCAGAGATTAGCAGCTGAGGGCCTCTGCTCCCTCAGAACCTGCTCCTGATCCACAGCTTACACTCACAGCACATTCGGTGCCCCAGTTATCCTCGCTTTAATGCTGTCTTTTGACTCTGGAGCACGTCTGCACTCGGGGCCTGTTCGTGCACCTGACGGATGTTAGCCAGGGAGCACCACGAGGTAAAGCGGGGACAAAGCTCTGAGTAAAAGCCTCAAAGCTGCTGAGTCACTCTTATCCGGATACAGGAAGCAGCAGGGGACGTTTTTTTTGCTCCGGGGCTACAATGGCCGTCCCAACCTGTCAGGGGGCCACTTCCACGGGGCTTCCCTCAGGTGGATGTTAGCAGCACACTGCAGACAGCCAGGCCAGTGCAGCTTTACATATCCTCCTGATGAGGACTTCTGGTTCGGAGACGTCGAACATCACCACGTCAGCTCCAGAGGTTTTCAAATGTCTGACATGAGCCGCAGCAGGGTCGAGAAATCCAGAAGACGAGGAGCGCAAAGGTGCAGAGAGTGAGTGATAAGTGCATGTTGGAGACATTATGATGCAGTGCCATATCTCACTATGCTTCTTTTTGTAAGAGCTCTGCACCAGTCTGGCCGGCAGGAGAAAGAGAGGGAGGGCGAGGCGACTGAAGATGCTGAGAGAAACATCACGACAGAAGCAGATTTAAAGATGGATGGATAAAGCAGTGACTGATCTGAATAGAGACGACTTGGCTGCAGTATGTTCAGTCTGAGAGTGAAGGCACGCGGCAGAGAACATGCTCAAATCGCCTTTGGCTGGTCAGCCTCATGCTGTCAATCAATAACATAAAGTCCTCCCCCTGCAGCTCCACAATCCATTTTATATGTACACTGCAGGGAAATCTGACATCAAGCATCGCAGCCAACTGTTTATCAATTTATCATCAAAACATGGCTATAAAAGTTGAATGCATTGTCGGAAAAATACACAAGGGGAGCTAACTGTGCAGTATGGATGCACTTCAGCTGCAGAGGACTTTGGTTTACTGTGTTGGTGATGTATGTGGTAACATCCATCTGTTATTTATTACACTTTTAAGGTCACAGGGGGCTGGAGCCTGTTCCAGCTGACACAGGGAAAGAAGGGAGGTACACTCTGGACAAAGTGTCAGCTAATCACAGGGCCACATAGGGAGACAGCTGACTATTTACTCAATAAATCAATTACTTTATTGTCATTGCACATGTAACAAGTACAGAGCAACACAGTTTTTCTTTACAGTACAACCTGTCCAAGAACATACAAAGACAGTGAAATGCATGGAGGAGACAGGATGGGGAAGACTGCAGAGCTGCGCCTTGTTTTCTCAGATAGGAAGAGGAAGACATCGGGAGAGAGAGGAGGAGAAAAAAGGCTGGACTCACATTATGCCCGGCAGAGTACATAGTGAGATAAAAAAAAAATACCACAGCATATGAGCAACATGATGAAGACAAGACAATTAAAGAAAAAACAAAAAACAAAAAAAACTAAGACGAGCAACTATGGTGAGGGGTAGGGTCGTGGAAAGGGGGTGAGACTGGGGAGGCCGAGGGGGAGCGGCAGCCATCATATGCGCGTCTTGCAGCTTAAAAAATCCTTTCTGCACTTTAGAATCTCCCCATTGTTATATAACTTTTAGGGCTGCCAAATGATACAAATTTGTAATCAGATCAACCACAGGGTTGCTGTGGATTAGTTTAAATTAATCACGATAAGATGTCTTTTATTTTAATATATGTGAGGGTGGTTTGCTGCAAGCTGGACGAGTGCTGGCAGGATCCCTGACCGACGCATGCTTCGCGTTAATGTGGTACTTTAAGCTCGAAGTACTTCGATGAAAGAAAACTCCTTTCTGCAGAGTGTACAGTATCACTGTACATCTGTCGGATCAACTGCCCATTTGCGCATGTGCCGCAGCATGCCCTACAGACAGTCTACAAACTTCTTGAAACGTGTTGCTAGAGCCATCTAAGGGATTTTGAGTCATTTTGCTGTGCAGATGGGTTAACTGCATTTAAATGTTAATCAGATTACTCATTATGATGGATTAATCCACGTTAATGCGTTAATTATGACTGCCCTTATAATTTTTTCATAAAATTCTACAAGACAGTTAACATGTACACACTCACATGCAACAAAACAATAAATATAGAAAGAGAAAAACTATTATAAAACCAACTCGGAAACAAAACCAATCATATCATTATGTCGAAATGAGTGAAATAAAGTGATTTCAAATGCCTGTAGCCATTGTGTCGACCCTCCTACCATGGAAGTTTAAAATAAAATGTAAAAAAAGGAGATTATGAATCAATAGCTAGATGAAATAATCGCAATTATGATTTTGTCATAATCAAGCAGCCCTACTAAAGAGTATATGAATCTCAAAAAGTATATCCTGACCTCTTGGAGTAAAACTTTAAATCTCTAAAATGCATGAAGGACTTTTGAAAGACTTTCCAAGTATCAGCAAGTGGCTGCAATTAGGAAGTTAAGGCTTGGGGTCAGTTAATCACGTTTACCCCTGCTCCCTCGTCCCCTTTCCTGTTCTATCAACCATCTCTCTACTCCAACATTAAAGGAAAAAAGAAAAGAAAAGAAACTTAAAAAATAATAAGAGTATTCACCCTGTTGTCTTAATAATATGGTTCCAACTGGCACTGAAAATAGAAAACGTAGAGGCCGATTACAGGCTTTGACAGGAGTTCAGAAACTATCAGGTGATGTTAAGTTAATTTCTTTCAAACAGGAGCGAAACTTTAAAGACGTTGGACACTGCAGCACCAATCTTCTGCTTTCAATCCATGCACTCCATCTGCAGTGCTCCTCCTAAAAAACTAAAGAAATTTAAATCAAGGACGAAAAGGCAGAACTCAGTAATTCCAGCAGGGACAGCCAAAAATCTCTCTGCTAACATCCTGATGTAAATGAATTCACAAGGACTCGTCTCAACCTGTGCGAGGGTGGACAGGAATGTAAAAGCCTGCCTGGATGTCCCCGCGATGCAAATGCCTGGCGATCGCCGTGTCTATGCCGCTAACAGGCGTAGCGCTGCGGTGACAACACACAACAAAAACTGACGCCCGCGAGCCGTCAACTGCGGTCACTCTCATCGGCATTCAGCGTCCGGCGTCACCAGGGGAAAAGGAGAAAGGAAGGAAAAGAAAGGAGGGGGACGAGGAGGACATTAGTGCATAAATCTAAATGTAAGAGGCTGCCACTCAGAAGAACAAGGTCGCTGGTTGGCTGCAGTGTTGGAGCAGTCTGCCTGCAGGGAAGGCCGCAGTACCTGGATCAGAGAGCTGTGACATTTCCTGCAGCACTCGCTACGTCCCTAAGGTGTTGAAACTCGCTTTATTGATCATTACATTTACATTCAACCACTAAATCTGTGAGTAAGAGAGCCCGAAATGCTTCAAGGACAAGCTGCTTCTGTGTAAAAGGGCACTGGGGGTAATAATGCTGAATACTATGCAGCAGCTTCTTCAAGTGCAGTGGCCAGCTTCCTATACAAAGGCAGAGGTCAGCAGGGACAATGAAAGAGGCTGTGTAAAGGGAAGTGAAGTAAGGAGGAGGCACACTGCAGAGCATGTACATATGAAGTAGATATCTGCAGTGAGAGGTTGTGGCCAGTGCAGTTTCATTAACCAGAAAGGACATTGGTGTTTCTTACCTCTATTCGCTGGGAGCATGCAACACTATTTCACCTTCATCACAGGGGGGAGATGCAGGATTAGATGCACTTAGTATAATACAGCGGAGGGGGAACATGAATGTGCTGCTTTCATGAGTTGACAGCCTTTCAGGCAAAGTGGCAGGTTATGTAAAATGTTTCAATACAATTTCTTTATTCTGATACCAACTTCCACGGCAATGCTTGTGTAAGACCATCACACAGCATGTTTTAAAGGTGGGGTGTGAAAAGGTTGGCAGCATTTTGCAAAACAGAAACGGTGAATATAGGACATAATGTTTCTATTTGTATGTAAAGTCCGTCAAAATAGGTATACAAACATCCTCATAAAACTGGTTTTCTTCTTATTAAGTTTAAAAAAGCGCTTTTTATACCTATGCGCAGGTCTCTCTTCTGTGGAGGCTGACATAACGATCGGCCATGTTGTTTACAGGTGGGTTTTGGGGACAAAAAGAGCGAAATGTAATTTTTGAATATGAGACAACAAAAGTTTACAAAACCTATAATCATCATCTTAACTTACCAATGACCTAGCAAGATAATAGTTAAAAAATATCAATTAAAACAGCCCTCACCCTGTAACTGTTGTAAATGACGACCTGTTCATGATCCTTTTTGGTCTTCTATGACTTTTGTCCCTTAGTGATGTGATGTTTTAGTAACAGACAGGCTCATTTCCAAAATCTGAACACTAGATGTCAATAAGATGCCAATTTCTACACGCTGCACCTTTAAATACCAGGAAGTACAAACATTTTACATACAAGTTATTTTTTGGGCATTTGTGCGTCTTTATTGATAGGAGAGAGACACTAAGGCCAGCCAATGCATGTATACATGGGACGTGCTTGGTTACTTGCGATTCATACAAATTAAAACAAAATTTAAACAAGCTTTATTTACACAAAACCAAACCAAGTTTACTTTTCAGGCTTATACTGGCCGATACGATTTTAAACCAATTATAACGTTCATCCCTAATATTAATGCAAAATTACTGCAGCAAGAGAAGAGTTTGACAATATTCCCAAGATTTAAGGTTCAATTAAAGATTATATGAGAAGGTGTGTCCAAACTTTTGGCCTGTACTGTACTTTAAAAAAGGAATGAAGTAATTATACATGCTCAGGAAGGAGTAGGAAGAGGTAAAATCTTTTTGAGTTCCTACTCTCTATTACAGTTCCTCATGGGTCTTATAAAAGAAATTCTGCTATCGATGCAAATATATTATACACAAGTACATTACAAAACATTTATTCAACATAAAGAACTTTATCTACATATTGTATACATAGGCCTGTCACGATAATCAATTAAGCGCATGATAAATAAAAACGTCCTCTGTAAGTTTGCTGGCCTCAATAAGTTGATACGTGCATGCATGTTTGTTTTCCTCCTCTCTCTCTACCAAACAGGCTGGATGAGAAGATGGGTCACTCTGTGCATCTTTCTCAACACCTGGGTGCACTGGTTCTATAGCGGATTTAGCGGATCTATAGCGGAGTGAGCATCTGTCATTCAATCAATCTGTCGTATTTGTTTGAAAGTAGTGGCGATGAAGAAGGGGAGGTGCAGCGGAGCCTTCGTCTTTGACAGTCAACACTTACTGTGGCTTTTGGTCTGCACAGTAAATATAAAAAAAGCACAAAATGGTGCATGCTCACAAGCAGTATCGTTCGCTACATTGCATAAGAATTACAACCCTTCAGTACGGTTGAAAAAGCCAGCAACTTTACAAACATTTGACGGACAGTACAAATTGGCTGGGAGAACAACCACGTCACAAACAATTGTTTTTGATTAGTAAAATGATTGTTATTTACATGCAATTTATCCCAAAAGAGAGTCCATTTCATTTTCATTGGGTCTGTTTTCTCTTTTTTTTTTGTTAAATTTATCATGTTGTTTGTTTAATTTCAAATTTTTCATATTTTTTGTTTAATTTATTTTAATAAAAAGCTCTTGACCTCCCAATTACAGTAAAATACTCTTAAGAAATTTAAGTTTATTGCTGTTGATATGGTGTACTCACTTTATGATGACATATATTATAATTACATTTATGAAATAATGATGTTTCAAAACAATATTGACAATAATACAGCTTATGGGCAATAATTTTTTGGACAATTATCGTCCAGCAAAATTTGTTATCGTGACAGGCCTATGTATACATAACAAATATATATTATATTAAAAATTGCCCAAGTTATGGAGCCTTTATCAAACATTATTTCAACTGCTTTGTCTGATAGGAAGTAAAACAACATGAGGTCTGCATCACTGGTGTTAAATAAAAGATGGGGGTCCTGGACCCTCTCCTGTTTGCTCACGAAGAGTTGGGGGTGCCTCTGCTTAACTCACAGCCTTTTTACCTTTATATGATGCAGTGTGTTTTATAAATCTTAAACCTCAACATTAACTGCTAGCTCAGTGCAGAGCTAAAACCCCTCATTTAGAGAGGAAGATTCGATTTAAGGAACCTGGCCAATCTCTACAACATGAACTCACTTTAAAAATCGAGGAACTCTGTGAGAAAGACGAGTGTAAGAGGACACCGGGGACAAAGGATGTGTGCTATAACACTATGACATAATGCACACACACACACACACTGAATGATTAGTGAGAGATAACTCCGGGTACTGCTGGCTTTATTAAATCACTCTCTGCTGGTGTGGCTCAGTGACGGGTAATAAAAGCAGATAAGCTTCTATTTAAACAGGTGATGCTGCTTCCTGCTGCTCCCCAGATGGAGTGTGTGCAAACAAACACACGACCAAGGCAGCAGGAGGAGGCAGGATGATACTTCACACAGTTACAGTATCAATATAATCAGTCAATATCGTATGACTCCGTTTTCCCCACTCAAAGTCAAGAGAAAGTGTCTTCCTCATCACTTGGCTGTGTTTAAACGGGCTGTAAAAGTGCCTTTAAGAGCCCTCAGAGGATTCTCCGTCATAAAACATTGCGTAAAAACTGCATAAGCTTATTATCCAGCTCTCAATTTCAAAGTCACATCGCAGGCTTACGCTGCTCTAATGAATAAAAACATCGACATAAAGCAATAGAAGGCGTCAAAGAAGAAAGAAGTTGGCATTCATGGGGCTCTTTTGACTCATGAAAACGGAGGAGAGCTTTGTAAGGCAAGCAGAGAACACATTTATGTGATGACTAAAAAGGGTTTTAACTGTAACTAAGCTCTGGCTACGGGTGTGATGGGGGTGAGGATGCAAGTGACAGTCAGAAACAAAGAAGTATTCAACAATCCCAAAACTAACCTGTGACATCACACTGACAGCCATGAGCTTGTTTCCCTTGAAAAACAAACATCATATTGGTTCAAACAGTGACCACGTAAAGCTGGAGACCTTCAGCTAAGTATATTAATGTATTAGTTTTGTTTTTCTTTAAATATATTGACCACTGGCAGACATGTGACAACTCTGCAGCTGATCAAGAGGGAAAATGACGTACTGTTTTTGTCCAAGAGTTACTGTGAATTTCAACTCATACTTTAAATATAAATAAAAAAAATTTCCACAACACTCGATTTACAATTTTAAGTGATTTTTCCCTCCCTAAAAGAAACAAAACTCCCAGTGACATAAAAATTAAACAAATCAAGTTTTGCCTTTATTTTGTCTAAATGTTTCCCTCTTAAAGTCAAAGTCTGGGTCATAAAGGTTGATGATGTAGTATAAACGTAGGCAGGTTTGTCTACATAAACACTAAAAGGCTGAGGTATTTTTACAGTATTAGCAAGAAACTCTGATCAATATTTAATCTACTTAAATAACAAATACAAGCCTATAAAAGTGCTTGTGCAAACCCTACAAGGCCGACCATCATGAAAACTGTAATTTTTTTCAAAAATGGCAACTACTTACAATTGGACTAAGACAAGAAAAAAATCTTGATTTTTATTTTTTAAAATCTGCTGCAGAAAATAATTGGAATTAATCCATTTAATCGATTTTTTGCCCAGCTCTAGCTCCAGGTTTATTTTGGGGCCAAGCAAAGGCTATAAATGTCAGAGACACTGTTTAATGAGCTTGGGCGTCTTGGGAGCATTCACTAACAGAGGCTCAAGCGTGGGACAAAGGTGAGAGAGGTGTTTATGGTGCACACACTGTGATCTTGTAGCAAACAAAAGCTTTGTGGCTGTCTTCATAATTACTTAGTTTTTAACTTTTCATGAAAATATTGAAATGTGCTCAACAGACATGAGAAGTGTATCCCTTTCTGTTTTCTTTTTTTATTATTTTCTTTTCATTTAGAATCTAAGTTTTGAACACGTCAATTCAAATCAAGGCAAAATGAGGTAAAATGACAAACATGAATAATTATGAGAAGAAAAAAAAGACATTAAAGTAACACTGATGTGCAGCAGAGAATCCAAGGGATTGCAGTTTAGCTAATGCTGATTCTACCAAAAATTTGATCAAAGTGGGGTGATAAACTCAATCCAATTTCATCAGTATTCCTCAAACACATCACTTTTTAATCTCAAAGTAAAAGTCAGTTTTTCCATAACAAATATATCATGTATTTCATTTAAGCAGCCAACATGACTCTATACAAATAAGCTTTAGACGATTTGATGTGGCAACTGTCGCAGGTACTGAAACAAAATTCTGTTAGTCTTCAAATCTTTTTCCATGCTGTCTCTGATCGACTTCCAGCAATTTTTAATCTCAGAACACTCCCAAAAAACATGGTAGTGGTTTGCTTTCGTTTTTCCACTACCTCTCCATCAGTCTGTCTGTCCCTCTGTTTGCTCCTTTTCTGTTTTCATCACCTGATAAAAAGTCACATGGCACTAGCTGGCATTAGCATTGGCTAATTCTTATGTTGCATATGGTACACTGCTTTCCAGTGAGCTGTACTGCACTTCACAAAATGATTTTCAAGGACCTACAACTGTAGTTTCACGTGTTTTTTAAAGCACACAAAGAGACAACAATGATTAGATTTGCAGTGGTTATCATTTAGTAAGTAACTTCTTAAAGATGTCTGCACTGAACTCTACACCTGGACTTGCTAACACAAGCTAATGGGCTAAAACTGAGAACAATGGGGGAGGTCTCAAAGCTGCAGTCTTGTTTATCTTGTTTGTAGAAGTACTATATTATACAGAGGAGGCATGTTAAACTCACTAAAGGGTAAATAAAGCTCAATAACGTATGATATGACCTCTTTAATATGAAACTCTAACTCAGTAAATTGTACTAAGGTGTGATTTATAGTGTGAATGGTTGTTTGTCTACATATTAGCCCTGTGATTGGCTGGTTACCAATCCAGGGTATGTCCTGCCTCTCTCCTATTGACACAGGACAGGCTACTAACCATAGACAAGACCCAAACATAATAGGCAGCATAGATAATGGATTGGTGTATGTTTAAACACAATCTGACATTGCTATGATGATATGGACTCCATACATGTATAAAGATACAGAGTGTATGTAAGACAACGCTTAGTTTCCTAGCATACAGTAACTTCGCTGTTTTGTACAAAATTTGCTGCTGCAACATGATTTTTCTGAATTTCTCGGGGATTCAAATATTATTTCCCCACTAAACTGTCACAAATAAATTAAAATGTAGATTATAGCCAGCTTTAACCTCCTGTAATTGCTTTAAAAGGTGAGAAAACTGGGCTAATATACTACAAAAGTTTGATTCCCCTCTTAAAATCAGTTGTAATTTACTTTGATAAATTCAGACTGTTGCGCTGTTTATGGCAAAGGCTTCACCCACAGTAATGCTATAATCATGATTTAGTGCAAAACCTTAAACAACACATTTATGATTTCTCTACAGCTGATCTATGAAGGATATAAAGGGATGAAGTCACTACTTTACACAGTCACACATGTCACCACAACACCAGAACATTGCTTGCACAGAGGAAAGAAAAATGTTGAGGCTAACTTTGCTTTTTCCCACCAGTCATCAGTCTGTTTTGATGTAAAGATTGATCAATGGTGGCCATTTTGTTCATTCTCATCTCTGAATTATTTCCCTAGCTGCTGTGTGCATCCATCACATCAGGTAGTTGTATTGAGCCTGAGCTCCTTCATGTACGCTGGGTATTACATAGTACAACAGGTTGCACACATTCAAGAAAAATGCCAAAAAAAGGGGGGAACAACACTCTGCTACTAGATTCCTTAGGATAATCTACAGTGTTGAGTCTCAAACAGGTTTTTAATAAATGAGGGACCAAACACAAACCCCCCTCACTCACCCACACTGGCACACAAACAGCTGGCTGCAGACTGATACGAGCAGATCAAAGAAACTCTCCGACTGAGCTTTCTGCCAAGGTAGACTTTACCCTTAATGATAGCTCTGGAGCAGAATCGGGAGTTGCAGAGGGCCCGTGGGACTTTAACTGGTTGCGGAACAGGAGCCTCCAAATTGGAGTGTGAATGTGTGCACACACAGGTGCTGGAGTGTGTGTGGAAAAACAAGAGGACAAAAAAGAGAAGAGACAGACGGAGAGTTGGTGCAGAGGTAACAGTTCAGAAATCAAACACACTTACTATGTGAGGAGAATCTCGACCCATGGAGATGACCGTCCGGTTCACCGTCCGCAGCAGCTTCTCCATGATGATCTGGATGTGCCACTGAGTGGGGCCCTGCAGAAGATTCAGACAGAAATTAATAAATGGATTAAACTTGTATCCATGTTGTGGTGATGATGTTAGCAATAATACAACACCTTACATGTATTTTGTTTTATTTAACCTTTACTTAACCAGGTAATTTCCCATTGGGATCATGATCGCATTTACAAGAGCATCAGCAAACGTCATAAACAGAATTTTAAGAAAAAAGTAAATAACAAACAGTAAATATGGAAAAGGATCCAAAAGATTCACAGACATTAACCCTTTAACTTCTATTTTGTTGGTAAAATTGTGTTCCTACCTCTTCAATTAGCAACATTTCTACTTTTATGTTTCAGATTACCTAATCAGAAAACACAAATGTAGGTCAACCAGCAGGTTGGCTTGCATGTTAGGGGTTATCCTAGTGTGATTGAATTCCTCTTATTTCTGCAACCAAAAAAACTGTTTTGTTTTTTAACATGAAAACATCACAGAAAGCAATATTTAAACATGTAGCAGCTGACCAAGTTTTCTGAGGAATCACTGATAATTTTTATTTCCTTCAACTACATTATGATTGCTGAAGGATCGGGATATATTTGAACATCTTGGTAACACTTTCTATGAAGCCCACATTTATAATGTCTTATAACGGCATCCATAAAGCATTATAATGCATTCATAATGCTCATGACTACACCTATAAGAAAACATAATGCTTCATGATGCTTTATATCAACGGTCATAAAACATTATAATGTCATTTATAATGAATTATAATGACTTGTTCCATAGATATATTATAATGAATTCATTATAAGTGATATCATAATGTTTTGTGACGGTTGATATAAAGCATTGTGGATGTAGTGTTCATGAGTATTCATGAGCATCCATGGAACAAGTCATTATAATTCATTATAAATGACATTATAATGTTTTATGACCATTGATATAAAGCATCATGAAGCATTATGTTTGCTTATAAGTGTAGTTATGAGGCATTATGAAAGCATTATAATGCGTTATGGATGCTGTTATAATGCATTATAAATGTGGGCTTAGTGTTACCAAAACCTTTTTAACTTCCCTCAATGTATGTTCATACTGTTCGATTTCTGAGGAGCTATACCACAACATTTCACTTCTGATTTATTTTGGATTTCAAACAATTATATCCATGCACAGCTACGCCACAGTTCATACAAACATGGGCTACGAGATTTACAGTGGTATGGCAGCAAAAAGTCAACTGTATGGCTACAATGCCAGTCAAAGGGTTAAGGTTGCACAATGTAATATCCCAGCTCTCAGCTCTCCAGGGGCCTCTGTGGTCGATGAGTGTAACTGCACTGTCGTACGCCAATGTGCATTTGTTGACAGAGAAGCGAGCCGACAGGACGTCCCGAGAGACAAATAAACCATGTGAACTGATAAGGTACAGTGTGATCATGTTTCTTTTTGAATAAATCATCATGTACTTTACAAGTCCAACAATAACAGGGTTAAATCAGCACTGGTCACATTCTCGCTTCGCTTCCCCCATGATAACAGCTCTACATTTAGCTTTCTTCTTCATCTTCTTGCTTAACGGAGGGTGGTATCCAACATCAGAGGAGCATTACCACCACCTATCATGCTAGAGCAGGGGTGGGTAACTGGTGGCCCGTGGGCCACATGCAGCCCTTTACCTCATTCAATGCGGCCCACCAATCATTTCCAAAGAAAACAAATTGGACACATGAAGAAATCACAACAACTGCTTAATACGTTTGATCATGAATAACTAGTACTATAAAAGGTGACGAAATATTTCTGCTAACCTTAGATTGATCGTACTCTTTTCCTATTCTTTTATTTCATTAAAAAGAAGCTTAAATTGGCTTAACGTGTGTCATGATCATTAAATCATGGATTTCTTAATTGTGTATAAATTCAAATATATTCATGTTGGTATAATCCTTTCTTTAAGATAAATATTTGCTTCATTTATAATTTTCTACTCATTCAGAGTGCCTGAAAATATGTAAAAGTGCGGCCCTCTGGCACTGAAAAATAAATAATGTGGCCCTCTTGATTTTCAAAGTTGCCCACCCCTGTGCTAGAGTGTGAGCTAAAGATCTCTGTTTCCATTAGGAAATCATTCAATCTGTTTCAAAATTAAAAAGTGCATTAAATTCTACTTTTCCCAATGTTTATTTCACCTTGAGGGGGAAGTGAGGTATGCCGTAAAGCAGTCAAAACAGTAAAAATTTGTAGTTTTTAGTTTTTTAGTTCCTACCATCCACATCAGAGTTACAAAGTGCAGTGAAGGTGATACAGACCCTCAGACCATGACAGAGGTGTCATTCGACCTGTAGTAAGGTGATGTACAATCACAGTGATTCTAGAAATATTATATTAGGGTGGAAAAACGACATTGCGTTGGTTTAAAGGTGCAGTGTGTAGAATGTTTCATTTTATACATCCACTGCATTTCGCTAAAAAACAGAAACGGTGAATATAGGAGATATATGTTTCTATTTGTATGTACAGTCCGTCAAGATAGTACAATCATCCCCATAAAACGGCTTTTTTATTTTTATTTAGTTAGAAAATTTTTTATAAAAAAAATATAAAAATTACACTAGGCCGACATATTGATCCGCCGTGTTGTCTACGGGTGGTTTTTAGGGACAAAAAGAACGAAAAGAGGGGTGCTGGTTTGGCGGAGTGGTTAGCAACCAGGCATCCCATGTACATGCTTCTGCCGGTCCAGGTTCGAATCCCACCTGTGACCAGTTTGCAGAGTGTTTTCCCCTACTCTCTCACCCCCTTTCACAAGCCTATCCACTGTCTCTCTCCTATCAATAAAGGCACAAAATGCCCTAAAAATACATTAAAAAAAAAAAAAAAAAAGAACGAAACGCGAATCTGTCCGCCAGTTCTGAAATCTACTTGGAGTGCAGACGAAGAAGAGGAGAGGATGGCAGTGGATGCATAAAAAGTTGTTACTCTGTCCTAGGGATTCAAACTGTGTGTATACCATGGATGTATTATAAGAACTGGATAGCGTGGCTCCGCCTTCCACCATGTAATGGTTTTGAAGGCATAATATCCCCTGTCAGGACGCCGCCATTGTGCAGCCAGTAGAGAATCTGGACCATATCTGGACACAGCTGTCGTAAACGGTCGCAAAACTCCTCAGCATACGCCGTACACAATCATTGTGAAGCTGCCGTAAACCGCAGTTATTTTTTAAACTCTAATAACTGATGAAAAAGAAACTTTTCAGAAAAAAAGAGGACTTGGAAAAAACGTAGCCCAATAATACTTTCATATCACCACAGCATACGGGTGGGAGAAATATTTCTACGAGGTGTATTAATTTTTTGAAGTTTCACTTTGGCCCGTTCAGATGAATAGGGAAGACGGAGAGTTGACCTATACTGCAGTCAGTCACCAGGGGGAGCAGTTTTTGTGGAGACTTCACAAAAACCCAGCAACATGACGTCCATGTTTTTTACAGTCTATGGTGTATACACACACACACAACATAAATTGTGTGCTGTGTTCAGGATCCTTTTTGGTCTTCACAGGATTCCGTTGCTCAGCGACATGACGTTTTGGTTATGGTTAGGTTCATTCTAGAATCTGAACGCTAGATGTCGCTAAAATGCCAAGTTCTACACACTGCACCTTTAAGGGATGCAGTACAATATGGCTTCTTTTGGTTCAGAGTGAGCTGATGCAGTACAACTGCTTTTATATCACACAATCATAATCTGATATCTGATTAGGTGAGGAATATTAGATGTCCCTAGAAAGGAAAACCGCAGCATAAATGTAATTACTCTCTGAAATTATCAGCTTCCTGCCAAGCATGAGAAAATGTCTATTAACTATTAAACAGCATGACACTGCTGCACAGGTTTATTCTGCCTATTTAATCAAACTGGCAGGAAATATTTTAGGGGCACATTTCTTGGATAAAAGGTGTAAATTTGTCAAAAACATAACACACAGCATAAACACGTTGTTCTATCCAAGATAAAAAAGTGATTCATTTATCGATGAGTCACTCATTCACTTCCTAACCTGCTTTCTCTGCCAAAATTCTCCGGCATTTTCATAGCAACTATATTTATCCCACTCATTACTGGCATGACTCACAGCAGAGATCAGCCTGCTTTGAAAGAATTAAAGGCAGAAAAGAGAGATTTTTTTCACTTTTGACTTCAAAAAAGACCTTTGCTCCGCTGCATTCAGAGCTTCTAAGGTTCCAAATTTGGCACATTTTATTTGCTTTCATGGAGATTTTAAGTGAATGAATGGTGTCAGCATCACTGAGCAGTTGGTGCAGACAACTGTTTAGTTAGTCACAACTGTTGGCCTCCGATCAGCTCATTTAGATTGTTACAATTCAACAGAGAAAAACAGATAACTTCACTAAAAAGGTGGGAGAGTTTGTTTTGCAACAGTCTAAAAAGAGGCTTCTGTTGTGTCAGTTTTCTTAATTGATCTTTCCACATTAACTGTTTGTTTACTGAGTGATCAATGAACTTTATGTTCTAAAAATCACAGTTGCTTTTGTTCTGTTTTTTGTTTTTCCTTTGGATGTGTTACATGACTCAACTGAACTAAACAACTTTTCAAAATGTCAAACACTGCAGCAGGATGGTTGCAACATTCTGAAATTCAGTGGCTATTCCAGGACCTACAATAACGCCCCTTGGACCCCCACTGACCACGGTTACATGATGTTTTTAATTCAGAATGAAGTATTCAGAATTAAATAATTCAGAATTAAAATATTCTCCTTTGCCTTTACATGGAAACAGTCATTTTGAAGTGAGGTTTTCATGGACATCAACACATTTATTCTCCTTTATTTAATTCTGCTTAAGGTCTGGGGGAGGACGTGACGTATGTAAGTCTATCAAAAGAAAACAAACTCCATTTCAGCATCTTCAAGGTCTCTGTCAGGGAAACCTCATCCAACTTGGATGATAAAACTTTAGAAAGGTCTGCATTTTTAGGCTTGCGTCCACCCACTCTTGCCATTATTTCAAAATCATCTGAGACTCTAATTTAACAATTTGTTTTGGCTCGAGTCCAATGTTTGCTTCAGGTGGCCATCTTGTTCCCGTCAGCATGACAGGACAAGGGAACGAGCATGTGCAGTTTAAAGTGAAATGAATATAGGCCTGTCACAATAATCTATAAATCGATTAATAAAAACGTCCTCGGTAAGTTTGCCGGTGTGAATAAGTTGACACGTGCATGCATGTTTGTTTTCCTGCTCTCTCTCTACCAAACAGGCTGAATGAGAAGATGGGTGTAACTGTCTCTACACCGGAGCGCATTGGTTCTATAGCAGATTCAGGGGATTTATAGCGGAGTGAGCATTTGTTAGTCATTCAATCTTTGTGGGGGAGGCGGGGCCGCTCACGCGTACACACACACACAGAGCTATGTAGTATCGAGAGGAGCAACATGGAAACAAACACTTATATGAATGACGGCACGAAAGCTACGATTCATAAGCCGGGTGCCACAGCCCAAGTGTGGGAATATTTTGGTTTCAAACAGAATGAACAAGGTATGAGCCCATGAACACGACGAGCCGATATGTTGCATTATTTGAAAGTAGTGGGGACGAAGAAGGTCAGCCAGTGCTTACTGAGGCATTTGGTCGGCAAAGTAAATATAAATAAAACAGCGAAAAATGATGCACTCACAGACAGTGTTTTTCGTTACAATGCAAAAAAATACAGTTGAAAAGCCAGCAATGTCACCAACATTTGACAGACAGCATGGATTGACTTAGAGAAAGTACATGTCACAAACAATTCCTGAACTGTATAAACTCTATTTTATCTATTTTGTGTGTTGTTATTGGATTTTTTTTTTCTTTACAGAGATAGAGTCTATTTTTTATGTTTTTTGATTAGTATAATGATTTTTATTGACATGCATTTTTTCCTAAAAAAGAGTCCATTTCATTTTCATTGTTTTTTTTCTCATTTTTGTTTGTTCAATATGTTATATTGTTTGTTTAATTTATTTTATTTAAAAGCTCTTGACCTTCCAATTACAGTTAAATACTTTTAAGACATTAAAGTTCATTGCTTTTGATACGGTGCAGCCTACTCACTTTATTATGATATATATTATAATGACATGAATGATGAAATGACATTTTGAAATAATATTGACAATATCATCCTTTATCTGCAATAATTTTTTGGACAATTATCATCCAGCAAAATTTGTTACAGTGACAGGCCTAAATATATACATGATAAAGGAATTATTCAATTTGGATTTAAACTCAGAATTAATCAGCCACAGACTTCAGAAGTAAGTTTAGCACAGAATGGTATTTAGGTTTAGGTGTTTACAAGGCCATTTTAAATCTGTTCAAAGAGGATTTAAGTTTTATTCCTAATTAAAGGGGAATTAAAGCTCTCATGTAAACATAGCCATTGTAAAATCAACAGGAAATCTGCCATTTGGAATCAGTTTGATTCAATAAAGTGACTGTTTAACTACTCCAACAACAAAAAATAGAATAAAATAGATTTATTTAAAAATGCAAAGGACCAAACTGTGGTATCTGTAAAAAAAAGCACCAGTTTAATTTTTCAATTTAATTGGATGAGAAATGAAAGTTAAAGTTCAAAGTGCTCTGGAGAAACTTTATGTCTTATTGTTTGGTGAGGATATTTTGTGTCCAGCATAACTGATGCAAGCCAGAATGATTTATGCACTGCAGACTTTTGCTTTTGAGCTGTAAACACCCAAGGGGCACTTGCACCTTTATCAGAAGTGGGACAATTTTCCTTGGACCTGCTTATTAGCAAACTTGCAGCAGGCATTTGGCTGTTTTTTCCACTCCACTCCCCTTACCTGTCTGTGAGGGGAATCTTCTAAGCAAAGCCGAGCTCTGCAGCATCAACCTAAACTTTCAATAATTTACACGGCTCTTTCTGCGGTTGAAGAACTTGTGCGCGCCGGCCTGTGCATGAGCAATCACACAATCACAGAGGAGAGCCGAGGGAGAGTAAACTATCTGAAGAGGGAGTTTTAGATACTGCCTTCCAACGCTGTTGGTGTGACACACATTTCTGTGAGAACCCAGAGGAATCCTGGAGTTTTTTTTTTATTGGAGGAACATCCTGGCCTGTTTAAACTTCCAACAGAAAAAAGACAGAGCACGAAGAGAAAGACTTATTTTGTTATTCCATTTGAGCTGGAGTCTATTTCCTCTGTTTGGTGTGTGTGCTGATTATCTATGAGAGTGTGCAGAGCAGTAGAGGTGTATAAATGTTAGAGGAAGTACCACCTGGCAATCACATGGCTCTACAACTATACAACAACTGAGCACTTACAAAGTAGCAGTGGGAGATCTTTCTGGAAGTGTTACTGGAAGCAATCTTCTGTTTATGATGGCATACTTATAAGTGGAAAACAAACAAAGAAAGGCTTTCAGACACTATATTGCCAAAAGTATTCGCTCACCATCCAAATAATCAGAATCAGGTGTATAAAATCAAGCACCTAGGCATGTAGACTGCTTTTACAAACATTTGTGAAAGAATGGGTTTCTCTCAGGAGCTCAGTGAATTCCAGTGTGGAACTGTGATAGGATGCTACCTGAATAACAAATCCAGTCGTGACATTTTCCTCGCTCCTAAATATTCCACAGTCAATTGTCAGCTGTACAATACTTGTGGGACTGCACTGTGCCAAGTGTAAAGTTTGGTGGAGGGGGGATTATGGTGTGGGGGTGCTTTTCAGGAGCTGTGCTTGGCCCCTTCGTTCCAGTCAAAGGAACTCTGAATGCTTCAGCACACCAAGACATTTTGGACAATTCCATGCTCCCAACTTAGTGGGAACAGTTTGGAGTTGGCCCCTTCCTCTTCCACTATGACTGAGCACCAGAGCACAAAGCAGGTCCATAAAGACCTGGATGACAGAGAGTGATGTGGATGAACTTGACTGGCCAGCACAGAGTCCTGACCTCAACCTGATAGAACACCTTTGGGATGAATTAGAGGGGAGACTGAGAGCCAGGCCTTCTCAACCAACATCAGTGTGTGACCTCACCAATGTTCTTCTGGAAGAATGGTCAAAAATTTCCATAAACACTCCTAAACCTTGTGGACAGCCTTCCCAGAAGAGTTGAAGCTGTTATAGCTGCAAAGGGTGGACCGATGTTATATTGAACCCTATGGATTAGGAATGGGATGTCACTTAAGTTTCTTATGCAGGTCAAGGCAGGTGAGCGAATACTTTTGGCAATATAGTGTAATTTCAAATACAGTGGTAAGGCAGCAAAAGGTCAACCACATGGTTACAATGCCAGTCAAGGGATAACCTTCGATCTCAATCATCCCCAGTCATCCCCAGAGCTGAAACTTTTGCTGAGTAAAGATAATGCCACTATCCCTGAGATGTCACATTACCAGGCACGAGACAGCCTCGATCCTGGACCTCCTCAGTGTAATGATGTCATCCTTAAGCGAGGGTGGACTTTTGTGCAAAAGCTAACTGATGGCAATCACAAAAAGCAAAGAGAGTCCCAGCCTCTGTTATTGCCAACACAAGGGCCTGTGGGGCCTAAAATCACAGGCATACCAAACAGTAAAATAACAGACAGAGGCAGACTGTGGAAGGAAGATGTCGAGGAAAAAGGTGGATAATCCCTTGCTGAGAGGAGAGTGGGAGGCCTGACGATGTTGGGGGTTTGAGAGGGCCTGAGGGAGGACATCAGGAGTCTGGCCATGGAAGATGATAAAACACTTGTGAAGCTACTGAGTGTTAGAGTGTGAGTGCATGTGTGAGGATGAGTGATGCCTGAGCGGAAAAACATAGGTTTGAAATAGAAAATTTGTCCTGCTGTTGGCGGGATAATTCCTGGTAAATCCCATGGAGTTAATTAAAATTTTAGTAGAAAGTTTTATTTCTTTTAACAATATTTTAGACAGTTTTGTGGAGTTTACACATTTTTACTAAAAAGTCAGGACAGTAGAGGGAGTCACAAAATGGGATGAGCTTTATCTGTATTTTCTACTGTTTCAAAGATGAAAAATGTTTGCTGGAGTTTTCCAAAATATGAATGTGTGGACTTAAGAACAAATGCACAGAAAAAGCTGCATTTTCAATCTTTCGTCTCCAAGTATCAAATCAGTAAACTAGTTGGCCATGGCACCATTTTAAAAGTATTAATGTAGCACATTTTTAGTGGAAAGCTACAGCCATCCCTTCGATGGACTTTTCTGAAGATCCGTTTTTCCTCCCTGATGAAGTTGTTAGTAGTGTCATTGCTGTGATGGAGGTGAAGAAATGCAAAGAGCAGGAAGGAGTGCGAATTCAGCAGCAACAGAACAAAATCCTGCATCTGCCTGCAGGTTTGTGCAGAGGCACTGACATGTTTCCAAGTTCTTTAGAGCAAAACCATTATGAAAAAAAAACAGAGATACCATCTTCTTTTCTATCAAACAACAATATTCTCGCACGTTTGACTTGCAGAACGTACAAATCAAAGATATAACTGTTTTTGTTAATTATTTTAAAAATAAAAATGATCTTTAATCAATGTTTTGATCTTCTCATTATATGGTGAAAGGGTCTGAACCACCACGATAAACTGGCACTCAAGAGGTATTAATTTGGGCCATTTGGAGTCCAAACCTCATGATAAGAACCAGTGTTCATTCTGACAGCACTTTCTAATTTAGTGTTAGTTATAGATTTCTGCCTAAAATATCATTTAGTTTTAGTCATAGTCATCTAAATTGTTTCAATTTCAGTCTAGTTTTAGTTGAAAAAATTTCACAAAATTTTAGTCGACAAAATCTACTGTAAATTTCGTCAACCTAAATAGAAGTGTACGGCATTTTTTATTTTTTCTTGAATTTCTAGAGTTATGTTTTACACTTGGATAATATGAAAAATCTAATAACCTTTTATTGAATGCTGGCAAAGTTTGAAAGTATAAATTCACAGAAATAAACTGAACTTTTGTGTGAAATGCAGTCACCTTTATTTAGGCTACCTGGCAAAGCATCTTAGTTACAATACCAGAATTGACAACAAACAGTGAACCTGCTCTACGTGAATATATCAATTCATAAAGAGAGCAGCTCTGATTGGATCACTCCACAACTTATCCCACCACCATGAAGAGAAGGCAGCTGTGATTGGATGTCCCTCTGAAATCAAACAACCTTTCCACACAACCAAAGCAGCTGTGATTGGATATATTCCTAACTTGTTTCTACTTTCTACATGACCAAATTTGGTCTGATTAGATTAAGTCTCTTAAACATTTTAGTTTAGTTTTTATTTGTTGAGGAAAATGTCTGTGCTTTTAGTTTTAGTTCTCGTACATGTGCACTTGTTTTTTTTAGTTACTTTCTAGTTTTCAAAAAAGGTTGTTCACAAAGACAATGATTAAAAAAATTAGTCAATAAAATTAACACCAATAAAGAATGTACAGCTAGTGAGCAGATTTAATGTTGATTGCAGAGAGCCAACAACATCTATAAAATCATGTTTTATGGTAATTTTGGAAAGGAATTGAGTCCTACAAATATCCAAACTGTTGCCCTAAAACCTTTGGATGATGTCAGTTAAATGTTTGGAAGGTTTGTGCTGCCCTTTTAACACGTCTTGAGTCTCTTGACAATTAAATTAATTTGTTTGGCCAATTTCTGCTTATAAATGACATACATTGCAAAAACAGCAATCAAATGAATGAACAAAAAAGCTTCAACAAGCAACATAGCTGGAGACTTTCATATGGACAACACTGCTTCAAATGTGGCTGTAAATACGGACAGCTACAGCAGAGCTCATCCCTCTGCTCCTGGAACATGTTCATGGAGACGAAAATGGCCTCCAGTCACTCAGAGCAATGAATTACCACGAGCAGCCAACTCTACAGGTGAGTAAATTAACACCGCTGTTAAATGTGTTCCTTCCAGGGTATGTGGAGCAATAAAATAAGCCCAGAGCAGCAAACTGATTAGTAGCTGTTCAGTGAAATCACCACAACTGAGCTCTGAGTGTGCCTAAGCCTCTTGTTACGCCGCTGTTTGTCCCAGAGGTGTGTGAGAGTACAGAGAGCCGTGTTCCTCACCACGTCCTTCCTGTAGAGCACCTCCAGGATGTCGCTGAGCAGCTGGCAGCAGGCCTTCAGCTCCTCCCGCTTCTCCAGGTGGAACTTCAGCTGCTCCGTCATCAGTGGCAGGAGGATTTCACGGCAGTCTGCGGGGACGCGTCAAACACACACAGTTAGATCGCTGCCAACACACAGAGGAACTGAAGGATCTGACAGCAAATGATGTCGACAGGCTGGATGAAGATGCGTGCAGCTTGTTGTTGGCTGCCTTAGAGCTCAAACTACTGAAGTTAAACCATATAAGGGGTTGTCAAAATACCAGGATTTCCAACTAAAATTAGCCATAGACCTTGACATGTTGTGATTGGGGACAAGAGTTAAACAAAGAGGTCTGTTTGTGCTACTGCTGCCCTTTAGCGTTAGCATCTTATGTGTCTTTTACATTATTTATTTATTTGTTTGTTTATTTAGGGGCCATGCAAGACAAGGACTGTCAAGCCAGAGTTAGCTATAAGCTAATTAACATCTTCGGCCACTGGGCAGGAAACAGAAAAATATACAATACAGTAATAAAATATACAATACAATAATAAAAAACACTAATAAAATACAAAAGTTATAAACCAGATAAATTAGCATTTAAAACAACAACATTCAATAATAGTCCACGGTTAACAGCACACTAAAACATTTCATTGTTATCTCATTGTTACTGGGCTCAACTTAACCCAGGTATTCTGGATTTTTGACTTCTTTTTTGGGGGGTTAGACCTCCTAAACTGTCTTCTGCTTAAAAAAATACATTGTTTTGCTGTTTGCAACCATCTTTGTACAAACTGATCTCCAAACTGTTAAAAAGCCCCAAAAGGGCGGGCAGCTCTATCACCTTTGTTTCCTCCTTTGTTTCAGTGTTCATTTTGACAGCACTTTTTAATTTAGTTTTAGTCTTTTCCCTAAAATATCTTGAACTTTCAGTCATAATTTGGTCATCTAAATCTGCTTAAATTTTAGCAAAGCTTTAGTTGATAAAATTTCACAACATTCTAGTCAACCAAATCTACTGTAAAGTTAGTCAACTAAAAAGTGTAAAGTCTAGGGTATTTTTGGGGGTCCTTAAATTTCTGAAGTCATGTTTTAACACTTGTATGAAATTAAGCATTTACTAACCCTTTACTGAATGCTAGAAAAATCTGAATGCATAAATTAACAAAAACAAATTAAACTTTTGTGTGAAATGCAGTCACCTTTATTTAGGCTACCTGGTAGAGCATCTTAGTTACAATACCAGAACTGACAACAAACAGTAAACATGCTCTACATGAATAAATCAATTCATAAAGCGAGCAGCTCTGATTGGATCGCTCCACAACTTATCCCACCACCACAAAGCTTTATTAGTTACTGTCTAGTTTCTGTCAGGGGAAAAAGGGTTGAAGATGAAATGACTGTCTGAGTTCCCATAATGGCCCTTTTCCATTAGCCCTACTCTACCCGGCTCTACTCTACTCGCCTTGGGCTGCTTTTCCTTTCGCCCAAGTCGCCTGCCCAACGGGGTGAGCACCACTGCAGTGATGTCATTTTGAGACACAACAATCTGTGGCTTTTTGTCAAAACCGAGTAAAAAAGGAAAGCAGAAGAAGCCTACAGGTGGCAAGAAGAAATACCCCTTGAGAAGCACAGGAGAGTTTTGGAAGGTATACAACAGAATGAAGCCGAGGACGAGAGCAATCGAGCTGCAAAGGAAAGTCGTATAAGCTAATGGTAGCTACCGCTAGCATGCTAGGTCATCGCGCTCATAACTCACCGATGACGACATTGCCTGGCCAATCAGTAGCCGGCAGTTGGTGACGTCATCTTTCAGTATCGACTCAGCTCACTTGGAACCAGAGCGGAGTAGGTACTAAAACTAGCTTGTTTTAGGAGGTACCAGGCTAGTGGAAACACGCTGTAAATCGAGTAGGGCCGAGTAGAGTAGGGCCAAGGCGTGCTAGTGGAAAAGGGCCATAAATGATACAAATGATGCATTTAGTAATTTAGCAACCTATTCAATCCTCTTATATTGGCTTGAACCACCCTTTAGTTAAACATGCCACAGTATTTCGGCTATCTTCAAAGCGGAAATGGAATTCTGGCATGCAGGGCAGCACTCAAACGGCTTGTGGAGACTCTAACAGAGGCCAAAACAATCCATATTTTTTTTATTAAACCCTCTTACTCCAGTGTAAGGTGCATTCTTTGCATGTATGAGGATCATGTTAAAGCCTTGGGATAAAAGCTGAAGTTAGGTTTGTCATAAAGCAGACAACCAGTAAAAGATGGGTTAATCCAATACTTTGTAGATGAATGGAAAAAGGAAGATTACAGAACAGCTTTTAGTTCAATGCTACACTTGACTGACACGAATACAAATTGATAACTTGTGTCAAGAAAAAGAAACTAAATTTTGCGGCAGGACAAAACACAGCTCGATGCCGCCATGCAGGGCACTTAGAAACACAAAAGCAGAGTATTGATATTAACTTGACATAACAAGAAAAGAAAACGGCAAACAAAAGAGCAGCGGCACAGAGCTAAAGCAGCATAAATACAGAGACAGTCCTGAGGGAAAACAGCACCCTTCATATAACAATCTCTGTAATGACAGGTAGCAGATACACCACTGCTCTAAATCAGCACCCAGACATGGATTTTCATTGACAATCAATACAATCTCTCTGCTTCACAGATAATGATACAGCCGTATTGAGTCAAAATAAGCACAAAGTGAAACATCAGTCACCAAAAGAACCTCATAAACAAAATGATCTGCCAATTGTCAACACTGCTCAGGGTCAGATATTAAAAACGCAGACTGCGGGGTTTGATAGATAGTATGAACTTTGATGACCTCTTCATAAACAAAAACCAGAGGTATGGAGCACTGATTCAAACTATGTTCTATGTCTTTTTTTAAGGTGTTTAAGATGTTTATAGACTGTTTAAATACTAAATCATTAAACCATGAGTCCTTGAAGAGTAGTATAAATTATTGCTTAGCTTTTTTTCTGATATGAGAGCTAAATAAGACTTTTAAAGAGTCCCATATTAATCAAAATACACATTTGAATGGTTTATAAAAACTACGTCTACAATAACCAGCCTGTTATTATCAGAAAAACCCTCCTCCTCTCCAGAAAATGTGAGTTCAAACAACCCTTAAGACTTAACTAGGGGAAGACAAGCTTACACCAGCTGCCAACATGTCTAGACAAGTCTGTGCAGCCACAGTAAACATCAGAGCACATTATAGCCAAATACACAGCTGGCCTGTTCTAAGCAGGGTTAAAACAAAGGGTTTTACAAGGAAGCCTAAATCTGACACAGGCATGGATTTTAAAGTATGAATCTTGGAAAATGTTCTGGTTGCTTCCGGAACCACAGAAAATTTGTTTGGTATTTTTCAGAGAAAATGAAAAGACTGGTTTGCAAAACTTAACTAGAAAGTACTCGAAGAGCGCAAACCTCCACCAAGGTAGCTCACATACTGCCGTTTCATCTACAGGCAATAGTTGATGATAAAGTTACCATCAAATTATGATCCCTTGACCCTGAAAACCCACAACCAGCATGAAGAATCATATTGATATCATTATTCGTTTGACAGTTATTGAGCAAACATGATAGTTCACTGAGCAAACATAATTGTTTGCTAATGGTGGTTATCTGCTAATAATCAAACAAATGGCACAGGGTTTCTATTCTTTCCCTCTTGCCTGGTGAAAAGAAAAAGCAAGACAGTATGGAAGGAAGGAAGAAAAAAAAAACACAAGTACCAATCAAGGGAGATAGAAAAAAAAAGGGGAGGAATGAATGTAGGCACATCTGTGTGGTCACAATACTAAAGCAAAAGAAACAGCTCAAGAGGAGTTACACCAAAAATGCCTGTTCTAAGCTGGGCTAAAATAATGGGAATTTTCATAACCAAACACAAAAGCACCAAATCTATATTTTCTATGCAGTATACTCATATCATCACAGTAATGGTGGGAGAAAAAAATTGATTCACTGTCTGGATTTTTTGCTTGATGTTTTTTAAATCGATTTTTTGTTCAACTATTGAAATTTTTCCCATATTTAAATGCTTCATTTTAGTCTGTGTTAATAACAGTAGGATCAGAAAAAAGTTACCGCTTTTCTCCAGCGGAGGGCGACATGTTTTTCTTCGTCCATCTCTACCATCATTCTGTCTCGTTTTGTTAGGAGGGTTTCAGATGTTTTCTATTCTGATTATCGCTGCTTTAAATGCAGTCCAGGCTTTTGAAGAGAGAGTATAAACAGCTGGTAAAATATATTGCTGAATAAATCCTAAAAATAGACTCACATGTGATGCATATTTTTCCTGATATAGTCTGTAAGCATCATCATTACTCATATTTTTCACTGGTGATAAAAAAGCTTACTCAAGATTGCAAAAATTGCCGATATCACAGAATTGCAATCATAAACGAATTGGTACCTTGAAAATCGTAAGAAATTGAATTGGGAGAAAAGTGTATCATCCCAGCCCTATTACTGGGTTTCCAATCTTTCCTTCTTTCCTAGTGATAAGACATGGAAAGACGGTAGGAAAAATCAAAGGTGCACAACAAAGAAGAAAGACAGACAAACAGACGGTTAGTCAATCAGGCAGAAACAACAAAGAAAGAAAGAAAGAAAGAAAGAAAGGGGGGGAAATAAAGGAAGAAATTAAACAGTTTAGATGCCTGTCTGCCTGCAAAGTATGAAAAAGACATTTCTTTACTCAAAATCAAACAAAAAAACAAAGAAAAATATCTGTTAATAACACCTAAATTATATATGAAGAAAAGGAAATGTCCTGACAAAAAATGTCCAACAGCTCCAGTGTGGATTAGCGCTGCAGAGCAGACGGACCTGCCTGATTCTGAAATTATGCATCTCCATCTTGCCAGCCTCCACTGTCCAACGGTTTCACTCGGCTGAATGCTTAACGGCCCAATCAGGGAAGAGAGGCGGGAGCAATGGGAACTGCGGGCGTGACGACAACAGGAAGTGACTTGACAGGAAGTGACGCCAGTTCCTGTTGTACAAATAATGACGGATAATGTCGGTTAGCCCGTGATCATCATGGTTACTCAGTTATACTTGGCGAAATATGCT
The DNA here is from genome assembly GCA_036419115.1 of Scarus forsteni. Lineage (NCBI taxonomy): Eukaryota > Metazoa > Chordata > Actinopteri > Labriformes > Labridae > Scarus > Scarus forsteni. Next base: position 6,453,393 of record JAZDUH010000263.1, read on the forward strand.
CTCCTCATAAGTTTACTTCTTAGGGATTATCATTGAGGAGGTTCATGTCACATATAAGTGTTAAATGACACATCTGTGTTGTATAATTTAATGTGAAACGATCATCTTAAGGTATTTTAGCTATTGGTTAACCGCTAACAAGGGCAAACAACAATTAAAGGCTGTTAGCCTTTAGCCTAACAACAGTGCTACGGCTAATGGCCATTAACTGTTGTTTGCTTGTAAGCCATAGCAGCTAACGGTTTGAGGTTAGCCGCTACGTTTAGCCGCTGCATATGCAACGTCATAGCAGCGCTGCTTGATATGGATTGGTCGGTATGTGCCAAATGATCGTCCAATCCCAAGCTGCTGTTGTTTTTGAAGGTTCTGCTCCTGAAAACATTTTTGCAGGGCTCCTCCCCAGATGGATTAGTGAAATATTTACAATATGGAACTGTCCATCTGGCATGTCGGGTTAAGTGTGGATGGTCTTTAGGACAAATCCAAAGCAAGATCCAACTGCTGAAAAGTCATGTCATGTTGAGTGACCATCACACAGCATTTTCTGGCTCTTCCAAGTGTAAGCAACGACAAATTCTAGTTTGTTATTCAGATATGTTTTGATAGTACCCTCTTATAACACCAGCACAGTTTGGTAAGCTTGGATAATGTTTATCTAAGCAACACAGAGTTACTGTTTCCTGCTTTAAGTGGCATCAGACAAGGCCTCTCTATCCTCACTAAGGTGTTTGGTGACTGGTTGTGAGCTTTCATGGTTATTTGTCAAGTGTAAGCCCTGTGATTGGCTGACAGCTAGTGACAGGTGCACCCTATCTCTCACCTGGGACAGCAATAAAAATACAGGAAGGATGATTGGGAACCACAAACCAAAACAAACAGTGAAAAATGCTTGAGGAAATACAAGACATAAAAATAAAGGACTGAGGAAATACAGAAAATTCTAAAAGCTCTATTCAAAGACAGAAAGAAATGCACTAACAGGAGCTCTGCAGTGAGTAACATTCCTCCATGCTCAAACAATGTGTTTCCATTTCTCTGTCAGTTAAACTGAAATGAGCTGTGATCCATTAAGCAGCAGCTTTTACACACACGGAGGAAATGTAATAAAAGGGTAATGAATGCATTTCATAGTAATTAGCGCGTAAACGAATAAAGACTTCTGAAGGATTTCAAGTTTCATTTTTAATGACTGAGGCATTGATTAGTTCATCAATTACACAATGATTCTCCACTGGCAATCTGGGAAATATCAGACTGCTACTGGGCTCCTTTTCAATTGCTCATATTATCCCATTGTAAAAATAATTACAGGAAGCTCCTTCTTGAAAATAGCCAATTAGGGAGTGCAAATGATAAATCTTTGCAATGATGTTGAAAGAAAAAATAAAGTCCACCATTCCTGTAGTCATTATGTTTAAGTCATAAAAGAAACACAAAAAGAAATTTAAGTTTGATATCTTAATAAGAACTAAAACAATTGGATTTATGAGATTAAAGGAGAAGAATTCAGTGGCTTGAAATGTGAATATGTGCAATAGCTTCATAAATTTGTGTACAAAGAGATAAAACATGGTCTAAAGTTGGTGAGAGTAGAACTTTAAACCCACAGAAAGGGCTCTGTCCTCTGATAAGCATGAAAGACTCATATTTTTCTCTACAAAACCACCATGTCACAATGAGTGCGGGTGTTGCACACTTCCTGTCCACAATTCATCCTTTAAAAATGTAATTCTATGCCCCATGTTTCCCTGTGTACAGCACATCAAGTGCTTTAACTGTAAAGGGGCAGAAACAGACGTGAAGAGCTTTGTATTGATGTGGACTCAAAGGTTTGTCAATACACAGCTCCCTGTGAGCCTGTTAAAGTTTCTCTCTCGACCATTCTCTCATGGAAAAGATGAATGCTCCTCTATCTCCGCTTAGTTTACTAAAGGCAGAAAGCTCTGCTGATTGAGAAAAGGCAAAGAAAACAAGAAAATCCCACCAGCTTATTGAGGATCCTCCACTTTTCTTGCTCCTTGTCCGAGCAAGGCAGGGTAAAGGATAAAGACCGCCCATCAAGGCAATATAGTTGCACCATGACGTCCAACATCGCACCCCATCGCTCACGGGCAGTAAGAGTGCATGCCCACTATATCTTAACTGCTCAGGTCTAACACCAACCACAGTGTTTGAACGGAGGAGTCTTTTCAGACAGAACTGCACTTCACAGTCAATACATACTTGTCAGCAATTCATAGTTCTAATATGAGGGAAAAAAGAGAAGTCCTTTAGCTGTTTCAACGCTAAGGGTGTCTGAACATGTCTGCAGCGAGGGGCAGCAAAGTCGTCACTTTTATAGCACTATGGTGGTTTCATAAGATAAGTACCTTCGCCAAGGAGTTTAAATTTTTGCTAGAATATGTTTGTTTGTTTGCAAGATTACCCAAAAACTTATGAATAGATTTTCCTGAAATTTTCAGGAGATGCTGTAGGGCTGGGAAACGCAAGCGTTGCAGAGCAGACGGACCTGCCTGATTCTGAAATCATGCATATTCGTTTTGCCAGCCTTCATTGTCCAACGGTTTCACTAGGCTAAATGTTTAACGGTCCAATCAGGGAACAGAGGCGGGAGCAGCGGGAAAAGCGGAAGTGACGACAAGTTACTTGACAGGAAGTGTTTGAAAATAATGTCAGCTAATGCCGGTTAGCCTGTGGTCATCACGGTTACTGAGTTATACCTGGCGAAATATCCTCTCCTCAGAGGTTTACTTCGTAGGGATTGTCTTTGGCGAGGTTCATGTCACATATAAGTGTTAAATGATACATCTGTGTGGTATAATTTAATGTGAAACAATAGTCTTAAGGTAGTTAAGCTAAAGGCTAATGGCCATTAGCCAATACGGCCAACAGCTAACTAGGGCAAACAACAGTTAACAGCCCCTAACTGTTGTTTGCCCTTGTTAGCAACTGTTAGCTCGCTTTGTCACTTAATATGCTACCTCATACCAGCGCTGCTTGATATGGATTGGTCTATGAGTGTGATGAGCCGAATGATCCTCGTGTCACAAGCTGCTGTTGTTTTTGAAGATTCTGCCCCTGAAAACATTTTCGCAGGGCTCCTCCCCAGATAGATAAGTGAAATATTTCCAATATGGAACTGTCCATTTTGCGCGTCAAGTCAGGGAAATACAGCCTTAAAATAAAATCCCTGATTTCTTCGACAACCCATCTATATTTTAATAGATTTATTTTTTACCTCCCAATAAAAAAATCAAAATATATTGCTAAAGCAAACAGAATTTTCCTCTTAAAGTTAATGTGTGTGTCATAAAATGTTGATTATATAAGTTGAAACATAGACAGGCTTGTCCACATAATTAATAAAAGCTGTGCTATTTTCACTGAATACTAACATGAAACAAAATTTTATCTCATTTCAAAACAAATAAAAACCTCTAAAAGTGATTGAGCAAAACCTGACAGGGCCTACCATCATGAAAACTGTAAATTTTCAGCATTTTTATTTTCAAACATTGCAACAACTTACCATCGGAGGAAGCAAAAAAAAAAAAAGAAATTCAAATCTGCAAGAAAATAATTTGAATCAATAGATTTGCCCTAAGATGCTGGGAATGTCCCAGCTTAAAAACGATTCTATTTTGGTAGTGATCCAGATGAACATCCTTGAGGCTCTGTTTAGTTTTATAGTAATACACCTGCAGTCAGTTGAAACATATCAGTTTGAAATAAAAAAGTAGGTCCAATATGAGAGACTTGAGCTTCAATCAATTCAAGTCCTTTCTGGGAATAATGATTTAGAAATATATGTCAGTTAAATTAGTTCGATTAAAACCAGGAGTAGTTTCCCTTGAGGAATATAAATATCCTCTACAATTTACATGCAAATCTAATGGCCCATTTAGTGGAGTCCCCTTGGCAATCCATCAAATATTCAATTGTTGTCTGGGTTTATCAATTTGGACTAAAATATTGGACAAATGCTCTCTCCCACCCCAAGAGCCCCGTTAAATAAACTGTAGTACTCCGGTGTGTAGCGCTTGCTCACAAACATGTCCTTTTAGCTGTGTGGATTTCCTGTCGCTCGGCCAAACTTTGACTTTTCAGAGACTGCGAGTGGACAGGCTGCTCTACAGTACGGCGAGTTTTCACACAAAGCTTTGACTGGCTAAACCCTGAAAAGAAATATTTGGATGTGAAGAATCTGCCTCGCCAAATGTAAGCTAGCTCGACACAAAGTGACAACCATGTCTGCATGGGAATATTTTTGGTGCTGCGGAATAAAGAGCCGAGCTATCTGCCTCAACAGCTTAGAGCCAAACTGTGTGAGCACGTGTGTGTGTGTGTGTGTGTGTGTGTGTTTGTCAAGTAAGCTCCCAGGTCTGAGCACAAAAGTAGATCTTCTATCTGAGGGCGTCTGACATTGTGAGGAGCGGTGAATGCCTTGTTTTTACATGTTGCCAATCCTTTTCCTGTTTGCAGCTCTTCTTAAATTCAAACACAGATAGTGATGCCCACACATGCAAGTACATGGCAATAAAATTGAAGGCTTATATACGTACACACTCACTAGAAGCAGGCCTGGAGTGAGAGAAACAGACTGGAACTATCAACCCAGGCCATGAGTGCTCCCCTCAAACTTTCACTGCAAACAGATTTTCGCCGCTACACTGATTTCCCCCTTTAACACACACCAGGAAGGCAGCGGACATATTTGTTCTTTCCCAACGAGCCCATTTGCGAGTGATTTATGCGCCCCTGCTCTTTCCTTTACCATCATCAACAGTGAAGGTGACACGACGCCGTTCCCTCCAAAATAGAAAAGCGAAACAATAAACTTCCCTCTTTTCCGAGTTCATTAAGTCTTCCTCCGCGGCGGGGGGATTGCGTTTGCATACCAATCACTTTGAACGCACGGCGCTTCGACCTCAAAGGTAAAGATGAAAAAGCAGCAGAAGAGGAGATGCCATCTTGTTGTTAAAAGCAGCACAGGAGGAGCCCACTGGGGACCGAAAGCTCCAAAGTAAGACGTGTTTACACGCAGAAACAGTTAATATGTTAATCACAGAGCAGCCTCAGGTATGAAAACACCTCCATCAGAGCACAGATTCAATGAATAATGATGAGTATGTAGGGAGCTCATGTTGGGAGTTGAGCTTCCAGGTAGAGAGCTCTTGCTGGGCACTTAGTTTCCTCAAGCATTCTGGGAAATTTCACATAATCAGAGACCGTTTCAAGAACCATCTCTGAAGTGTTGGAACTTAAAACAGCTGATCTGACCAATTGCAGGAAAGTATAGATGTGATAGAAATAGAAGAGATAGGATAAGGTACAGTAAGTACCAAAATGTTATATTAACGTTTTAACCTAAAACAGAAAATATTTAGTTTTGTTTTGCATTTTGATACTGATAATTATACAATACCACTAGTGTTCGGGAAGTGACTTTTTAAAAGTAGCATTTCCTCATTACAGCTTTAAAAATAAAGTGTGATTGATTGATTGGTTGATTGATAGTAGTGTGTTACTTTACTTTTTACTCGGTAAGTTTGCTGGCCTCAATAAACTAACATGTGCATGCATGTTTGTTTTCCTCCTCTCTTTCCACCAAAGAGGCTGGATGAGAAGATGGGTCACTCTGTGCAACTTTCTCAACGTCAGGGTGCGTTGGTTCTGCAGCTGATTTAGAGGATTTATAGTGGAGTGAGCATTTGTCATTTATTCAATCTTTGTGGGAGAGGCGGGGCTGCTCGCGCGTACACACACAGAGGGCTGAAATGAGCGTCCCGAGGAGTAACAAGGGAACAAACACAAAATGAATGAAAGCATGAAAAATGAAATGCAGCCCTTCAATAAAAAGCCATTAATATTACAAATGTTTGATAGTACAAACTGACTGGGAGAATGTGCATGTCACAAACTATTCCTGAACTGTATAAAGTCCATTTTATTTATTGTTTTTATTGTTGTGTGTGTTGTTTTTTCCTTACAGAGACAGGGTCTATTTTTTATTGTTTTTGATTAGTATAATGATTTTTATTTACATGCAATTTTTCCCAAAAGAGAGTCCATTTTATTTTCATTGTTTTTTTTTTCTTTTTTTTGTTAAATTTATTATATTGTTTGTTTAATTTATTTGTTTATTGCTTTTGATACAGTTTACTCTCTTTATTATGACATGTGTTATAATTATATTAATGAAAAAACAATGTTTCAAAACAGTATTGACAATAATATTGTTTTTGGCAACAATTTTTTGACAACTATTGTCCAGCAAAATTTGTTACCGTGACAGGCCTAGATGAGAGACATTGATATTTGATTTACGATATGATACATGTTATTTTATGTAATATATATAACATAAGGTATACTGGCATCATACGGTATATGATATGATATATATTAACAAGATGTGTGCTGTATAATAATATGACATCATATATGACACGATGTTAAATGATAAATGATATGGCAGACTAGGATATATGATAATATTTATGATATGTGAGACAATTTTATGTGATACACAATATTATTTAATTAGTATTTTGTTTAGTATGATTTAAAATGATGCATAGTATGGTCTTAAATATGTATGAATGATATGTGATTTGATATATGAAATATGAAAATGATGAAAATGTTGTCTTATATGATGTGTTATGATATAAATTATGATATAATGTGATATTATATGAAACATAATATGCAATGATTGATGATATATGATGTTATATGACAATGTGTACAATATATTAAATTACACATGACAAATTACATGATCATTTATGACTTAATGCGATATATGAATTATCATGAGACGTGATATGCCATAATATATGATATGAGATGATAATTCATTGTATTGACTTACACATGTATTTATTTAAATACAATGTTAAAATATATCAAATATGATATACGTTTCAATCAACTTCATATGTTGCACTTGTCAAATATGCATGCGTATTAAGGACAGCATGCAGATAGCATTGAGTGCAGAGACTGTGTGAACTAAAAACAGCTGAAACACCATGACTGATACTTGAAGCTATTATCTGCACAATAACACAACAACATACTGCACAACACAGTGTGTTAGGGTTTAATTTAACATACTACAGCAGCTCTGCAGAATTGGACCACCATTCATGAAAGCCTGCACAGCTACAAAAGCTGATCTGACACACTAAAATCACACATTCTGACACTTAAAGCCACTGCTGTGGTCATTATCTGGAAAAAAACACCTTTCAAGCCAACCTGTGCTCCATGAAAAGGGTATTTTTTTACTTAGAAATGTGTTTGTACAGTTCTAAAGGTAAAAGCACCAGACTGTGGAGCTGCTAATAAAAGACAGCAGGTAAGTTCATACCTACATCCTAGCAACAAGTCTCCCTGCTGATCAGCAGTCCATTCACAAACATCAGGGAGGCCTGTCTGCCCACAATTACACCAACAGATCAATAGTAATGACTGGAGGACCGAGCGCCGAGCATTGCCCTTCAATAGTTACTCAGCAAACTGGACAAAACAACAATCACAGTTTTCTGATGCATAAGTGTGAAGGACTGCATCATTAAAAGTTGATGGCAGAGGCGTTCATAAAGTTCACTCCCAGTTAATGAGAGAATCTTCCAATTAAGCCCGGTCTGAATTCCGTAACATCAGCCACATTTTGGATATTCATGCTGATCTGAACATCTGCCGGAGCATGAGGCACAACGTGGCCGTGCAAGTGGATAATTGTTGTCCACTTCCTTTCGTTAGCAAACCGCTCTGAGGCATGTGTTCTGCCTGCCAGCCACATTAAGTCGCTACTGCTGTTTAATTGGGTTAGATACTTTGCATGTAATTTACCAGCACGAAACAGTAAGTGTGTGGGAGAGGGTGTTTGTCTCTGCATCAGGACCTGACCCAACACGGCCCCAGAGCGGGTGGAGCTGGACACATGCTCAGTAGGGAGGTTGTGAGTTAGCTTGGTTAGAGACTCAGAGTTGGGTAAAGGTTCTTATTTAACACCCTAACAACACTGCCCTCTATGTTTGGAATATATATAAGCTGTAAACAACGTGTGTTGTTGTACAATCAAGCTGCAAAGTTAATTAAGAATACTCATGTCTCCCTGTGTTTAAAAGGAAGGATTATCTAACCTGATCATGAAAGGAAAAACTATTTATTTAATTATTTACATATTATTCAGATATAGACAACTACGTACTCAGTTTACACAAACTTCTGGTCAAATGAACAAGGTTTCATTTTAGATTGAAAACATGTTATGAATACTTTATTTTCATTGGCTAGGCCTGTCAAGATAATCAATAAATCAATTAACCACACGATAAATAAAAACGTCCTCGGTAAGTTTGCCGGCCTCGATAAACTAACACCTGATACCTGCTGAAACAGGACTGAACAAACTGGAAAAAAATAATTAATTTTTTCCTGTTCATATTTAGTACTTGTTATATTGTTGTAACCTGACATGCCAGATAGACAGTTCCATACTGGAAATATTTCACTAATCCATCTGAGAAGGAGCCCTGCGAAAATGAAGGTTCAAGGGCAGAATCTTCAAAAACAACAGCAGCTTGTGATCGGATGATCGTTTGGCTCATCACACTCATCACAGACCAATCCATACCAAGCAGCGCTACTATGATGTAGCATATGTACTGGCTAAATGTAGCGGCTAAGGGCTAACTTACAAGGGCAAACAACAGTTAATGGCCGTTAGCCGTAGCGGCTAACTGTTGTTAGTGGCTAACTGTTGTTAGCAGCTAACTGTTGTTAGCACGCTACGGCTAACGGCCGTTAACTATTGTTTGTGTTTATTAGCCATTAGCTGTAGTGGCTAACGGCCATTAGACGATAGCTTAACTACCTGAAGAGTACCGTTTCACATTAAAATTGTACCACACAGATGTATCATTTAACACTTAAATGTGACATAAACCTTGTCAAAGACAATCCCTACAAAGGAAACTTATGAGGAGAGCATATTTTGGCAGGTATCACTAAGTAACCATGATGACCACAGGCTAACCGACAGTAGCGAAACCGTTGGACAATGGAGGCTGGCAAGACAGAGATGAATGATTTCAGAATAAGGCAGGTACATCTGCTCTGCAAGACTAATATTGTTGTGTCTGACAAAAGATCTTAAAGAGATACAACAAAATAAAACCATACTGATGGTACCCTGTTTGGTGTTGCCCCCCTCTGGGGATCACAATGATTGGTGGGGTTCAATATGATACCATAAATGACACAATACATCATGAACCAGAGAGATACTGTTTCACTGCAATATGACAACAATAAAACACGGCATTTAAAGCAGTCTGAACTGAACTGATACTGCAGAACACCAAGTGCGGACAGTTTTGTTCTGCAGTGTGTTTTGAGTTAGAGAAAGTCAGACAAGAGGAAGGAGCTGATAAATCATCATCATCATCATCAGATAGTAAATCACAGAGAGGAAAAGGAGACTCAAAGACTGGGTTGATGCTGATTCTGATATCCGGATACAGACAAGCCCGTGTGATTTCAGCAGCAGGGCTCCTTCACTCTGAGATAACAGAAGGGTCTCCACCGCGCCTCACTGATGACCTTTACTGAGGACTCACACAGGGCGGCCGAGGGGGGCAGGTGGCCGGTGTGATTGCCCGCATTACTGCACCGTGAGCGAAGGTGCATGCACAGAACAGCTGTGCGTATATACGGCGCGTCGTCACTCACCGTGATGAGTAAAGAGATCACTGTGGACGATGTCAATCAGGCAGTCCAGCTTCTGCTTCACCAGGCGACCCAGAGGAACCTTCAGGATGAACTCGGTGAACAGTTTGCTACGGAGACAGAGGGGGGACAATAAAGACAAAAAGGTCAAAATGATGAGGGATCCTGGGCTGCTTGACTGCTTCCAATCATGGGCAATCACCCAAAAGACAATTTAAGGACCCGAACACCCACACAGCTGGTTGTCTGACACCCAGGATAAGGCTGGAGGGTTTAACAATAGCTAGCTTGAGGAAAAAAAGAAATATGCCACCATCGCTGAGGAAATGGCCTTAGAGGAACCCTAAGACACTTTGCTACCCGAGTTTGAGTTTTCTCCAAAGGTTTTCATATTACTTGGGGAGTTTTTAAATATTCCTTTTCATTATATTTGATAATAATTATGTGTTTAATATTTTATTAGTCTGTTTCCTTATCAGATAGCTTCCTTCCTGCTCTATATCAGATTTTCAACATTTTAGCTCTCATGCATTTTGTCTTTTTGTTGGGCTGTGCAGTATTTGGATTTTTCCAATACGCTGATATTTCTGAACTCATTTTGGTCGATTTTATTGTTTGGTCAGCAGCACAAGATCTTTACTGTACAAGCGAGGAAATTTTTCTTTAAATGTGACCGTCTATTTGTGTAAGTAACTGATGTAAAGCAAGAAAAACCTTATATAACTCAGAAAAAAAGAAACTCCTAATGAAAAAAAACCCACACAGTGATGATAAGGTGAAGCAATGAGGAACATTCGTGCATGTTACTGATATTCCAGTAGATATATGGGCAAAATCGGCTGATACACATATTTAACTTTATTTTTGCTATCATTTGTTTATTATGTAATTATTATTTTATTATATATTTGTTTATTTATATATTTATTTATTTTTTATATTTGATTTATTTCTAATTTATTATTTATTTATTTTCATTTATTTATTATTATATTCTTTATAACTTCACTTTGATCATTTCAAACAAAAAATACACTATCAACAACAAACATAAATAAAGTAAATTGAATAACATGGCTTTTGTCCATGGAGTGAGCTTTGCCTTACGCACTGAGTGGGTTATCGTGCTAAAAACGGTGCTGCAACACACGCCAGTTAGTGCACACATACAAACATAAACAAACACACATTCAGACACACATTAAAAAACATTACACACGTTACATCACCTATTACTTAGATATTTTCATTGGTGAAATGTATGCACCATTTTTTCCCAACATTTTTCATCTTGTTTTTATTGAAATTGTATAGAGCAGGGGTGTCCAAACTACGGCCTGAGGGCCATTTTGAATTGGCCCCTTGGAACAGTTGAATGAGCAGGTTGCAACTCAGGTACATAGGGATGTGCAGAACGGTGAAAAATTACTCCCTAAATTTGTCATTGTAAGTAAACAAAAATTCAGTCATACTACCTTTCACAAGTATTTCAAATTAAATGTCAACCAAAATATTGACAATTAGGCAGGCTAGAAAATTCATACCAACAGATAATTTAAGTGTAATAAAAAATAATATTCTTTCTGTGAGCCAGTTTACCATAAATTAAATTCATTATTAAAATTAGATTCCCTTTTGGCCATAACAACAACTCTAACTAGAGGTGTTCAGAGAAAACTGCCAAGGCTTTTCTGAAAATATTTGCTGAGTTATTTGCAAAAATGTGGAAAAATGTCCTATTGTGTCACGTTAAACAAATCCTCAAAAGCCTGAATCTGCATCTGGATTTTCTCTTGAACCACGACCAACTTCCCCGGATAATGTTGATCCAAATCCACTGAGAAATGTTTGAGTTCTGTTGCTTGCAGACAGACAAACACCTGCAGAACATGGCCCTCTAGAGAAGGTAGCATCTTAAAGCTTAGTTTAACATTACTAACTTAGTGTAATAATAACAAGTGCAAACAGCAGAGAGGCTGTCCAAGCTTGAGTGACCCTTCAAAAAAGTTACACACATGACCCTTCAAGTGGACATTTTTGTCCATTTCTGGAAAATGTCCAGTAAAAGGTCACAGGGGCATGATTTTTGGCAAGCAGGTGTAATTTGGGGTTAAATTTGAGGATGCCAAGTTTCAGTGTGAAAATCCATCATTTGACGGTTTAATGCACTTTTCTCCCGTCCATGACCCTTCAGGTGGACAAAAATGTCCATTTTGTAGATAGTCTCTAAAATGGTGTCCACGAAGGTTAATGGATGGGAGAAAAGTGCATTACACAGTCAAATGATGAATTTTCTTGTTGAAACTTGGCATCCTCAAATTTAACCCCAAATTACCCCTGCTTGCCAAAAATGATGCCCCGTGACCTTTTTTTTAAACCACTTTCTAGAATAGGACATTTCTGTCCACGAAGGGTCATGGATAGGTTAAAAATGCATTACGTAGTCAAAATAATGGATTTTCACACTGAAAGTTGGGCTTTGGAAATTTTACCCACAATGACACTCCTTCACCAAAAATCAACTCTGGTGAGGAGGTGGGTTGTCTGTGAGGGGGTTTTGGATTTTGAAAATGGACAAAAATGTCCAAGGGTCATACGAGGGTTAAATGTCGATCCTTTGATTGTGCAAAGGATGTTTTTCTAGAACAAACCTTTTCTGTCTCTGACCAACATTCATATAAATATTTTCTTGAACTGATGATTCATCTCCTTAAAGACAACCAACATGTTGTTCAGCCTGATCGACTGATGAGCATTCAACAGCTCAGAGCCGGAGAAATAAATCCACACTTATCTACACACGTTTAACTGACAGTTTCCCCCTCAACGAGGAGGCCGGCTGCTCGTTCTGCTGGCAAACCGAGTGAGTGAAAAAAAAAAAAGGTGCTGGCAGGGGATGAGACGCCCCCGCCCCGGAGGCTTCAATTTAGTCGCCTCCAGCTCGGCCGCTCGGCCCGGTTTGTGCTAACAGCAGGAGCAGCTGATGCCACCTTCGCTCAGGCGGGGAAAAGAGCCAGGCCTGTGATTAACAGCTAAGTGGATGGTTCATAAAGGAGCACAGCTTTCAGAATTAAAGCTCAAATCAGAGGATGTTTGGGTGCCAAAAGTGCTGAAAGGTGGCAGAGCCTCAGCGTCACACCTGTCGTTTCATCTCACCTCATTCACAGCAGAGGGAAAACACAAAAAACCTCAAAATCAGATATTTTCAACAGGATAGGCTTATATCATTAACTTTGAGGAAACTGGCAGCCAGCTCACACGCAGCACATCAATTACTTAAAGGGATACACCAACTATTTTTGTTTTCACGTCTTGGCTCACTGCTGTCATGTCCTGAGTATTATCTTCTCCTACGTCCAAACAGAAGCTTTGTTTTGATGACCTACCTCTGAGTGGTTTGCTCTAGAGATGTGACGTTCATGAACAAGTCAAGTCTTTTGAAAAGCTTTTTCACATGAACCATGAGAACTGATTCGCAGTTGAGTGACCCATTCTTAAATTTGAAGGCAAATTACATTTAAGAACAGCTCGCAACCCCCAACTCTAATTCATGGCAAGAATTCTGCTTGAAGTGTACAACATGGTATTTAATTTCCCCTAGAAATGTCATTTAAGCAACAAGCTTCTCAGGGACTTGATGAATGTTGGAGAATGTTTGGTGCTTCTAGGCCTGAAGTCTAATCCATTCTTACTGGCAAGAGCTGGCAAAACAATTAAGGCTAATATTTGGAATTTAAGTTGTATTTTCTTTTGTCATATTGTACCTTTGTAAAATGCCAAATGGTCTTTAGTATCAGAACAGGTATCTTTACAAAATCATTCTTAGCTGCAAACCAAACAGCCATCACACCTGAATGCATGCAGACAAACCTACCAACAAACAAAGAACAACTGGACAGCAATTGTACACGAAATTTACTTGGAAAAACTCACATTCTTCTTAAGACTACGAGCTGAGGATTGTGTAAAATACAGGGCAAATGATACTCGACTTGAATATTTGCAACCCATTAATCGTGTAAATGACAAATTGTTGTATTGTTTGGCCTCCCTTTTATTTAAGTTTGTTGTATTTTACTTTATGCTATCTTTTTTTTTCTTTCTGTAAACCCGAAATTAAAATAAAAAGAAAGTTCAAAAAGAAAGGATCACAAAAAACAGCTCTCTCACAACTGCGAATCAGTTCTCATCATTCACTTAAAAGAGCTGTTCAAAAGGCTCGACTCGTTCATGGACGTCACATCTCTAGAGTAAATCATACAGAAGTAAGTCAATCACAGGTATCTTTACAAAATCAGTCTTGGCTGCAAACAAAAAAGCCATCACACGCAAATGGATGCAGACAAATCCACCAACAAGGACAACTGAACAGCAATTGTACATGAAATATACTCCATGCAAAAAACTCACATTGTGTACAAGCTGTCGATTGTGTAAAATACAGGGAAAAATGAAACTCAACCCAAAAATTTGTAACCCTTTATCCGCGTAAATGACATATTCCTATATTGTTTGGCCTCCCTTTAATCTAAGTTTGTTGTATTTTACTTTATACTATCTTATTTTTTCTTCCTGTAAACCTGAAATCACAATAAAAAGTAAAAAAAAGAAAGGCTCACAAGGCTTACAACTGCTAATCAGTCCTTATCATTCACTTAAAGAGCTGTTCAAAAGGCTCGACTCGTTCATGAACGTCACATCTCCAGAGTAAACCATGCAGAAGTAAGTCAACCACACAAAGTCTGTGTTTATGTGTAGATGAAGATAATACAATGATAGCAGAAGGTAACATAACGTAGTAAAATCTCAGGACCGTTAACCCCCAATTTCCACCAGACGCGAAAGCGCCGCGCCGCTTCCAAACCTCGTAAATTCAGAGTCATTAAGAAAGCCCCAGACAGGAAGTCAAACCGGAAGTTTCAAAATAAAACACAATGCACGGACTTTTGCACGTAATTTTCCTCAATTAATTGTCATTACGTCGAAACCGGAAGCACGAGCTTCAGGTCAGCAGTCGATCAGAGTGTCCCAGAGACAGCACGACACCATGGACGAAGAAAAGTGAATCGTAGAGGTACAGAAATATATAACACTGCATGCATGACACCATAGTCTTTCTACACGGATATAGGTGGACAGAAGTTGAATAATTCACGAAGCTGTGTGGTTGGGACTAGCAGAGGGACCTTAGAGAAGTGAAGTGAGGTGCTGTTTATTTCTTTTCTCAGTCTATAACATGCTTTATGAGCGTGTGACATTCGCTATTCTCATGAGAGCCGTGGCTCTCTGGGGATCAGCCCTCCCCCTCCGGATTGAGCTCCGCGGCGCACCGCGGCGCGCCGCTTCCATTGGGTTTTGAGATTCGGAGCAAGATCGCAGCGCTCCGCTCTGCGGCGCGGCGCAGCGCTTTCGCGTGCGGTGGAAATTGGGGGTTAGAGTTGCTGAAGAGATTTTCTGATGATTCTCGTCAGAAGCAGGCTAACACTACCCATTGACTCCCAGTGTTTGAGGGAAGCTAACTAGCAGTGGGCGACCGTTGTCTGCCCTCCAGTCAGAATGGTCTCGATCTGCTTGTCATGGACTCAGGTGTGAGGCAAGACGAATGAAAGAAATTGGCTTATCGCTTTAAGCTAGCCCTGATGCAAGTCATGACCATCCTCCTGGCACTTCAACTCTGCACATTAGCAGAGCCGGTTTTGGCGTGATGCTGTGCCGCACATAAGACTCTGACATTGCTTCACACCCCAGGCTTTGGACTCAAGCTGCATCACTTTAATATTTACTTCTCTGCTTTGTGAAGATCAGTTTTCCCTGGTAAACAGAATCAAACCAGGAGCCAGAGTGGCCCCCAGAGTGTTTTTGTCTCCTTTTTTCACTTTTATCTCCTCTTAACCAACACTTGTGCTACCACAGGTTGATAACTGCTCCCAGCTCGGGGATGTTTGGTCTAAAGGGGTCAAAACACTTTACTTTAATAATGTCTCTGGATGAAAAAATTAATTCACAGATTAAATAGTTAAAACTACAAACCTTGAAAAGCAGAGAAATGAAAACCCTGGCACACTGCAGGGGTCCCAGATACACAGTATTTATGCAGCATGAGCAGTCACACAAGCCAAAATAATGGAAATATTTAATATTATATTGGCATTTACTCTAACAATTTGCTTTGTGTTTTAATTTTTCAGGTATTTTTATATGCTTTGCACATTTTTATAACCTTTATTGTATTTAATAATTTGTTTTGTAATGCTTTTCTATTTACCAGATTTTTTATTTCATTACTTTTTTAATGTGCTTTGTGAATAAAGAGGCTTGGATTGAGCATAGTTTTATTTAGTAAATCTTAGACATAGTCAGGCGTTTCCATTGCGACTACATTTCGTTGATGGAAAAGTGTCATAAACATAAGCCTAATTGACTGATTGATCGATTGTAAACTAGAACAACAGCAAAAATGCTTAAAAAACTTAATACAGTCACCCCGTGCAAGAATCATGGTGTTTGAAGTGATGCTAATGTCCTAAGGGAAGGGCTTATGTTCAAATAAAACATTATGTTTGCATGTTTGCTCCGTTGAGTCCTCTGAAGTCCACCATGGGAGGAAAGGCATGAGAATCACTGGAATAACTGATTGAAGACTTCAAATATTGATTTATTTTACTGATTTCTCTTGAGAACTGCCAATGGCATGAACAAAACCATCACATAAAGCAAATATATGGCCTTTCAAATTGCTTTTGAGAGTTAATACTTCTTATTATAATAAAAAAAACTTTGCAGCAGTGTTAATTTTGACAGCATTTTTTCTTAGTTTAGGTCTTTTGTCTAAAATTTCTTTTGTAGTCATCTAAATTGTTTTCATTTTACTCTAGTGTTATTTAGGGCTGTCACTTTATATTCGATATTTGAATAACCAATTGAATATGGGGATATACCATCCGTAACTGTATAGTAAATAAATATTCCAATGTAAAATATTGAGTGTAGCGGCACATCAGGGTGCCTGGAGCAGTGGACCGTTTCATCCAACAGAGGGCACTGTGAGCGCAGCTTGACCCTCAGACACATCCGCTGCTCTCTTGACCTCAATAAACAAAGAGTTTCCACTCCAAGTGGACATTAACAGCTCCAAATCATCCGAGGAGCGCTGTGTGGAAGTAGTTTTGGTTCTACACTGTTGATGGCAAACTTAAAATTAAAGACCAGGCTGTGTGTTCTGTAAAATGCAGTTTAGTCACTCGTCCTCCACTTATTTGCGGGCTCAGCCGTCGGCTTTTCATCCAAGCTATACGGCCGAGTGCATCAGCGCTTTGCCAAGAGTTTAACCCACGTGTGACTGTGTTTTTTTTGGCAGGGTCTTTACCGAAAGGGTGGATAACAGAGTCTCTGTCCCTTACTACGGGCGGAGGATAATCGAATATCTTTGATTATTTTGGTGCACGTTCGAAAACTGTTCGACTTTGATTTTTAGGAAAAGTGACAGCCTTAGTTTTAGTTGATGAAATTTCACAACATTTTAGTCGACCAAATCTACTATGAACTTAATCGACTGAAATATGAAATGTGAAGTGTAAGGCATTTTTAAGTTTCCTTGAATTTCTGAAGTCATGTTTTACACTTGGGTAAAATGAAACATCTAATAACCCTTTACTGAATGCTAGTAAAGTTTGAATGTTTAAATTAACAGAAAAAAATAATTTTTGAGTGAAATGCAGTCACCTTTATTTAGGCTACCTGACAGAGCATCTCAGTTAAAATACCAGAGCTGACAGCAAACAGTGAACCTGCTCTACATGAATATATCAATTCATAAAGAGAGCAGCTCTGATTGGATCGCTGCACAACTTATTACACCACCATGATTAATAGACATGATTGGATATCCCTCTGAACTCATCCAACCTTTCCACACACATATATGTATAAATATTACGGGTGTAACAGTACACAAAAGTGTTCACAAACAGGAGAATTCAGCGACGGGGGAGGGTCTCCAAGTTTTGGTTGGTCGCTAGCAGTAGCCATGATGCACAATTCAGACACAAGTTTTTGTGGTTACAGAAGCGGCTAACATAAACTTACAGCACCTGTTCAAATACAGCACTGTACCGAATCGAACGTCCTTTTCGAGCAGTTCAGCATGGATACATGTACCGTTACAACCCTAATAAATATGTATATTCCTAACTTGATCCCAAAAAGGATGTTGATGAAAAGCCTGATAAAAACTATTAGCCAACAAAGTTAACACTGCTTTGTACTAAAATCAGCTGCTTTGTAAGGATTTGAGGCTTTGAAGAGCTCTGTATGAAAATGAAAATCCCCTTTTGATCAAACATGTTTATCTTTGGATGTATGATGATTTTATTCTGAATGAAACCTGTCCAGAATGGAGCTGAGAGTGAGCATCACTTGATGGTAAAATTTTTTAATCACTTTCTTTTTGCTCAAACTGCTTTTCTGACCAACACAGAAAAAAGACTGTTGGAAAAAAAGTAGTTTAGCTCCTAACAGGACAAAATGCAAATCTTTCCCAATGTGCTGATAAAATGCTTAATTCATGTTAAATTATAAAAGAACCAGGATTAAATCTCTGTGAGTCATTCGCCAAAACTAAACATTTACAGATGATGAAGCGCTGGGCTGAAATATGAATGAAGTATTTGTTTAAAGGTCCATTTGCGTGTGAAAACAGTATCTCTGTGAATATAATAGGAGATCCTCCTTTGCATATTTGTCAATTAAAGCCTTGTAAATGAGGCCGTACTGTTTGCTTCTGCGCTCTGTCCTTTCAGCATAAGAGATAAAAAAAACATTTAAATGGGACGGGGATCAAGGGCAGACCCTCGAGGCATTTGTCAGAAATGAAATGTCCTCTTAGATTTGGAAAAATGCCCCGAAAAAAGCACAAATGCTGAGGATTTCAGTTTTAATTTCAGGCTCTTTCCTTTCGTATCTTATTTCAAAAAATGTATCTATAAAACAGAATTATGATAGAGCTCTGTGCTTCATGTGCCACTTGTGGAGTCTTTTCCATCTGAGCCCAGCATTAAGCTATAGCAGACGACATTCACCGTAGACGACATTAACTGAAATGGACACTTGAGTGGAGCAGTCAGTGGGTTTCCAAGGTAACTGGAGCATGTTTAACCGGTGCAGAACACAAACTGAATGCTGAGTTGTTGAACGGACACAGACGAAGGTAGAGACAGGACAGAAATAATAATGATTCCTGCATGAACTTACCACCATGCGGTTGTATCAGATTTTTGGTATGCATCAAAAATATTGAAATTTAGATTCAAGCAGATGATTTAGAACTTAACGCAGAGCAAATCTGTTGTTTTGTTTAACAGCTGGTAGAAAATCCAGTCCAATTATGACTTCTGTTTTCGAGCAGTTGCTTTAATGATCAAATCTTTTTCTGTGTTTTGGAAAAGCAGAGACAGGTAGAAGGTTTCCTGTTACTTCTATATGATTGGTGAACTGCAGGTCTAATTACCAAACAATAAGATATGGACTTGTGCAGGCAGCAGAGTTAAATTACCTTAATTCCTTTGGATCGAACACCAGCTTGACATCGTTCACTATGGTGGGGATGTACTTCAGTGCAGCACCCTGTTCAAGCAAAGAGAGAAAAGGATTAATTTCACTTCATTTTACTAAAATTTAGTCACAGATTAACAAACTGGACTGAATTTTGTGCAAAGAAATGTTAAGATAGGAGCATTAAGTAGCTTAACCCTTTTAACGACGATAAGCATAACAGACTGCCTCAAATTTTTGTTAATAAATGTATCAGGAAATGTCCTTTAAGTAATTTTGTCACCTTTTTTCCCATAAGTTAAAGAATTCTGGCAACTACTTGTCAATATTATGTTGTAAATGCTTTAAACAGTGTGTAATTACAAGAGAAAAATAAAATACAGCAACGCATGGCAAAAGTACGGAAATAAAACACTCCAGAATTTTTTTTGTTTGGTCAAAATGTGAGCCATCATTTATACACTTTATTTTCTTGGAGACTATTACATAAATAGTTGTACCACACAATGCTGAGTACTTTACCAATACTCAATAAGCAGGAGGACTACAAAGAGTTAGCAAAGTGTCGTTCAAATCACAAGATAGACGATGGAAACTTTCCCCAATGGTGCAATATTTCATCAAATTTAAATATAAATTAAATACCAGTTAAATTTAAACAGTTTGCAGCAGGTTTGCACAGGCCTATCCTACATATTAATGGAAAAAACATACGAGTACATATTAATGCAGTAATTGTAAGGTGTTCAAGAGGCTCTTATAATGCTTTTTTGAGTGTTGTACTCCTTTTTGTGTATTTGTTGCCTTCTTGCATGATAAAGCTATCTGTCTTTACACAAGGCAAAAACAGCAGCATCAGGATTTCTAATTTTTCTAATGTTTGCGGCAAAGGTTTCCACCTAAAACGTCTTGCTTCCCCCGCCCCCTAAAATGACCTACCAATGTGATGTCATACCATTGTTTTATCAGCAATTCTGTTGCTGGCTCACAAAAGCCCAGTGCAGAGTATAGACTGCTGAATGATCTGTAAACTAGGCCTGTGTTCAAAATATTGATACAGCAAAATATTGTCACGCACTACTTCGAGATACGTGTATCGATACGGATTCTACAGAATCGATACAGCCTCAATATTTTGACAGTTGTTGTCAATACACTTTGGCTAATGTTAACAATGGCACAGTTCAAGGTAGAAGACGAGCTACATAATGAAGCATATGTTCTAAATTTGAACTTAGGTCTACCATCTTTGAGGATCTGAATTTATGTCTCTTAAGGTGTAGAGCCACTTAAAACTCATCCTTTTTCTTTTACTTCCTATAAGAAAAAACAAAACTTGTCCAGAATTTTGTTTAAACCGTAGTCAATGTTCAAAATTTACGTGTATTGGGATATGTATCGCATCGTGGTCTTAGTATTGGGATACATATCGTTTCGGGAGGTTGCTGGAAATACCCAGCCCTACTGTAAACTAATCTAAGTGGACTGAACCCTATGTAAAGAGAGGAGCCATAAAGGAGAGCATCTCAGACAAAGAGAGAATACAGCTGGATCAGGAATGTTCAGTTTATGGAAACTAGATGGTTTTTTGAACGATGGTGACGGTGAACACACCTCTGATGTCATCAAAATGAATATATAAACTTAATTTAGGGCAAAAATATGTGCTGATGCTGTAAAAACAATTTATTTCCCCCCAAACAAAAGCAAGAGTAATGTATAATGAATTGCTTTTTAGATACAAATATACTAAAATAGAGTTTTTGTCCATGCTGCCCCGCCCTAGGTCACCAAGGGAATAATCTGAATTTATTTTTTGACGCTTGTGCCCAATTAATCGTGTTGTCTAGACGATACTAAAAAAAGCCATAAAAACTCAGATAAAAGCAGCTGTATCAAGACATAAAAATCACGTCTGAATAGCTCTTAAGTAGTGCCATTAAAGCTTTAAAAGAAAAAAAACAGGCAGTAAAATTAGCAGCATGTATTTGGCACCACAATCATTGAAGTGATTTGAGTTTGAAGTGCAGTGAAGTTTCAGTCCAGCATGCAGGAGAGGTCATCAAATGTAGATGTATTAACCCTGATATATGAACTCAACTCCATCTACTGTATCTGTAATTCTTCATTTATTTCAGCCACCTGGGGGCAGGGTTCAATGTTAATAACCCCAGGACCAAAGGGGAATCTCCCTGTAATGATCCTCTGACAGACAAAGCCAGACGGGGTCTACGTTCACCCATCGATACCATAATAAAGTCATCAAGAGCGTGCACCCGGCAGCTGATTACAGAGCCATCCATTAATAATGGGAATGATTAACCAGGCCGACACTTCCCCCCCTCTCTCTCTGCGGCTGCTGCTTGATGCCGGCCAAGGTGGGTTTAGGTTTGTTTATACAGCATCTGTGCAAATTAGCAGCGGTGCCAGTCTGCCCTATGCAGGTTGATTAGCTGTACAGATGTAGCGCGCTGGAAGTCAAATGCTACAATTACCTGTTGGTAATGATGAGGGAGAATCATCTCGCGAATATGAAAGGCAGTCAAGCATTTAAAATGAGAAAACACTTTGATCAGAGCGCTTTTAGAGCTCTTAAGGGAGCAAATTCTTGAAAAAAGACCTGCCAAAGCGTCATTTTTCTGATTTTTTTTTCCTGCAAGCATGAGTTGCAAATTACTTAAGAGGAGCGCCGTCCTTGAGTTTTTGATTATGGATGTATTCATGACCTTCTGAGAAAATCCATCCTTAATCTCTTTCATATCAACAGATATTTCTGCTTCTTTAAATGCATGACAGGAATTCTTCAACACCCACTGCAGAGAGAGGCTGCAGCTTGAACTTGATGAAATTAAACAACCAAACTCACGTAAAACAAACAGCACCTGTTTAACCCTTAACAAAGCCATTTCAGTGGAATCCCTTGGTTCACTTTGGTCTTAATTCAGCTTGTTATACTAATTTAGATGACAGCTAGAGAATGTTTACCATTTCTAATGTTCAGAGAACGTTCTAGTTTCTCACATACAGTACACACATAAGGCTTTAACACATTACATCTGTGTGTATGTGCTGTGCATCCTCCCTTAACCACTTTCACCCCCTGTAAGCTGCTGGTGTTCACAAGCAGCTGATATTTTCACCCTGAAATCTAACAATAACAATAATAATGAATTTTATTTGTATTGCAGTTTACATTTTCGCAATCTCAAAATGCTACAGGGTAAGATAAAAAAAGCAATTAAAAACAATAAAAAAAGAGTCGAGATAAACTGATACTTAAAAAGGGGAACCTATAAAAATGTTCTGTTAAATGCTTATTAAAAGGTAGGTTTATCTACCAACTTCGTCCCTAATACTTCCCCGTTCCCAAACTCCCCGTCCCTTCTTCACCACCCACCCCAAAAATTATCTTGAAACTTAACGCTGTCCAAGAGAAAGTTGGAGGCATGAATCAGATTCTTTTATATTGTAACATATGCCTCTGTGATTCACTCATTTAGATCTTATTTGAATGCATTTCTGCAATTACATAACTGGAAACTTGCACCTAAATGGATAAATTATGGTGCAAATATGTTGAAAAATGTCTGGTAGACTGGTAAATACAGTTTATGGGAAGGGTAGGGCCTGCCTCAGAGATAGCCTCCACGTGTTTTCGTAGGATCAGGATGGAGTTGTTAGGCCTAATCTTGTCATGTCAGTCTTTCCTGTTTAATTTTGAAATCACTAACCCTTATCTCTGTTCCAGGTTTGTTCATGTCTTCCCTGCCCCCATCTTGTCATCACCATTTATTTTACTGTTTGTATTTAAACTCATGTCTCCCTTTGTTCTGTGCCAGTTTGTTGTACCTCCCAGTCTTCCTCCCGCCACTTTTCATAGTCTTGTCTCGCCATTTTGAAACCTTGTTTTTTGTCTCACGTTTTGAAACCTTTTCCTGATCTGACTGCTCTACCGTGTACTGAACTCCGCCAGGCAACATCATTTAACCTTTTTGCCTATCTTACTACGGTATGGTGTCCTGCATTTGCGTCTGGTTTAGCGACAGATCAAAGCTCCAGATTGGAAATCTGATGTTCTCCTTGTGAGGGTTTTCAGGCATGTCCACTTGGGAAAAATATGCCAGGAGGCCAAGAACCTTATGCAGGAATTATATATTATAATGATATGTTCCCTAAAACTCATTTAGTGAATGCCTTGCCATATCTATTGTTAGGGCTGGACAATATTACCTAATCTCAATATCATGATTAATTGAAGGTCTTACCTCGATTACTATTGATGAGCGATTATTTCCTGCTATGCTTGAACAAATTAGTGGTGATACTAATGGTCATCACGGTCTTCCTGCAGTACTAAACTTCTTTATGCTTGATGTCCTCTGCACAGAATCCAAAATGTGCACAAACAATGGAGATGGTATTTTTCTTGGCTACTAGGTAATCTGATAGATTGGCGCTTGTCTCCTCCATGTTGGCAGACTATATGGAGGGGGCGTGGTCACATGACTTACACAAGGAAAATAATCAAATTAATCATCATGAGCAAAATTACTACGATTATAGGGGCTTAATGTTGATTTCGATTATTTTTTTATTAATTTCCCAGCCATATTTATTGCCTTAAACTTTTATCATGAACTTGTATTACTATGGCGTGTGCTGCTGACCTCTCGGCCAGGTCACCCTTGTAAATGAGATCCTGATCTCAATGGGTTTTTTCTGGTTAAATAAAGGTTAAACTAAAATATATATATATATATATATATATATATATATATATATATATATATATATTCAATTGGACCTGGAGACCCACCAGGATCCCCCAAGGAGAAGCTGAAAAATGGTGCTGAGGAAAGGTCTCGGTTGACCTGCCTGGCCCTGGACATGCAGAGGAAGACGGATGAATAGATGGATGTTGTAATTCTGTGTGCATGTTCTTTGTGTTTTTTTCTATTTACCTGCCTTAGGAATACAAAATATAGCTACTGTGTTAAATCTAGCATATTAACTTTGATGCTTAGTGCTGATATGTTGACTAACAAGCAATGCCCTAATTTCACAAATCAAATGAGAAAATATAAAAGTTTTAATTGATATTACAATGTTTTATAGTATACCTAATATAAACAATTTCAATCTGTTATACTACAATATTCCTTCAAGCAGATCGAATCAGTCTTAACAAAGCTCACACCACAGAAAAATCTACCAAGAGAATCTAAAAAAACATCAAAATCAGGTCTTTAATCAGTTTGTATGGAGGGGGGAATTGGGTCAAAAATCTGCCTAATTATCTTGTGGCCTATGCTACGCTTCAGTGCGTGCCATGTCTTCTTCCTGCTTGTGCTCTCAGATGTATATCAGAGATACCTCTTGATGTATGATCATTAGTTTGTCACAGAGCTTCCAAGGAGAGCCGTCTTTGGGAAAAAAAAACAGCATCCTCGCTTCCCTCCCCGTTCCTCAAGATCAGTTTTTAATTTACTGACAGTAAAGCTAATATCTCAGCCAATTACACAGCAAACTGCCTCCTAATTGACTCCTGAGCCTCTCCTATGGTTGAGCGTGCATGTGGATCTACTGTAGGTGCGCCGAGGTGCTTGTACACAGTGATTACGTTATCTCTGGGAGCAAAAGGTGGGCGCCCATGAGCCTTTGCGCACACGTGCAGCTTTGAGAGCATCTCTGGAAAATCAGAAAAATGTGCCTGGAATGTTTTGTTGCAAAGTTTTGGGGGTCAAGGGCAGCAGGATGAAAACAACAGAGAGAGCTTAAAGGCAGGAGGTGGAAGAAGTAAATACCTTAAGGAGCAGCTAAAGAGCAGAAGGCCAGGAGCCGCAGACCACAGGACAGTCAAGGTCAGACAGAGGAGACACATGCAGAGGTACGGACACACCAGAGAAACAAACAACAAACAAACAGAGTGTAGAGATGGATGAAAGACTTGAGCTGTAAGGGCTGCACATAAAGCACAACATCTCTTTTGGCTGACTAATAAAACAGCCCTCCCTCCACACTATGAATAATAAATACAGTTATGTCACCTTGAATGGCACTTCAACTTAATCTGAAGTGTTTAAGGCTCCCCGGTGACAAAGAAATAAACGATCTGCTGAGGACTCCGGCTCACTCTTTGTTGCTGTGTAAGCACAGTCACACTCCGAGACATAAAGTTCAGTAACCATACAGTTTTTAATGTCTTTAAAATGAAATAAAAAAAATGTTTTTGATGGCTAAGTAGATTATATACAATACAGGCCAAAAGTTTGGACACACCTTCTCATTCGATGTGTTTTCTTTATTTTCATCACTATTTACGTTGTAGATTCTCAGTGTAGGTATCAAAACTATGAATGAACACATGTGGAATTATGTGCTTAACAAAAAAGACTAAAATAAATGAAAACATGTCTCATATTCTAGTTTCTTCAAAGTATCCACCCTTTGCTCTGATTACTGCTTTGCAGACTCTTGGCATTCTCTTTAAGAGATTCAAGCGGTAGTCACCTGAAATGGTTTTCACTGCTCAGGTGTGCTTTTCCAGGGTTAATTAATAAAATTTCTTGCCCTATTAATGGGGTTTGGACCATCAATTGTGTTGTTCAGAAGTCAGGCTGATGCACAGCTGACAGCCCTATTAGACAACTGTTAGAATTAATATTATGGCAAGACCCAATCAGCTAAGTTAAGAGAAACAAGAATCTATAATGTAATTAGTGATAAAAATTAAAGAAAATGCATTGAATGAGAAGGTGTGTCCAAACTTTTGGCCTGTGCTGTATAACTCCAGCTTCATCACATTGCTGTAATCCTAAAATTCCCGATGCTTGCCTCAAATAAAAAGATCAAAAAGTAGCTTGCTTCATTGTATGTGGGAATGTGATTTTTCATTTTGGAGGAAACCAAGAACAAACTTGTCAATTCTTGTAATGTAATTTTCTTGAGAATAACAGCATGAATGTTGGATGAGTGACAAATAGGAATGAGTTAGGTTTTACTTATTAATTTATTAATACATAATTCAACCTTTTACAAATGCTTTTTCTTTCCTATTTATTTATTCAATCTATTTCTATATGTGCCTAATTGTGTAGTCTGTATTGTTCTGTTTGTTAAATGAAAAAAAATGCATCATAAATAAATGTTTTAAAAAAAGACTTGTTTTCTGTTTTGTTTTTCAAAATAGGAATATAACACACCTACCTATAAAATGACTAACCGCGGTAGAATTCCCAACGGTTGCTAAGACTGTTTCCTATTTCAAATATCATTAAGACCATGTTTGATTACCTCACATTGTCAATAACTCAAATAACTCACGGTGATGCTGTTCATTGCCTTGAAAAGCCAGAACTATTATTCTGCTCCTCTGCAAAGCAGCAGCGGCTCCTCAGATGTGGGCACACGTGCAGTTTGCATTGTTCGGCCTCTGAAAGTGAAAGTACAGCTGTTGATGCTGCACGGACACTTTACTGGACATTTTTTACTCCTTTGGAATCTAAGAAGTCTGAAGTCTGGTCGTATTTTAGATTTTACAAGAACGCTGAGGGGAAAATGATTGAAGATGGTCACCCTGTCTGAAGAAAATGCAGAAAAAAGTCTCCGGGAGGGCAGGCAGGGAAGAACCACAAACACCGCCATTACAGCATCAGATCTCAGCGAGGAGCCAGAGGGGAACCAGGTTCTTAAATTCTTATTTTTCAGTTTTAAAACTGACAATGTAAACGTGGAATAATATCAGATGAATTGAGTTTATGTTTTATATATAGCCTAAATATGAATTAATCTGACAAATGATATAGAAAGCCAATCTATTTATTTATTTGTATCAATTTATTTTTATTTTTTTCCTTGTCTTTATATGTATATATAATTGTTAGTTTCTTTTTGTCACCTATTTTATCGTGATACACTTTAATATAATGATACAAAAATAATGGAAACATACGCTTTGAATGTAAACCCAATTTAAGGATATATATGGAAAGATGAGGCACTCCCCTGTATGTATAATGAATTTGGAATTGTATTATTTATCCATTATTATGATATTATGATACTATGATTTTCAGTTGTTTATGTATGCATTATAATCTGTCTGTGTGGTGGTGAACAAAAAATGAAAGGGAAAAATGTGTCAATATTGTTTGAAATATTAAGATATGTATGAATGTATTAATGACACCAACTGACACAATAAAGTATATAAAAAAAAATCTTATTTTTCAACTTAAAGGGACTGTGAGGAGAATCTATTACCGGCGACACAAAGACTTTGCCACCCATGAGCACGTGCAGCGACTGTCGTAATGCTGCGTTCCAGTAACCTCTGAACTGGGAGTGACATCCTCTCCGACTTATCTGCGTTCCAGTTGAAGTCGGAAAAAAACTTGCCAATTGACCAGGCTATTGTTAGCTGTTGTTAGCACGCCCTGCGTTTTTGTTCACAAATATCACATGAAGAATGTGATTATCACTATGGCAGCATTTTTGTAATTATAAGTCTAACAATACTATGTATACAGCTGATCTAGAGCGACACACCCCAGTCAGAAGTGTAAATAAATTGATTATTACAGGAGCTAAATAACTGTTCACACTGGGGGCATCCATCTTCCATTGTCAACTCGGGGGTGGCGAGGTTTCACCGAGTTCCCAGTAGGAAATTCAGACTTCAGGGTTGTTCCAGCTGAAGTTTCCTACTCGGAACTTGGAAATTCCTACTTCTGACTACAAGTGGAACGCACCACAACACGTTACCGAAGCCAAAGCGTGTGTTCGTTGTGTTGTAGCCTGGACCTTCCTCAGAAATCTGCATTGATTTACAACTTCTTTTTTCAACAACTTACAGGATGCAAAGCGACGAGGTAATGTATCTCTTTCTAGTTCTGTAGCGGTAGTTTTTGATGTGTGACAACAAGCAATTTTTGGAAAACTCAGTATCGTAGTTTTGTAGCCGGCTATATATCTCTACTTACAGCCCGGTGCTCTAAGACGTGTCCGAATAACTTGCTCCTGAAGTTGAGTATCCAGGCCAGTCCAGCCCTGTCCAACCCGACCAAGAAGCTAAGAATAGCATTTATAGATAACCTATTTAGATGCTATAAAACTCATCTTAAAGTGTGTATTTCGATCAGGCATATATCTAAAAGTGAGACTTTTTTTGCAATTACTTAGAAACTCCTCACAGTCCATTTAATAAAACTTTGTGAAATGACTTCAGTGTGTGTATAAATGCTTTTCAAAAATGTTAATCACATTGTAACAATACCACGATAACAACAATATCCATGATGTGAAATTTTCATTCTGTTATATCCCTAATTTAAAATATGTTTATTGAAAAAAAAAAAAACTAATTCTATCATTTTAAAGATCATTTGTATGGGAAGACCAAAGCTTTTTTACAAACTACAGATCAAATTCTGGCTAAAAGTTGCCTCATTGTGGTGAAGAAACAGGTTTTGCAGGTAGGTTAGTCAGATACTTGTCCAGGCCGGAGAATTGTTTCACAAGCCGTCAAACCAAAATAAACATACATGTAGGAACCAGAGAACACACATTGTGCTCCGATGAGAGGCACATTAATTCGGGAGTTATTTTGTGAGGATTGAGATGGCAGATGGCACAAAGCTTCTGTTACAGCTCCACCTTCTCCATGTCATTGTCCTGTACCTAAAACCAGAGGGCAGCAGTCTGGAGTGGGTATATGGGGGGTGCTCCATGTTAATGTCTATTGTTCTGCCGAGGCGGGCTATTAGTCTTACATCAAGTTCTGAGATGTTGGGAGTGTGTATGATTTTTGAGGCTATTAAGTCAAGCCTAACAAAGAAGAACTTCTTATTGAAGTGTCCACTTCAGAATCCCTCTGAAATACCTTATTATCTTTATATACAGCCCTTACAAGACCATACAAAGAAGAGGAAAGAGCAGGAAACTTTGCACATACAAAAGTAAAAAAAGGCGAGGAAACACACTGTAGGACAAAAAGAACACCAATGAATAGAAGAAGAATTCAACACATCAATGCTTACAAAAGACATGCATTCCCTACTGCAGAGAAAACATCCAAAAAGAGGAAGGCAGCAGATTTGTTTACTTCACACAGCAGCAGTTATTTACTATTTAAGCTGCAGCACATATTTCTTGGCACTGAGGCTGAACACAAGCAGCCGGTTGTTGTGGTGTGACTTTAAACCTACCTTCACCATGCCCGTGTTCTCAGAGTTACTGTTCATCATGTCATTAAAGGATGTGAAAAGGTTCCTCAAGGACTCCATGAAGTCGGCCTCTCCTTTGTTCTCGTAGAGCCTGCCAGGAGACAAAGTGGAGGATCACACACTGGCGGATGATCACAGCGTTTGTCATTTGTTTCATCGCTGTGTAAACAGCAGCGGTAGGACAAAGAGTTTGATGCTTTCCCTTTCTGAATGATAAAAAGCAGCCCGGTGAATGGTCCGTGTTTGTGTTTTTACCGGCGCTGAAATTACAGGATCAGAACCTCAGACGCAGCATTAGCATTTAAAACAACGAGACAAGACCCTGAGGCACCTGCTGGAAACAAAAATCAGGGAAATTCATGACCTGTGCTGCAGCAGCGAGGCCGTCAACATTTGCTAATCTCTTAGATGTCAAGTGTTTTGAAAATGATAAAAATCTTCATCAGCTACACTTACTGGCAACTTTAAAAGATAAAACCTCTTCAACTGCATGTTAATGCAAATAGATAGAAGTAGATTCCATGGAAACAACTTCTTATATTTACAGATATATCAACAAACTTCCCAATTTTCCTTGATAGGATCTTGGCTGGTCCATGTCAGGTTCTTGATGTGGCCTCCCCACCCGAAAAGTTTGAAATGGTAAATCTCAGGCCATATTTGTGTTGATTTTTGGTGTCAAGATTCCTCTCTGTTGGTCTGGCAGTTACTCTAACAACCAAGGAAAAGGCTTAAGTTACAGGGAAGCTCCCTCTCTGCAACTGCATGAAAAAGTAAGTTTCAGAGGAATCAAGGCTGTTGGAAGTTGGCTGACAAATGGCTGGAAGCTGGCTGCAGGTTGGCTGGCCACTGCAGGGAGGGGCAAATTGAAGCAGCTGGATCTGTAGGAATGTACACATGGTCAGGATGACACTCTGGAGTTCAACCTATGCATTAACATGAGGAAGAATGGTGATTTAGGTGGCATGGGTGTGAGTGACTCTATGGAAAAATGCAAGAAGGTCTTGCTACTGGTCTGTTTGCATGATAGGGATGCGCTAAATAGAAATTCTGCTAATATTTTTACAGTCATTATTGCAGACACCATAGAGTGCAAAGGCCTTCACTTTACTAAAACTGACCCGTTCCTTTTATGGTGACAATCTATTTATGTTAGAAACAGATCTTAAACAAGAAAAACAAAATTTAATTCTCTAATAAACTGATATGGATGATCAACTTCTTTTGGCAATTATCTGCAATGTTGTTCCAATAATACTTCTTAGGTCAAAAATGACAAACTCTGATATTTCTGATCAAACATGATACAAAAGTTGTTGGTATTATGGGAGGATTACTTCAAAGAAGTACTGACAAAGTTATCAAAATTAGTATCAACAACTAGGGATTGGAATTGTAAGATTTTATCAATACCAATGCTGTTCACGCTCCTGCTAATCGATCAATTCCCTTATTGATTACTGCAGATTTTTTTTTGATTTTCAGTGACAACAATGTCAAAAACATCACAGCATAGATATCTGCTTCTGCAAGTTGTTGGTGTTTCCACTAAAGCTGGGGTTGGCGATTTGATTTCGATACACTTTTTGTAATACTGGTTAAAATGGTCTTTATGACCCGATGGTAATCAATTCATAATGTGTTCTTAAAACGGAGCGAAAAATATCCACTATCTACAGCAGGAGTAAAACAGGGAAAACACCAACCAATAATCATGCCGGGACACCTGTTTTTAAACCAATCAAATCCCATCGCCATTCTGCCCGCCTACTGCGCGTGCATTTTCCCGGCGTGCACAGACTCGGTGCGTGTGGCCGAGCTCATACGTATCAGAGTCCGCCAGAGAATGCTTACCTTTCAAGTTTTGTCTTTGAAAATAAGGGAAGCCCGCCGTGAGCCGTCCCACAACCCCAACCAAGCTCCAGTATCCCTCACATTTTAAGACAGATTTACAAGAAATCTAAAATAAACTCTTTGTTTTTCTAAGTTTGTTCTGTTGGCTCTAATCTCGCGATAGCTGCCACCCAGGCTACTGCAGGTGGACGTTCTTGTGAGGCTTTTTCTTCTTCTTCGGTTTTACGGCGGTTGGCATCCATCATCGTGGAGCATTACCGCCCCATTCAGGCTAGAGACAGAGTTCAGTTTGGAGAGGCAGAGGAATGTTTTTATTATTATATCATCACATGGGAGATTTATGGGAGAATACTGATACAGGAGGATGGCGGGAAAGAGGACAAAATACGGAAAATACGGTAGTTTCATGGCCAAAACAGGAGATTTGACAGCTACGTGGAGAAAGGCAGAGGAACTACCTATACCCCGATCAACATCGGCTGTGAGCACTAACTAACTTTACATGTTTGTTTGGTGTTTTCTTCGTGCTGACTGAGACATGACTTGGTGTAGTGTAAAACAAACATGTTGTGCTGAGGGTTTGGAGTTGAATCAGTCTTCTGGATATATCAGCCGCGCGCATGCATGTGAGCAGGGCGGGGGTTAGGCAGAGCCCTGAGGAGATGCTACTTTCAAATTCATGCTAGTTTTGCAAAATCGCCAAACCCAGCTTTAAGGTTGTACAGTAGATGCAATGAAAATTAAGCCACAATTTTGACACTTCTGAACCCTGTCAGTGGAAGGAATTGATAAGGGAATTGATTAGCAAAAAGACTCAAGATATCGATTCTTTCATGGAGCTGATAATGATTCTCAACTGGAATTGGTTTTCGATTCCCATCCCTATCAACACTGGCTTAATAGTCACTGAAACAGCTCTGATTTATACAGTCAGTATACCATCAACTGAAATGATTTGTTTTCCCATAATTACACTGCTCCTTATACAAATTTAAAAACAACATGAGAAGTCTTCATTCAGACTTTGCATTCAAATGGATTAGCATAAAAACAACAGACAAAGGAAATGAGTGCTTCCTGGTTTCAAAACTGAGTAGTTTGAGTTGCTGAATTGGATTTACATAATCGTGACATTGCTAAGAGAAGACTGGAAGGCACTCTTTTTAACAATTAAAATGTCTTTTTTTTCATGGCAGGGTCATGCAGACCTTAAAAAAACCCTGTGACAGTCTTTACGGCACCTGAGCTGAAAACGAAACAAGCCAGCTAAAGGTCCTTTGCTGTCTGTCCAGGTTTATAGACAATAAAAAACACCTCAATAAGAGAAATGGCTTGACGAAGGTCAATAGCAGACCCATAGAGATGCTGGAGTCAGCCAGTCTTCAGTACAAACTCCTAGAGGCAGGGCGTCCAGCACTTCACTGGAGTCGACACCAGAGTTAGGACATATCCGTCAGGCTATCTCCAAATCCGTGGTCACCTACCAACAGAATTATGTGGATAAGGCTCCA
Organism: Scarus forsteni; assembly: GCA_036419115.1. Classification (NCBI taxonomy): domain Eukaryota; kingdom Metazoa; phylum Chordata; class Actinopteri; order Labriformes; family Labridae; genus Scarus; species Scarus forsteni. Next base: position 6,486,274 of record JAZDUH010000263.1, read on the forward strand.
AAAAAGAGATCAAGAAGATTCTGATCCAGTCTGACAGGATACTGCTGGTTGCCATTTGCAGCAAGTCCAAGAATTTCAGCGGACCTAGAGTCCCTTTCAGCTACCAGAAGTCAAATGCAGGAATCAGGAAAACAATGATCAGGAAAACAAAATCCATTTAATCGATTTTCCTTTAAATGGTTCATAATCGATCCATAAAATCCAAAGATCGATCTTTAACTTGGGTAGTTCTTTCTTCATCATGACATGATGAGGATGTTACTGCAAGTAATCAAACAAACACGGCAGAAGCAAACAGCACTATATGGGCACCACCAGCGAGTTGAAAGGCTGACGTATGGACGTATTTCGGATTTTACAAGCACGAAAGAAAAGAGGAGTTGGACAGAAAACAAGTAATATGCAGAATACGCATTAATGTATATAATTAACATAAGATTAATGGAACTGCTTTGGGTTAATTTCTTAATGTAAAAACAATTTTATAATGCACCAGGTCAAAAGTCACTTTTTAAGTTTACAGTATAATTTTAACTAAGATATCCCAGACTGAATAAATATCTTATTGTATCGTGAATCGAATAGATTTGAGACCTGGTAATATCAAATCAAATCGATTTAGAAAATCTGAATCGATACCCAGCCCTAGTCCTGACAACAACTTCATCACTTCCTAATGAAGGCATGATGAAACGCATTGAATGGTGATTATTAATGTCTACAAGAAACCATTTTTGAGAGTGCCAATGCAACTTCTTAATAAGCATTAAGTACTGACTATGACTTGATATCGATCCGTCTTATAAAAGGGGATTTATTTCCCAGCCCTAATTCTAAAGACAGTGAAGAAAACATTTCAGAGACAGAGATGAGAGGGTTCACTGGCTCTACTCTCTAATCTGTCCTGGTTCTAGTTTTACAACTGTCTCCTCTGATCTGTTATTTGGAGTAAGAGCTACCCCAGCGACTGTAAATACTAAAAGCCAATTATTCCAAAACAATTGCACAAAAACTCTTCCCCAAAATTCAAAGTGCATGGGAACACAAAGCAGAGCTCACTCTGTAATCTTCCCCTAAATATGCAAATGTGTTTCATCCCACTCGTGGAGCTCATAAATCTGCACAAACTGGCTCTAAACTCTAAATGAGTCACGTTGTGTGCGCTGTGAAGCAATTAAGACAGTCAGCATCCAAGTAGAGTAGTAGTACAAGTCAGGATCCAATTTAAAGTGTTTGATAAGGCACATTAAAAGAAAGGAAGGCCAGCACAAGAGGGGTAATGTTTCCACCATCAGATTTCACTCCCTTTGTTCCAGAGAGGTTTTGCAGCACCACAATCTTCACAGGACTGGGGGTATTACATGATCGGGGATAGTCAATCTTGAGGGCTTACAGGAATTGTGGGATTAGAGGCATCCATCTCCAGGCTCCTACGACAACAATTACTTAAAGCCGCTTCTCACCTGAAACAGCAGGGAGCTGAGTGAGCTCAGGACAGCCGCAAGCAGCTTCAAATCACAGGGGGAGAGCCAGAAAGAGGAGGGGGGCTGTGTGATTAGAGTGACTCTGTCGTTTCACGGGAATGTTTCAGCGGCCCGGGATGAAAAGCTGAACACACGATAGTAAGGCCTTGGCACCTTCCTCTTGTGGAGCTGCCCAAATCGCTTCAACAAAAAGAAAGTTTAGAATTCAATCTCTGAGTCCAACTTAGAAACAAGAACGAAAGAGACTGTTTCTGGGAGCCAACTGAGGTAAGTGCTTTAAAACAACAAAACACAGATGGCAAGATCAATCAAGGTTTGACTTTGTTTTAGATTTCTCTGTTTTAAAAGAAGCATTTTGAATATTCCAAAGAAAAAGTTTTGAATTTATTCCCTTACTAACGCACACCTGGGTGTCTGTGCACAGAGTTTTAATCAAGCATTTTTACTGGATGAATCTGAATGAGCCATAAAAGCTCGACTGATTTGAAAATATATTTATAAGAACACAAACTTATCAACCTGGACACATGACATGGTGCTGCCACTCTGCAGGGGATGTACGAGGTCAGGTGCAGTATACACCAAACAGGAGGCAAAGGTGGTTGATCTCCAGTGGCTTTATGAAATCTTGGAAATCATAAAGAAGCCTCCTTGGAATCAAAAAGAGACGATAAAGGGGAACCTGATTAGGATGCCTACTGGACAGTCTCTTCAGGAGATCAGGCCATATTGGGAAGAGACTCCAAGGACTACTGACTCATTGGAGGGATTAAACATCTCTTTTTCCATAAGAACACCTCAGAATCCCCAAAAGGGAGGTTAAAAAAACACTAATGACAGATAGTCTGAATCAGCTTGTCTGCCAGAGATGGACAGATGGAATGGGGATGAATAAATATATGTAAAGACAGAAAGAACAGATACATAGTTGTTGGATAAGGAAATGGTTACCATACATGATGATATACAGTATGGATGGATGGATGGATGAATGTCTGGATGAATAGTCAAAATAAAGGGATTAACAGGTTTATTTATGGATGGATCAGATTAAGAGATGAATAAATGGATGGATGAATATTAAAAGAAGGCTGATGGACAGCTGTGTGAACGGTTGGTTGAATATGGGTAGATGGTTGGTCAGACACAGAGATGAAGTCATAAATGAACAGATAGGTTGATGTTGATATGGATGAATATATGAACAGTCTGATGGATGCACTGATGGATAGATGGCTGGTCAAATGAAGAGATTGATAGATAGATTATGAATGATCAATATGTGCATACATGGATAGATGAAGAGGTGAGTCTATGGATGGATAAAAAGATGGACAGATGGACAGGCAGATGAAATGTAAATGGAGGGATAGACTGTCAATGACAAGGATTGATGGAAAGATCAAGGCAGATGAATGTATGAAATGATACATAGAGGGATGGAAGTTGGTAATATATTAAAAAGTAGCACAGTTTGAAAGATAGATGGATGGATTGATGCATGGTCAGATGAAAGAAGAATTGATTGACAGTCAAATATAAGGATGAATGGATGGATGAATGGAAGGATTGATTAATGAGTGGTTGGTCATATGAAGAGACTGAATAGAGGGTAAGAAGAATGGATGAATAGACAGACAGACAGCCAGGTAAAAGGATGGACTGATGGGTGCCCGAGGGACAGATGTATGTATGTATGGATGGATGGATGGATGGATGGATGACTGCTTGGTCATGTGAATAGACTGAATGAATGGTCAGATGAAAGGATGAATAGACAGACAGACAGCCAGGTAAAAGGATGGAATGATGGATGCCTGAAAGACAGATGTATGGATGAATTGATGGATGGATGGATGGATGGATGGATGGCTGATGGGTCATGTGAATAGACTGAATGGATGGTTAGATGAAAGGATGGACGGATGGGTGCTTGAGGGACAGATGTATTGATGTATGAATGGATGTATGGATGGATGGGTGGCTGGATGGACGGATGGATGGATTGATGGAAGGATGGATGGATGAGTGGTAGGTCATGTGAGAAGACTGAATGGATGGTCAGATGAAAGGATGAACAGACGGGCAGACAGCCAGGTTAGAGGATGGACTGTTGGGTGCTTTAGGGACAGATTAATTGGATGGATGAAAGGATGGATGGATGAATGGATGGATGGATGGATGGATGGATGGGTGGATGGGTGGATAGATGGAAGGGTGGATGGATGGGTAGTATGTCATGTGAAGAGACTGAATGGATGGTCAGAAGAAAGGATGAATAGATGGGTGCTCAAGTGACAGAAGTATAGATGGATGAATGGATGGAGAGATGTTCAGATAAAAGTATGGAGGGCTGGCTGGATTTACAACAATATACAATATCAGATCAGAGTCTAAACCAGTATTAGTTTGGCCAATTTTACTGATTCAGGATCTGTATCAGCAATAGAAACCCTGACCGAGGCAGCTCCTATATAAGGACCAAGGTTACCAGCCCTGATGACATCACAGGATGTGGACTCAGTGAGTGCGCCAGGACTGGTTTGAGTAAGGCCCAGAGGACAGTCACCTGATATATGTAGGTGATTTACCATACAAGGCTTAGTGAACCTGTCAGAGTTTCCATCCCTACATTTGTCATCCAAAAGTTCCAATCGTTGAGTGATTTTCTTTGGTGTGAAGTAAGCCAGTGAGTTTCCTTTTTGTTATTCTGTGAAAGAAACCACTCATCACACACTGAACATGCACAGCTCCACCAGTCTGACTGCCGAGTGTGACTGCTGCAGTGGTTTTGTATAAGAAGTAGAGGACGGAGTGTCCTCTAGACATCGGATAGAAAACCAATCAAACTCTGCACACTCAATTAGAGCGGGATCATACATCAGCCCCTCAGCCGCCCACAGCTTCATTCTGTGGTTCGACAACATTATCACCACTTCTATATCCTCTCTGACAATTAAAAACACACCCACAGACTTCCACTCAGTCAAAATACATCAACTTTTACCTGTTTTTACTGAAAATCTGCAAAAAATATACAAACATACAGCAGTATCCAGTGTGTATAAATATGAGTTATGTGACACCTTTTTTCAGATTTCTATTTGGGCATTTTAAATCTTTATTAATAGGAAAGAGAGAGAGAGAGAGAGAGGATAGGCTTGAAAAGGGGAGCGAGAGAGGGCTGTAGGAGGACACTCTGCAAACTGGCCACAGGCTGGTTTTGAACCGGAGCCAGCAGAAGCACGTATATGGGTAATGCCTCGTTGCTTGACACTTCACCAAACCAGCAACCCCTTGACAATTTCAAGTACTTGGTTACCATAATTTCTGGATTATAATACGCATTGTTTGATCTTAAATAAGGTCTAATTTTCGGGTCAGTTTATACATGAGTACAAGCAAAATACTTACCATATCTTGTCTTGGCAACATTGCGATTGCAACAAATCTGATACAAAAAGCAAAAATATTCTCTTCCTCTGTGAAAACACAGGTAAACACAGAGCACCACAATCTTGTGAGCAAGGAGACCAAAGTAGCTGTACTTTGATTGGTTGAAGACATCGGCATGTTGACAGCTGCTCTCTGATTGGTCGGTACACTATGCAAATACTTGCATGCGTAACTAGTAATTGCGCATTCGTGAAACAAAAGGTGTTTCCGAACCATTTGAGTGAGAAAATCAATAATTTGTGGTGAAAATACTGAAATTTCATTAATTAAAACTTTATATAAAGGCTATTTTCAGTTGTCTGAGAGACTAATGGCCTTTTTCCATTCGCCCTACCCTACTCGGCTCAACTCTACCTGGCTCTGCTCTACTCGCCTTGTGCTGCCTTTCCTTTCGCCCAAGTCGCCTGCCCAATGGCGTGCAGTGTCGCTGAGCGGCACTGCGGTGACATCATTTTGAGCACAACACAACAATCTGTGGCTTTTTGTCACAAACCGAGTAAAAAAGGAAAGCAGAAGAAGGCTGCAGATGGCAAGAAGAAATACCCCTTGAGAAGCACAGGAGAGTTTTGGAAGCTATACAACAGAATGAGGCCAAGGACGAGAGCAATTGAGTTGCAAAGAGAAGACGTATGAGGGTAAGCTAAAGGTAGCTACCGCTAGCATGCTAAGTCGTCGCACTCATGACTCATCAATGACGACATTGTCTGACCAATCAGTAGCCGGCAGTCGGTGACGTCATCTTTTAGTATGGACTCAGATTGCTTAGAACCAGAGCGGAGTAGGTACTAAAACTAGCTTGTTTTAGGAGGTACCAGGCTAGTGGAAACACGCTGAAAATTGAGTAGGGCCGAGTAGAGTAGGGCCAAGGTGTGCTAGTGGAAAAGGGCCATAAGGTTTAGGCAAAATTTGGGTGCGTGTTGTATGCGTGTACAGTGTTTTTCAGGCAAAAATCGTGAAAATATGGGATGCATGTTATAATCAAGAAATTACAGTATATTACAGAACAAAACTGATGGCAGAGATGCAAGCATCAATTTATTTTCTTCGCATTAGAGAAGGAAATAGCTGAAAGTTGCTTGTTATGGTCTTGTTTGAATTGACCTGGTTGCTTATTGCAGAAGAAAAATCTTGAAGCACTAGACAGGAGGGCTCATTCCACTTGGTACGAGACATCATTTTGCATAATAAAGAGCACAAAAGAAAAACCTGTTATGCAGCTCAAAACTGTAACTGAACACATTCAGAAACATATATGCTTTGAGTTACTGACAGCACAAAGTAAGTAAGTAAAAGTAACAAGTAACAACATAAAAAGTTTCTTTCCATAGAGGGTAGCCAGTGTTATTTTTGACAGTACTTTCTAATTTAGTTCTAGTTTTAGTCTTTTTGCCTAAAATATTTAGCAGTTTAAGTAATAACTTGGTAATCTAAATTGTTTTAAATTAAGTCTGGTTTTAGTTGATTACATTTCACAACTAGAAAAGCACTTGGACAGCGCAGACCTCCAGACAGCCAGCATCACAGTCCTCACCCATCTTGTGATTTTTGAATTAAATATTAGTCCTACCTTTATTTCATAAAAATATTTAGATTCCTTGACCATGGAAACATGCCACTGATATAATGATATTTATGTTAGTTTAGTAGTTATACGCGAAAATCATGTTTTTCGTCATGACGGATCCAGACTGTGATCCGGATCACTCCCAAAATCGAATCAATTGTTCCTTGTCCTAATCCGGACATTTCCTGAATATTTCATGTGATTTATTTCAGTATTTCATATTTCATCGAAATCCGTCCATATCTTTTTCAGTTATGTTGCTAACAAACAAACAAACAAACAAACAATCAGATGCCGGCAACAACATACCTTCCTGGCAGAGGTGCCAATTTCAGTCAGTGAAATCTACTGTACATTTAGTGGACTAAAATATAAAGTGTTACGTTTAAGGCCTTTTTTACATTTCTTTGAATTTATGAAATCACGTTTTACACTTGTATTGTGCCAAGATGAGCTAAGGCAGCTGTGATTGGATGTGTCTCTTAATACATCCAATCTTTTCACACAACCAAAGTAGCTGTGACTGGATATATTCCTAACTTGTCCTACTTTCTACTAGAGCTGGGCTTCCACCTACAGACTTCATTCGTACTTTAAAAGCTGCACTGACTGCTCAGCCATTTTTACATATCTTCAGCTTTTTGCTGGCTTCTACGGTTTTTTAAATATCAATTTTTAAGCAACACCAACTTTTGAGGAAATCCTTCATGTTAGAGCGCGTCAGACCGAAGACCCGGACAGCCGAGTGAAGCGTGTTTTTAATTCGCCACTGTGTTAACATTTTAAGCAGTACAGACATGAGAATTTTATTAAACGTTTCAGCAGGTTGTTGGACGCTCACGGTGAAATCCTTTTCCTGATATCTATCCCGATTTAGACACAGCGAGCGTTCGTTTACCCGGAAGCATTATCAGTGCTGAGCTGCTGTGCTCAGGAGAAATAGCCTGCTTTCCGTGACTCAGCATATTTAACCCCATGGATAAATAGATACCGCAGCGGGTTGCAGAGCGGGAAACCAGGGTTCAATTCCTGGTAGAGGTACTTTTCTTCTCCAGCTAATACAGATCCTTCTTTATATCATGATTATGGCGTAATCATGCTTGTCTTTACACTCTCAACCTTACTTTGGACGTATTACACTGACTGGCCACTTTATTAGGTGCATCTACAAATATCAACACATTTAACCATGTTACAAAACAGTCATTCATTTTCTGCTTTCTTTCACAACTGCAAACAGTTTTAGTGCACTTTTCACTATCTGCTACAGTTTCTGAAATATGACTGTTGAAGCAGCATCAACTTTTGCACATTTCTTTGAAGTTAGAGCGTGGTCACGACGCACACCTGAGCTCCAGTATCTATAATTTTCTGCAAACATTTTTATTGCACATCTCACACATTTTCAGCCCTGATTTACTGCTTACAACTATTCATGTCACAATTTCAACTTTCTTTGCATTACTTTGAACACTTTCATTTCACAGTTTCAGCAGTCACATTCAGCATTTCAACGCATTTCCTGCATGGAAATGCAAATTCTCTAGTTTAGTTTCAAATTTTTTCCATGTGCACTTGTTTTTATTAGTTACTGTCTAGTTTTCATCAGGGAAAAAAAGGTTGTTGACAAAAACTATGACAAAAATAATTAGTCAACAAATAAACACTGATGGTAGCTAAGCAAAGCTTGAATTTCTTTTGTAACAAGCAAACACTGTATTTGACAATAAATCATCGTATGTCGATATTTAGAATGAATCAGAACGTACTGGTTGAAAAGCACTCTGGAGCGGACGATGAACTTGAAGATGTACTCCAGCGCCTTCATGGCCTTCAGCAGCTGCTCTGTCAGCCTCTCGGCGTGGTCCACGTAGTTCTTCAGCACCGTGGTCAGCTTCCTGCAAACACAATCACACAAAGAGTCTGAAAACCTGCTCAGAATGAAAACCAAAATACCTGGTAATCGAATGTCCCTGGTCTTTGTGCAGTGAGGGTACTCACGTGTACGCCAGCGTGGCACTGAAATGCTTCCGAATGTAGGTCTCCAGAACGGGGTTAAAGTGCTGGAACTTTCTGTCGGCTATAAGTCCAATAATGAACACCTGTCAGAGGACAAAGACATGTTCATTAAAATGTAAACCACATGGCTCATTGTGGGGAGCAGAGGGGAAAAAAACTCTGCCTAACTCAATATGCTGAAATAGATTGGGAAATTAACCAAGATTGCATTTGAGCAGAAAGCCATTTTCTCTCAATTCTCCAGCCTGCAGATAATCTAGGACAGCCGACAACACGATCCCGACCTCCCTTTCAGAAAACTGTGCTGTGGAGAGGATTGTTAGACACCATTCAGCTGAATATTTGTCAACTTATTTACGATAAATACCCAAAAGAGTAGTAAAAATAAAAGGCAGGCTGGGGGGATTTTTTTTTTCTCTACTGCAGAATTGAGATCTTTTTATGTTAGACAAGCAGCATCAGTGAAAATAGTTCCCCGATGCCACAAATTCATGTAGATTAATGCAGCGGTAAATTACATAAGATGCAGCATCTACACCTCCATATGAAGACAATCAGATGAGAGCTTATTTAGAAATCAGCAGGGAGCAGCTTGTGAGCCAAAGTCAGTAATAAAGTGTTTATATAGTGGCGTATGTTTTTGTCATTATCGCTCTGTGACACAGATTATTGGATGGAAAATTAGACAGGGACTAAAGTTCACGGATTAAAGCATTCAAAGATACTCTGTTTATGTTAACTGCAGCAATTACAGTTATCTTCAACAACAATAAACAGCTGAGGCTCATTTTTATGTCAAAGTCTGTTTTTCTTTAAAGCCAAAAAGGGGAATGAAAACACTAACAGAAAAATAACCAAAACTAAGCCTGTCATGATAATCAATAAATCAATTAACCACACGATAAATCATCGATTAAGCATTCTCGGTAAGTTTGCTGGCATCTATATTTTGACACGTGCATGTGTGTTTGTTTTCCTCCCTTCTCTCTACCAAACAGACTGGATGAGAAGATGGTTCACTCCATCCATCTTTCTCAACGCCTGGACACGTTGGCTCTATAGCGGAATGAGCGGGGTTAGGGTTAGTGATCCATCTGTCATTCATTCAATCTTTGAGGGGGAGGCGGGGCCGCTTGCATGTACACACACAGAAAGCTGAAGTGAGCATTGTGAGGAGTAATGAGGAAACACTAACATGAATGATGGCATCAAAGCAATGGTTCCTAAGCTGAATGCCACAGCCCAAGTGTGGGAATATTTTGGTTTTAAACAGAATGAACAAGGTGTGAGCTCATGAACACCGACGAACCGATATGTCGAATCTGTTTGAAAGTAGTGGCGACAAAGATGGGGAAGTGCAGCGGGGCCTTCGTCCTTGACAGTCAGTGCTTACTGTGGCATTTGGTCGGCAAAGTAAATACAAATAAAGCAGCACAAAATGGTGCACTCACAGACAGTGTCGTTCGCTACAATGCAGAACAAATGCAACCCTTTAATACGGTTGAAAAGGCAGCACTGTAACAAACATTTGACAGTACGTATTGACTGGGGGAACGTACATGTCTTAAACAATTCAGGAACTGTATAAACTCCATTTTATTTATTGTTTTGTTATTGTTGGGGTTTTTTTTCTTTACAGAGACAGGGTCTATTTTTTAATTGTTTCTGATTATTACAAGGATTAGTTTTACCCAAAAGAGAGTCCATTTCATTTTCACTGGTTTTTTCTCCTTTTTTGTTTGTTCAATTTATTAAATTGTTTGTTTAATTTATTTTGACCTTCCAATTACAGTGCACCGACAAATTAGATTATTTTTTCGGTGTCCCACAAATGTGCTGTTTCTGTGGAGCTGTGTTGCTTTTTTGGCAACCTCTGGCACGGTGGCACAGCAGGTAGTTGCCCCGTGTCGGTCAGGGCCTTTCTGTGTGGATTTTTTATGGTCTCCCTGGCACTCTCGCTTTCTCCCACAGACCAAAAGCATGCCCATTAGGTTGACTGTGACTCTAAATTGGCCTTATGTATAAGTGTGGGCATGAATGGCTGTCTGTCTCTCTATGTGGCCCTGCTATTGGCTGATGGTACCCCTGATAAGCGGTATAGATGATGGATGGATTACATGGAAATGAAACAAAAGAATAATCTGAGCCATAAACTTGTCTTTGTGTTTATTTTGAAGCTGCTAAACTTCCTGCATCTATGTGGTGCGCTCTGCTGCAGACAAAAGCTTCTTCACTCACCAGAGCATCAAACACCAGAGTGTCAAAGGTGTCACTGTCAGAGTTCTCCATCATGATGTTGAAGAGAGCATCCAGAGTGTCCTGAAGGAACTGGAACAACAAAAGCACAGCATGTTACAGCAGACTGACAACACCACATGAATCTCAATAAAACAGGATATGAAACAATTTTTCTCATTTAAGAAGCAGAACTGGTTTGATCACTGAAATCAGGTTCAGAAAACTTGGTATTAAATTAATTGCTTGTCTTGTGTTGAATTTTTCACTTTACTTCTATGTAAAGAGGAATTTAAATGATAACATAAGATGCTTTATGACCCAAAAATGCATGAGCTACCAGTCAAAACAAGAATGGACATCAGTGGGATATTCACAATTTTTTTTCCACCTGAGTAGTTTAAATTTTCCCTTTTTTGTGATTAAATATAACTAACATTTTTACTTTTATTTTTCCATTAACACTGAAGTGAACACAAAATAATGGACAATATATTCAACATAAAGATATCAAACCATTTCAAAATGAAAAAAGATGATTTTTTTAAAAGGGCTCTCTTACTAAACATCTATTTAGAATATTGGTAACGGCAGCTAAGAAAAGTATCACAAGACGATGGACGAATCCAGTATCTCCAACAATAAGCAAATGGGCAGATTCTGTGAATTAAATATATCAAAAAATTGAGAAAAAAAAATACATATTCACTTAACTAACAAATGGCCAAATTCAGAAAAAAATTGGCAAAATGGGTCATGGTAAAAAAAAAAAAAAAAGACAGAAAAATAATCGGAGCATATGTGATTGATAAAAACAGAAAATAAAATGTGTGCTCTTTCTGATTGAACAGCAATATCTTCATACTGCCAGAATATCTCCAAAACATGTGCTCAATTCAGAGCATGTTTTTGTTTCTAATATAGCGTGTTGTTTTTTTTCCTTTCTTACATTTTGGTTTAATAATAATAATAATAATAGTAAAAAGAAAAAGGTAAAGTTACAAGAATAATCTCACAATGTCATAAAGTTGTTGGACAATGGAAGTTGGCAAGACAGACATGTAGGATTTCAGATAATGAATCAGGCAGGTCCGTCTGCTCTTCAAGACTATATGTATCTACACTCAACAAAAATATAAAAGCATGAAGCAGTGTGAATGAATGAAAAGAATGAAGGCATGCTGCAATTGCTGTAACTGACACTCATAATGCCAATAGCATGCTTCCTCATGTTTTGCATCATCTGTGGCATGTTGACAAGTGACAAAATTCACAAATAAAAAATATTTTTGGGCATGTTAAGGGAAAGGTCGGCCTCACTTAACCCTTTTAGTTTGTGCATTTACATTTTTGCTGAGTATACATATGTACTGCAATACTCTGCAAATAATGGAAATAAAAACCTGAAGACATTCATCATTTCTGATGTAACTCACTCATGAGTGAACTCCTGCTTTGACAGTGTGTCCCACTGCACACCCTTTAGTGCTGTTAACAGGACTTACATAGTCCTGGGAAGACAGTAATAATTTCCCCTTCAGCAGTGCGTCAAGAAACTCAAAGTATACCCACGCTCCCCCTCTTGGGCGAAACACGCTCCATTTACCGGCCAATTCAGAAGCGAGGCGAAAAACAGATGTAAAAGTGTCTGAAACAGAGATATCTCTGCGTATGCTGCGCCTTGGTCTGTCATCTCTGGATGGATGAGATTCATCATGCAGAGATGAGAAACAAACAGTGTGGGAGATACAGGGTTTGAAGTACAATTCAATCTGAGACGTTCGACCGCGAGACAGAGACGTGGCAATAGAGACTGTTCTTTAAGAAATAATGAAAATACGAAATAAAAGGCTATTTGGGTTTATTTTACTGTATGTTTGCTCAAGAGCTGGGCAACATGTTGATTTGTTCAAACAGAATTTAGTTTTAAACAAGATAAATGGTAGGATAATTTTGCTTGATTCATTAAGGTTAAAGGGATAGTCTGGTATTTTTCAAGTTGGGTTGTATGAGGTGCTTGACAACAGTCAGTGAAGTGGATGAAAGGGCCCTCAGCAGTGCTGTACCTTTAAGGAGAGAGAGCTCAGACTACCAGTAAGGTACAGTACAGCTAATAAGTACAATTATTTTACATAAAAGCGTGAGTTTCACATAAAAATGAGCCACACAACTTTTGATAGGTTGAAATACAATTGGGAGGAAAGTTACAGAGGGAACTATAATTCCTCCAGGAAGTCTCTTTGTTTGGCAGTAATTTATATTGCAGGAACAGGGTCCCCACTCCTTTCTCGAAACCATTTTTCCAGGATGATTTCTGGTTTTCATGTAGCGTCTTACTATTATAAATTTATGATTTATTCACACTTTTTTATCTTTATTTACTCAGATTTTTATATATACATATATATATATACACATATATATATATATATATATATATATATATATATATATATATATATCTTGTTAATTTACTGTTTAAGTTGCCTAAATTTTAATTTGCCATTTTTTATTTCTTTTTGTCACCATTTTTAGGAGTTTTCAGATTTTATTTCTTAACTTGCATTTTTTTTATCTACTCATATTTTATGGCTAACGGTGCATTAGTTATCATTTAACATCATGTAACATTTCTACTTCATTTCCTGTGTCTGATTTCTGTTCATGAAAAAGGTAGAAGGAAGCTAAATACTTTTCCAGGACAATTCAAAGCTTTCCAGGACATTTTACTTTCTTCCTCACTTTCCATATGTTTTCCATGACTGGAAAATTGGTTAATCATTTTCCAGGTTTTCAAGGACGTGTGGGGAAACGTGTCCTTCCGATGAAGACCTTCCTTTTACTGTGGATTCACAGAAATACCTTTAAGAACCAGAGTATACAGAAGAGGACTAGAAGAACTATATGCCAGTTATTTGGACCACCACCAAAATCTAACCATCTTGAAGTTGAGTCATCAACATCGCCTGGAAATTTCAGCAAAATTCGTCCAGTAGTTTTTAGTAATCTTGCCAAAAAGCAAACACAACAAAAAAAAATTAAATTCAGCCGGCAGAAAGAGAAATTTTAGTAGAATCAATGCACACAAGCTGAAAAAACAGTCATTTGCTGCATCGGAAAAAATAGCCAAAACTTAAAGTTAAAAACTTAAAACACTTCTACCCTAACATATATTCAACATAGTTTCATGGCTCATTTTTTCGTAAAATGTACACAATTTTGCAAATAACTGTACCAGTCAACAGTAGTGTACCTTACTGGTAGTCTGAGCCTGCTCTCCTTAAAGGTGCAAAGCTGCTAGGAGCCCTTTCAGTCAATTCACTGAAAAAACTGAACTATCCCTATAATGTAGATTTTTGGTTCATATTGTCGACATTGTAGTGCTTACTGATTTATTTTGTAAGTAACAAAGAGAAATTTCTGTCTAACAAACCACCACCAGCAAGACAGCTCATGTTGTTTTGACCCCGTCTGTAATTGAATGAACCAGTCCAGCTGTGGTTCATAAAGTCTGATCAAACCAATCAGAGTGAAGGAGTTCTACAGATAACACCACAATCTGCTTGCACCCCAGCGAGCACATGAAAAGTATCTCCAAAGAGAGATTTATTCATCTGCCCCTCGCTGAGCTCTTCAAGGGGCTGGCGTAATCCTCCAGACAGCAGGTCATCTCCTCCTCTGTCTGCACCGCTGTGTGCGGTTTCTCAAAAAAAGAAACCAGTGACCTGCTCACCCTCCACCTCAGACAGACAGTGGAGCTTTTTATGAATAAGAGAGGAGGTTCTTAATGTCACCAGATATTACGATGCTTTGCTTGTTTGTTGTATCCAGCAGAAACTCGAGTTCAGAGAGTGGCACTCAACATGGTGACTTCAGCCTTGACTTGGACTCGAGGCTTGACTCACATCCAACCATTAATCATAGTTCTGGTACATTGTAAAATAAGACACCAGGCTCTTCACTTGTCACACTTCACATAGTTTATATTAACAATAAAAGATATTATGACTCAAATAAAAATAGCAATGTCTAACTTGATAAGCCAAAAAACAAACCCTGTACAGATTCAGCTACTTTTTTATGCAAGTAACAGAGATTTTTTATTTTATTTTATTTTTTTAACCAGATATTCAATTAAATTGTCCCTCTAAACATTTTTAGATAATTATTATTATGTATTATTTAGATTATTTTATGTATTGATTGATTGTTCATTTTAATATGCAAGTTGTTTTTATTTTTTTTATTCATTTATTTTATTTTGATATCCTGTTTACTTTTCTACCTGTTTACTATTAACTCAATGCTGCTGGAATCTTAAAGGAGTCTTCCCAAGAATTAATAAAGTTCTGTCTAATCTAATATAGACTAATCTAATCTCATCTCTTAACAATACATTTTGAGATGTTTATGATAGTTTTAAAGAGATATTTCTCCACTGAGCAAATATTCTTGGCTTCTGACCATGAAGTGGACCAAGTTTTGGTGAGAGGTTGCTCTTCGAAGTGGCTTTGACCTTTACATCACTGCCTGGTGCATTATCTGATTGGCCCATAATTAACGTTAATGGCAGAACAATGGGCTGTTCCCAGTAAAATATGCTGAACAGTCCACAGAGTGTGTCAGATTAAACAGCAGCTGGAAATAAGGGAACAGTTTTCCTTAAAGACGAGTCAGATCACTTTCTTCTCCAGCATTATTATTGACTAAATATTCATTAGAATTGTCCCTTTTTGACTTTTATTGATAGTAAAGAGGTAACATCCAGAAGCACAGTGCTATTACAAAAGCTGAACCATTTTTAGAAGATGCTAAGAGCTTAAAATGACAAACTGCATTGGTTTTGTATTAAATAGAAGAGCTGGCAGCTCCAAAAAGACACAAGCTGTGGACACAGGCCCTTAGCATAGATCAAGAAAATGAATTAAAATATCAGGATTAAAAAACATATCTTTGATACAGAATTTCCATCATTAGTTTGTCCCTTTTTTCCATTTAGCCCATTTTAAAATCTGCTTTAAGTTTCCTTATTTTATTTTATTTCATTTATCATTAATTAATAAAATACAATAACATTATTTTAATGTATTCGTGGTGATTTATCCATGAATAGAAGTGAATATTAAGCGACAATGACTATATTAAAGAACCTTCTATATTCTAACAAGAGCCCAGTACTAAATTAAGTTAAATAAAGGTAATAATAGCTGATCAGAACAGAAACAAAGGATGTGGGCTGAAAAACACAGGCCCTCATCCAATTTTCACCAAAACAGTGGAGCTTGTGATGGGTTAGACCTTCAGCCAGAACTGTGATATCAACTTTATTTCCAAATATACATTGTATTTCTGTACCTCAACTGATGTTTATGGGTTTCTAATTTTGATTATTGAAAGATGTGAATTATGTATAACCGTATCTTTCTTTTCTTTCAATAAACATTGAAACTTTTTAAGTTTATTTTGTTTATTCTCTGTGTGTCATCGTACCTGCAAAAGTCATTAAAAAACTTGATAAAGGGATGCTGTTTTAACCTAATTGGTAAATTAAAAACCTCATGTTAAAGGCTACAGTCCAAATCACAGGTCACAGGTTTGACACTTAGCCCTGACAGTTGGTGCATGTCAACTTACACTCCTTATTTTTCATGAAACTATCCATTCTTAAAAAGAATAAAAGCTCCATAAGACTACAAAAGACTAATCTATTTTAAGCTTTTGCTGTAGTTTCTCCTGATTGCCGTGCTTTGGTTTCAAAAGTCAAAACTCAGGGCTGTGAAATAGACGCCGTGTTCTTCTTCACACACTGACCTTGACCACTTCGCCACCTTCCACCTTCATCAGCTGACGGAGGTTCTGCTGCAGTAAGCTGGTGTTGGAGCGCCACTTCAGCAGGCCGAGAAGGTCCACTGGGGAGGAAAATAGAGAGAAAAAGACAACATCAACCACAAAGCTCAGCTCTATCTTCATCCAGCCTCTGATAATACTATTTGAAGAGCAATGCAGAGGCAGCGGGGAAGATTTGATTAAGATGAGTGTTTAGGTCAGTTAACTATTTATTAAATGCCCACACAGTCCGGGTTGTATATCCATCTATATCTCCCGGCTATTAAGCATTAATCATGTAATTAGATGTCCCACTTTAATCTTGAACACTGTATTCAAGCTCAGGGTGATG
This sequence comes from Scarus forsteni, assembly GCA_036419115.1. Taxonomy (NCBI): domain Eukaryota; kingdom Metazoa; phylum Chordata; class Actinopteri; order Labriformes; family Labridae; genus Scarus; species Scarus forsteni. The sequence continues at coordinate 6,503,210 of JAZDUH010000263.1, forward strand.
AATCAGTATGTAATCAATCACGCTCAAGGGAGCCCTTACTCATAACATCAAACCTGAGCTCTTTGAATTCCCTCATGTCTACTTATAAAGGCATTGTATATACTTTAAGGCAGCCGTGTGCACATAAATCAGACCTTGATAAAGGACGATGGACATTCTTTTTTTGTAACTGGGAGAAAGGTAAATGTCAGTCTATTCAAAGGTAACCTGACCAGCAATTAACATCAAAATGGGTGCTATGCTAACCATGAAAGAGAAGTCAAATGTGTTCTGTCATTTCAGCAAAACGTGTCTTTACACTAAAATAACACAAAGGTTGCTTTTAATCAAACATTATCTATGAAGCACAAAATCAATTAGGTAGGATGTAAGGCCGGGCAACACATAAATCAGAATCAGAATGGCCTTTATTGACATTATACAGAATGTAAAACAAGATTGAGGAGCTTCCCCTTCTCAGTGCAATAGATAGATAGCTAAGTTAAAAGTAAGGTATAAAAAACAGTATAATTTAAAAAGGTAGTAAGAAGACGTCATATGTGCAAGATATAGGCAAGATGAAATATAATCCCACCTAACAAAGCAACTTAAGCTTTATGTACAATATGAGGTAGAGCACAAATAACATGAATGAAAAATTTTCATTCTTAATATGTATCCCGAGAGTGCTTGTGCAAAATCTGACAGTGCCTAAAACCATTAAAATCTAAATCCTCAGAATTTGTGTATTCAAACACTGCAACAATTTACAATTGAGGAAGTAAAAAAAAAAAGAATCTCAATTTATAATTTAAAATAATTCAAATTCATCAATTTAATTGCTATATTGTCCAGTAGGGTGTCAAGAAGGATTTGGAAACTAATTAACACCATTACAGGTAAAATTAAAGAAACAATAAAATCAAGAGAGTGGTAGGTGATAGTGAGCATTGTCTAAGGCCCCATCCACACGAAGACACACCGAGGTCTAAACGCATACGTTTTTTGCGTATCATCCATATCAAGATGGCGTTTTGGGAGTCTTAAACAATCATTTTTTAAACCAGGTTCCAGAGTGGAAAGATTTTGAAATGCTGTATATGCAGCTCCGTGATTACTGGCTCTCCATAACTTTTCAGATACACTTACGTCATAGTTTCATGTCCTCATTGACACGCACGTGCCACACGCAGCAGTGACAACAACAATGGCGGTGTACGGTGTAGCATCCCTGTTGCAGCAAAATCACCATCTTCTCAATCACCACCGAGTTGAACAAACAATTATCGAGGACACAATGAAGTCTTTAGATGAATCTCTGTTTACAACTTTTGCCGCAAGTGCGCATGCCCACTGTTTTTTTTTTCTGTTTCCGCTTGTTTCTGTCATAGCGTTACAGTGCCCCTAGAGGTCTGGCATGTGTTTTACAGCGTTTTCATGCGTATTGAGTGCATTCATGTAGACACACACTAAGTTCTAGCAGGACATGGTGTCCAGACTGCTATCATGTCAGTAGTCCACAGCTTAACAGCTGATCCACAGCTAGCCCTCAGCTGTTGACAGCCAGTTGATTTGCCACTTTGCTGCCCTTTGCTAAATGCACTCAATCCACTTTATCTAAGCTGTTCTAACCTGCCAACTCTTTGCTACTCCATCTGCAAGCTGCTTTACAACCCTCCTCACCGAAATTCTTGTTTTATGCCAATTCCTGTCTTAATCAGTTAAATGTTGACACGAATGCTTGCTCTGGGGAGATTTTGCTGCCTTTCTTCACACACTTTTCTTATAGATAAAAGGAAGGCATGATTGTTTCTTCTTAAGGCTTTCACGTGACTGGGAAACCACAGAACAGGGCAAGGCTGTCAAATTGTCCAACTGCTTGTAAAATTCACCATAAATAATTGCTAACTAGATTTGGTCCTTTAGAACTAAGGAGTGCTGAATGCTAACTCATTTCTGCATTTTTTGACAAATTCCTGTGCCATTTTATTGTTGCTTAATCAGAGACACAAAATTTGCCATCTCAATTTTTATCTGATAGTAACAAACATTTAAATCAGGACCACTTTGACCATATTTGTCTGTGATTGATTTAGCAACAACAGAGGGATGCAGAAATATGTCCAAAATTGAAGAGGTGACTTGGCATTTGTCACTTCTTGGTTCCCAAAAGCACAACAAGATTTTCAAATAGTGTAAGGGGTAAATATCTTAAAAAAGGTTTGTGATGAGCACAAGCGTAAAAGACTGTAGTATTTAATCTAAGATAAGAAAATCCATCTGATGTTGCATGTTGTCTTCATGGAAAGATATTTGCTAACAAACTGCTAATAATGAAAACAAAAATGGACAGGGATCCTAATGCAGGAATTTCTGGTTATTTGTTGTGAGCTCATTGGTTATTCTGTGTACCAGCAATTTTGCAAAACTCTCTAAATTGCACGTGATCAGTGGCACCATTTGTAGATATATACAGCCCTACCCTGCTTATATATGTCCAACATCCATCAAACTCAAGTCCTCTTACAAAAAAAAAAAAAAAAAAGAGGAAACATGGTGTCTTCCTGGTGCCCACACCTGTAGCTGCTGTCTCAGTTTGGCCGTGTCAGATCAGCGCTGGTCGAAGCCCATCAGGCATGGTGACACTGTGATGGATGCCTATTTCCCTCAAACCTGACAACATCATTATGGTTCAGTCAAAAGACCATTTCAGAGCTACTGGGGATCCCCCTCCCAGGGGAGAAAAATTGACAGTTTAGATCCTCAGAGGGACAAATGGAGTGAGACGGGATTAAATCAACAGGCAGTCCGGTCCCACTGCGGCACTGCTGTTAGAGGACACACAGTGTGCAGCACATGGGACAGGGAGAAAAAGTGTGAGTCTGGTCTGCTTCTGAGTTTTGATAAAATGACTGTGTGCCTGCAATGAACAACACCTGCTGTCGACTTTTAGGAAGACAGGCATTTTCTGTATCACTGAGCTCATGGAAGTAAAGCTGTGCTTGTGTTGTGATATTATACTGTAGGCCAGTCCTATTCAATTAGCTGCCCGTGGGCCACATGCGGCCTGAAACCAACCCTCAAAAGTGGCTCGAAATCAAAGTGACTGGGACTTCAGCCCGACAAGAAAAACAGAAAAAACATACAAACACTGACAAGGTCTTACAAAATTTCCAACATTAATCCAGCCATTGAATGCAACACGTTGTGAAAGGTTGCTATTAATCAAGCTACTTTCAATGCACTTTCAATTGTGACCAAAAGATGGTGTTTTTAATCTGCACTTTTTAATGCTCATACGCACCTTAATCTGTGCTTGTATTTACCTGTCAGAACATGTTGAAGTAATCTGCTAAAAGTGTAAAATTTAAAGAAACTATTTCAGCAGAAGTTTAGTTTAAGTACTGCTCTGTATTGAGTTTTGGCCTACTGGATGTGGCAATAAATTAATAAACATCCAGTGTGTTTGTTATCTATTTGTGTTTCTTTTAAGTGGTCAACTTTGCTCAATGTCTGTCAAAAATGTTCTGCCCAGTTCATGTCCTAAATCTGAAAATCTGGCCCGACGGAATTTCAAATCGAATAGCCCTGCTGTAGGGTCTGTTGTTGTTGGTTGTGTTAGTTTAGAGTTTGCTGGTTCTAAACTTTTAACTCAAAAGACAATAAGCAGTAAAAATTGGTTCAGAAATTTGGCCATTTCAGTGGACATTGGTAGCATGGCATTTACATACGTTAGCCTGTGTTAGCAAGTAATCACCATGCAAGTACAACTAGACTTAGCTAGAAAAATGTGCAAAGATTAAATTCTTGTAAAAAAAATAATAATAATAGTCCAAGCTTATAGACTATTACCTCGAAAAAAATATGTAGCATGACTTTGTAACTAACTAAATGATAAAGATTAGGACATTCACTTATAATTCAAGAAGAAATGTACTTACATTAGCTAATTGTGGAAACTACCAAGTTGTGAATTAGCTGTTAGCTTGAAGGCAGTTAGAAGCTTTTGCTAAGTGTTCTGATATAATGCAAGAGAGGTGGAAAAAACCCTTACATTTTATTAAGAAATCTGGAATACACAAAGTATTTGTGAACTAACTTAACATCTGGGTATTTGGTCATATTGGAAGATAAAGAACAATAAACAGCTTCCCTCTCTTAAGCATTGCTGTTGGCTGCTAAATCAACGATGCTATTGTAGTCTATGGAAAATTGACTTGGTACTATATAAAAAACACAAATACCTAGCTTACATATTAGCTTAGAACAGAAAGCTAACTTGCTATCTCAAAATTCAGGTATGGCTCATTAATTTCATAAGTTCTTTTTCTAAATTCTTCTAGACAAAATGCTTTTAAATGTGATATTAAAATAACTACTTACTGCCACCCATTTTGTATTATCACTTTTGGCAACAAAGCTAAGAGGCTAGTTTTACCATTAGGTAGTTTTGTCAAATACATTAAAAAAATATCCAGTTTTATGTTAGCTTATAACTGATGACTATCTAACATGCTAGATAACTTAATATTAGGGTTATTGCCAGAACTGGTTCACAATGGAAAACAAAATGCCACTTAAAACTCAAACAATCACTGTCCAGCCACCACTTTGAAACACTGATGTTAGCTGTAAAGCTGTTATGGTGCGTTCACACCGGACGTTACTTGTACTACCTCGGCGATCACTCTCCATTCAAAGTCAATGTCCAGCCGCGATGGGGCGGGGCTAACCCACCCGCAATGCGACGGCTGCGTACAAGACGATCACTTCACTCGTCGCGCGATGTCAAAGTTAAAAAAAAAGTTTATCTATTCAGGCGATGTCGTGTGTGGCTGTGCAGCATCAGCCAATCAGCAGTGTGTGTACATGTGACGGTACCCTAGACAAACAGTTATTCCTTCGGACTACAGGACGGATGAGTTCCGTCTAGGCAGAACTAATGTCAGTGAGGACATTAGTTCCGCCTAGACGGACCGGGGTAAACTCACAGATAATGCTGCTGCAGGGCATCAACTGCAGTTTTTGTGGTTGATAAGTGAATGAAAAGGATACACCTGGGATAATGTCCGTTTATACATCTTATTATGTGATATATGATATGATCGCGGTAAAACTCAAACGGACGTGACGTCACCGAGCAACGGCCGACGACCAAAATGAGGTATTTATGGACGCGCGACGCTACGTCAGTGGGCGACGCGATTTTGGTAGCTGGGTTGCTTGCGGTGTGAACGCAGCATAAGGCTGATTTCCCGCTTGTAGTCAAATATGGAAAAATATGAACTCCTATCCAATGTCAAGTGATTTTAGAACAAATAACTGGTTAATCTGCTTCTTAGCCAAACTAATATCCGCTTAAAAAAAGCCATCAAGGAGTTGTCTGAAGGTTAGCGTTAGCTGTTGTCTGCTAGCTGCATTTTTTTAACATTACACAGCACTTAGTCAAGAACAAGATGCTTACTTGCTTGTTTAACAACTTAAAAGTGTTGCTTACTGTTATAAACCAACCACCTTTAGGTTCATTTTAGTTTGAAACTTTTTTTAAAGCTAATATTGCAAAAGTTAAATGTAAGTTATTGGGAGCTGGGGAACCCTCGCTAAAAATGTTATGTGGCAGGGGAGAGGGAAGTCTGGGATGACCTGTTTGGTCTGATGGATGGATGGATGGATGGATGACTTTACATTTACTTTACATTCAAATTCAAAACATCATGTTGTGTTGGCTTAAGAAACAAGCAACCTGCTATTTGGTATTGTTGAGAGTGCTAAGGTCTAACATTGTTAGATAGTTTAAGACGTTGCAACAGAAAAAAAAGACTACATTTCAAGCTAACATTATATTAGCTTGTAACAAATGACCGATTCAGAGCTACCGTTCTGTTAGCTTGCATAATGTTATTCAGTTAGTATCTGAATCTTTATGTTTTCGATAACAGACCATTGTTATTGTTGCTGAAGTTATTATTTGTTGCCTTAAAAAGACAATATTAAGAAGGTATTAGCCAATCATTTGTGTTAAGCTAGAGAGAAGATCTAAAGATTTCAGGGAATTGTACAGCTATAATAACTCTTATTTTAACCTCTTCCATCAAGAAACAGCAAAAAGTATTACTAAAAAAATGTAAAGGTCAAAAATAAATAGTATAACAATGAGGTAGCACAGTGTCGTGATTTCAGAATTTAATTTCCGTATTTCTTTTATAAAAGTTTAATTTATTTCCTGTCACTGCACCTCAAGTTCACAATAACATTCAGATGTTTATTTACAGACCTTTTTAGTCTTTATAGCTCTTTCATAACAATAACCTTGAATTTTGCTTATATATTTTAAATATGCTGCCCTTTTTTCAGCTGAGTGATGTAACAGCAGCATCACATTTTTCATTATACATTTTTCTCCTGCCAGCCGAGGTTGGAACAGGATGTTCATGTATCTTTCACACACCCTGCTCCTCTCCCGGCTCGCCTGTCATTAGATCTCTGCTTCTCCTGCAGCCTCCGTTTAGAGAAGCACACAGCAAATACCCAGGGACGAGGCAGCCAGCAGCCACTTCACACCGGCTCCCTGCGCCGGGAGACCGTACGCATAAATCCAGCTTAATTAAAAAGAGTGTTTCATCTCAGATGTGAGGATCAGGGTTGAGGTGTCATGTGTGTGCAGCAAGCGGTGGGTTGCATGGGGCATTCACGAGCTGTTTTTGTTCTGGTGTGATAGTCTTCAGGATACATTTGTTAGAGGCTGAGGCTGCAGAGAAAACAAACTGAGTAGATCAAGTGTTGGAACACTGTTTGGGTCAGGCTACTAGCTGTAGGTTGTCTTGCTACAACTTTAAAATAGTGCATGCGTGCCATCCTTGGCATATCAAGATTAAAAGCTTCTCTCACAACTAAGAGTCAGTCTAGACAGAGTCTGTGAATCAAGAGTGGAAAATGGGCATAGCAATATTTTCCTCTTTGGCAATTGATACACAGGGACTACATATAGACACTGCCTGGCCAAAAAAAACAAACCTGGATTTAACTAATACAACAATAAAACAACTGATTAAAAGGTACAAGGCTCCAAATGGATAATTACTTTAACAAGTTATGGAAACAAGTTATTTAACTTCAACTGATGCAATGAGCAGCTTCTCATTTCTTAAACAACCACATCAAAAGACTCATCTTGTGTTCGAGGAAAAGATGTTAGATGGTTTAGAAAGGGTCAAATCATCGGCATCAAGCAGAGAAACATCTGAGGAGATTGCAGGAACTTCTAAAATTGGGTTAAGAACTGTCTAACGCATTATCAAAAACTGGAAAGATAGGGGGGAATCATCTTCTTCGGAGAAGAAATGAGGCCGGAAAAAAGCCCTGAATGATCTTGGGTTGGTGCCCATGACATGGGTAACTTGCTTATCAGTGTAGGCACCATTCTCACTTTGACTGCGTTTACACGGAGCCGAAAGCTGTCAAATCCAATAAGTTGTTATTGCGTTTAGGCCTTGCGTTCACACTGAAACGCGTTGAAAACGGGCTCCAGGGTGGAAAGTTTCCAAAACGCTCTTCACGCAGCTCTGTGTATACCAGCATCGGAGCGTTTCAGGGTGAAACGCTGACGTCACCGCATGCGCAGTACTCTTTCAGATGAAGGCTGCACACGCATACCAGGAACAACAACAACCGGCCGTCCGCGGAGTAACATGTGAGCCACTTACCATGCTCGGTTTGTTATCCAGATAAAACTACCCAGACAGATTTGTTGTCTGAACTGATTTGTCGTCCAGAAAAGAAACTCCTGCGTCTCTGTGTGTCTATTCGCGATTGTTGTTTGTGAAAAGTTTTTCTTCTTCGTACGTGTACTGTAGCAGTGCTGCCTCTCTGCAGACCTACACCGCCATCTACTGAACCGGCACGCACACTACAGCGGGTCCATATGTCTCCAGCGTCGTCGCCTTAACGCAGAAGAATTTGAAAACGCAAAGGAAAAATCTTTGCGTCTTTAAGTCAGGAGTGTCCGTGTAAATGTAGCTTTAAATGTACATTACAGGTTTTGGAAGCTGCCATCCAAGTGACGTCTTTTTCGGGGACGTCTCTGCTTATTTCAGCAAGACAATGTCAAGCCAAATTCTGTATGTGTTACAACAGCGTGGATTCGCAGTACAAGAGGCTGAACACTAGACTGACCTACTGTAGTCCAGACTTGTCTCTCATTTTAGATGAATGGAGACCCCGGACTGTTGAGCAACTGAAGTTGTCCATCAAGCAAGAGTAGGAAATAATCCACCAACAAAGCTTCAACAATAAGTGTCCTCAGTTCCCAAATGCTTGATGAGTGTTGTTAAAAGGAGGTGTAAGGCAACCATGCCCCTGTCCCAGCTTTTTTTGTTGGTTACATGCATTCAGTATCTCTAATTCAAAAAGTCAAAGTTGGATTTATATAACAACACGCCAGAATTAAACAGAAACTGTTGGAATTCAATACTTTTGTAGCTCAATGTCCATTTGATCAATAGAGAAGACAGTTGGTACAATTTTCTCTAGAACAAAGAATAAAGCTTTGGATCTTTAGTTTTCTTTGGATGGATTTAAGGCAGCATGTTGGGGCGCTTAATTGCTATCTGTTTGTGAATTTGTGTGAATGTCAATTTAAATTTTGATTCATTTGATTTCCACTGAGCACAAAATAACTTATTATTTCATGTTTTTCACAATAGAGGAACCCTGATTTGCTCAAAATGAGAAATCAAAGCTGAAAACAAGAGCAAGCACATTCCTGTTCGCTCTTAATACATTATTTTTCTGATCTATTTTCCGTTTCCCTTCAATGATCACAGTTGGGAGGCCTAAAAGTGTCAAAAAATGTAAATTAGCATTCTGAATAAACAGAGAATTTGTTGAAAATAGAGAAAATTAAACAAACTTTAATGTTTTTTTTCCCAGGAGAAGGCAGCAGTTTGGGTGGTACATATGAAGAACTTCTAGGTTTTAATAAAAACCAGAGAGCCGCGCTCCAGTACAGTCAGATAGATCCGCTCAGCTTTCCTTTATTAAAAGAACTCAAACCTTTTCCTGGAGCTGTGGCGTGGGATGATATATCCCCAGGGGACACACATACCCACACACACACCCCTCTCTGTTTAATCAAACTCAGTGTGCTGTGACGAGGAAGCCTGATCCCCGAGCACCTATTGGTGCCTTGCAAATTACCGCCACAAAGTGCCAGGTAAATATCAGCGGAGGAGCAGCTCTGCGGGACTGAATCATGGCACCAGGACTCACACTGCTGTCAGTCTCTTCCACACAGAGGAGAGGAAGGACGAGGAAGAACAGGGAGACAGCAAGACTAATTAAATTCTTCATTTAAGAGAGATATTATTGATAATCAGGGAGAACTACATTACTCAAATATGTAGTATGTGAATGACACCACAAGGGGGCTCAATCAAAACAATAACAAAAGATGACATATGTACACAGTTTTTTACTGTTTGTCTCACAGCAGGGTTCCCAGTCTTCTCCTCAACACACATACACACACTTTACAGTTAGGGAGGGGAACTGATAAGAATTTATCAATACCACTGCTATTATCAATCCAGTTCTTTAAAGATTCCCTTGTTGATTCCTGCAGATTATCCGTGTGGGTAAATGCTGGCCTGTAGATTTTCAGTGGCAACAATGTCAGACACACGTCACAGCATTGATAACTGCTTCTGCAAGCTGCTGGTGTTTCCACTCTCTTAAGGTTGTGCAGTTGGCACCTTTGTAAAGAAAATTAAGCCACAATTCTGACCCTACTGAACCCTGTCAGTGGAAGGAATTGAAAGGTCATTGATTAGATTAAAAAGACTCATGATAGAGTCTTTAATGGAGCTGTTAACGATTGTTTTTCGATTCCCATCTCTATTTACAGTGTCCTGTTCTACAGTTGTACCTCACATTTTGTACATTTACCCAAATTGCTGTTTATGCCTCTTCCGCCCCTGAGGTCTGATTTACAAGATGTGACGTCAGTGGCTGTAACAAATCTATGAAATAATCTCTTACATTCTTAGAAATTATGACAAATTTATCATAAAATAGCGCAATGATGGGGTGCTGGTTTGGCTGCATGGTATGCAACCAGGATAAGGCTGTCACTTTTCCTAAAAATCATACTCCAACGGTTTTCGAACATGCACCCAAATAATCAAAGATATTCGATTATCACCTCCCTAGTAAGGGACAGAGACTCTATTATCCGCCCATTCGGTAAAGACCCTGCCAAAAAGAACACAGTCACAAGGGGTTAAACTCTTGGCAACGCGCCGCTGCACTCGGCCGTATAGCTTGGACGAAAAGCCGACGGCTGAGCCCGCAAATACGTGGAGAACGAGTGACTAAACTGTAATGCACAGAACACACAGCCTGGTCTTTGATTTTAAGTTTGCCATCAACGGTGTAGAACCAAAACTACTTCCACACAGCTCTCCCCGGATGATTCAGTGCTGTTAATGTCCGCTCAGAGTGGAAACTCTTTGTTTACCGAGGTTAAGAGAGCAGCAGATGTGTCTGACAATCAAGCTGCGCTCAGAGCGCCCTCTGTTGGACAGAACAGGCCTCTGCTCCAGGCGCCCTGATGTGCCGCTACACTCAATATTTTACATTTGAATATATATATATGTATATCTACTATTCGGTTACGGATATTTATCCCCATATTCGAACGGTTATATCGAATATCGAATATAAAGTGACAGCCCTAAACCAGGCACGATCTATATAAGTTCTTCTGACTGCCCGGGTTCAAATCCAGCCTGTGGCCAGTTTGTTGAGTGTCTTCCCCCTCTCTCTCTCTATCACCAGCTTTCACAAGCCTATCCACTGTCACTCTCTCTCCTATAAATAAAGGCACAGAATGCCCCAAAAAAATCTTGAAAAAAAAGAATAGCGCATTCATACCCACAGATTCCAGTGTCACAAAACCCGAACTTCATACCTTAGCTTTTTTCAGATAATTTTTATATTATTTTTATCATACATACCACAAACATACATGGGCTATTTTCTTTAAACCTATTTGCGTTCACTAACAAAGCAGAGGGAGGATAAATATTTTTCCAGGTCAAATCTAGATTTTCCAGGACATGTTTCTTTCTCATTTTATGTTTTCCATGACTAGAAAACTGCTCACTCATCTTCCAGATTTTCCAGGACATGTGGGAATCCTGACATGGTCAAACCAGGAGGGAAAGTTCACCAGCTTGGCTTCAGGGCAGTGCACTGGGCTCTGGCTAGGGTAGAAAATCTAATCTCTTGTGTGTGAAGGTTCAATTCTGTTCACCTCAACAGCTGATATCCCACATGACTGTATACAGATAGAACCACAGACTGATCTTATAACCCTCAGAGGGCAGGACTGTAATTACTTAACATTATTTTGACAACTTAACAATAGCGCCCTTATTTTGCTGCTTCATAGACATTTAAAGAGCAACTATTAAGTCTGCTCCACCCTGCATTCAGATGGTATAAATTTAACCACCAGTTCATATAAGGTCTTTCATTAGTATGTCTGCAGGTGGAGAAAAGATTTCTTCTTTAAGGTCGACGCAGACAGAAAGCTTTTGTGTTTCTTAAAACTTACTGCCAGGTGGAAATCCTGTTTTCAAAATGTCAGCAAATCAAGATCAGAGCTAGGAGTTTTTTTTGCTTAACAAAGAACTGCTGATAAGGTTTCACGAGTGAGAAAGTCGTGAAACTTTTTCCAACTCCAACATTTTTGCCAAGTTAGTGGAGGTGCTATGTCGAATTATCTGATGTGTGGAATGTTGAGGTTTCGTCCTCATTTCAAAATTAGAAGGTCAAAAATGCAGCGTCTTCACATCACTGGGTGTTCTGTGTCTTAACTACGTGATATTAAACCTATTAGATTAAAAGTCCAATAGAATATGATGGAGTATATGAAAAAACAAACATGTGGAAATGACACAAATAGTAAAATAAACTATCCACACATTTTATGCATCAGTAGCCAGAATTATATCAGTCCTCAAAATAAAACTGGTTTTATTAAGCTTTGCAATTGTAGCCCCTGTGCTTCAATGAAGAGAGCCTGAAAGGGTTAGTTCAGATTTTTGAAGAGGGGCTCGTTAACATGACTACCAAACAGTCAAAAACAGAGTTTTCATTGCGTTTTCTCCTTCCGTTGACACATGAACAGTGCCCGGAGTGCCTGAATCCTCAAACTTTTAAAACCAGGGTCCAGTGTGAAAAGTTCTGAAAATGTTTTCAAATCCATCTCCATGTAAACACGGATAAGTGATAACGCATGACTGCTTAACAGAAGGTTTTTTCTTTCCGCCATGATGGAGGGATTCATGATTGGCTATATGGATTCATGCTGGGTGTTGTATTATATATTTGTATATATATGTGTATTTTGTGTATTTTATGTATGTATCTATGCATATATGTGTATCCATAAAATGAAGAGTTTTATGCTCTATTGTAAAGTGTCTTGAGATAACACTTGTTATGAATTGGCGCTATACAAATAAAGATTGATTGATTGATAGATTGATTGATGGCGTATGAGCAGTACTCTTTCAGATAAAGGTGTCATGTGGACCTTGCAACAAACACTAATCTCCCGTTCCACACTCCAGCCCAGTCAGTGGTGGTAATGTGTCTTTAAGTTGGTCTGCCAACCGCCATTAAACAACAAAGAAGAAGAAAATGAAGGCTCCCAGTTGACATTCTCCTGGCATTTGGTGGTTTTGTAGTTGTGCACCACGTCCACGTAGCAGCCAAACTTCACCATCTGCCCAGTTAAGAAACTCTAGCGTCTTCGCAAGCCCACTGGCTATTGTAGCTTGTGAAGTTTGTCTTCACTGTAAAGTGCCAGTGCGTAGACACGTGTTGAAACACAGCTGTTTCACCACAAACCCGCATCACCAACTACTGGTCTGGCATTCACGCAACAGCATTTTCAGGCATTCTCATGGCTCTGTGTGTAGGTGGGGTGCTTTAAGGAACGCAAAGGAAAAACCTTTCTGTTTTTGGTGACAAAGTTGTCATGTAAACAGGCCTAAGTCATATTGAGTCAAAGTAGATGCAGGGATAAAATATACCCCCACTAGGAAAAGGTGGGAAAACTGGAAGCCAACTGGAACTACTTTAAACTTCAGCTTTGCAGTCATTAGTGATCAAGTCCTTCCTGTTTTACCCGTTTTTTTAACTGTTGATTACGTTTCTCTTTTCTTTTTCCATCTGTACTGTTTAAGTTTCATAGTTTTTTTAAAGTATTTATTGTTGTTTCTTATGTCTTTGAAGATCCAACTAAGGACAGGCATTGTAAATTAGCTCACTTAATGCGTAGTGTGCAGAAACAGAGTTCTCTTGATTCACACTGTACCTTTAAAATAAAAAATAAATTAAAAAAGGAGAAAAAGAAGGGGGAAATTATACAGTCTGAATCAAAATATATCACTTTTCTGCATAAATCTTACCATTAATTATAATTCTTAACTTGTATTTTACTACTATCTGTATATTTGTATATTCTAAAGTTGTAGATTCATAAGTTGTATAGAAAGTGATTTCACATTCATTGGTGCTGCTGCCTGTCTTGGTCACTTGCAAATGAGATTTGAAATTAATGAGGTTTTGATAGTTTAAAAAAAAAAGTGAATTCAAAAATCACCTTAATAAAATTTCCCTTAAAATTCCCTAAATAATACACTATTATTTAAAAACACCAAAATACTTAGCACAAATGGGTAATATCTTTGAAAACGTGCAAGGTGGCTGCATGTTTTCATGCACAAATAAATGAAATTTCTTGATTGATTTAATCTTTTCCACTATTAAAAGCCTCATAAGTTCTCATTTACATATTTACAAGGTCTGGTCATGACATGTAGATGTAACGCTTGATTTTTTTCATGAAGAACAGAATTGTAATATTTATTTATAACATATACTTGTTTTGACTTCTGTGTTTGTGGGGTACTATTTAATCTTTAAGCTCCCCGATGATGAGGTTTTCCTCCTGCAATGATAAAACTGCTGCCGTAACATTAGAGTGGCCGCTTTAGTGGAGCATTCTCATAGCTGATGGACAGCAAAGGGCAAAAAAAAAGAAAGACAAAGCTTATGTGAAGAGAAATTATATGATACATGACAGAAAAGCTAATATTCCTCTAAAAGCAAATCCAGTTGTTATTGGATATACATATATTTGTTTTTCTCTTCTTCTGTATTATGAGATTTTAAGTCCCTAAAGGATTATAACATGATTAGCAGCTGATTAAAGCTGAAAACATCCTCTTTTCCAGGCTTATAAAGAAGCTCTCCTAAAGCAAAGAATACTAAGTGCTGGACCACACATCCTCAAATTTCCATCAGCCGTTCATTCAAAGCACGATCCATCTCTCTGCTGTCGCTTCACTGTTTAAAATTTTCTTTGTGTTTCTGTGAATAAAAACATAAGGGCACGATACACTCCACAATCGCACTGGCTCTGGCTTTAGGCGAGCGAAACAATTAATTTTAATTCCTGTCAAAGCGGCCTGCAGTGAACGTGCCGCTTCTTGGTTCTCATGTGCCTTTAAAAAAAACAAAGAGATGAATGAGGAAGCTTTCTTTTTGGCTCTACTGAAACAAAGACTCAGTCATGCATACAAAACGAGAAGGAATTCACAACAAGCGCAGGGTAAGACGATTAGGATGGTCCTTTTTCAGAGTATCTGTCAGATAAGAGCTTAATGGGAAGGATGAATAGACACGGTTTAGAGGAGAGTTGCAGTGAAAGAGTGGGAGAATCAACATGTCCAGGAGGGTTTATGATGATTTTTGTAGGAGGAAAACAAAGAGACAGTCGTAAATCTAAGGGGTCAAAGGGAGAGGATTGGGCTTCCTTTAGGGTAATAATCTTTGATCCTCTCTGCAAAACATGAAATAAATACAAAATAATATTCCAGGATAGAGCAGCTGGAAGGTAGAAATTACTGATAGAGGGTTTTTAAGGAGGCACTTAAAGGTTAAAAGAATAACAGGATAAAGAAAAAGGCTCAAATTCCTAAAATAGGGAGTTGAATGAGGTTGATACTAAGATTCATATCTATCCAAGAAGCAGTCTACAGGAAAAAGGCATTGCTGGAGATTTTATTACCTTAAATTTTTACATTTTGAAATCAAAATGTAACTTTGTTGCAAACACAAATATTGAACAATTATTATGTTGAATTGAATTGAATTGATTTATTTATTTCGGTCACGTTAGCACACTTATACAGCATCACACATTGTTAATAGTTGATCAAATGTACATGTCCGAAAGGGAAGACGGGAGAAGCAGAGCTTATCTAGTCCCGTCCCCATTTTCTCAATATTTAGTCTCCTCTTTTCCACATATCATCAAATTATTATCAATTTTTATTCCATTTACAGAAGTATGACATAATTCTTGACTGTCTTTTAGTGTCCTTATTTGACCTATTATGACCAATCCTTTGTTCCACGTAAGGTAGAGTCCAATCCTTTGTTCCACGTAAGGCATAATTCATGAGTGTCTTTTGTTTGATTTTTTTGTTGTTGTTAGTCCTGGTTAGTGATGTTGGGGTGGTGTGTCCGCGTTGCTTTTCTTTTTTTCCAGGTTTCAAACATGTGTTAAACGTGTGACTCGTCGTCACTCTCCTCTTCACCCAGGCGTGCTCCTGCACTGTCGTCCCGGGCTCTGCTGCAGTTTTCAGCCATGAACTATTATGTTTTAACTATTTATCAGTAATGTGCCAAGCCTTGACCCTTTGTTGACACTATTTGAATCAGTAAAACCAAACAAGCAACTTGAAGTTTGATTTTTTTTCCCTTTTTTCTTCATTATCCCCTTTTGTGGCTCTTTTCAGTAGCTCTATGTATTGCTTTTTTTCCATTATATTTTGTGCCACTAATGCTGCATCACAGTTTTATCGGGGAGTCGGGATTTCCGAGAGGGAAATTGAATCTGGAATGCCGCCCTTCCCAAGGTCGGAATTTCCTACTGTGAGTTGAGGGGATCCTCTTAACCCCCGAGCTGACAATCGGAGATGGCTGCCCCATTATTAAGCTCCTTAAATATTCCATTAATTAACACTTCTGACGAGTGTTTGTCACACTAAATCAGCTGTATACATATTAGTGCTCAGTGTTTTACATACAGAAATGCAGCAAGATCAGTGAGTATTTTTTCTGATTTTGTAACTGTAACGCTGATAACTCGGATATGAAATCATTCCCACTCCCCTCTTCCCAGTTACAATGTAAATGGAACCAGTGTTCATGTTGACAGCACTTTTTAATTTAGTTTTAGTGTCTTATCACAATGAAGTTGTCTAAATTGCTTCAGTTTTAGTCTGGTTTTAGTTGATAAAATTTCAAAACATTTTAGTCGATGAAATCTTCTTTAAATGTAGTCAACTAAAATATTAAGTGTAAAGTGCAAGGCATTTTTTATGTTTGCTTACATTTTTGCTTTTTCGACAGTTATATCCTGAATGTTCATATCTTGATATAGATATGATTATGATATACGTTTCAGCCCTACTCGTCACTACTTTCTACATCACCAAATTAGGTCTGATTGGATTAGTGGCCTTTTTTCATTAGCCCTACTCTACTCGCCTTGTGCTGCTTTTCCATTAGCCCCAGTCGCTTGCTCAACGGGGTGAGCGGCACTGCGGTGACGTCATTTTGAGCACAACACAGCAATCTGTGGCTTTTTGTCACAAACCGAGTAAAAAAAGAAAGCAGAAGAAGGCTGCAGGTGGCAAGAAGAAATACCCCTTGAGCAGCACAGGAGAGTTTTGGAAGCTATACAACAGAATGAAGCCGAGGACCAGAGCAATCGAGCTGCAAAGAAAAGACATATGAGGGTAAGCTAATGGTAGCTACCACTAGCATGCTAGGTCGTCGCACTCATGACTCATCGCTGACCAATCAGTAGCCAGCAGTCGGTGACGTCATCTTTCAGTATCGACTCAGCTCGCTTGGAACCACAGCGGAGTAGGTACTAAAACTAGCTTGTTTTAGGAGGTACCAGGCTAGTGGAAACACGCTGCAAATCGAGTAGGGCCAAGGCGTGCTAGTGGAAAAGGGTCATAAGTCTCTGTAAAACGTTTTACCCCAATTTTTATTTGTTGATGAAAATGACAATTAAGTTTTAGTTTTTGTCACTGTGCACTTGTTTTTACAGTCTAGTTTTTTTATCAGGGGAAAAAGGTAGTTGACGAAAACTATGACGAAAATAATTAGTCGACAAAATGAACACTGACTAGAACGCAGCATAATTCTTCAAAGAAAAATAACCCTTCTCTTTGACGGTCTAGTTTCTGCATCCAAAAAGGCCAATTTCAAGACTAAAAGACAAAACAAGAACAGATAGACATACTATATTATGGAAATGTCCGTTACCGTTCTGTGTGAGCTTGGTGGAGCACACCAGGGTGGAGATCTGGAAGGAGTCCTTGCTGATGGTGCAGTTCCCCAGGTTCTGCGTGCTCTTCCCCGTGGTGGAGTAACCTTTCTCCTCCAGCTCCAGCTTTGTGGCAGGCAGGTTCAGGTACAGAGACGAGTCCTCCAGCTTCTTGGCCTCCGCCTGGTTTTGCAGGATAAGACAAACAAGTTTACAGTTTAGAGCCGTCGAGTTCAGGGAGCTCATCGAGTTTGGCAGAACAGCTGCAATCCATATCTGCTCCTTCTGTTTTAATGTTTTATTTGCTGTTTTTCGGAGGTGTTTGTGCTGCATTAAATCACTGAAGCAGGTTTTGAAATAATGCTTCTCTGCCAGCCTTGACTGATGAGGCTAATGCAAAGAATAAGTAAAAGAAAAATGGAACGAGGGGAAATTTTCCTCCATGAACTTTTTAATTAACATAAATGGGAACCATAACACAAAGGTATCATTATACGACGGATTTTAATTGGAAAGTAATTTCATTTGGCTGAGGGGGCTGATGCTTGCCAACCACACTGCTGTCTATAGAAGCTGTAATTACAGCAGCTTCTAATACGACAGGCCATTTCTTCCCCATGCCAAGAGCGGCGTGGGCTGGCAGGAGCAAACATCCTTCAGCTCCACAGAGCGGCTCCTAACCGTGAGTGGGACTCTTCATGTTTACCTTGTACACGATGAGATCGTGCTCGCCGTCCCTCAGGGTGGTCCCGTCGTACCTCATCAGCTTCACGAAGGACAGGGCAAATATCTTCTCGGATTTGTCTTTGGCTGTAGGAGGGCAACAAAAATAACATGAGGAGGGCAGGAAACAGACAAACAGGAGGAGATGTTAAAAAAGTAAGGGGGTGAGATTTAGGGGAACTCGAGAAAACACAACACCACACAGCAGTGAGCACGGACTGGCTGCCCGAGGGCCACATCAGGCCCCCTGCAGGTTAGGATGGGACCCTAAAAATACTATCAAATGTAGGAAATTTAAGGACAAATATGTTCAGTTTTATGGATATCTTTCTGTTGTTGAATCCCTAAAGCTATTAAAGTCTCCAAAAATACAGCAAATGCTTTTTTTAACATTCTGTATTTGGGATGGCAGTCTTCATATTTATACAACACATCAAACAGATGGTCTTTTCCATCTGCAAGCAACATTTATTTTTAATTTTAGAGACTTAATACAGGGGAGAGACGAAGAGAGTGGGGTTAATTAGAAGACAGAAAAGCTAGTGCTGTCAGGAAATTAAAAAAAACTGAGATAAATTAATTATGACCTGTAGTAAAGTAATCTAATTAATCAACTTTTTAATCTGATTTTAAAAATTGCTGAAAAAAAGTCCTCAATTTGATGTATTTTTAATGAAATTAATGAGACTATTGTTGCAGATCCAAAGGTTGTTCTCCACCCCCCAAAAACGAAAGCACAAAAAGTTCAATTCATAAAAACTCTCAGTGGACAGAGGCAGGAGCTGCAGATGTGACGACAACAGGAAGTGACTGCATGTCTGAAAACAACAGCGGTGTGTAAAAGTGATCTCCATGGATGCAGCAAGATCTGCAGTTTTATCAAAAATTAATTGGGGTGCTGGTTTGGTGGAGTGGTTAGCAACCAGGTACGTCCCATATACATACTTCTGCCAGTCCAGGTTTGAATCCGGCCTGTGGCCACTTCACAGAGTGTCTTCCCCTACTCTCTCACCCCCTTTCACAAGCCTATCCACTGTCTCTCTCCTGTCAATAAAGGCACAAAATGCCCAAAAAAATACATAAAAAAAAAAAATGAACTTGATTTTTCCCTTTAAAGATGAGCAAAGAACGTCACTTCAAGCTGTCTTATGAGAAATTATGATTTTCCTCGTCCCCACTGCTGGGACACACAGAGAGACGAGGAAATGCTTCACAAATGCTGAGCCGTAGTCATGGTTACCCTAAGATGTGAAATTAGCTCTCCTCAGAAGTTTAACGAGAGAACTTGGTGGGTTTTGTCTTTAACAAGATTCATGTCACATAGAAGTGGTAGATGAAACATCTATGTGGTATAATTTAATGTAAAGTAAGATGATAGTCTAAGGACTGAAGTTCTCAAAGTTTGAGCTAACGGCTAACAACAGGGTCGAGCTGCTACGTCATTCTGAGGCTTGATGTGATTGGTCTGTGAAGAGTGTGACGAACACACTGATCATCTAATCACCAGCTGCTCTGGTATTTTAAGGTTCTGCCCTCTGAAAATACCAACACAGAAATGAGATTAAAAAAGAGATTAGCGCGATTAAAAAACATAATGTGTTAATTATGACTGTAATTAATTAATCGAGATTACTGTGACAATTTGGCATCCCTAAGAAAAGCTAAAAACAAGGTTTTGCTCGACTAAAAACACAACGGGATTATTATGTTGTCCCTTCCACAAAATCTGGCCTCACATATTTTACCCACTTTATCCAAAGTTGGGCAAACACATCTCTCTGGAGATGGACAGAAAAAGCAATTCTTTCAACCACATCAATATCATATAATATGTCCATCCTCTAATGTATTGCTGGGGTTTAACAATTGAAGCGTCTTCTGAGCGCTTTTTTTGTAAGGAAAAGAAAAATACCAAACACATTTTCATCAATCTTCCCACATGGAGGTTGAAATTTCCAAGGAATAATGTGGGAAAGTCTGTAAATATTCTGGTACTATTGTCTTCTTTGTTTCCTTCCAAAATGAGCAAGATTCTGTTGCCCCAAATGTGAAATCAGTCCCTATCACCCCTACTTCTGTGAGTTGAGAGAAGTGCACTCTTTGGTTTCTGAAGCTGCCATTTTTTGCTTCATCCACACTATGAATGCAGAATACTACTGGACCAGAATCTGCATTGGCAGATAATAACCTACAGCTCAATTATTATACAAATATGCTGCTGAAAAACATTCAAAAATGTTTATGGAAAACAGGGGAACAGATTGGGAGCAGAATGAATGCAAATTTCGAGCACAATTCTTTTTAAAAGAGGCATCATGAAATTATCTTCTGGAGGATCATTGATGAAAAAAGTACCACAAAGTGCCTGCTTATGGTTTGGATGACAATTCTGCAGGGTATGGTTAATACATTTATAAAGAAGGTATAGATATGATTTTATCTTTATCTGTATGAGTAATACAGTGAATATTCACTGTACATTTTCCAAAATTGGTGGTACATTTAAGACAAAATTCTGATTTCAGTAAGTAAGTATATCAAACATAAAGGGGTAGGATTCAATACATGTATGTCTTCTTTTTTGCTCATGTATGTTAGGAGGACTGAGAAGTTGCAGATTCAAGTTTCCGTCTTGTTTTGTTTTCGTTTTTTCATCGTTATGTTGTATTTTTAACTGTTTTTAAATTGTACTTTAGATGATCAAAATAAAGATATATAGATAGATAGATCAGCACAGGCAGTCATGCTATAGATATAAACATGCATTACTTTGCCTTGAAATTCTCCATATTTTATATTTTACTGCCTTTTATTTTGCTAATTTTACGTTTCTGATGACCTTAATGTCTTTGTGCTGAACTCTGAGCACCATCAGCAGCTGTATATACATGAGCAGTGCTATGCAAATAAAGCCGCCTTGCTATCCCTTAACAGTAAATAACCTCTCGCGGTTCACCAGCAGCACCTAAGAGAGTTATAAAGTTCATGTCAACAGTAACGTTGAGGTGAGTAAGATACAGTAATTTAAAGTTGAGTTTCCTTTTTTAAAAGCCCCACAGTAAAAATCAACTAGCAAAGGCACAGAGATGTTAAGTGACAGGAAAATCTAATTGGAATGACATTTTTAATTAAAATATCAACACTTGTCACTGCTTGTAAGTAACGACTGTCATATGAGTGATAAAAGCATCACATAGTCAGGACATTTACTTAATATATGAATTATCTCCCTCCTCTTATGATCATTACTGTTTACATGTCGGGTCATCTTTGTTTTAACAGGTGCTGAGAGCCTGTTTAATACACTCAAAGACACCGTGAGAGCTCTTAAGAGACGGGCTCTGATGCAGTAAACCCTCCTGCACGGCTGACTTTACAACAAGTCATTTGCGAACTTGCAGACAAATAAAAAGAGAAAATCCCAAAAGCAAATCTCAGCACGACGAGCCCTGAGTCAGCTCCTGAGTTTGCACAAGAAGCTACAGTTCCCCTGTGATGGCTGTATTAATGCTGCGACTGTATTTGTGCCTGCTCTGTTTACTTTCTTTGTCTAAATGAGGCCGACACACTTCATTCTGAAAGCACTGTGTTAGGGAAATTTACAAGAGTGTGAATTAATTAATTGCTGCAAGGTAAAAAGCAAAAACAGGTATTGTTATATATAAGCAGATAGATCCAGGTCATACTAGCGGATCACAGATCTGTGTTAATACATGGCATGCCACTTTACAAACTACAAATGACAATTTTAAAAGATATAAATGACTCTTGTTTGAATGCTGAAGTAAAAGCAATACAGTTTTTAAAGGGATACGCCAACATTTTTTTTGTTTATGTGTCTTGCCTCTCTTCCAAGTATATAACAAGCAGATAGACACCATTCATTTGACTGTGTGAGCAGTAACAAGAAAGAGATGGGCAGACGACTACCACTAATTAGCTTAGCTCAAACACTGGCAATCAATGGGTAGTGTTAGCCTGCCTCAAATAAACTCTTCTCTAAACGGTCCTGTGTGCCTGTAACCCCTGACAAGGTGGTCACGTTTTTCCACTAGCAGCAAGATTTGCAAAACTACTAAATGGAATTACATGAAAGTTTTACCCAAGGTGCAGTTTAGTCTAAGGACGGGGTTATTACTTTTTGGTGCTGCACCGATCCAGATTGATGTCTCAAAAAAACAGTTAAGTTTCTAAAAGTAAATCCCATTCATTTACGGCATTATGGGACTTGTAGTTAATTTGCAAACTGACGACAACGTTTTTTCAAGCCTATGTCATCACATTTTCCAGCTTCCCTTGCAATGCCAGGGGAGGAGTTCAGCTAACACAACAGCTAAAAATAGCCTGGTAGATCGGATCGAAAAGCCACCGCCATAACTGAGCTGCTTAGCCTGGGTCTTGGAGTGATTTTCTAGTTGTGAGTGTTTTTTATTGCATTTTGTTATCTATTTTTAGCAAAACTACCATACGCTAAAGAGTTCGGAGAAAGATCTGACAATGGGGTAAGACGAAAAAACTGTACCTGGAAAAACATCTCTGACAGAATATACTTTCCTTTTACAAGTAATAAAATTAAAGAAACTAATTTTAAGTTTATCCACAAACTCTACTTAACTCCAGTAAAAATGTAAAAAAAATCTCTAAAGAAAATGCTCCAAATTGTCCAAGGTGAAAAAACAAAGAAGGAGCAAAGAAGGAACCTATGTTCTGGCAATGCTATAAACTTGATATTCTTTGGGACAGGGTTTACTCACTCACTAAATCAGTTTTACAATTAGAATCCCCATCTGTATATTTATTAAACAATGTATTCAATTGCCACCTGGACTCAAAAAAATGTAGAAAGTTGATTATAATAAACTTTGCTAATAAAATATACTCCTCATTTAGAAACAAATCACCACCAATATTCAGCATGTTCCTGACTCAAATATCTCAGTTCCTTCCTTTAGAAAAAATTACAGTTGATAAGCTTAACCGGGGTCACCTAGGCCTGTCACGATAATCAATAAATCAATAAATAAAAACGTCCTCGGTAAGTTTGCCGGCCTTGATAAATTGACACGTGCATGCATGTTTGTTTTCCTCCTCTCTTTCTACCAAACAGGCTGGATGAGAAGATGGCTCACTCTGTGCAACTGTCTCAACACCGGGATGCGTTGGCTATATAGCAAATTTAGGCTGCTATTAAATGGACACTCCTGACTTAAAGATGCAAAGATTTGTCCTTTGTTTTAGAATTATTCTGAAACTTCACCCTGCAACGCTCTGATAGGGGTTTACACAGAGCTGCATGGAGAGCAGATTCAAGTCTTTCCACTCGGGAGCCTGTTGTCAAAAGTTTCCGTTTCAGATGCAAACGCAACGCGTACTCATCCAAACGCAAGGCCAAAATGCAACAAAAACATATCAGATTTGACCGTTTTCAGCGCCATGTTAACACAGCCTAAGTGGATTTATAGCGGAGTGAGCATCTGCTGGCCATTCAATCTTTGTTCCTATCTGTATGTTGTTAGTTTAACTGTCTTGTTTTTTCCTGTTTTTATTTAATTTGTATTAAACATATGTTTAATTATTCTTCTGCATAAATGCATATAAGGGTAAAAGACTGGGGTAAGGGCATAACTGAACACTTGTAAATAAAATCGGTTGGAAACATTTGTGAAACCAAATGAAAATAAAAATAAGTCAAAACAAATAAAACCACCATGTGGTTCAGTTTCGTATGTATTGTATTTCTTTAAAAAAATCTACATTAAGTGCTAATCTTAGCCCAATAATGCATAGCGTAACATAACACGTAAATGTATAAATGTATGTCTCGTTTCATATTTGCATTTTTTCCCTTTTAATTCACTTTTGTTACATTATAAGACAAAAGCTCCATTCAAAACAGCGTTGGCAAATGAGAGAATAACCTACAAATATCAGCTCACTTCCCTAAGTTCAAAGAAAAAGCGTATTTCTTGATGCACCGCTCTTATCCAGATTAAAGCTTTGGAACAACAGGTGATTAACAACCGAGTATTCGCTCTCCTTGCATCCGTAAACAGGTCATTTAATCTTGCTAATATAAAGACAACATGCTTGTTTGTTAACATGTGTGTCCGCATTTATGAGATTGAGGGGCAGCGCTGCATAAACAAGCTGTAGAGTTATGACTTTGTCCTATAACCAGGCGTTCTGATAGGACCGCATATATCATCATCGCGGATCAACAAGCTCAAATTTACGTGTGGGGAGTCGTGATTCATCGAGGTATCTTGCACATTCTATCTGCATAAATCCCCTCATTGGTTTGCTGCCTGCAGCCTCGCGGTGAATAATTGCTGGGCCGGCTTCAGAGGAAACGGCAGAGGGAAAACACTGTATGCATGCCACCCAGATGTAAAAATGTATCAATGGCTTCCTGTGGAGAGCTTGAAGATCTGAAACGTGGGGGAGAAAGAGGTCACAATCAGGATAGCTTTCCAATCAAAGCCAAGTTCATTTGAGAAGTCTGCACATAGCGTCCTCTAAGGTGTGCTGTCACTTCAGATTTATATCGAGTGAACTGTGCCACATTTTTAACACACCCTTCCACCTTGCACACCAGGTAATGGCATAATGACGGATGAAACAGAAGGGGAAGGGGATGGGGGGGCAGTGAGCACATGATCTGAGTAGCAAAAAGCTCTGTCAGTCTGTGTTTCCACTAAAAGTTCAACACTAGCTAGAAGCAGCGTAAGCACAGGTGTAGACAAGTGAAGGAACCGAATTTGACAATTTGTCTCTACTCGGCTTTTTCTAATAAACCCCTGAATAGGAAGGTAAATACTCTGCTAGCATTGCCTGGAGAGTTTAAGAACTACATTTGGATCTTCCTGGATGTGTTAGCTTAGCTTTAGATGGATTAATATCAGAGGAAGTGATGACAGGGAAACACACACCTGCAAGTAACTTCATTCAAATTTACTTTGGCAAGGAATGTTCGAGTTCGACATTTGATGACAAGGAGAATAAATCGAGATGTTCATGCTATAATTTAGTTTACTGCTGAACAAATGATGGTGCTGATGTATCAGAACAGTAATGCCAATCCGTATGCAGACTTTGCACAGCCTGAGACGAGACTGGTTTAATATGTAACTCATGATATTCAATTCTAATATAAAATGGCGAAGAATCTTATTTAGGTGTCTGAGTTTGTATTCATCATATAGGCAGTTTTATTATTATTTTCATTTATTTAGTAGTTGTTATTGTTAGTTACCATATTCGTATTTCCTTTCCTTTTCTGCCTTGATCAATATTATTTATCCTGTTCCTTTTTACCTCCGCCAGGATGTTTTGTTATTGCCAGCGTGTTTTTTTGTTAGTTACTTAGTTTGTGTGTTTGTTTGTTTCTCTGTTAGCAAGATAACTCAAATAGTTATCGACAGATTTTGATGTAATTTTCAGGAAATGGCCAGCATGGGACAAGGAACAAATGATTTAATCTTGAGTGCTTTTCTGGTTTAATAAATATTATTATGCTTACTATCTATTTATTTACCTGATTTAGTTTATGTATTATTATAATTTATTATTATTGTAATTGTTTTTGTTATGTGCTATTAAAAAAAAAAAATACTCAACTCAACTCAACTCAAACTTTATTTATAGAGCACACTTAAAACAACCGAAGTTGACCAAAGTGCTGGACAAACACAAACAACACATATGGCTTAAAATATCTAAAACAAAGCAAAAGTCTGTATTCATTAAAATACATTAAAACACATAAAACACATATAAATTAAATTAAAAACTTAATAAAAACTAACTAAGATGTGCACTCAACTTTGATTAAAAGCCAGGGAGAAGAGGTGAGTCTTTAAAAATGACTTAAAAACCTCAACTGAGCTGGCGGAGCGGATATGCTCAGGCAGACTGTTCCAGAGCCGAGGAGCAGCCGCCATGAAGGCCCGGTCACCTTTAGTTTTAAGTTTTGTTTTTGGGGGGACCAATAGCACCTGCCCCGAGGATCTCAAAGCCCTGGCCGGGACATAGAGATCCAGAAGCTCAGTCAGGTACTGGGGGGCTAGGCCATTAAGACCTTTGAAAACAAGCAATAAAATTTTAAAATCAATTCTAAAAGCAACTGGTAGCCAGTGCAAGGAAGCCAGGACAGAAGATATGTGGTCAAATTTGCACTTTCCAGTAAGGAGACGGGCTGCTGCATTCTGCACCAGCTGCAGGCGGTGCAAGAGGGACTGGTCTAAGCCAGAATAAAGTGAATTGCAGTAATCCAACTTCGAACTGATGAAAGCATGGACCACAGTCTCCAACTGTTTTTGTGGCAGGTACTCCTTGACTTTTGATAAAATCCTTCGATGATAAAAACTATTTTTGACAACAGCGCCAATCTGGTGGTCAAGTTTTAATTTATTGTCAAATATTACATCAAATACCTCGTCAAAAAAAAAAAGAAAGAAAAAAAAAAGCAAAGAATTGAAGGGGAAGTTAGATCATGGTTAATTAAGCCCCCTCTTCACCAAGGCTGTGGTCCAAGAAGCTTGTGGCCCAGAAGTGGCTACTTTTCTTTTTCTCTAGTCTTTATTTTGGGATGGCAGTATTCATATTTATGCAACACATCAGCAGATGGACAACAGATGGTCTTTTCCGGTCCGTCATCAACCTTTTTTTTTTAATTTATTTTAGGAACTAAATACAGAGGAGAGAAACAAAGTGTGCATCAAAGCATTAAAAGTATATCATAGAGAGGGCTGGAGGAAAGAAAAGCTGATGATAAACATACAAATACATCTATGAAAAATAATTCAAAAGCAAGTAAACAAGGCTTTATTCAAATAAAAAACACAAAAGGATTATTACGCCGTCACCTTCGCAAAATCTGGATGTAAATGCCTCACATATTTTATTCACTTGGTCCAAAATTCAACAAACACATCTCTCTGGAGATGGACAGAAAAGGTCATCCTTTCAATTACATAAAAATAATTTACTATGTTGATCCGCTCCTGTGTTGTTGAGGCTTCAGGATTTATGTGCTCATAGGTAGGTAAAAAAACCAAACACATCCACATGTGCCCAGCGGTTTAATATAAAGTGCTTATCATAGTCTAGAAAGAGATAATATAACACTGTAAAAAATGAGTCACAATAAGCACACCGGGCCATTGAGAGTTGCTGAAAAGTTGATCTGATGACTGTAGACAGAGGCAGGCTAACGCTACCCATTGACCCTCAGTGTTTGAGCTAAGCTAATTAGTAGTGGCCAAGCTTTGCCCGTCTTTTTCTTGACACTGCACACACAGATGTTTGTCATGGACTCTGGAGTGAAGCATTAAAGGGAAAAAAAGGTTGGTGTTTCCCTTTAAAAATTCTATTTTTTTTTACTATAGCATCAAAACAAGAGTATATTTGGAACAATCATATGTAGTTTATTAAGTGGCATGCCATGTATTAACACTTGATCTAAGATTAATTATCATTAAGATGTAAGGGACTACATGTGTTTTCAAAACAGCACTTGTGCACATATTTTCACTGAAAGGCAAATACGGGACACAAGCTCCTTGAAAATCCGAACAATGAAGCTGTTGTATTATTCAAACTTATCTCTCTGGTCGATTGTAAGTGATAAGTTGAAGTCTGGCAGCATCGGTTGGCGCAGCAGCTCCCAGTCACTTAAGGTGAGCCTGTTTCTAAAGAGTGTTATAGAGATAACAGCCAGCCTCAGACTTTCAAAGGCTTGTCTGGTAACAGCATTAGCTGCAGGAGCAAGGTGCCGAACATGACAAGAAAACTCTCCAAGTGGATTATAAACCCTGCGCTGAGCTCTGAGACCTGGCTATTTCCTCCGAACCCACCTGCATGCAAGTGAGAAGCAAACAGAGCTAAAGGATTTTGGAAGTGGATGATGGCAGCAGCTGCAGATTACTCCACCAGGGGAGAGGTATACTTTCCCCCCGCTGACATCTCCCCAATTTACCTCCAGTGCCATATGAATAGATCGCTTAATAAACATACACCTGTCGTGGCTTCAGATGCAGCTATAAAATCCCTCTCCCTGCTGCTGGAGGAGTCGTCTGGGCCATGTGGCGGGCAGATGGGGCGGCAGAGCTGCCAGTACCAGGCTTCCCCTGCCCTCTACACCCCGGAAATTAAAAAGGATGTCAAAAAACAGAGGGACATACAACTTCACGTTCAGCTACACACTTGCCACGATGAACAAATGAGTCCCCTCAGGCATTTCTCACATCCCAGCTGTAGACTCTGACAAGCCACTCCACGCTGCTGCTTTGTGCAGGGGGCAGACTAATGCGTCTGATTTACGGGACAAAGGCTGAGCTTCAAAGTATTTATCACCTCGCAACACATCTGCTTGGATTGGATATTTTCCATTATTTGGAGCTGTGGATGGATTTGGAGCCAATTGTGCAGCTGGGCATCAAGACAACTGATTACTCGCTCGTCGGCTTTTGTACTCACAGTCCTGTGAAGAGCGGTGACGGAAGGTGAACCGCAAGTGGCTGCGGTTCACGTCTTCAATGGGGATGGCAACCTGAAAGCAGAGACAAAGGCTGTGTCAGCCACATGTATTCTACAAACACAACAAGTAGATATGCATGATATTGGTTTTTCACTGATATCCAATGTCAATATTTTTTAATTCATTACCACCGATACCGACATTTCTGGTCAACAGCTCAAGCTCTTTATTTAACAAAATTTGACTTGTTTCTTCAGTGTTTTTGTACATTTTTGCAAGGAACAGATGTAAAACAAGAAATACAGCATTTAACTCTTGCAAAAACTCAACTCTTGATTTTTAAATGTATCCATGCAGTGTGATGAGAAGGTGTATCAATACTGTACATTTGTGTAATTTGTTGATATTCCAGTTGATATATGTCTGGAATATCGGCTATAGCTAATACTTATCTTGTTAGGCTAATATCGGCAGATACCGATGCTCAACTGATAATATTGTGCATCCCTAATAAAAAATATAATGTCACAAAGCAGATTTCAGGGACAATGTAGCTTCTTCTGCAGAACACCAAGTGACATTTAATATGACAGTCTTGTTGATTTGTCACTTCGCATTCATTCATGGAGTTATTGACAAAAGCAGAGTAATAAACATGGATTCAATCAAGATTCTGACCTGTTTGAGTGAACAAAAATCCAAATTTCCTGCAAACAGTGAAGAATTAGGAATACATGGCGCTGGATTTTTGCTGATATTCTAATACATCCAAAGGCATTACTGCTGGTACTGATAGTATCTATAATGAGTGTGAAGTAATTACTTTACAAAGAATACTTTGTGCCTTCAGTGAGGCTTTTCTTAGTGTACTGAACAAATGTAAAACAAGAACCAACCATTCCTTCTTAAATAAAGTAAACTATTTTATGTACCCTTGCAGTGATGATATGGTGAAGGAGTACGGTGCATTCAAGTATTTTGCTGATATTACTGCCGATATATGGACGATAAATGAGCTATAAATATCAGGCCAATTAGCTAATTTAATAGGCAGACGCTACAGTGCTACAGAACGAGAAACACAATCTCCTAAAAACATGTCAGAAACGGAGCAAAACTATCCATACAATGGAAAAGTTTGTACAGTTGGTTTTTGTTTTCCATTTAATAAAAAATGTGGTCCATATGTGATGAAACTGCTACTGAAGCTTAGCATCTATGCTAATCTCTTTCCAAACAGCCACTTCTTGCAGTCTTCACGCTTCTAGCTCCCAACTCTTCCCGCTCTAAAAGACTCTGTTTGGGCCGTCCTGCTTTAGGTCATTTACAATCATCTTTGATTTGAGCTTGGCCAGATGGCTCTGTCTGATTATGGACATTGAATCAGACTAATCCAGCTGTTGTGCAAGGTTAATTGGAACTAGCAGTTAACCTTAGTTAACTGCCCAGCCCTACTTTATGGGTAACTAGAAAGAGAAGAATTGTGCTGACTATACATCTATACGTAACAGTAAGAATTATAAATACTATTTTCTCAGTTGAAATCATAAAGAGCAAGTTCCGTAAATTTTGGTCTAACAGAGTTGCCGTAGTAGCCATTAAGAAAACTCATGGTCACTTAGTTTCATTTCAGTTTCAGTGTTTGGCTTGGAAAACACATTCAGTTCATCATTTCATCGTGTTTCTAAGACTTTATAGTACGTAGGTGAAACATTGTGTATGTTGTAGATCCTGCCGATTGCAGTAAACGCTATCGCTAGCATATAAATGCAGTTTTCCATTGACGTAAGTCAGAAGCTTAACACACCTTTAGTATAGCGGTATTTTCACTTCAAGAAAACAAATGTGTACATTTTTTTGTTAAGTTTTCCAATTAAAGACTCTAAGTGGATCTTTTGAGTCAGGGCCCTGCTGTCCATCTCAGTGGTTCTACCTTTTGGGGTCCTGGACCCCCTGCATATTTTAGATCTACCCTGAGGACCCCCACTTGATTTGGGGAGTGGGGCCCATTTTCTCCTTGTACCTGTACTTATGATCTTCTTCTTTGTTTGTTTATAACATTAGCTTAATTTAAGGTGCTAACCTGAACCTTTCAAGTTAACGAGTTTTCCCACAACACCGTCCTTCACAATAAAATCATTATTAAGAAATGAACGGTGTCTGCCCGTTCATATTTTAGGAACACCACAGAAGACTCGGGGCCCACAGACTACTGGTTGAGAAAAACACTGATCTTTCTGTCCAGCTGTTGTAGAATAAGGACATAAACACTATGTCACAAGCATTAAAGTGATGTGTGAGTTTGGTGAGAACATTGAAAATAGTAAAGGCTCAAGGGTGGAGCCCTGAGGTACACCAAAAAATAATCCATCAGTGGACAAATTGGCATGTGCCATGATTACTTTGTTGTTGTTTCAGACAGGTGAGGGATGCTGTAACTGTGGAACCCAGCTGGGTTGTAAAACACAGAGTTGATGTAATTAAGCCAAAATGTTGTTTTTTCTCCTGGTTTTACTGGATCAATATTTTACCTCGTTCTCGTTCCTGCTGCTAACCCTTTAAGCGTTTAATCTTGAGTATAAGTTTAGTATTCATCACCCTCTTTCCATCCTTCAAAGCTTCCTGGCTGAATAATCACTGACACCACAGTCTTCATTCAACAAATTACTGGTGATGGAGACCAGTGTTGTGATGAATAATGGATTCAACAATTATATCAAAGGGTGCTATCAGAGTCTAGGTGGGGAATAATGATTGAGACATAAACTTTAGAGAAAGATAAAGTAGAAGGGGGGTCATCTTGAGAAAGGAGTGACACACCTTTATTGTTTCAAACCAGCGCGGCTGCTTCACTTGGTAGTAGATGACAGACTTGTACTCATTGATGCCGTCGTCTCCTGCTCCGGGGAAGATCACGTTCTAGGTTAGAAGAGAGAAAACAAAAAGTTACCAAACAAAACAAGAGTCTTACAGGCTTAGCAGTCGGTAAGTCCAGGCACAAAAGGGAAAATCCTGCTGTCAGTCTGTCTAAACATTAGCACACTCGCAGCATGAGATAAATTGACTAGCACTTATTTTATAAAATGTTGTTCCAGGGGCACAAAGCCCAAATCTGGCAGAAATGTCTTTCAAATGGTGGCTCACTTTATGCCAGAGCCCCTGCCTTTTTGCTGCCAATCTCATGACAGCATTGTGGGAATCAGAAATAAATTACAAATTAATTATTAAAGATGATGGGACGGGGGCTTTCATGCAGTGGAAAGTTGAGGGACGCCAGCTGCAAGGAAGCATCCCAGCTGGTGCTGATGGATGCAACCATGTAAATTGCTCTTCCTCGTGGCTCCCTAGAGTTTGAACAGGTCAGGGCGCGAATGTAAAATACTAGGCTGTTCTCTTGGGGATTTGGCACCCAGGATGGTGGGACAGCGGATGGCACGCACGCCTTGTTTGCAATCTCCCTCTTTCCTCCCACTAACCCAGCTGACTCCTTGGCCAGCTAGCGCGCTTCTGCTAAAATGCTCCAACACTAATGGTTTGTGACAACCAGCAATTATGAGAAATAACAGCCCCGTCTTCCCCAGTCACACCGGGCACATCTTTAGGGGGGGGCAGGTGCTCGCCGGAGCCACTTTGCCCCCCGTAATCTAAGTGGTCAGGATTCATGGCAGCTCCGCAGGCGAAGGAGAGGAAGATGGAGAAGGAAGGTGACGTCTAGCCGCAGGTGAGATGGGTTTATGAGGGTGTGCTAATACGCTGAGGTGATAAGAAGTCACCATCCGGCTTCTGGCTCAACAACATCATAAATCCTCTTTGAGACAGAGGATGGATGGCGAAATCCAGACTGAGAGAGAAAGCAGGGGCACGAACGAAGGGGGTGAGGAGTCGAAGGCAGAGACCGTAATAGCCTGTAAAAGTAAAACCTTCATAATAAAGTTACAGCAAAGCCTGCCTCTAAGTGAGTTATTATATTCTGCTATTTCAAAGTGCCTTCTGCCATGGAGACTGTTTCATTCCATTATTTTAATAGCTTGATAGAAGATAGATTTTTACTTTGGGGGCAGTAGATTCTAAAACCCCAATCTTGAGTTAGAAAGCATAAAAGAGAAAGCCTCACACATCAAACTATCAGACAGGAAATGACAGTGTCTCTCGTCTCAGACGGAGAGTTTCCTTTTGGACATTAAAATTCAGGAAGGAAGAAAGACAATCTAGCCAATTACCACTATTCCTAAGAGACCTGGACAGATAAGGTGGTGTATGCCCCTGTAAAACAGGCCAAAGACTTTGAGGAAAGAGCCAAAAACAACAGGCATGACATCTAAATGTGTGATTAAAGGCTGTATTCAAAATGCAGATGATTTTAGAGGTGTATACTATTTTTTATCAACTATAAGAAAGTTGTGTTAATGCCAGTATTTTTCAGTTTGAGAGAAAAAAGTGGATAAAGGTCACTGAAGGTTGACCTAATTTCTCTTGTTCCATTTGTTTATTAATTTAGTTTCCTCTGACTACCACTTGTGTTATTATATCATTACTATTTAGTTTTTTACTCCTTTTTGAACATGCAAACGAAAGAAATTATTTTAAGCTTTGGTTGTTGTTGTTTTTAATGTGTTATAAATTGAATTATTTGTTCATGTTCAATATAAATACAACTATTTTTTTTTAAATAAAAAACTTCAAACTTCTCAACAGATTTTGATAAAATTGTCAGGTAATGTTGGTCATAGCAAAAGGACGTTGTGATTAGATTTTGGTGGGATCCAAATCCAGAACAGGGAACTTGAGGGGTTTGTTGTCTTTGCGGGATTGGACAATTTTCCACCTTTTTGACTTGTAACTCTACTAATAAATGCTGTAGCTTGTGCTTCTACTTTATTTGTTTTTTTTTCATATAAGACACATTTTTGCCTATTATTAACAAATGGAGACAGCTGATGGTGGTGGAAATGATGGGAGAGATTTAGAGGCCGTTTACATGGACCTGACTTAAAGATGCAAAGATTCTTCCTTTGCGTTTTCAAATTCTTCTGCGTTTAGATGACAACGCTGGAGACGAGTTAATCCCCGGTAAATCCGCTGTAGTGTGCATGCCGGTTCAGTAGATGGCGGTGTAGATCTGCAGAGAGGCAGTGCTGCTACAACACATGAACGAAGAAGAAATACTTTCACAAACAACAATGGTGAATAGACGCACACAGAAGCAGGAGTTTCTTTTCTGGACAACAAACAACAAATCTGTCTGGATAGTTTTGTCTGGATAACAAACCGAGCACGGTAAGAGGCTCACACGTTACTCGACAGACAGCCGAAGCTGTTGTTGTCCCTGGTATGTGCGAGCAGCCTTCATGTGAAAGCGTACTGCGCATGCGGGGACGTCAGCGTTTCACCCTGAAACGCTCTGATACGGGTTTACACGGAGCTGCATGGAGAGCGGATTTAAATCTTTCCACTCGGGAGCCTGTTTTCAAAAGTTTCCTTTTTAGATGGAAACACAACGGGTTCTCATCTAAACGCAAGGCCAAAACGCAACGAAAACGTATTGGATTTGACCGTTTTCGGCACCATGTAAACAACCCCTTAGTGAGGACATGCCTGAAAGGGCACAGGCCAGAACCAATGGTATCACTGCAGTGTTTATTTTGACTCTTTAATTTAGTTTTAGTTAGAGTCCTTTGCCTAAAATATCTTTTAGTTTTGGTCATTATTTAGTCATCTAAATTGTGAAAATTTTAGTCTAGTTTTAGTTGATAAAATTTCACATTTTACTCAGTACAAATTAGGGCCGATTCCTTCCCTACAACACTCGATTTACGATTTTAATCATTTTTTTTTCCTCTCAAAACGAAAGAACTACAAGTGACACAAATCAATCTTGAATCAAGTTTTGCCTTTGTGTTGTCAAAACATATTCCTAAATCAGGATTTAGGATTTCCCTCCTAAAATTAAAGTGTGTAAAATGTTGATTATGTAATTTTAATGCAGGCAGATTTGCCTACATAAACACTGAAGGCTGAGGGACTTCACAGCTTGTTAACATGTTTCTCTCTGATCAATATTTAATCTAATTAAAAAATAAATAAATACAAGCCTATAAAAGTGCTTGTGCAAAACCTGACAAGGTCACCATCATGAAAACTATAAAGTTTCAGTATTTACATTTTGCAACTACTTACAATACAAGTAACTGAATAAAATATTGTGATTTTTAATTTTTAAATCTTCTGCAGAAAATAATCTGAATTATTTGATTTAATCGATATATTGCCCAGCCCTAGTAAAATGTATAAATGAACAGAAACAAATGTAACATCAGTGTGAAATGCAGTCACCTTTATTTAGACTACCTGGCAGAGCATCTCAGTTACAATACCAGAACTGACCACAAACAGTGAACCTGCTCTACATGAATATATCAATTCATAAAGAGAGCAGCTCTGATTAGATCGCTCCACAACTTATCCCACCACCATGAAGCTAAGGCAGCTGTGATTGGATGTCCCTCTGAACTCATCCAACCTTTCCAAAAAACCAAAGTAGCTGTGATTGGAAACATTCCTAACTCTCCTAATTTCTACATGACCAAATAAGATCTGATTGGCTAAAGTCTGTTAAACATTTTAGTCTAGTTTTGTTTTTTGTTGACGAAATTGTCTGTTCATTTAGTTTTTGTCCATGTGCACTGGTTTAATTAGTTACTGCCTAGTTTTTGTCATCATCATCATGATCATAATGGCTTTTATTTGATAGGTAATAAGATCACAATTATTACTCACTGATTTTAAAGCATGTCCCAAATGATTTCAAAGAACATTTACACTTTTGACACAATCATTCTGAAAACAAAAGGAAGGAAAATACAGAGATATATTTGAAGAAATAAGAACACCTGAAATTAATGCTTATAACCACAAGTAAAAAGGGAAAAAAAAGTTAATTGGCATATGCCAATCAGGTTGATTGTAATTCCACATTGCTTTCTATGTGAGTGATGGTGTGAACTGGTAACTGTTTTTCCATGTCAGCCCTGTAATTGGCTGGGGACCAGTCAAAGGAGTCACATGCCTCTCACCAAAAGTCAGCTATAGGCTTCAGCTCTCCCATGTCTCAGGTAAGAAGGGAAGGAGGGGGATGTATGGATGGATGAACTTGGATATAAAAGCGAGGTGGACGTAATTCAATGCCTGTTAGAGTTTATAAAGGGTATTTTATCATTGTTTCTGCTTAAACAAAAGTTTGACAGTTCTATTAGGTCTCTGAAAACTCTTTTACATAAAGAACAGCTTCCTTTACCCGAGCCTAAAATACAGATATAATTGAAGAAAAATGCTTGATAATAGAATTACAATAATATTAAATTTCCGCACCCAATAGCACTCTCTCTAATGGAACGGATGCATGACAGTCTTTACCCCATTAAACACAATATGCAAGAATAAACACAATGAGACTCCAACAACAGCACATTAAACTGCCTTTTTGTCGCACAAAGAGGTCAATATCATTGCTGCTTTCTACCACTTAAGAGCAGCATTTAATTTTTAATCACAGTAATAATTTTTCACAGCCTGCTGAGGCTAATCATCGACGAGGCCTCGAAGTCAAAGACTAAATCAGGGGGTGGTAGTATCTCCTCTGATTTGTTGTTAGCACGAGGCTTCTCTGCAGCCAGTGTCATTTCTCGGTCACCTGTATTGTATTTTTATAATTCTTCTATGTAACTTCCGGCACACACCTTAACCAACTGTCGGCACCTGTGTGGACTTAAATATGATCACCATGCAAAAAAAGCATCCGAGAAATAATGAAGGCAGGCTGAAACCTGAAGCCCAAAACAATGAGGCCAGAGTTGAATCAAAAGCCACATCATCGTAACCGAACTTCTACAAACACGTGAGCGCCGACTCCCACAGTCGGTTCTTCCCACACGCTGCGCATGTCCAACCTTTTATTTCCCACATTAACTGACGGCCTCAGTGGACCAAGAGGCAAATCAAACTGGGGGAGAGGTCGCCCACAAAGACGAGGTAACAAAGAGCTTTATTAGGAAATAAAACTCTGGTGGGCGGCGGCATGAATGAATCAACTTCAGGCAGAAACTTTCTACTTTTAAGCTTGTGGCCAAAATTTTGATTTTTTTCTTTATTTTCTGGAGAAACACACCCAAATGTTTTTGGTTCTATTAAAGGCAATAAAAAGAGGCTAATTAACATGTTACTGTTTCAGGGTATTCGAGATTACATACAAGACTTAAAGAGGGACTGAGTGATGCCCCTTATGTGCATGCTTTGATAGCAGTGTTATTTTGACAGCATTTCTTTTCAATTTATTTTTGGTTATAGTCCTCTGCCTAAAATATCTTTTGGTTTTAGTCATATTTAAGGCTAATTGTTTTAATCATTGTCCAGTTTTAGTTGTGGGAATGTCACATTTTAGTTGATGAAATCTACTGTAATTTAAGTCTAATAAAACATGAAGTGTACAATGTAAGGCTTTATATGTTTCCTTGAATTTCAAAAGTCATGTTTTACACTTGGATAAAATGAAACATCTAATAACCCTTTCTTGTACACTAGTGAAGTTTGAATGAATAAATTAACAGAAACTAGGCCTGTCACTGTAACAAATTTTGCTGGACGATAATTGTCCAAAAAATTATTGCCGATAAACAATATTATTGTCAATATTGTTTTGAAATATCATTTTTTCATTAATGTTATTATATGTCATGATAAAGTGAGCACACCGTACCAAAAGCAATAAACTTTAATTTCTTAAGAGTATTTAACTGTAACTGGAAGGTCAAGAGCTTTTTAT
Source organism: Scarus forsteni (assembly GCA_036419115.1). Taxonomy (NCBI): domain Eukaryota; kingdom Metazoa; phylum Chordata; class Actinopteri; order Labriformes; family Labridae; genus Scarus; species Scarus forsteni. The sequence continues at coordinate 6,540,626 of JAZDUH010000263.1, forward strand.
TCAAATAAATTAAACATAACAAACTTAACAAAAAAATATTTAAAAAAACAATGAAAATGAAATGGACTCTCTTTTGGGAAAAATTGCATGTAAATAAAATTATTATACTAATCAAAAAACAATAAAAAGTAGATCCTGTCTCTGTAAATATAAAAACTCCAATAAAAATACACACAACAATAAAAAACAATATATAAAATGGAGTTTATACAGTCCCTCAATTGTTTGCAACATGTACTTTCTCCCAGTCAGTTTGTATTGTATGTCAAACGTTCAGAACATTTCTGGCCTTTCCACTGTATTGAAGGGCTGTATTTTCTCTGCAATGTAGTGAACAATACCGTCTCTGAGTGTGCACCGTTTTGCACTGTTTTATGTATATTTACTTCGCCGAACAAACGCCTCAATAAGCGCTGACTGTCAGGACAAAGGCTCTGCTGAACCTCCCCTTCTTCGTCGCCACTACTTTCAAACGAATACGACATATCAGCTCATCAGTGTTCATGGGCTCACACCTTGTTTATTTTGTATAAAACCAAAATATCCCGCACTGTGGTTGCGGCATTCAGCTTTGGAATCATCACTTCCAGCCACCATTCATATCAGTGTTTATTTCCTCTTTACTCCTCACAACGCTCACTTCAGCTCTGTGTGTGTACGCGCAGGCGGCCCGCCTTCCCCCCAAAGATTAAATGACTGACAGATGCTCACTCTGCTATAAATCCGCTAAATCTGCTATAGAACCAATGCACCCAGGTGTTGAGAAGGTTGCACCGAGTGAGCCATCTTCTCATCCAGCTTGTTTGGTAGAAAGAGAGCAGGAAAACAAGCATGCATGCATGTGTCAGTTTATCGAGGCCGGCAAACTTACAGAAAATGTTATTATTTATCGTGCGGTTAATGGATTTATTGATTATTGTGACAGGCCTAACAGAAACAAATTAAACTCTTGTGTAAAATGCAGTAACAGTTATTTAGGCTACCTGGCAGAGCAGTCACTCAGTTACAATACCAGAATTGACCACAAACAGTGAAACTGCTCTGCATGAATAAATCAATTCATAAAGAGAGCAGCTCTGACTGGATCGCTCCACAACTTAGCCCTGCCCACCACCATGAAGGTAAAGCAGACTAGTTTAATGTATTTTCAGGGAATGTTGATCATGGCTTGTGGGAGATTTGATGACATTTTGCTGCTGATCTCAATTCAGATGAAGAGCCAAGTTTTTGTTCAAGGGTTTGTCAGTAGTAAGTTCAGCTTCTTATTATTTTCTTTTCTCTTATCTCCTCAGTCCTTTCGGTCAAGTAAGTGTTCTTTTTTCCAACTTTATCTTTATGAAAGAATATGAACATTTTTATACATACACATAAAAAAACAAACAAACCAGGAGGTCATACACTCGTTTTGAATATTTTTACTAATGAAAGAGTGTCAGTTCATGGCAGGTCAGTTCAGCTCTTTTGAGGATACAAACACAATCCCTTTCTCAAAGTATTGCAAAAACTTTACTTTTCTCAGCTCAAATGAGAAAGTCAATCCCTCCATACTTTATATATGTCAGTCACAATTTCTATCCAGTCTGTCTTTGTTGAAAGAGTGAGATGAAACCATTTTCATGTAACTGCTTTCCTGCTGGCAGCCAGTAACATTTTTATTACCTAAGCCAAGAAGGTTATGTTTTTGCCAGAATATGTTTTGTCTGTTTTTCTGTTTGTTTGTAAGTGAGACTACCCAAAAAATATTAAATGGACTTTGCTGGAATTTTCAGGAGATGTTGGTAATGGTGTAACTTAAAATTGACTAAATTTTTTGAGACTTTGTGGGATGACTAAAGCTAATCAGTATCATTAGGCCTGTCAAGATAATCAATAAATCAATTAACCGCACTATAGATAAAAACGTCCTCAGTAAGTTTGCCGGCCTCCATAAACTGACATGTGCATGTGTGTTTGTTTTCCTCCTCTCTATCTACCAAAGAGGTTGAATGAGAAGATGGCTCCTTCTGTCCATCTTTCTTAACACTGTGTTGGTTACACAGTGGATTTATAGCGGAGTGAGCATCTGCCAGCCATTCAATCTTTGTTCATATCTGTATGTTGTTGGTTTAACTAAGTCTTGTTTTTGTCCGGCGTTTCCTCAACACCGGGGTGCGCCTGTTCTATAGCGTATTTAGCAGATTTATAGCAGAGTGAGCATCTGTCACTCATGCAATCTTTGGGGGGGAGGCAGGGACGCTCATGCATATACACAGAGCTGCAAGTGAGCGCTGTGAGGAGTACAGAGGAAACAAACACTAATATGAATGATGGCACGAAAGCAACGGTTCTTAAGCCGGCTGCCACAGCCCAAGTGTGGGAATCTTTTGGCTTTAAACAGAATTGAACAAGGTGTGACCTCATAAACACCGACGAGCAGATATGTCGAATTTGTTTGAAAGCAGTGCGACGAAAAAGGGGAGGTTCAGCAGAGCCTTCATCCTGACAGTCAGTGCTTACTGAGGCGTTTAGCCAGCAAAAAAAATAAATAAAAGCACAAAATGGTGTGCTCACAAACACTGTCGTTTGCTACACTGTTAAAGCATCAATACGGGTGAAAAGCCAGCAATGTTACAAACTTTTGACAGTAGGGATAGACTGGGAGAACTTGCATGTTTTGACCCCGTTTTTATTATCATTATTTTTATTTCAATTTACATTATGTATTGATTTATTTATTGTTCGTATTTTTTTTCCTCTATCTTCCCTCTTATTTTCTATCTTCTTGATGTGATGTTGTCAACCTTCAACAGTTTTAAATTTATCTGTGTATCTGTAAATCTATTCTTTATCTACTGTCTTATCATCTCCCTGTCATTATGAATTATATCAGCTGTTTCAATCCTACCAGTTTACTCTATTTTTCTTTCATTTTGTTGCTTTAGTTAACTTGACCCTCTGTGCCTTTTTCCTCTGACTCTCGTGGTCTCTGATGAACTGATTGCTGATTTTATTCTGCCTTTTTCTGCCTTTGTTTTGTCTGTTAAAGCACTTTGTAAACTTCTGTTTTCAAAGGTGCTATATAAATAAGGTCATTATTATTATTATTGCGTTATCAGTAAATTATTACATCATAGGGTGCTACACACCTGAGCAGTATAAGGGGCCTGGCCAGTGCAGAAGGCTAGCATATTACTCTTTAGTTATTTAGATATAAACCCTGTGGCATGATACCAACTAAGGCAGTGAGAGGGGATGGATCTACTGGCACTTCTAATATTTTGGAAAGAGTATTAAAAATGGATTCCTAAAATGTGCGTAGTATTGGACTCTTTTCTTTCTTTAGTGCTATTAATTTCATATAGTCTTTGGTTGGCTCTGTAAAGCACTCTGAACTGCTGCATGGATGGATGGTGCTCTATCATTAAAGTTGCCTTGCTGGTGCCAGACAGTTCGGCTACTGAGTAGTGACTCGGAAACAAAAACAACAAACCAAAAGTTCTGTGGACTGTTACACCCCTAGCAGACTGACCATACTGAAAATGTGCTTTCACTTTATAATGTAGTGTGGGAAAAAAAATAGAAATGTAAAGCTTATATCAGATCATAACCTACGACCTCTAGACTCAGCTGCCCATATTTCCTGTCCCCATATTTTGGTCTGTAACTGACTCTGACGATGATTTAAGCCGATACCTGCAGCAGTGAGGCAAATCTGAAGCTAGTCCATCACCCACAAAGCACCAGCATTGCATTCTGTCACTTCTGACAGGCGGCAGAGGCGTTAGGTCTGGCCTGTGCATCACACTGCTTTATGCGAGCTGTGGTCAGTTAGGCAGCGTGCTGAGCTGTGTGAGATTAAAGCAAAGCCCGGTAAATCACCGAGCGTCTGAGAGGGCAGGGCGGCTGCACGGCTTTTGTCCTGGACGCAGAGAGCCGGCTGGAAAACAATCAAAAAGAGTGGAAGAGCTCAGACGTACCTCCAGCTTCTTGCCGTCCTCGTCGTACACGGACATGGTCACCTCCACGTTCTTGGGTGTGGTTTTGCTGCCCTTGTCGAAGTCGCCTTGAACCAGCGTCACGTAGATGTCGTTTCTCACATCGCCTTTTGGGAACAGGGACATAAAACTTCTAAATTCCTGATTCAGATATGGGTGAAGACAACATTTTAGATGTGTGTGTGTATGTGTGTTAGGGCTGAACAATTAATTGCAAATTAGATTAAATCGCAATATGGCTTGTTGCAATTTTCAAATCGCAGAAGGTTCAATATATTTGTGTGTTATGTGCTGAGCATTTTGGCATTGTGATGTAGTTTTTTGCAATTTCATGCTTATTTTTACCTCTATTCATACACTTTTTCCCACTTTTGGACCATTTTTACCTTTTTTAACCCTGTTCTTACAACTTTTTGCCTATTTTGCCCCCATTCAACTTTTTTGGCCACTGTCAGAACCATTTTTGGAATTTTTACATGTTTTTTGAAATTAGATTTCAAATTTAATTCCCAATTTTGCTGCCATAATTAATTTTCCTAAGCCACTTTTGGATTTTTTTGGCCAATTTTTCCCCATGTTTTTGCAACTTCATACCTATTTTGCACCTATTTATTAACCTTTTTCCGCTTTCATATCATTTTTACCCAGTTTTTACAATTTCATACCTATTTTGCTACTGTTCTTCACTTCTCCACTTTTTCTCAAATCTTTTATTCTTAGATTGATTTAATGTCATATTGGTTTTACTATAAAAAGATCTACTGCTTGTGTTTGTTTAAGAATACATAAGATGAGGAACATTAAAACAATTGCAGAGTAAATCGCAATATTGGGGAAAAAAATCGCAATTAGATCATTTTCTCAAATCGTTCAGCCCTAGTGTGTGTGTGTACCGTACAATACCAAGTAAAAGCCGGGTCCCAAATAAACACCAGGTGTAGCAGTACATTTTGACAAATATACGTCCATTCCAAATAAACGCCGGGTGTAGCAGTACATTTTGACAAATATACGTCCATTCCAAATAAACGCCGGGTGTAGCATTACATTTTGACAAATATACGTCCATTCCAAATTAACGCCAGGTGTAGCAGTACATTTTGACAAATATACGTCCATTCCAAATAAACACCGGGTGTAATTTATTCGGGATAGCCCACGAGCTACAGCTGAAGTTTACAGAACACATGTGAACGCTGAGCTCACAGCTGACAGTTCACACTTGAAAAGAAAAATTATCAGACTGTACCTTAACAGTCAGCATGGTTTATTCGTCACTTCTCCCTCTGTACGTCAACAAATGCAGGTTGGTGTGCTCTGTTTCACAACAGTGCAGTTACACTCAACTTCCACAGAGGCCACTAGAGCACAGCAAGCCGGAATCTTACATACCAGGGCTTTAAAAACTTAAAGAAGAAGACATTGCCACTGCATATTTTTTGTTCTTAACTAATGTCAGGAGGCCGGGCTCGTCAGTTAGCAGTACATTGCTGCTGATCACCATGGCTACGGTGCAGCAAAAAAGAGAAGTACGACCTTAACTAAACTACCAGTAGTTCCTTACCAGGATTAAGAGTGTTTAGAGAGAGCTGAGTTGAAAGAAGAAGACAAGAGTATAAGTACGGCACAGTAACCTTGCTGTGAAAATGTAAAGGTGATATTCATACTGGTGTAAATAAATATTTTGATTACATTTACCAAATTCATTTTTTGCTGAGCAAGATTTTTGTGCAAAAGGAATTAAACGCCTGTCCCAAATAGTCACCTGGTCCCAAATAAACACCTGGTCTTCTCAGTGATTGAAACAAATAAACACCCGGGCTTTTATTTCATATTTTACGGTAACTAGAATAAGTCACCTTACTTCCTTTGAGTGTTTCAATAAATTTGTAGTCATTTATGTATTTATAATATCTCTTTACCTATCCATTTAATGGACTTATGTTATAACTCTTTTCTTATTTATTTCTTTTTTGTTTGTAATTCTTCAAATAATTGTTTCTTTTTTTAAATTACCTTTTAAATCATTTTTTGTAACTCTTTTGTCCCTCAGGCCATCAGACTGTATAACTTCTAACTTGAGGGGAGGAGGAGTAACAGGAAGACTGAAGACGGGAAGGAACAGCAGCCATATGTCTATAACTATTTTTATTCATATTTAATTACATTTCTGTTTATATCTAAATCTTCTTCTCTGCCATAAATCATGCTACAGTAATCTTAATTTCTCTGAGAGTCTCCCAAAGGGGTAAGTAAACTTCTATCTAATCAAATCTAATCTAATATTCTTTTGGTCCACCCTATCCCCCATCCGCCAGCAGTTCTTCCTGATCAGTGTTTGATTGTGGGGATTATGTATCGGCTCCTCTGTTGAGATGGAAATCCTGTTTTTTATGTACATTGTCCTTTCTTTATGCTTCATTTTATTTTATTCTTACTTGTCCATTTTCCCTTTCTATTCTTGCATTATTTTTAAATCTCACCTTATATCACCAATAAAGCATTAAAAAATAAATAAAAATAAACAGACATTTAAATTGAAAATGAAGGAGATTATTACTTTTCACCGTCTTTGAGGGGCCATTCATTTTTAATATTTCTGCTAGACTCATTACATTTCAGCTCATATAAAAAGATATTAAGAACTACACATTTTATTGCTTGTTTCAGAACATTAAAACTTTTTGTCTTTAACTTGAAAAACAGCGAGAGACCAAGTATCAAATAATGGTTTACTGAAATGTCTAAGTTTTTACCCTTAGAGAAAATCACTTAAACACTTAGAAGATAAACAAGATCTATTCCACAGTATTTGGGAACCTTTTATTCAATTTTTTTAGGGAATGGGATTTGTCTGGTTTGTTACATGAGGATGGAGGAAAATAATAAATATATGTAACGGTGGACTTCTCTGCAGCAAGAAACATATTGAACATGTGATCTTAAAGTGTCAGCATCTAGAACATTGTACTCTTTAACCCTGTTTTTAGATTATTTATGTATTTACTTGATCATATTTTAATTTTACTTTAATGCGCCATCACAAGGTACACTATTGTCTTTGGAAAACTTGTGAATATTTGGAATTTTTTAATGTAACTGAATATAATAATTGAATTTGCAAAGGGTTCAAATGTCTAAGTGTTTTCAAAGCTAAACTGTGTTTCTCTCATGTCCTTTATTTTCTTTCCTCTACCAACATTTTAAGTTGATTGGAAAGTATTCATTTCTTTTTTCCCATGTATTGAATGTTTTACTTTGTAAATATTACAAAACCCAATAAACACACTGTTTAAAAAACCTTATGTCTGAGTAAAACCTTCAATACAATAGCAGACTCATTCAAACCCCCAGCATGAGCAGAGACTTAAGATATTTTTAAACCCTCAACCTGGCATGATGATCTCAGGGAAGCCCATCTTGCGTGCCACAGCCGTGGATCTGTCCACCAGGTGAGGGAAGTCCTTCCTTATTTGATGGATGTCTCCAGGAAGCAGCTTCAGAGTCACCCACAGGCCTGGTGATGCATCCAAGGAGAAGTAAAAGAAAGAGGAAGAAGGAATAAGATGGTGTCAGGAGACGCCAGCGTGATAGAAATCTGCCCCAGGAAAATACTAAAAAGAGAAGATTCATGTTGTTTTTAGCTGTCAGAGTGATCTATTAGCTGAAGGGCAAAACAACAAGGAGGATGTTCCTGCAGGTGTGTGATTAGGAACACGACTGTTTGTTTGTCGTAAAAATTCTGAAACTTTTTAATAAGAAGATGCTAAAAACATCTAATTCTCTACAAAAGTAGGTTGGAATTATGCTTTTGGAAGTTCAAAGTGTCACTCACACTCCTCCCTGGTACACCTCTTTGACAGCTTGTAAATACAAACAGGTAATTAGCCAGTCACATGGCAGCAACTCAATGCATATCTGCATGTAGACATGGTCAAGAAAATCTGTTGAAGTGCTAACCCAGCTTCAGAATGGAGAAAAACAGGTGTTTTTAGTGGCTTTGGTGCCATATGAGTATTTTAGAAACTACTGATACACTGGGATTTACACTCAAGCATTTTAGGGGCTACAGAGAACGGTCTAAGAAAGAGAAATATCCACTGAGTTCTCTGGGCAAAAAATGCCTTGTTGATACCAAAGGTCAGAGGAAAATGGCCAGAGTGGTTCAAGATGATAAAAAAGGTCACAATAATTAAAATCACCACTCACTATAACCATATCTTAAATCAGCAGAAAACCACACCAGGTGCAACTCTTGTTAGCTAAGAACAGGAACTTAAGGCTACAATTTGCATAGGCAAAAATATGTAAATACTCAAGTCTGGCTTTCTGCTGCAGCTTTCAAAACAAGGGTGCATACAACATCCTGCCTTGTATCAACAGTTATGGCTGGTGATGCTGGTTTCATCGTGTGGTGGAGATTTTCTTGGCACACTTTTGTACCCTTTGCTTTGTTTAAACCCCGCAGACGACCCGAGTACTGTAGTTGATCATGTCCATCCCTCTATGGAGTACCCAACTTCTGATGGATGCTTCCAGCAAGATAATCTACCGTATCAAAAAGCTCAAATTATCTCTAACTAGGGCTGGGTGACATCATCTAACAATAAAATCCCTGATTAAAACCCTCAAAACTCAATTTACAATCTTATTGATTTTTTCCACCAAGAAAAATCAAATAAAACCTGCCAAGTGACACAAAATAACATGACTCAAGTTTCTCTTTGTGTTATCAAATTGTGCTTCAGAACTAAAAACAATTTCCTACTAATAGTTAAAAACCATGCTGTAATGCTCTCATACCACCTGATTAAAATTTTCTCTCATTTAAGAAACAAAAGCCAAAACATGTGCTTGTGCAAAACCTGATAATGCCTGTCATCATGAAAACTGTAGCATTTATGTTTCCAAACATTGCAAAAACTTATCTCAATTTTTAATCTTTAAAACGTCTGCAGAAAATAGTTTGTGTTAACTGATTAAACTGACATATTTCCCAGCCCTATCTCAAACTAGTTTCTTGACCATGACCATGAGTTCACTGCACACCAGAGGTCTCCTCAGAGTCCAGACAGCACCTTTTGGATGTGGTGGATTGGCAGATCTGCCGCAACAGTGTGATGCTATCATGTCAATACATATATATACATTAATATATATATTTTTTACAGTTTTTACATTGTCTTGTTTTCAGCTCACTTGCTTTAATCTTTTATCTTATCTTGCACTACGATTTGTTTACGTCGGCTACTGATAATGTTCAGACATCTCTCTCTCTCCCGTGTTTAAATATGTTTCCTTGACAGACTGGCTGATTATTTATTGATGTTGTTGACTGACTGTCTGCATTAATGCAAACTGAAAAGCTACAAATGAACTGCCCCTTCATGGATAAATTGTCAGAAATGAACTGAAATAAGGACCAAAATATATGAGCAATGTTCCAGTGCCTTCTTAAATCTGTATCACACAACATTCTGGCCGTTCTGGAGACAAATGAGGGTCAAACCTGGTTGATGCAAGGTGCACCTATTAAAGTGCCAGGTGAATGAATCAAAGACAAGGTTCCTGCACCATTTTAAAAGTCAAATTTAGTGCTTTTTAAGACATTTTAAAGACCTCAAAAATATTATTTAAGACCCAAAAATGTCATGACAATTTCTGCGGTAAAAAAACACTATTTTATTGTAAACACCATCAAAGCACATGGTGGGCATTTTCTCTTTTTTTCTTTTTTTTGGCAGGAAAAGACATACTATGTTCCTGTCTCATCTGTGCCCCAGTACAGCAAACGAAGGTCCATTTGTTTAGTTTTAGTAGTTTTGTTCATGCTCTCATCAAACATGACGTCTGTCTTCTTACTGACGCTGTGCGTTGTGCTGGGGGCAACACAGGAATTAGCCTGGTCCCACTAGCTGCTGCCACATACTGCTGGTGTTCATCTCCTCTCATGTGCAACTCGACAGCTATGAGCCCCATAGTTCCTACGGAAAAAGTCTTTTTGCAGAATTTACACATGGCGTTGTTGTCGTTGTTTTCAGCAGGGCCAGCCACCTCTTAAATAAATTGTCTTCCATCCATTTTTCATTGAACTTACACTTCCCCATCTTAGCATCTTTCCGCTCACCTAGACAACCACGAATGGCGACACGTTCCACAGTCTGACGTTGGATGACACGTACCGTAAAACACCTATTAATCATTCAGAAGAAGTTTTACAGCGAGCCACCGCTCAATCTCATATTTACTGCACGGTAAGTTAATGAAACAAATTCAAACTATTAGATGTTTACAGTGAGCCACCGAGCTTTCCCATCGGCATTAAACGCACCGCCTGAAAATTTAATACCTACAGCAAATTTATGGTAAATTTAAGACAATTTAAGGTCTTCATTACCTTAAGACTTTTTAAAGGGACTGTGAGGAGAATCTGTTTCCGGCGAAATAAAGACTCTGCTACCCATGAGCACGCGCGGCGACGGTCGTAATGCTGCGTTCAGTAACCTCGGAATTGGGAGTGACATCATCCCCGACTTATCGGCGTTCCAGTTGAAGTTGAAAAAAAAAATGCCGATCTACCAGGCTATTGTTAGCTGTTGTTAGCATGCCCTGTGTTGTTGTATGAAGAATGTGAGCACTATGGCAGCATTTTTGTAAATATAAGTCTAACAATACTATGTATACAGCTGATCTAGAGCGACACACCCCAGTCAGAAGTGCAAATAAATGGATTATTACAGGAGCTAAATAACTGTTCACACTGGGGGTATCCATCTTTGATTGTCAACTCGGGGGTGGCGAGGTTTCACCGAGTTCACAGTAGGAAATTCAGACTTCGGGTGACGTTCCAGTTGCAGTTTCCTACTCAGAACTCAGAAATTCCTGCTTCTGACTACAACTTGACCGCACCACAAGCCAAAGTGTGCGTTTGTTGTGATGCCAATGAATGCAGCTCGGACCTTCCTCAGAACTCTGCATTGCTTTATAACTTCTTTTTTTAACAACTTACAAGATGCAAAGCGACGAGGCAATGTATCTCTTTCTAGTTACGTAGCGATAGTTTCTGAGGGTAGTTTTATAACCGGCTATATATCGCTACTTACAGCCCGGTGCTCTAAGACGTGTCCAAATAATATAAATTTGCTGTAGTTTTAATTGTCTTGTTCCCGAAGTTGAGTATCCAGGCCAGTCCAGTCCTGTCCAACCCGACCGAAAGGCTAAGGAATAGCATTTATTCATAACCTATTCAGATGCTATAAAACTCATCTTAAAGTGTGTATTTCAATCAGGCATATATCTAAAAGTGAGACTTTTTTGTAATTACTTAAAAACTCCTCACAGTCCCTTTAAGGACCCGCAGGAACCCTGCAAAGATATACTGATTGACTAACGGATACACAGACCTTCGTCAAAGACAATTGTTCTGTTTGTTTTAGATCTACAGACAAACACAAACTCTTGGCTTTCTCAGTGAGAGAAACTTGTTCAGGTCAAGAAGCTGCCAGATGAATAATAACATCCCCAAAACTTTCTCTTTAGTCTCCTCTCCTTCTAATATGAGTAAAGGTGACATTTATAGTAAAATATTTAAATCCTGCACTTATTACCAGACTCAAATAATTGCTTTTGGGAAACCTGAGGGTGTGAAATTTTAGATGAAACTCTGTAGAGCTGAATAACTGAAGCTAAAATCCTCCGGGGTCTTTCATGGGTCGTATATCCAAACAATTTAGGACCAGTAGCTGCTCGATTCTGGAGAAAGTCTTCTCTGCCGCAGACGGTGCCGGCTCCAGCTTCATAACCACTCTGTTTAATATTCTCTCAAGGAAAAAACAAAGCAGATACACTCCTGAACGAGGCAGAAATTGACTTAAAACAAAGCATCCAATTAAAGCAGCTGTCCCACAGTGCTCCCCCTTCAGAGGCCTGAAAATGAGCGCTTGCTTGTTAACCCCGCTGCTTCATTCACTTTCACATTTGGGGCCCCGTATTGTTATGAGTGACACATCTCCTCCGAGCCGTTTGATATGCAGCCGTGACCGAAACAGCTGCTCTCGGTGTTCCGCTGTTGCCTCCCCGTGTGGGCCGGAGCAGACCTGACATTTATCCGGGTGCATCTTCATCGGGTGTGACAGTACCGTGGAGCCCGTCATGTCCTTTTGCCCTCTTTCCCAGCACGAGGCCCTCAAAAGACGACTTAATGTTGTGCTTCTAACTGCAGATAGCTAATTGCTGATAAGGTCTTTGCAGAAGGCTCACCAGCCTTAATTAGCAGCTGGATTACCAGGATCCTGTAGTCATGGTGATGAGGGCAACTATTTATAGTGGGAGCAGTGATTAATAGTGGGAGCACTTGACAAAGAATTATGTTCTTATTAGCAAGATGTGATGTTTCAGCGCCCTGCTGGCACGGTGGGGTAAAGGTAATAAGTAGAGGAGGATGTGGTCTGGAAGACAAAGACAGCAGTTTAGAGGGATCGGTCTTGGCTACATTCAAACAGACACAAGAGTCGACCTCATTACTGTATTCCTCGTTTTTATTCAAAACTGTGTGTCATAGTTGTCATCAATTTTCCGTTTTTTTTTTAAACATGAATCCAGTTTTGAGACCCAGAGGGCAAAACAAGCTGAAAAAGTCAAAACTCTGAAGTATGTCAGCACAGGCTTGTTGAAGGGATACTTCAGTCATTTTTTGAAGTAGGCTTGTATGCGCTCCATATGGCCACTACGTACATTAGATGCTTTAGACAGTTTTCTCCTCCCCCTCAGTAAGCTGCTGTTTGTAGAAGTTTGTGAGAGGGGAAGTATTATACTAAGTACAAAAGGTATTTTCGCCGCCTACAAGAACTAACATAAAAAAATAACACCACAGCTCAAGAGTACGCTTCCTAGATTTTTTTTTGAGTGCTTTAACTTATCGGAAAAATAAAGTTTATCTGAACTAATACTCGCGTCACATTCCTCGTATTACACGTATTCCTAGTTCCAGATACTGTTATTTTTCCGAAAAGCTAAAGCACTCAAAATACTCTAGGTAGTGTACTCTTAAACTGTGGTATTTCTTTTTGATGGGAGTTCTTGCAGTTCTTTGTATTTGGTACAATACGACCCTGTTTGTGGCTAGTTCTGTTCCATAAACTTTTATAAATTGTAGCTTACTGAGGGAGAGGAGAGAACCTTCTACTGCATCTAATGGACTTAGTGGCCATATGATGCTCATACAACCCCATCTGAAAACTGAACTATCCCTTTAATTTATCTTCTACTTATTGTGACCATGTGTCCAGCATCTAGCAACCACAGGAAATAACCGACAACATTGTCACCAGAAACAGAGAGGTTTTCCTTTGCCTTTTCAAAAGTGCTCCGAGCTCACACACTGTGTGATAACGATGGGCAATCAGACAGGTCCTCGACAACAACTGAAAACTGGTAGCCTGCAAGCCAGACCAGTAAGTAGCTATGGAAGTTTGTACTTTCCTTGGCAAATACAACAAATGCATCTCCGCTGGTCAGAGTATTGACGCAGCAAATCCATATTGAGTTGGGAGGAGTTGCTCAGTAGTTGGCCACAACTGTTGTTGTATCTTGGTGTGTAAGAAACCTTTACCTGAAAGAGTACTGTGTATGCACCACACCCTGACAACAGAAATTCCTGTTTACACAGACAAAACGTTTCACTCTGCACCCTGCTTTCAAAAGTTTCCCTACCTGTTGCATCACCTTGCTTTCCAGATTTAAACTCACACTGACTCACTAAGGCCCCGTTTACACAACAACCTTGTCTCCGGACAAGCAAAGGTTTTCCCTTTTGTTTTCAAAAGCGCTCCACGTTCACACTGAGATGATGTGAAAACGATGTGCATTCACACCATTCCGCAAGAATGACTGAATGTATGTAACGTCCATGCCAGGCTAGTAGGTTAGCTGTGAAACAGCGGTGTTACAACATGCAACTGCACACTAAAAGTGCGTTCACACCGGACGCTACTTGTACTACCTCGGCGATCATTCTCCATTCAAAGTCAATGTACAGCCGCGATGGGGCGGGGCTAACCCTCCCACGATGCCACAGCCGCGTACAAGACGATCACTTCACTCGTCGCGCGATGTCAAAGTTAAAAAAAAGTTGATCTATTCAGGCGATGTGGTGTGTGGCTGCCAATCAGCGGTGTGTGTACGTGTGACGGTACCCGAGACGGACAGTTATTCATCCGGACTACAGGGCGGATGAGTTCCGTCTAGGCGGAACTAATTTCAGTGAGGACATTAGTTCCGCCTAGACGGACCGCGGTAAACTCACAGATGATGCTGCTGCAGGGCATCAGCTGCAGTGTTTTGTGGTTGATAGGTGAATGAAAAGGATACAGCTGGAATAATGTCCACTTATACATCCTATTATATGATATATGAAATGATCGTGGTGAAACTGGAGCGGACGTGACGTCACCGAGCGACGGCCGACGGTAGCGGTTACCAAAATGAGGTATTCATGGACGCGCGACGCTACGTCAGTGGGCGACGCAACTTTGGTAGCTGGGTCGCTTGCGGTGTGAACGCAGCATAACGCTTTCCAGTGAAGACAAACTTTCAGAAACAACAATGGCAAGTGGGTGCACGTGCAGGAGTTTCTTGTCTGGACAACAAACCTATGTGGATACTTTTGTCTGGATAATAAACACTCTGGGTGTAAAAGCTGTGGAACATCGGGGGCACCAGGCATCGTTCTCGTGTAAACAGAAGGCGTAAACGCAACAAAAACTCTGTTTTTTATGTTGTGTAAACAGAGCCTAAGACGTTGGGTCATGCCATATACAGTGGCTTTAGTCCTAAGTATGCTTTCTGATTTCAAGTTTCATTCCTTTTTGTCCTTCCCCACTGGCCTCGATTTTCTGCTCAATCAACCTCCAAATTAAAACTACAGGCTTCAATATATATTAAATCAAAAGTAATAAGAAAAGTCAAGTTAAATCAACAAAACTCTCAATAAAAACACTCAGCTCTGTAAAAATGGACGTACAGCTCTGATAGAACCCATTTTTGTTATTCTGTTTGCAATGGTGCAGATATTACAGTCCATAATTTTAGTTTTTGCCAAAACTAACTTATTTATTTGTATAATTAAAGAAAAGAGATGCTGTCAGGACAGTGCTGGCAGCTCCAGGACTCCAACATCCAAGCTTCCTTTGATGAAACACAGCTGGATACTTGTTAAACTAGCTGCCTGATAATCTTCAATAATACAACAGGAGACATTTCCAGCTTCTTGTTTGTTTTGGGTCTGAATGTGATGAAATATGCGAAAAGGGAGCTGTGCTGGAGAGTGTGACAGCTCCTTTTCCCCGGTTCTTGTGAGTGATTTGTTACCTTGGCCCTTGTGATTGACCTCTTTGGCGGTGATGACTTTGTTGATGACAGTCTGGAGAAAGTCGTTCTCCCCCGCCACCCTGGGGGAGAAACGGGAGATGTTCAGCTGCTTGTGTCGAATGGCATCATCCAACGCTAGCCTGCAGTTTTCACACAACAGGCAAACACCACGGAGAAGGGGAGGTGGCCGAGGGGAGAAGGGGGAGGTGAGGTTAGGAGCAGGAGGGGTGTCACAGAGTGATGGTTGTGAGGATGGGAGGTGGGTGAGACAGAGAGAGACACACCAGAGAGTGATGCGAATACCATGACAGACACAAAGCCGCTTGTTAGCAGTTAACAGTGAGGCAGGATGGGTAATGAAGGAAACACACAGAGAGATCATCGTTTAGGGAATGATGCCCAGTCAGCATTTATAGCTCTGCTGTGCTGCTGCTGTTCTTATGAGCTTCCACTGGGACTGCTGATTTGTGTAGCATGAGCAAAATGGTGAGTTATGCCAGTCTCTCTGCAAAGTTTATAAAACTCCTCGAACAGACGCTAAAAAAAGTTTGTTTTTCTTTGTGTAAATGCTTATTAGCCATGCTCTAAATTTGAGATTCTTCAAAACCATTATCACACATTTATTTCAGCACTGGAGTGTAAGTGTGAGAAAGTTTAGCTTGTCTTATTTTGTACTTTTAGCTAGAAAAGAAGCTTCACTATTGGTCTCATCAGTGTACTTCTTCAATCAACAGAAGGGTCTATTATTATTTTCTATGTTTGAGCATTTTTTGGAGCATATTTACCCAAGAGTGGCTGTGATATACTACAGAGACATGGTATCGCCCACCCAAGTCACGTCGCCAGTCTATAAATAGCTAATTTTAGTCATGTCGCTCAGTGATGTCACGTCCGCTTGAGATTCACTGGGATCATACACTATATTGCCAAAAGTATTCGCTCACCCATCCAGATAATCAGAATCAGGTGTTCCAGTCACTTTCATGACCACAGGTGTATAAAATCAAGCACCTAGGCATGCAGACTGCTTTTACAAACATTTGTGAAAGAATGGGTCGCTCTCAGGAGCTCAGTGAATTCCAGTGAGGAACTGCGGTAGGATGCCACCTGTGCAACAAATCCAGTTGTGAAATTTCCTCTCTCCTAGATATTCCACAGTCAACTGCCCGCTATATTAAACGTGGAAGTGTTTGGGAACGACAGCAACTCAGCCATGAAGTGGTAGGCCACGTAAACTGATGGAGCGGGGTCAGCGAAAGCTGAGGCGCATAGTGCTAAGAGTCCATCGCTACAGACCTCCAAACTTCATGTGGCCTTCAGATAAGCTCAAGAACAGTGCAGAGAGCTTCATGGATTGAGTTTCCATGGCCGAGCAGCTGCATCCAAGCCTCACATCACCAAGTGCAATGCTAAGAGTCAATGCAATGGTGTAAAGCACGCCGCCACTGGACTCTAGAGCAGAGGAGACGCGTTCTCTGGAGTGACAAATCACGCTTCTCCATCTGGCAATCTGATGGACCAGTCTGGGTTTGGTGGTTGCCAGGAGAACGATACTTGTGGGGCTGCATTGTGCCAAGTGTAAAGTTTGGTGGAGAGGGGATTATGGTGTGGGGGTGTTTTTCAGGAGCTGGGCTTGGCCCCTTAGTTCCAGTCAAAGGAACTCTGAATGCTTCAGCACACCAAGACATTTTGAACAATTCCATGCTCCAACTTTGTGGGAACAGTTTGGGGCTGGCCCCTTCCTCTTCCAACATGACTGTGCACCAGAGCACAAAGCAGGTCCATAAAGACATGGATGACAGAGTCTGGTGTGGATGAACTTGACTGGCCTGCACAGAGTCCTGACCTCAACCTGACAGAACACCTTTGGGGTGAATTAGAGCGGAGACTGAGAGCCAGGCCTTCTCGTCCAACATCAGTGTGTGACCTCACAAATGTGCTTCTGGAAGAATGGTCAAAAATTCCTATAAACACTCCTAAACCTTGTGGACAGCCTTCCCAGAAGAGTTGAAGCTGTAATAGCTGCAAAGGGTGGACCGACGTCATAGTGAACCCTATGGGTTAGGAATGGGATGCCATTTAACTTCATATGTGAGTCAAGGCAGGGAGGTAAATACTTTTGGTAATATAGTGTATCATATCATATAATAGGATGCATTAGCTGGCATTATTCCATCTGCAACCATTTTATTCACCTACCAACCACAAAACACTGCAGCAGCATCATCTGTGAGTTCTCTGCTGTCTGTCTAGGAAGAACAAACGTACTCACTATCTAATGTTTTCCACACAGACATGGACTGTTACTCTGTGAACCAGAACAAAAAAAGTCTTGTCACAGGTACCGTCACACACTCACAGAAGAGCATTATGTGGGTGTGTGATTGAGAATCATTTCTGATTCAAATCATCATCTTTAGAATCAAAATCAAAATTGAATTAAGAGGCAGGAAAAGATTCCCATGTTTGACATACAGTGCTAAACAAAAAACCCTCTCTTTTGTGGCACTGTTATGAAAGTTTTTACATGGTAGCAGAAGCAGTAATCAACACAAACAAAAGGATGAATTTAAATTTTCAAGATGATTGAAAAAGGACATTGAGCAGGGGCTAAATATTCTGATTCATTCATTTATGATATACAAAATCATGAAAAAAGGCTATTTGAGGTCTGAAATTCAATGTAATAAAGATTGTTTAGGACTTTTTGACAATCCTCTGGACTGTAGCTTTCAAGATTACTTGTGCAGCATAAAAAAAGACATTAAATTAGAGCTCACCCTTGGTTGATTTATCCCAAATCAAGTCCCAATACTGGACAATGTAACCCACATGATGTGTTCATTTATACCATGCTTATTTCTGACTGATTCAGATAGAAAAAGTGAGAGTAAAAGGAAGCAGATGTGATGCGTGTGCTTGGCAGATGTGAGAGAAATCTTCAGCAGAGGACTTGAGACAAAAATAAGAAGAGCATGGAGGAGAGGACAGTGCACACAGAGGCAGTCGAGGACCTCAGATCGATCTCTGCTGTCAGTCAAACTGCTCTGAAGGCTTAAAACCGGCATTTATTGAGCAAAGGAAGGCAAAATAAAGGCAGAGAAGTCTATCACGGAACATTGGAGAACAACAGGAGCAAGGCCATTAAGATGTTTCACAGATGCAGACAATTTGGGGCAGAATTACATCAGATTGAATCAAAAGATGATTTGAACGATGAAATGAATTGATCCCTTCATTCTGCCAGACATGAAGCTACTCTGAAGTGATGCAGTTTTGATGGCTGCAACTCAGAGAGAAGGTGTTTCAGCTGGATTTCAATCTTCTCAGTCCATTACGAGGCTCATTTCCATTTTTCTTCAGATGGCAAGAATCGAGCCGTAATATCCCGCCATCATACGAAACCCTTCCCCAAAATGGTTCCTCTGCCTGCCTTGAAATCTTATTAAAGAATGTCTCGTGGCGGCGCTGCTATTTCAAAACTTCATTGGCTAAAAATTTAATGGCAAACACTCACCCTTGGACATAAATAACCCCTTGTAGATCCTGTTCTTCTCTTCACACTGGAAGACACTAATTTCCATGATTTACGCCCACAGTTAAAACCCCCTAAGTGTGGTGATCTACCAGCTAAACTGCCTGGATGTGAGGCTTTTCCAATTAAGCAGGAAATCACGTTAAGGAAAAGGTTACTCCGGCTCTGTACGCAGTCCTACGTGAATGGCGGCAGTTAATGAGATTGCCTTAATTAAACGGCAGGGAATACGGCAGCGCTTCCCTCTTTAAACCTTTGTTAATCAGGTGTCAGGGATTCAAGACTTCCACAAAACATTATATAATTCAACCCCAAAGCCTTTAACATACTTTACATACCCACTATAACGGCAACAAGTGTCCCAGTTATGCAATATTACCCACAGCCTGAAGGTACTCCATGCCTGTGTTTGTATAAGTGTGATTTATTTTGTGCAGCTCAACAATCCACTTACGGCTGAAATGGGATAAAGTGCTGTTTGTCCTCGTCGTCCATTTTGCCCGTTATGATGTCAGTGACATCCATTACTGTGGAAGAAAAAACAAAAAGACAGAGGGTTAAGGGAGGCTCAAGGTCTGCAGAGCATATCACGGCAGAAAGAGACACAAACAGACACTTTTTAAGGTGACATCTGGGGGTGACAGCAGCAGATGTTGGCTCTCCTTCAGTGAGCTCCTTCAGGGGCAGACTGATCGTCTCGTTTCTGCAGAGTTCAGTGTGATGCGTCTTTTTGCAGCAATGACACAGTGATGTTTATTTTAGGTCTGGGATAAGGGTGTCACGTATGAAAATGTCATATCACATTATTTGGCTAAAATTATTACAGTTATCATTATTATGAAAGTATTGTTGCAATGTGCTCAAAAAGTACTTCTACACACACTGAAATAGACCTGTCATGATAACAAATATTGCTGGATGATAATTGTCCAAAAAATTATTTAACAATATTATTGCCAATATTATTTTAAAACATCACTTTTTTAATTAATGTAATTATAATATATGTCATAATTAAGTGAGTACAACATATAAAAAACAATAAACTTTAATTTCTTAAGAGTAATTACCTGTAATTGGAAGGTCAAGAGCTTTTTATTAAAATAAATCAAAAGTAAATCAAACAAAAAAATATAAATAAAAAAAAATAATGATAAAAAATGAAAATGAAATGGACTCTCTTTTGGGAAAAATTGTTTGTTAAAGGTGCTATGAGGAGAATCTATTACCGGCGACATAAAGACTCTGCTACCCATGAGCACGCGCGGCAACTGTCGTAATGCTGCGTCCCTACAACTTACAGTCCTGTACAACTTACAGGATGCAAAGCGACGAGGTAATGTATCTCTTTCTAGTTACGTAGTGGTAGTTTTTGATGTGTGACAACAAGCAATTTTTGGAGAACTTATTATCATAGTTTTGTAGCCGGCTATATACCGCTACTTACAGCCCGGTGCTCTAAGACGTGTAATATTAATAATAAAAAATCATATAAATTTGCTCTAGTTTTAATTGTTTTGTTCCCGAAGTTGAGTATCCAGGCCAGTCCAGTCCTGTCCGACCCGACCAGAAGGCTAAGGAATAGCATTTATAGATAACCTATTTTGATGCCATAAAACTCGTCTTAAAGTGTGTATTTTGATCAGGCATATATCTAGAAGTGAGACTTTTTTTGTAATTACTTAGGAACTCCTCACAGTCCCTTTAATAAAAATCATTATACTAATCAAAAACAATAACAAAAAAGATCCTGTCTATACAAAGAAAAGCATATTTCCTGGAAAAAACCATGGAAAAATGGGGTGTGTGATATAAACAAGGGTGTGTTGAATTCGATAAATTACGGTAATCTTTCTCAACAGTCCAGCCAGGACTCTTTGTTTGTGGTTCTTCCCTACCTCCCTTGTTTGCATTTTCTCCACAGCAACCTTGTAAAATACAAATTTCGTAACATGCTAAATAATGTAGACATATATGCCATTTCACTGTATGCAGCTGCAGCTAGTCTCAGTATTCCAACCCTATGCCCAAAAGAAGAAAGATGGCTTTAGGGTTCAACTTTAATTGGCATTGGATCACACTTAGGAAGTTTTTAAGCCTGCTTATATTTAATTGACATGCAGCTGACTTTAACTTAGTTCTGTGTGGCCTGACTTTGCTTGATGCTGCTTGATGTTTCTCTCTATTATGGCAAAAGTTGGAGAAAACACCAGAGTGAGAAAGCAGCTTTAAAGCTTCAGGCAGGTTTGACTTTTGAGGAACATGCATGGAGCAGCACCAGAGGGAGAGTTCTTACAAAGGCATGAGTTATAACTTAACATCTTTAAAACAGAAAAACTCGTCCAGGCAAAGTGATATAATAACACTTGGTGGAAATGCAGACTTAATTAACTGATTTTGTTCGGATTATTTTCAGGGCATTTTTGTGCTTTTATCCACAGAGGAAGTGTATAAGCTTGTGAAAGGGGCGAAGAGAGTAAGGGAGGACACTCTGCAAACTGGCCACAGGCTGGTTTCAAACCCGGCAGAAGCATGTATATGAGTCGTGCCTGGTTGCTTCACACTCAACCAAACTAGCACCCCCTTAGTTAAATTTTAGACAAAACGAGGTAATAAAAGGAGCAAAAGTAGTGTTCTGACTGTGTCATTTATTTATTTGTTTTTTATTATGTAGAGGAGCGCCTTCTGTCTTTTTCCTCCTCCTATCCTCTGTGCTCCTACTCACGCTAGCTGCAGGTGGAGC
Source organism: Scarus forsteni (assembly GCA_036419115.1). Classification (NCBI taxonomy): domain Eukaryota; kingdom Metazoa; phylum Chordata; class Actinopteri; order Labriformes; family Labridae; genus Scarus; species Scarus forsteni. Next base: position 6,562,245 of record JAZDUH010000263.1, read on the forward strand.
GTCCTGATTGGACGGCAGAAGAAAGGCGCACCCGCCGGAGACCCGTGCAGTGGCGCGTTTCGATTGGCTGAGAGCTGGTGGCTGGTGTTTTAAATGTGACAGCAGAAGAAGAGACGACAACCCTCCTCCTTCCTCACTACCAACGCCACAGCTCTCAAAAGAACCGTGTTGAAGCCGCCGATTGTTTTTGTGATTTTATAAAAACTATTTAAGTTTAAGCAGTAAGGTAATGTAGGGGAGAGTAGATTTGGTTTTCGTTTTCTCCTGTTTTTCTGTTAGGGAGACTGTTTAGGTTTGCGTCTATTTTCTTTTTCTTTAGTGGTGAGGTCTGATTTTTTTTTTTGTGACATATTTTTACTGAACAATTTGAACATTAAATAAAACTACAAACACAATGTCATTGCCTAGCCATTACTGTTTTGAGAGAAAAGAAAAAGACATAACAGAGATACGTATAGACATATTTAAACACATATGTAGAGCATCTATATGTATGGATAAACATATCCATGTACACACACCCACATGTTATACATATAGTTAAATAAAGAGAGGGGAAATAAAAATGACAGGTACAAGTTGAAGAATAGGCTAAGGTAGTGGTCGGGGGGGGGGGGGGGGTATATTTCGGACCCAGAATTAAGGGCTCGTTGCATTAGGTAGTAGGAAGTCGCGCAGTCAGACAGTGTCAGTCAGAATAGTGACTTATATACTAGCAAGCAGTGTTGCATCAGAAAGAGAAGTTATAAGAGCATCTCAGGTTTGTACAGTGGATGCTCGTGCTTTATGTGTAACAGCCAAAGATCTTTCTAAGAGGGCAATATCTCTAAAGTAATTGAGCCACTCCTTTGCGGATGGTGTGTCGGTGGAAAACCATGAATTTATTATAGTTTTCTTAGCCGCAGTCAGACCTGCAAATATTATGTAAGGCAAGATTTTTGATTTAAAAGAGTGTGTTTTTGTTGTTTTATTTTGAGCCTGCTTTCCCCGAGGTAATTTGGATGAAGTTTTCAAAAAAAGAAGAAAAGAATTATTTTAAAAAATCCTGTTGTTTGGACTACAAAAAACGTATTTGTTGTTTCTTGCTGATGTGCCTTGGGAGTGACAAAGGAGTGGTAAATTTTATGTTTCTTCCAGTATCCCCTAGGCTGGTCTTAACAGTAGTGGCATCAAACACAAGCAGCATTTAAACAAATCTACTTGTTGCCACTAAGGCCTTACACTCCCTGACCAGGGAAACTTGCCCCCAAAATAAAAACCACCTTTTTAATTTGCTGCAATTAAAGGACGTTAAGACTCCCAAGAGAGCAACATAGTTCCAACGCCCCACAGTCAAGAGAGCAATCACATGAAACCGGCTCTCCACGAGTCTTAAAAAGAGCAAATCACCAAATTCAGGCTCTCCGTCAAGTCGTGCGCCACGGTGATGATGACGCCGTCTTCGGATAAGCCCTCATAAATCAGGCTGTCATTTACCATCACTTCAAGTGGCACTAGGAGAAAAGACTGAATGAGGGGTATCATTTTCTCTGCTGGAGAACTGAGGGCAAAACGCCAATCTAATTAGTCGACCATACCCCTGGCAGCCTGCCATTCAAGACAAATCAAGCTGTAATTTCTTTTTCAACGTCAAGTTGGAAATCTCTGATTTTCAGCCAAAAGTAGGAGCTGTTCTGGGGAGGGAGTGTGGATTAATATTTTGTAAATTCAAGGGCAAACAAAGGATTTCTTCAGGGCTTCAGCGGATGTTTCAGAATGTTGAGAACTCCCGAGTAATAAGATAATTTGTGTTACATCTCAACACAAGTTTCTCTCTGCACCACACTGAATGTGTGTTCTCCCCGTGCGTGCAGATTTCATCCCAGAGACAGAATTGGCTTGTTAGATAAATTGGTGACTACAACTTGGCTGTAGATGTGAGTGTGTTTGAATGGTCGTCAGTCTCTCCATGTGGCCCTGTGATCGGCTGGCAACTGTTCAGGGTGTAGCACGCATTTCATCCAATGGCAGCTCAAGACCTCAAAAGGGAACAGATAATGAAGGGATGGATTTGTTCCTTCTTCTTCAAATGACATATTAAAGCGTGGAGTTGAGAGTATATTGCAGTGTGGGACAATTTGACCTTCTACTGTGGTCCTCTGAGTAATCAAGGTCACCCATCACTTCACTAAATCACTTTTTTTCTACTGTTGATGAACAAACAGTCACAAAAGAGAGTATGGTATCATCTGCATAAGAACACAGCCAAGTGTCACACTATGTATGTGTTTTTCAAAGAACATGGAAAAAAGTTTGTGTTGGTTGATTAAAACTTATATCAAAAGAGGTTGCAGACAATTACTGGTGCCAGGTCGAATAACCATTCACATTACGACTCTGGTCCCGTCCATGATGCTGCCCCTTGCTGAGAAAATAATTAAAATTCCCAGAGGACATGTGGGTTTATTTCTGCCTGTGACTGCTCTTGTGCGTGTCCCCTCAATGTAATAGCTCAAAAGGCCAAACATACATATCTAGAAACTATTGATCATGAAGTCTTTGAGTAGTTTTAACCCTTTAGCGCCTATTGTATCATATTTGATACATTCTTTTATGATCCCTCTATCTTATCGATATGATCAACAAATTAAAAAAAGACATCTGAATACAATTGGATAAATGATAAAAAATGTCCTCGAATGGATAAGTTGCCAAAACATCTAATGTATCAAAGGAGCTACAAGAATACATATAAAATTTAATGGAAATCAATAGAAAGTAGGGCTGTAATCAACCAAAGAAATTGTTGGTCGACTAAAACACAGCAACTGTCGACCAAAAATCGACCAATGGCGCCCCCTTTTTTTCTCTCAACATAAGACTCTTTGCTTTTCAGTCTTTATCAATAATATGGGCAGTCACTGTCATATAGGACTCCATTCGAAGAGACGTACACATCTGTTATCTTTATCTATTAACTCGGAAACTCTCTTTTTTACTCCCTCGTATTTTGCCGTTAGTGCATGCGTAATTGTGAGGTGCGCTGGCACTGAATATCCAGAAAAACATTGGAACCTGGACATTCATGGGACTCTTTTAGTGTTTCCACACAGAGTTTCATATTAACCACGTTGTTCACTACAACGGACACTATTTTCTGCTGGAACTTTGAAGGCATCGGCAACTTCATATAATCGCGCAGCGATGTGTGCGCCTCTCCTTTTTTCTCTCTCAACACAAGACTCTTTGCTGTCCAGTCTTCATCAATGAAATGGGCAGTCACTGTCATAGAGGACTCCATTCAAAGACACGTCCACATCTGTTATCTTTATCTATTAACTTGGAAACTTTCTCTTATTTACTCTCTCGTATTCTGCCGTTAGTGCGTGCGTAATTGTCTGGCGCGCTGGCACTGAATATCCAGGTTCCAATGTTTTTTTTGGCCTTCCACGACACCAATGGGCCTCATACCCTCAGAAATAAAATTGTCAATTCCTTCCGTGATGTCGTTTTTGCATTTGGGTGTTTATATGAGGCATAAAATCCAGCGCGGACTGGGTGAGGGATGCCGCTGTTGCAGCGGGCATGTGGGTATGCAGTTATAAAACGAATAAACGATTATTAGACTAGAATATTGAAATGTTCTTAAATAATAATATTGAAATGAACGATAAATACATTAAAATGGTGTTCTGAGACATGATGGGGGTGCTCTGAAAACACCCCCATTTCACTTGATATGTTTCTCCTGATGAAATGAACTGCAGAGGAAAAAAATTAATTGACACATTTGGTCAACCAATCAGAATTTTGGTCGACTGAGCACGCATCGACCAATTAGTCGACCAGTCGACTTGGACTTTACAGCCCTAATAGAAAGTGAAATAAACAGCTCCAAAAACTAGAATGTTCTGGCCAATAATTTGTGTTTTCAGGCATTAAATGGTGTTATCTAACCAGTTTTGTCATAGTTTTCATCAACAACCTTTTCTCCCCTGACAAAAGTAACAGCAACTAATGGAAACAAGTGCACATGCCCAAAGTTACTGACATTTTCATCAACAAATAAAGACTTGGTGGAAATTTCTGACAGAGAATTTAATCCAATCAGCCTTATTTGGTCATGTAAAAAGTAGAGACAAGTTAGGAACGTATGCAATCACAGCTACTTTGGTTGTGTGGAAAGGTTGGATGAGTTAAGAGGGACATCCAATCACAGCTGCCTTAGCTTGGTGGTGGTGGGATAAGTTGTGGAGCGATCCAATCAGAGCTGCTCTCTTTCTGAACTGATATATTCATATAGAGCAGGTTCACTGTTTGTTGTCAGTTCTGGTATTGTAACTGAGATGTTCTGCCAGGTATTCACACAAAAGATAATTTGTGTATGTTGTTTAGTGTCAGATCCAAGTGTAAAACACGAGTTCAGGAATTCAAGGAAACATAAAAAATGCCTTACATTTTATACTTTAGTCTAGATTTTGCCAACTAAAACTAGACTAAAACAATTTAGATGACTAAAATATAAAGGTATTTTAGGCAGACGACTATAACTAAATTAAAAGTGCTGTCAAAATCAACACTGTCTCCGAGTAGTCTGCTTTACCTGCGACTCCGAAGGGTCTTCTGAGTCCTGATGTCAGCTTCTTGGTGTTGTTGTCTCTCAGCTCCATCCGCCCGACTCTGACAATCTGACACACAAAGCTGATCTTCTCCCTCTTCAGATCTTCACTTCCCAAATCCTGATGAGGAAATAACAGCAGAGTTGTGACAAACTGCTGATGCCGTAGCCTGGAGTCAAATGTGATGTACATTTGAGCTCAAACTCAGAAATTATAACGAGTTTGCACAATTTGTGGTAAATATCCCGAGGCACATGCGCATTGATTTAAAGCCTCATCATTTGGCAGCAGACTTGCAAAGCTGAACAACAACAACCGATCAATTAAAAAGACTTTATTGGGAGCAGATGAGTTTGTACTGAGGGCAAACTTCACCTCAAATTGCTTCTGCAACAGCAGTGATTGTGCCGACAGCTTTGTTTCCCCTATGGACGATACCATCCAGCACCAGCAAAGTGCTCCCTGTGGGTGCACGCTGACCCTCGTGCCCTTGGGCTTCCATTAGATAGAGGTGACTGCCTTGGTAAATACATACAGCCAGCCAGGCTCTTTCTGAGAGAGCTCTACAAATACAGGCTCGGCAAACAGGGTCCCACATGCCTCATAACATGGCTGAATAAACAGTGGACGACCACGGGCCAGCAAACACACACAAGCACACACACACACACACAGGCAGGAAAACTCACCGTGAAGACCGCTCTGAGGTTATTAAGCTGGTCTATGTCCTTCACCATGCCTGAACTCGACCATTTCACAAGGTAGTTCTCGCTGTGACACAGAATGACAGAGAAAGCATGATTTATTTATGACCCAACTTAGCCAGCCTTACATCCAAACTGACAATTTTATGATACACGATTTAGAGCATTTTCTATATCATCCTTTAAAGCCGCTGAAGCTTGAATGTTAATCCTGACACCGATCCTCTTGGGGAACAAAATGCATGGCTGCTGTCAAATGCAATCCAAAACCAAGCTGCTCCACTTGTGATAATGTGCTGTTGAAATCCTAAAACAATAGCAAATCCCTGGAAAGCAGGCTGCACTTGCTGCGGTTGCATTATTGCAGGGAGTGCGTTTTTCTGAGTGTGTATTTGGGTTTAATAGTTGGTGTCTGTGGGGCATGAAAGGGAGCTGACTAATCATTCGATTTGCAGACTGCAACAGCATTGAAGCGTGTGCTGTTTCACTGGCAGGGATGCAAGTTTGGTCACCAGACCTTCCAGAATTGTTTAATTTAATCAGAGTCACAAGGATAAATGCTTAAAGGAAGAAAACATTAATTATAAGCTCTTATCCAAATTCATTACACCAGATTAATCAAACTAGTGTCTATCATACATTACCTTAACAAAAATGAAGAAATGTACTACTTTACAATGCAAAAAAGGGATATTTCAGTTAAGTGGCATCTCCTATATTTACATAAAATACTAATCTTTGGAAAAAAAAAATAGATAATGTAACATAACGGTGAAAAAAAGGCATCACAAGCACACAGGACCATTTAGAGTTGCTGAAGATTTTATATGACTGTAGGCAGAGGCAGGCTAACAGTACCAATTGACTCCCAGTGTTTGAGCTAAGCTAATTAGCGGTGGGTAAATGATAAAATGGTTGCTTTTTGTTACTTTTTTAGTAATTTTTTTGTTTTTAGCATTTTTTTTTTTAGCCTTTTTGTTAATTCTGAGAAGAATTGGCTTATGTATAGGAACAGAAAAGATAAATTCATCCCTTTCACAAGCAAAAGCAGCCCATTCTGATCACTTAATTCGAAATAATTCATAAGTTCAGAGAAAAAAACTGCGACAAAACAAAGTGAAAACTATTGTTATGAACCTGACACTCGAAAAACAAAACAAAAAAATAGCGAATCCCTTTAAAGGTGCAATTAAAGTGTGGCAGCATTTTGTTCTGGTTTTGTGTTTGAACATGGAGATGAAACAGTCAGTCTTCGAGCCCTTTGAATCTGTAACGCAGGCTTTTCTTCACACAAGCTAACTGTCATACTTGAAAGGGATTTCCCGTCTTAAATCCTGAGTCCAAGACAAGCAGATAGACTCCACTTTTTCTAGTCTGCATACAATAACAAGGAAGAGACAGACAGAGCTCTCCCACTGCTAATTAGCTTAGCGCAACCACTGTTAGTCAAAGGGTAGTGTCAGCCTGCTTCTGACTACAGTCACCAGATACACTCTAAACAGTCCTGTGTGCTTGTTGTGACTTGTTTTTTCAAAACTAAACTAAACCAGTGTACATGTGCAAATGACTGTAAACATGCTTGTCAATGGGTCAACAAAACCAAAATTCAGCTTACAATGAAAAGAAGATTGGTAAAAAGGATTATAGTCGGCTGACGAAGACTCACAACCTCCCCTAAAGAACTAGAATAGGGAACTAGGGGACGGAGAGGGAACTACATCTGTTGAAAGCTGATTGCGCATGAAGGAAAGCTGAGGCAGTGGAACATAAATAATGTAACATAACAAGGTAGAAAAAAAGTCATGACAAGCACATTTACAGCTGCTGAAGAGTTTATCTGATGACTGGAGGCCGAGGCTGGCTAACACTACAAGCAAATAGAGAATGGTCTTTATTTGCTTGTCACTGACTCTTGAGAGCGGCAAAACAAAAAAAGATGTTGGCAGATCCCTTTAAAAGGTGCTATGAGGAGAATTTATTTCCGGCGACATAAAGACTCTGCTACCCATGAGCACGCGTGGCAACTGTCGTAATGCTGCGTTCCAGTAACCTCAGAACTGGGAACCGGGAACTGGGAGTGACATCATCTCCGACTTATCGGCGTTCCAGTTGAAGTCGGAAAAAAAACATGCCGATCTACCAGGCTATTGTTAGCAATTCTGACTTCGGGGAGCGTTCCAGTTGCAGTTTCCTACTCAGAAATTCCTACTTCTGACTACAACTGGAACGCACCAAAAGGCGTGACCCAAGCCAAAGTGTGCGTTTATTGTGATGCTAATGAATGTAGCTCGGAACTCTGCATTGCTTTGCAACTTCTTTTTTCAACAATTTACAGGATGCAAAGAGACAAGGTAATGTATTTCTTTCTAGTTACGTAGCGGTAGTTTTTGAGGGTAATTTTATAACCGGAAAACTTAGTATTGTAGTTTTGTAGCTGGCTATACATCGCTACTTACAGCCCGGTGCTCTAAGACGTGTCCGAATAATATAAATTTGCTCTACTTTTAATTGTCTTGTTCCTGAAGTTCAGTATCCAGGCCAGTCCAGCACTGTCCGACCCAACAGCGAAGCTAAGGAATAGCATTTATAGATAACCTATTTTGATGCTATAAAACTCATCTTAAAGTGTGTATTTCGATCAGGCATATATCTAAAAGTGAGACTTCTATGTAATTACTTAGAAACTCCTCATAGCATCTTTAAGTGCTAATCTTATTACAAAAATAATAACGTAACAACGCATTAAAAAAAAAAAGTCACAGCAAGCACTTTTAGAGTTTATCTTTTGACTGTAGGCAGAGGCAGGCTAATACTTCCCACTGACTCCCAGTGTTTGAGCTAAGCTGAATAGCGACTGGCTAGCTCTGCCTGTCTCTTCCTTGTTACTGCACGCACAGTCGTGAGAATGGTCTCTATCAAACTCTGACCGAGAATAAATCAAGGGTTGATCAGTGTTCTCTGGAACCTGCTGGCCTTCAAAAACTGTAACAATAACAACTCATTCTATCACGCAAACTAATTTTGTAATCTAAAGGTGAGGTTACTGAACAGCCATCCTCTTTCCTTCTATATGGGGTCCTGGTCAGAAAAAGCTTAAACAGTCTTGACCTACATTAAATTCTAAAAAGTTCAGACAGCTGCTAAAAGCAAAAGAAAATCACCTTCTGAATTTTACAGAAGCAGCCGAGTGGACATGAATCATTTATTTTGCACAAAGAAAAGAAGAAGTTTAAAGTAAGAGAGAGCGAGACAGAGAGGTGTATCAGCCCCCATGGGTTTACCTGATAAACTTGGACTCTACAGGATCATACAGAGACATGAGCACCTCGGCGTCTTCTCCGATCTTACACACGACGTTCTTCAGAGTCACGAAGAGGGCGAACGCTGGTGTGGAGGCGAACTTTGCCTGCCTGGTCAGATCGATATTCTGCTTCTGGGACTGTCGGATGGAAACAAAGATAGTGGATTCAATATAGGGCATTCTTCCACAGCTTTCAGCCGCATGCAGCCAGACCTCAGGTGCAGGGGGAGGACAGAATCAGTGTTTGGAGGAAGTGGTTGTGTGTGGTTTGCCTCTGGATGTGTCTTCCTGGATATCAAACAAGCTAAAAAGCAGGATTCAAGGATGTCAATAAGCCTATCAATATTCACTTCAATGCATTTCCCTCGGAGATAGAAAGCTTCTACTGTAATTTTATCTCTCAGAGTCATCTGCAGTAAAAAGGCGGACTTACTGCGCGTCACCCTGGATGCCCTTCAAAAATATGCAGGCACCGAATCATAAATATTTATCGCTCTGACCCGGACACTTCCTTATTGCCCATGCATATGCAATCAAGACCCCTGGATGAAAAGGTCACACAGGATGAGACCACATAACTGCAGGGCACTTAGCGTCTGGCACTCCTACATGCTGCCAGCTGACATTCAGGTGAGGTATGCCACTGATACGCCAAGAAGGGAGTGGGACGAGTGGCTGGCTCTCTGGAGAAGCAGCCGGGGCTGGTTTGTGCACAAAGCAAGGCTGAAGCTTCTATACTTTCATTTAGTAAGTGCTAAAACTTCATTCTGTATTATAAAGATGAAGGTTCTTTGTGTTTTCAGGAACCTTGAAATCCTCTTTGTCCCTCTGGTTGATGCTGGTGTATACTGAAAGCCTCTTGTGTAGCCATTAAAAAGTTCCTTGAAAACAAAAACAGCACTGCTTAAAGCTAAAGTAACCTTAAAACATTCAGAAGCCTCTTTGATAATTACTTTTTAAGGGTTAGTTCTGGTTTTTGACAGTGGGATTGCTTAAGGTCTATGGTACAAATTAATCTAACAGGCAATAAAGCAAACGGTGAGATCTGTCCCTGAAGGGAGATTTCTGGATGGACTTGCACCAAGTAACAGTAACAATGGTACCAAGAGTCTCGCAATTAACCCACTTCTAGATAAAAACTACTCGAAAAATAGCACTGGCTTAAATGGATGCCACAGTAAGATTATTTGGGACTTACTTTTAATTTGTACATTACAAAGCACATATAACAACAGGGATATGCCAACATTTTTGTTGTTTTTGTATCTTCCGAGTCCATGATAAGCAAATCGACACCACTCTTTTGACTGTGTGTGCTGTAACAAGGATGTAATGGGCAGGTTAGCTTAGCTCAAATACTGGGAGTCAGTGAGTAGTGTTAGCCTGCCTCTGCCTACAGTCATCAGATGAACCCTTCAGTAACTCTTAACAGTCCAGTGTGCTTAGTGTGACTCATTTTTTCTCTGTTATGTTACTTTATTTTCTACTATCTCATCTTCTTCCACTCCTACACAGAGGCTTTGTATTGTTGACCTACTTCCACAGTGGTTTTTGTGATAGATGTGAAGTTCATGGACGAATCAAGTCCTTTGAACAGCTCTTTTAAGTGAATGTTTAAGAACCGATTTGCAATTGACAGTGAGCCTTTTTTAAAGGTGCAGGTATTTAATAATAGCTTGCAAAGGAACAGCTCACTCAGAACTACAAATCAGTTCTTATCGTTCACTTAAAAGAGCTGTTCAAAAGACTTGACTCATTCACAAAAGTCACATCTCTCGCAAAGACCACGGCAGGAGTAGGTAAACAAAACAAAGTCTCTGTGAGTAGAGGAAGGTAATACGGAGATAATAACGATAACGTAACATAACACGGTAAAAAACAGTCATAACAAACACACATGATTTAACTGAAGAGTTTATCTGATGACTGTAGGCTGAGGCAGGCTAACACTATCCATTGACTCCCAGTGTTTGAGCTAAGCTAATGAGTGGTGGGCAAGTTTGGCTGTCCATGCCTCTGCACACACAGTTGAAACAATGGTGTCTACCTGTTGGTCATGGGCTCAGGAGTGAGGCAAGACACAAAAACAACAAAAATGTTGGAGTGTTCCTTTAATTTGACAGGTTCGTACATTTTTCTGTTCCAAAAGTTCTTCTTTGATGCATGTTAATTTCTTCCATGTCCAACAGTCTTGCTGCAATTATAATAGTCCTTTCTTGTACACACAACATGCACATACAAGACATCATAAATCAATACAGGAATAATTAACATGATGCACAGTGAAGTTGTGTTTGTTGTTTCTTGTGATGTCCTGACCAGCTGTTGGCGGAGGAACTCAAACTCTTGGGACTTTAAAAATGAGCATTTAAAAGGCTTCCTGTTGTGACTTTCCTACTTGATGGTTTAAGCTCGACTTGACTCAATGTCTCTTGAACCAAAACGAAGCATAAATTGACTTTGTTGTTAATGATGTTTTTCTTTTTTGTCAAAAGAAATTAATTTCTTTTTTATAGAAATATTGTTGGTTCTCTTTTGTAGAGCAGAACAAACAAACACTTCATTGGAGAAGGTTTCTTGAAGTAGAAATTAATGAACCATGTCCAATTAGACTGAATTTAGTTTTCATTCTGTCATTAAAAACACTCAATACAAATAAAATCTCAAATGTGGCTAAAAAGGAGCAGAAAGAAGAAAAGTCTTGTAGAGTCTGCCCTTCTCTCACAAGACACTAATTAATTAAACACATAATACAAATTAAAAGAGCTGCTGGCCAACATGCCTTTTTACAATTCATTATTTCTTATTTTCAAAAACAACCAATAAAACAAACAAACAAAAAAAGACCATGTTTTAATTCACATTTTCACACAAAACAAACATAGCCAGACTTAGACTAACACATTTCCCTGTATTTACTCAAAATAATGGCTTTGATACTTTTTAAAGACAAATTCTGATTGAGCTCCTTTAGCTTCTTTGTTCAGATTGTTCCAGAAACTGATTCATCTTACTGTAACAGCACTCTTTCAGTTTTGTTCTGAATCTTCCTTTTTTAAATGTTTCAAATCCTATTAAACTATAAAAACTTTATCTTTTTTCAAATTGGTTCTGGATGTTGATTAATATTCCAAAATAAACAAGAAAAAACTATTTGCTGTGAACACAGAGCTGAGAACTACAAACCTAGGGTGAGGCTGGCCCCCCTCTCCTTTTTCGGGAATTACTTCTCCACAATATATTGCTTATGTAAGTTGATTAAGATTTATTTTCTTGAACTTCTTAATACATCTTTTTTTAAATATAACACCAGATAAAGCTTGCAAACTGGGAAAAGAAAGTAAAAACTAACATGTACAATGGAGTCAAAGGATCCAGGTCATGTCTAGTATCTGTGGCAGGATCAAACCACTGGGCCGTCAGCAGCCCATTTATGTTAAATACACTTGATTTTGCTGAACTATCATTTCAAATGTCCTATACTGCGCCTCCATCCATTAACTAAGACATTATGGTCTCAGAGACTAACCAGTCTACTGTGACACCACTAGAGCTCCAACAAAACTAAAATATAAAATATTTAAGTGTTGTGAGCAATAGACTGATGTTAAAGCATCTTTAGACAGAAGCAGCATCTGATGAAGACAAATGACAAGTCAGTCCAGACTATCACCTTGGAGAGAAGGTTGACTCAGACTAAATAAGTTGGAAATAATGAGATCAATATTTGACTGCATTCAGATAACACTCCAACAAGAACATACACTTAAGCCTGTCTTTAATAAAGTATTATTACCTCAGCCAAGGGAGGTTATGTTTAAATCCTGTATATTTGTTTGTTTGTTAACAGCAGAAAAAATTACTGGAAGATATTGGTAATGGCTTATTGTAAAAAAGATTAGATTTTGGTGTTAATCCAGATAACTGCCAGTAGCAGAGGATCATTTTTGTTCAATACCTGTCTAACTAATGGCCCTTTTCCATTAGCCCGGTTCTACTCTACTCGCCTTGTGCTGCTTCTCCATTAGCCCCAGACGCCTGCCCAAAGGGGTGCAGTGTCGCTATAAACAGCTGAGCGGCACTGCAGTGACGTCATTTTGAGTGTGACACAACAATCTGTGGCTTTTTGTCACAAACCGAGTAAAAAAGGAAAGCAGAAGAAGGCTGCAGGTGGTAAGAAGAAATACCCCTTGAGAAGCACAGGAGAGTTTTGGAAGCTATACAACAAAATGAAGCCGAGGACGAGAGCAATCGAGCTGTAAAGAAAAGACGTATGAGGGTAAGCTAATGGTAGCTACCGCTAGCATGTTAGGTCGTTGCACTCATGACTCATCGATGACGACATTGTCTGACCAATCAGCAGCCGGCAGTCGGTGACGTCAACTTTTAGTATCGACTCAGCTCTCTTGGAACCAGAGCGGAGTAGGTACTAAAACTAGCTTGTTTTAGGAGGTACCAGGCTAGTGGAAACACGCTGCAAATTGAGTAGGGCCGAGTAGAGTAGGGCCAAGGCGTGCTAGTGGAAAAGGGCCATAATATTATCAACAAGATTCTGAGTGTGAAGTGTGGGTTTTCAGGGCCATGAATCATACTATGATATTAAGATTATCATGTAACTATTGCTTATATATGTAACAGCAATATGAGAGCCACCTTGGTGGAGGTTTGTGCTCTCCGAGTGCTTTTTAGTTTGCTCTGAAATAGGGTTGTCACAACATTCAAACAGAACTACAGTGTCCACCCATGTACAGTGTGTGTTTATAATGCGTTCTTTCCTCTTTGAGTCTGATGTCTTTAAACAACAACAACTTAATATAGTAGTGTGTCTGCAAAGTCTCGAAGCCTTGCTCTCTTGGTATCAGTATCTTTAGTCTTTACCACAACCATGCTGAGCCTTTGAATAATAGCATGACATCCCCGTTATAAGCTCCTCTACGTGCTTACCTTCTCCTCTTGAATCCGATCTTCAATTTGTTTGGAGGCCGCCTCATGTGCTCTGAACAGGCTGATGGTGCTGGTGAGTTCGGGATCCAGTATGTTGCCATCTTTGTCTCTGACCACAAGATCCAGATCCAGGTACCTTGAAGAGGATTAATGGTTACAGTAAACAGCTTGGTAGTGAAGCATAAGTTGTGTAAATGTGTTCAATACAGCATCCAATCACCTAAAACCTTGTAAATTCTCGATGTGGAGGAGACCCCATCTGCAGCACATATATTTGCCCCTGCTCCAGCTTTCTTTACAGATGCAGAGCTGATCTATGACAGTATAACCAATGTTCAGCTTCATTTGTACAAGGGCCAGCTTTTTTTTCTTGACAAACGCACTAGGGGTCGTTTTTTATAATAAATGGAAATAATACAAATATTTTGGTGTACCTCACTTATTTTTAGGAAGTTGTTTATATTTGTTGTTACTTCACCTTTACAAGTGAGATCAGTCCCAATTACCTTTACAACTATAAGCCACATGAAACCAACTGGAATAACCTGGCATCTTGATTTCGAGGATTTCAGACTCAAAAATACTCTTAGTCTTTGTAGTATATTGGCTGATGAGAATTTCTCAGAAACAATCAACATGAGGTAATTTCTGATACAATAGTTTGAATTGTGTTAACACTTAAAATCACACCAGATTTTTCCCCATTATATTTTGAGATTTTAACAGTGATCCCTATGATCACTGCTTCAAAGGCTCCAACATCCATGTGGCCGTGGCTTGGGATGCCAACCAAACAGAGATTTAACCTCTAAAAATCCTAATAATAGAGATATAAGATCCATATTTACATACTTAACTCAAGCATACTTTATTTCCTTGTCATAAAAAAGTGGAAATGTTTTCCTGATCACTAGATTCAAGTTTGCACGTGGCATCTTTTACAAATTCTTTATCTAATAAGCTAACTTTCATCGGCCCTTTATCATAACAACCATTCCAAGAACCACTGAGTAATTTATCTTCAATACAAGCCACTTTAAAACTTCTTAAAAATTGTGTGAAGTTTGACAGCTATTTCAAATTTAGTTTTAGCCATTTGCCTAAAATACTTTTTACTTTTAGTCATAATTCACTTGTCTGAATTGCTTAAATTAAATTAAATTTGAGTCTACTTTAAAATGAGGTAATTTTACATTTTACTGAACAAAATCAATTGTAAGTGAAGTTGACTAAAACATTGAAATGTGAAGTGTAAGGCATTTTTATGTTTCCCTGAATTTCTGAAGTCATTTTTTACACTTGGCTAAAATGTAACATCTAATAACTCTTTATTTAATGTTAGTAAAGTTTGACTGTAATTACAAACAAACAAATTTAACTATTGTGTTAAATGCAGTGATCTTTATTTAGGCTACCTGGCAGAGCATCTCAGTTATACTCAACAAAAATATAAACGCAACACTTTTGTTGTTGCTCCCATTTTTCATGAGATGGACTCAAAGATCTAAAATTCATTCCAGATACACAATATTACCATTTCTTTCAAATGTTGTTCACAAATCTGTCTAAATGTTTGATAGTGAGCACTTTTGCTTTGCTGAGATAATCCATCCCACCTCACAGGTGTGCCACATCAAGATGCTGATCTGACATCATGATTAGTGCACAGGTGTACCTTAGACTGCCCACAATAAAAGGCCACTCTGAAATGTGCAGTTTTGTCTCACAGCAAAATGCCACAGATGTTGCAAGCATTGAGGGAGCGTGCAATTGGCATGCTGACAGCAGGAATGTCAACCAGATCTGTTGCTCGTGCATTGAATGTTCATTTCTCCACCATAAGCCGTCTCCAAAGGCGTTTCAGAGAATATGGCAGTACATCCAACCGGCCTCACAACCACAGACCACGTGTAACCACACCAGCCCAGGACCTCCACATCCAGCAGGTTCACCTCCAAGATCGTCTGAGACCAGCCACTCAGACAGCTGCTGAAACAATTGGTTTGCATAACCAAAGAATTTCTGCACAAACTGTCAGAAACCGTCTCAGGGAAGCTCAACTGCATGCTCGTCGTCCTCATCGGGGTCTTAACCTGACTCCAGATCGTCGGGATGTGCTTGACCGGCGTATACGACAGCATGTACCAGTTCCCACCAATATCCATCAACTTCGCACAGCCATTGAAGAGGAGTGGACCAACATTCCACAGGCCACAATTGACAATCTGATAAACTCTATGCGATGAAGATGTGTTGCACTGCATGAGGCAAATGGTGGTCACACCAGATACTGACTGGTTCTGAGTCCCCAGACCCCCAATAAAGTTAAAAACTGCACATTTCAGAGTGGCCTTTTATTGTGGGCAGTCTAAGGCACACCTGTGCACTAATCATGGTGTCTGATGAGCATCTTGATGTGGCACACCTGTGAGGTGGGATGGATTATCTCAGCAAAGCAGAAGTGCTCACTATCAAACATTTAGACAGATTTGTGAACAACATTTGAAAGAAATGGTAATATTGTGTATCTGGAATGAATTTCAGATCTTTAAGTCCATCTCATGAAAAATGGGAGCAAAAACAAAAGTGTTGCGTTTATATTTTTGTTGAGTGTATAATACCAGAATTTACAAAACACAGTGAACCTGCTCTGCATGAAAATATCAATTCATAAAGAGAGCAGCATTTGTTGATGAAAAGGTCAGTTATTATGTCCATGTGCACTTGTTTTTGTTAGTTACTGTCTACAGGGTTCCTACAGCTCAAGGCAAGTTAAATTCAAGACTTTTTCAGACTTTTTTAAGGCAGTTTGAAATCAAATTTAAGACCAAATCGACAACGAACCACAATTGAAACGAACAAAACAAACAAACAAAAACACCACATGAATTACCTGGGTAAGAGGCAATTTTAACCCAATGTTTATTTTAAATAAAACAACACTTTAATCTTTTTTTAATGCATTTTTTAAAACTTTATGCCTATTTTGCCCCCATTCATCTTTTTTGGCCACTGTCAGAACCACTCTTGGAATTTTTACATGGTTTTTGAAATTCAATTTCAAATTTAATTCCCAATTTTGCTGCCATAATCAATTTTCCTAAGCCACTTTTGGATTTTTTGGCCAATTTTTCCCCATTTTTTCTCTCTCTCTCCAGGCACTGTAGGTAGAACCAAGACATGCGTCTGCTCTAAAAGATCCTGGTGCAACCACATCACCGTTTTGTTAGTTCTGCTATTGTGATTACATGATGTTGCCACGAGAGTAAATCAGCGAATTATTTTTGAAAAATAGATAAATGTTACTAAATATTTTTTAGTTCAAACTAACATAAATCTTACTAATGTGTTCAAATTTTTAAGACTTTTGAAAATTGGATTTAAGACATTTTAATGCCAATTAAGGCCTTATTTTTAGAATAATGAATTCAATGCCTTTTAAGACTTTTCAAGGATCCGCAGGAACCCTGGTCTAGTTTTCGTCAGGGAAGAAAGGCTGTTGACAAGAACTATTAAAAAAACTAACTAGTGGACAAAATTAGCCCTGTTTTAAAAACATATATCGAGAAGCTATGCTGATAGAGTGGTATGTAACCAGGCGTATCTTATATACTGTATGTTTTGGCTGCCCTATGTTCGATCCCCACCTGAGGTCACTTGGCAGGGTGTCCTCCCCTGCTCTCTCCCTCCCCCTCTCACCGGCCTACCAACTGTCTCTTCCTACGCTATCCAATAAAGCTAGAAAGTTCCAAAAAATACACTTTAAAAAAACACAATATCAGAATTTAAGCATTTCAAGTATTTCTGTACATCTATTTGAAGCCTGTAATGAAGAAAGAAGCACACAATAGGTGAATTCTGCCACTCCCCTTCCTCATTTCAACCTCATTCGGTATCCCCTCAGCTCCATCATTTTCTCTTCAAGCTTTCCTTTCACCTC
The DNA here is from genome assembly GCA_036419115.1 of Scarus forsteni. NCBI lineage: Eukaryota > Metazoa > Chordata > Actinopteri > Labriformes > Labridae > Scarus > Scarus forsteni. The sequence goes on from JAZDUH010000263.1 coordinate 6,579,732, forward strand.
TCGCTGTTATGAAGAGTCAGTGCAGACCCCTGCATGCTGCCAACATGCAGTCTCTGTATTTCATCACCTCATCACTCCCTGCGTCTGCACGGGCAGAGAGCCATTTCTCCACCTGGCCAGAGGTTTAAAGTTTCATCACAGGGGCAGAATGGAGCCGCGCAATTTTCATCTTTTAACCGATTCTCACCGCAGACACAGCCAGCGCTGTCATTTCGTGATGGAATACAGTGCAGCTTCCTGGAGTTTAATCCCTCCAGTTTATCCTCCAGCTAAGTGATGACCTGTCTTCTTCTATTGACTGACACTGCTGACCTATTCCGACGAGAGTCTTTTTAACTGGCCGATACGAGGATAAGGGGAAACGAGCTGTGGGAAGGAAAAAGGACACAGATAAGAGCCTCTGAAGGGTTGATCCTCACTTGTTGCCGTAGTCTATCTTGGAGGTGACTTTCTGTTTGAGTTCGGAGAGCTCGTCCTGGGGGAGCGTGCCGGACAGGATCTGAGAGCGCCACTCGATCAGGTCGTAGATCATGTCACGGACAGAGTTGAACATCTCGCGTCTGTCCCCCTGTCGATGGAAACAGACAGATGATCAAGTGGGCAGTTAAGACTCAGGAGGGAAGACTTCAGGTTGGTTCAGTCCAGTGGGTCAAATATGTCAACATCTATATATATAACAATACTTTCAGTAGAGGATTTGACCTCAAGAGTGTGGACATAAAAACCTTATGCAGAAAAAACATGACCTACAGTGATTGTGCATAAGAGAAAGAGCTTTACTTCATTCTAAGAGAGTGAATATGCTGTACATCTACATAAAGCATCTGTGCCTTCATTGTAAATTTATGAGACAAAAGCTTAAAACAAACAAAGGAATATGTACTTATCAAATATAATTCAGTGCAGACCAGTACTGAGCTGTAGGGAAATCAAAATAAGTTATTTCATTATCCTTTTATTGAATAACTGGGTGTTTTATTTTGAAAAGATGACCTGATTCTTGCATATTTGCATAGAGCAAGCATCACACTTAGGCTCTCTATCCCTGTTACCACTGAAATATATGAAAAAATACAACTTGAGATAAACTCACAGTTAAACAATGTGCTCATACATATTACCATTTGTGCTCCAAACATACCTGTTGATAAATTTGACTCTGCAAATGGGAACACTCGACTCCCTAATGTGGAAAAGGTGTAGCCTGTCAACAGGTGACCTTTAGCCAACTTAACCAGCTGACAAAAACAGAGTTAATACTAATGAATGCCTTTTTATTTGGAGTTTAGAAACAAGCCCACAGCTCTCTCTAATCCTGTGTTATGGAGTTACACACACAGACAAAATTGTTGACCTTCCATTAAAGAAAGAACAACCCACAATGGTCACTGAAATAACTTGAAATTGGCAAAAGTATTAATAAATAAACAGTTACTGAAAACTAACTAATGAAAACCAGACATTTCTTTGTAATTGTGGTTCAATGGAATAATTAAAAAAATAATAATAATAATGAAACTGGCCTGGACAAAAATAGAGGTAACCTTAACTCTTCTAAGCAATCACTACAATTAGGTGATTTCTGTAACTCTCAGTGAGACTCCTGCACCTGTCCACAGGTATTTTGGCCCACTCCTCATGAGCAAACTGCTCCAGCTGTCTCAGGTTTGAAGGGTGTCTTCTCCAGACTGCATGTTTTAGCTCCTTCCACAAATGTTTTAATAGGATTTAGATCACAGCTCATAGAAGGCCACTTCAGAACAGACCAATGTTTTTTTTCTGGGCCATTCTTGGGTGTTTTCAGCTTTGTGTTTTGGATGACTATCCTGTTTGAGGACCCCTGATATGAGACTGAGACCAAGCTTTCTGACACTGTGCAGTACATTTCACTCCAGAATGCTTGATAATCTTGAGATTTCATTGTGCCCTGCACAGGTTCAACACACCCTGTACCAGATGCAGCAAAGCAGCCCCAGAACATAACAGAGCCTCCTCAATGTTTCACAGTGGGTACAGTATTCTTTTCTCTGTATGTTTCATTTTTGCATCTGTGACCATAGAGCTGATGTGACTTGTCTAAAGGTTTCAGCTCTATCTCAGACCAAGAACAAGGCCAAGGAACTCAAACTATTAGCATAACCAATATTTACAATATGAATGCAAACATGACGGCACCGTGCGACAGTAGACCACAGTGTTTGTTTTATCTTTGGAAACTGTCCCATTTCAATAATGACAAGACCACACTGATCATTATGTTGAAATGCTGAGTCAGCATTTCAACATATTGTTCTCCCTAAACTCCATTATGTTCTTTTTCTTCTTCCTCTTATTCCTTCAGATTTTGGCACCTTTCACAGGCTTCAAATTTGCACAGATTTTCACAGAAAAAAATTGACATATGAAGCATGTTCAGGAGAAGTGCGCTTGTATTTTTCACAGGTTTAACAGTTATACTTTTTACAGTAAAAAATAATTTCTGCATGTATTTTTACATTGAAATCAATGTGACATCTCCGCAGCTCTGCTGAAAACTTCAGCAACTTTGAAGCTCCACAGGTTGGGCATGCTTCCATCTACAGACTTCATTCATGCTTTAAAAGCTGCACTGACTTCTCAGATATTTTTACATATCTTCAGCCTTTTGCTGGCGTCTATGGTTTTTTAAATATGAATTTTTTAGCAACACCAACTTTTGAGGAAATCCTTCTTGTTAGAGCGCGTCAGACTGAAGACCCGGACAGCGGAGTGCTTCACTTTGAAGTGTGTTTTTAACTCGCCACTGTGTTAACATTTTGAACAGTACAGATATGAGAATTATATTAAACGTTTCAGCAGGTTCTTGGGATGCTCACGGTGAATTCCTTTTCCTGATATCTATCCCGGTTTAGACACAGCGAGCGTTTGTTTACCCGGAAGTACCGAGCATTATTAGAGTGCTCTATGAGACAAAAAGGATAAGTACCGTGCTTTCCGTGACTCAGCGTATTTGACCCCGTGGTTGAACGGATTGCAGTACAGTGACAGTAGCGTAATCATGCTTGTCTTTACACAGCCTTATTTTGGACGTATTACACTGACGGGCCACTTTATTAGGTACATCTACAGATATCAACACATTTAACCATGTTACAAAACAGTCATTCATTTTCTGCTTTCTTTCACAACTGCAAACCGTTTTTAGTGCACTTTTCACTGTCTGCTACAGTTTCTGAGATGTTACTGTTGAAGCAGTATCAACTTTTGCACTTTTCTTTGAAGTTACAGCGTGGTCACGTGACCTGCACATCTGAGTTCCAGTATCTATAAGTTTCTGCAAACATTTTTGTTGCACATTTCACACATTTTCAGCCCCAATTTACTGCTTACAACTATTCATGTCACATTTTCAACTTTCTTTGCATTACTTTTAGCAATTTCATTTCACAGTTTCAGCAGTCACACTCAGCATTTCAACACATTTCCTGCATGGAAATACAAAACCACAGTGATCATTTTTTCAAGCTTTCAAGCTTTTTTGCGTAAAGCCAGCTCAACCCTAAAAGACAGCTCTCACCCTCTGCATGGCGAGTTCCATCTCCTAAGATCAGGTTGTCGTTTTGTTGTCCCTAAGGGTCAGACAAATCGGTACCAACAGCAGTTTAAGGTGATTTATGGCACTTTTTTAGATTATTTAACTGTTTTCTTATTGTATTATTTGCTTGTCAGCACATGTTTGTTGAGTGGTTGCGGTTTAGATTGTGATTGCCGAGTTTCCTCTATCTGTAAAACAAATTTATCATCTGATTCTAATAAAGAAACCTTGACCTTGACATGTAACTGGGTATTTTACTGAATATTTTGTTTGCTCATCAACAAACATTAATAAATATATGCATATTGCTAAAAGGTTGAACACCCACCCAGACATGTTGATAGCAGGAAAATTAATTCCACCAACATAACTGCCCTCTGACTTCTTGTCTTGTTCTCTGCCCTTCCACATTTGATTTGTCCAATAAAGAACATGTGAGCTTACATGTACATCTGCTTTGCTTAAAGACTCTTACCACGTATAAGTCCCTCCATATTGTCGCCCACTCCCGCAGCGTGGTGGTGACCTCCTGAACCAGGGGCAGCTCTGTTGGAATGACCGTCTCCTTTTGTCTGCACAAAAAAAAAACAGAAAAAAAATTTGTTTTCCTTTCTGCTTTTCACTCTCCGCCTCAAGACATGGTGTTCCCAACACTTAATGCTGCTTGTTAATGAAAACAAACTATGATGAATTTGCTTCTTAAATTAAATATTTCAGAGTTAATTCCTAAAACCATCTCTTCCTCGATATTCATTGTGAATTTTAAAGGACTTGGAGGATTTGGGGGGTTTATCCTTTTTTGTGTTTTGTCTGAGAAATCAAAGCAGACAGACAAAAACAAGCAAGATGAATGAAAACAAACACAACTGTCACATCGTATCAAGTGCAGGTCTGTACACTTAAATAACCTTCAGGCCGTCTTTGTCTGGGAGGACGTCTCTAGAAAACTTTTGTTTGGATCAAACTTCTCAGTGGGTCAGAAGATCTTTAGGGGATTTGGAGGACAGACTTTTCAACTATCTGTTTGTTACTGCCCCAGTTTTGTGTTTGCTTGATAAATTCGTACCCCAAAATTCAAATATATCATCACAGATGTGCTCTTGACTGGAGAAAACAAATATTAAAGCCCAAATTGTTGATGTTTGTCGGGTCCAGTGAGTATTACCAAAGTGGTCTTGGCATATGATCCAAGAAGCTTCATTTTGTAGACAAAAAACTTTTCAATAATTAAGAGTCTTGCCAACCTTCCAGAGTCGTTATATTAATAGACATCTGACAGGAGTATGATTTAAAGTGCTACACTTATGTTGGAAAATGATAGGTCTGAGAAATATATCAATTAAATCGATTGATTTGAAATATTTTTCTGCAGAAGATTTAAAAAAAAAAAAAAAAAAAAAAACAGATTTTCGCTTAACTTACTCCAACTGTAAGTTGTGGCAATGTTTGAAAATATTAATTCAGAAAATGTATAATTTATAGTATTTACTGTCACCCCTGTCAGGTTTTGAACAAGCACATGTTTAAGCTAATATTTATCTTTTAAATAAGATTAAATACTGATCAGAGAGTTCCACATTAATGTACTGTCAAAATAGTTCAGTTTTTGGTATTTTGTAAACAAACTACTTATGCAACATTTTATGACATGCACGTTACCTTTGCACACATGAAACTTTGTTTGGTTAGGGAGTATATTTTGATACTGTAAAGGTAAAACTTATTCATGTTCAGTTTGTTTTTGTTTGGTTTTTTGAGAGGGAAAAAATTCAAATAAATCGTAAATTGAGAGTTGTTGAAAAATCAGGGTGTACTGGGCTATATCACTCAGCCCTAGAATGTGACATAATTTCATGTTATCCTGATAAACTTGTGTCAGAATGCCAACCATTATGAAAAATAGTGGGAATAAAACATACTTAATAACATAATCCTGAGATGCTCATTCTTTAAACATTTCAAGCTTTTCTTTTAAAGAAAAGCAAAAAAAAAGAATAAAGACAGGGACTCATGGCCTGCAAGACTTAGAAAATTCAACATTTATCATAACTAAAGGTACCAAATCTCGGTCATTTTAACATGTTTACTCTCATCCAAAACGCCCCAGAACATCTTTTGATGCTTCTCATCCAAAAACCTCTTCTGATATTAGATTTTTGCATGCCTTTAAATACCTGTGTTTCAGCCCTGCACAGAACAGGCAGTCTTTATGAGCTGTGTCCCAAGAACTAGACATGACTTCAGCTTTCCAGCACCGTGCTCTAATGTTTACTGTGGTTGTATAGGCATGCTTTGACACAGTCCTTCTACTAGAGCTAGCTGTGTGTGGTAATATAACACCCTGCTGAGGGAGCGTCACACATGTGGGTGACGTGGCAAAGACAGGAAAACTTGTTAAAGCACACATTATCTGAAAACTGTAGCAAGTAACAGAAGTAGAAGAGTTTTCCTCATGTGGGGGAAACTGTAGGCAGGTCATGGATTATTTTTTTAAATGTGTCAGTAAATTTGGCCTTTGATCAGTCGTAAAAAAGAAGTGAGGAATTACACAGAGGTACAACCATAGAAATTAGCAAGCAGTGATGTTTTATATTGAAATTAGTCAAATTGTATCATCCATACCTAATAAAATAAACTTAATTTAGCTCAATACTGACCCATTGCCTTCCACTGTAGCTTCTTTCAGGTGTATATAGCAAGCAGGAAAAACGCCCTGTGAAAAAGGAAACACACACACAATGTTCAGTCAAAAAAAAAAGGTTAATCTGCAAAATGAAGTTTCTGAAAATATGATATTAAAGGCCCAATTAATTTAATTTAAGAAAAAAAAGTCCTTTATTTTAATTGTTGTATTAGTCCATGTGTTTTGGTGGTAGCTGCCATGACATAGCCACCACGTAAAGACAGCATGATAATTATTGGATTTAATGTTCAATTCTTGGGGATGCACAATACTGCATATATTTATAAAGTCATATCGCTAATACCAATATTTCTGGTCATGAACACAAGCTTTGTATTTAACAAAAATGGACTTGCTTCTTTCAGTATTAAAGTACTTTTTGCAAGGAATAGACGTAAAACAAGAAAAAAGCATTTAAATCATGCAAAATTAAATCCTTTATTTTTAAATGCACCCATGCACTGATAAGAAGGTCAGTGCTGCACATTTGTGTTATTTGCTGATATTTCAACCAATGTATCTGTTGTAAATATCTGCAAAAACTTCAATACTGATACTTAACTTTTTAGGCTGATATCAAACAAATAATATTGAGCATCCCTATTGATTACTGCTACTTAAAGAAGCAGGAACTGACACTAAACGCTGTCTCTTTTTCTTATTCGCATTTTGTGCTGCTTATATGAGATGAATCACTTTTATTCTCTACTGTGGGCTTTGGCTTTTGTCACCCAAGAACTCCAGCCTCCAACCACTCCACCCATGTCCCCTGTTTAGTCTGGTGGGAGAAATGAGCCTCAGTCCTGTCATGCTTTCAGATCTGAGCTCAGCAGCAAGTTTTAACAAGTCAATCGTTTGTTTGGATTGAGAGCAGCTCTGCCATGAAATTTGCATACCATGTCTTTAATATATCATATTGGGTGAATCATGTCCATTGTGATCTCACCTTTTTGGATTTTCTTCTCAGCCTATGCCCTCGGTACCAATCTGAAAGCGACAAAATTAAAAAAGTTGGTAATATTCAATCCATTTGTTAGAAGATAAAACCATGGATGTATTATAAGAACTGGATAGCGTGGCTCCGCCTTCCACCACGTAACGTTTTTGAAGCCATCATATCCCCCGTCAGGGCGCCGTCATTGTGCACCCAGTAGAGAATCTGGACCATATCTGGACGCAGCTGTCGTAAACAGTCACAAAACTGTCTGCAAAAACTACAGGAGTGGGTTTCAAACTATTTTGCCAACGGTACATCTAAAATCAAGCCAAATTCTGAAGTCACACCGTCGTTTTAAGCATAAAATATTCCAAATATACTCGGTTAGGGCTGGGAAATACATCAATTAAATAGATTAACTTGAATTATTTTCTGCAGAAGATCAACAGAACTGAAAACTGAGATTTTTGTCTTGACTTACACTTCCTCTTATAGTAAACTGTTTGAAAACACAAATACTGAAAATGTGCAGCTTCCATTATGGGAAGTCTGGTCAGGTTTTGCACATGATTCGGCAGTAATTGTTTTTTAAATGAGAGTAAATACTGATCAGGGAGGTCCATGTTATTATAGAGTGAAAACAGCTCAGAATTTAGTGTTCATGTAGACAAACCTGCTTCATTCAAACTACATTATCAGCATTTTATGATAAAAATCACAGCATGCAACTTAACTATCAGAGGGAAATTCTGTTCATAGTTTCAGAATATATTTTATGAAATAAAAGTAAAACTTGATTCTCATATTTTCACATCACTTGGAGGTTTGTTCTTTGAGGGGAAAAAGCAATAAAAATTATAAATTTTAGTGAAAAAAAATCTGGGGTTTTATTTTATGGCCATATAACCCAGCACTATCCCCTATTTGACAAGTTGCCAGTCTGTGCATGTCTGTAAGTATCTACTAAAATGCAATAAAATTAGGAAACAATCATATTAATTACCAAACATTAATCTAAAAAAATTGAATTTATTTGGAAAAATGGGGCAGAAATAATTGGAAGATATTGAAAAAGCAACAACTGGCTCTTTTTTTTGGAAGATAAAACCTGAACAAAATTTAACTTTCCCCAGAATTTACTGTTTTGTTTGTCAATTCACAATAAAAAAAAAGCCATAAAAGCTGTAAAACTCTCCTTGCTGAGGACTGCAGAGCTGTGACTGCCTGCATCACAGCATAATAAAGATGATTACCTTTATTACTACACACTCACTGAACACATGAGCAAACAAGAGATGGAGCACAAACAGCTCTGGTGAAGACAGGCTAATAATGTCCAACACTGAGGTGTCAGCTCGCATCACCCGTGTCATCTCTCACCTTCATATGTCTCAAGTATGTGCACGGTGTCTCCGATCTGCAGCGACAGCTCCTCCTCTCCCCGGGCATCGTAGTTATAGATTGCTGCAGAATGAGGAGAGAGAAGACAATATGAGGATAAGGAGGGGTAGGAGATTACAGGAGGAGGGAAAGAAAGGCAATAAAGTGTTTGGCTCCCTTGTGGTGCTAATTGTGTGGCACTGAATTGTGTGTTGGAGGCATCACACGTCCACAGGATGTCCACCCACACAGTCTGACTCCGTGACAGCTGGGCCTGGCACTGCCGACGCCGTAATATCAACACATTCCTGCCACCCACGGGAAGGAAACCCGGGAACACGGAGAACGCCAAAACGGCAGTAATGGGAGAGGGGAGCATATTTACTGAAAATCACAGAGAAGACTGAGGAATAATGAGTTTTTCAATCGCGTGGTTCCTAGTTTAATTTTGTTTTTATAGTCATATCAAACAGGTGAACCATCCAAAATGTTTCTTTTTCTTTTTGAATCACATAATATAAACACACTTTGCCAAATGAATAAGAACAGCAGAGTGATTCAAGGCTTAATACGGCGATTTGATACAACAAACTGGATATTATTATGTTGAATAAGGATGCACAAATAGGGATGGGAATCAAAAACTAGTGATGAACGATATTGGTTTTTGCCAACACACGATATGCCAATATTTTTTTTATTTATTATCACCAATATTGATATTTCAGGTCAAGAGCACAAGCTCTGTGCTTAATAAAAACAGGCTAGTTTCTTTCAGTATTACACGTATTATCACATGAACAGATGTAAAACAAGACAAACAGCTACAAAAAATTAAAGCTTCAATATTTAAAAGTACCCATGCCATGAGAAGGTGCATCAATTCTGAACATTTTCATAATTTTTCAATATCTCAGCTGGTATATAGCCAATATGTGACCAATATATCAGTTGTAAATATCTGCAAAAATGTTAATATCGGCTAATACCAATATTTTACTTTTAAAGCTGATATCGGCTGATACCGATATCAAACCGATAAAATTCTGCATCTCTATTAAACAAACAATTTCAGTTGAGAATCAACACCAATTAGCTCAAAGAATTGATATCATTGCTCAATAGTTCCCTGATCAATTCCTTAAACTTTCCTCTAAATGCCTTGCAAATCAAGGACATCAAGCTCTTATCAGAGGCAGCCAATAGAAATGCACAAAGACGTGATTATTAAAACAGCAGTGGTGAAAATCATGTCTTAATTTTACAGAAATCAACACTAACTGTTAAACATCCAGTGTCTGTGTGACTTTAAGCAAGGATGGGAACAGTGGCAGCTTGTGGTGTGATGTTGCTGCTGCATAATCAGGAGTATCATGTGTCTGACATTGTTACCAAAGAAAAATGATAAAGGCTGACTTATTGTGCAAAAATCAAAAGGAATTGGTACGAGAATGGCTCGAAAATGTGATAGAAAGACCGGATCGTCAGTGGAATACACTTTTGATTGTAGAAGTGTTTCCAGATTTGTTGTTCAGAAAAGAAAATCCTGTGTCTTCATGCGTCTACTTGCCATTGTTGTTCATGAAAAGTTTGTCTTCACCAGAAAGTGTGTTGTTGCTCCGCTGTTTCAGTACAAACCTACATCGCCATCTACTGGCCTGGCATGTAAGCTACTTCTTTTTCTTTCAAAGGAAAGACCTTTACATTCCTCGTGACAGTGACGTGATGTCAACGGGGCCTTAGTGACCCCCTCAGAGCATTTTCCCAAGAGATACACTATATTACCAAAAGTATTTGCTCACCCATCTAAATGATCAGAATCAGGTGTCCTAATTACTTGGCCTGGCCACAGGTGTATAAAATCAAGCATCTAGGCGTGCAGAATGTTTCTACAAACATTTGTGAAAGAATGGGTCGCTCTCAGGAGCTCAGTGAATTCCAGCATGGAACTGTGATAGGATGCCACCTGTGCAACAAATCCAGTCGTGAAATTTCCTCACTCCTAAATATTCCACAGTCAACTGTCAGCTGGATTATAAGAAAATGGAAGAGTTTGGGAACAACAGCAACTCAGTCACGAAGTGGTAGGCCACGTAAACTGACGGAGCGGGGTCAGCGGATGCTGAGGCGTAAAGTGCAAAGAGGTCGCTAACTTCCTGCACAGTCAATTGCTACAGTGCTCCGTACTTCATGTGGCCTTCAGATTAGCCCAAGTTCAGTACGCAGAGAGCTTCATGGATGGGTTTCCATGGCCGAGCAGCTGCATCCAAGCCTCACATTACCAAGTGCAATGCAAAGCGCAGGATGCAGTGGTGTAAAGCACGCCGCCACTGGACTCTTGAGCAGTGGAGACGCGTTCTCTGGAGTGATGAATCAATCTGGCACTCTGATGAACGAGTCTGGGTTTGGAGGTTGCCAGGAGAACGATAGATTTCAGACTGCATTGTGTTAAGTGTGAAATTTGGTGGAGGAGGAATTATGGTGTGGGGTTGCTTTTCAGGAGTTGGGCTTGGCCCCTTAGTTCCAGTGAAAGGAACTTTGAATGCTTCAGCACACCAAAACATTTTGGACAATTCCATGCTCCAACTTTTGGGAACAGTTTGGAGTTGGCCCCTTCCTCTTCCAACATGACTGTGCATCTGTGCACAAAGCAGGTCCATAAAGACATGGATGACTGGATGAGTCTGGTGTGGATCAACTTGACTGGCCTGCACAGAGTCCTGACCTGAACCCAATAGAACACCTTTGGGATGAATTAGAGCGGAGACTGAGAGCCAGGCCTTCTCGTCCAACATCAGTGTGTGACCTCACCAATGCGCTTTTGGAAGAATGGTCAAAAATTCCTATAAACACTCCTCAACCTTGTGGACAGCCTTCCAGAAGAGTTGAAGCCGTAATAGCTGCAAAAGGTGGACCAACGTCATAGTGAACCCTATGGATTAGGAATGGGATGGCACTTAAGTTCATATGTGAGTCACAGCAGGTGAGCAAATACTTTTGGTAATATAGTGTGTTTCTTTTAATTCCTAAAAAAGGTCTTACATACAGAGTTGTCCATGTCATGGTATTCTATGTTGATATTAAATTCCACTTTCAGTTTCCAATTCCATGAATCCATCTGCAGTTCTGTGATTGCAGATTTTAAAAGCCCTAACATTCAATCACTGAAGACAAAAGGGGGTCTAGCAAGTACCTGGTGAGTTAATGACCTTGTCCAGACTGTAATAGGACTTCAACATAAGTTAAAGCTTGATCATTTCTATGAATATGTCATATTTGAATATGTTATATCCTGAATATATTATACTTCACAAGAATTAGCCACTAAATCCGAATCGCAAACAGAAATAAAACACGTGATGGGAAGCTCAAATCAACAACCAATATCACACAAAAAGGCTTTTCTTTTCACAATATCACACAGGCTTTCTGTCACTGATCTGATCAATACATCTGCAAACACACACATCAGCTGATTTGTATCCATCAGAGCTCAATCAACCCGTCAAGGTCACATTAGAACAACAATGAAATCCTGACTGACGACACGTGTTCTCTCATTCAGAGTGAGGTGAACAACGATGCTGCTGTCAAACCAGCCATGACCGACACCTGTCTAAAAAAAGCCTCCTGCACACACAAACTCAGAGCAGCAGAGCCTCCGCACACGTCCTATAATCTGACAGCATGACCAGTGGCTGTGTTAAGAGGACACCTGCAGGCAGAAATGACACCGGTGTGTGTGCATGAGTGTGCATAAGTGTTCATGTGTGTGCGTATCCTGCTGAGGGAATGCATGCAGGGCGGCTCCGACGAGAGGCTTCCAGAGGTGAATGATGGTTTAATTAAAAGAGACCTACGCCGCTGGCAGTGGAGATTTCACAGCGTGCTGGTGGCACACCATGAGAATCAAGAGTTTTCTCCCACAATCACCTGCCATCTGCGGAGCCCATTGTGTTTAATAGGAGTGTCAGGGAGGCACAAAACAAGAGTTTTCACTTAGTTTTGTCACAGTTTGGCTGTGAAGTTGTTAATTATGTGGAATTAAGTGATCAGAGCCGACTGTCTTTGCTTGTGAAGTGGATGATTTTATTTTCTCTGTTCCCATACATAAGCCTGTCCTTTAAACATTAACTAAAGAACTAATTTTTTTTAAAAAAACAATTTCAACATGATCAGTTAGCCAATATTATTTAACAACACAGTCCCATTAAAAGTGTCTTGCCTCATTTCTGAGTCCATGACATCGACAGCATTCTTTCGACCATGGACCATGTGAGCATTAACCACTTATTAGCTTAGCTCTAAAGTTGGAGTCAGTGGGCATTGTTAGTCTGCCTCTGCCTACAGTCATCAGATAAACTCTTCAGCAACTCTAAATGGTCATATGTCCTTATTTTTGTTACCACCTTACGTTACGTTATCTATTTTTGGACTAAAACTAGCACTTAATGTAATTTTAGAAGAAATACATACAAAACTGAACCACAGGGCGCATGTGCAAACCACAGGTGAAGTGTTTGTAAGCAGGTCAACAAGGTCAAACAGTTCAAGACAATATGATTTACATTTCGTCTGAAAATTCACAGTCAGTTGTTTTCATTTGATTCTACATGCCAAGGAAGACACAGCACAGATGACAGTGAAGTAGCAAAGGAAGTTATCGATGTGAAAAAGAGACATAGGCAGTCTTGTTTTACAAGATAAATATCTGACGTCGAAAACTCACTTTTCAAAACAGAGAACCCATGTGAATTGGTAACAAAAAAGATACAGAGCTGAGTTCATCAGTAGAATCAATGATGAAATCGGTACCAATAAAATGACTCGATTCCCATCCCTAAAGGATGCCCATCAGTTCAAGGTTTAACTTTTACAAAAATACAAAAACATCAAAAATACGTCGCTCTGGCTAATGGCTAAAAACAGTTAGCCATCAGCCATAGTGGATAACGGCTTACAAGGGCAAACTACAGTTAATGGCTGTTAGCCGTAGTGGCTAACTGTCGTTAGCTGTTACAGCTGACGGCGAACGGACATTAACTGTTGTTTGCCCTTGTTAGCCATTAGCCATAGCGACTAACAAATGTTAGCTTTACTACCTTAATACTAATGTTTCACATCAAATTATACCACACAGATGCATCATTTAACACTTGTATGTGAAATAAACCTCGTCACAGACTATTCCTATGAAGTAAACTTGTGAGAGCATATTTCGCCAAGTATCACTGAGTAACCATGATGACCACAGGCTAACCGGCATTAGCTGCCATTATTTTCAAACACTTCCTGTCGAGTCACTTCCTGTTATCATATCCGCTGCTTCCACAGCTCCTGCTGCTCCCGCCTCTCTTCTCTGATTGGGCCATTAAGCATTTAGCCGAGTGAAACCGTTGGACAATGAAGGCTGGCAAGACGGATACACATGATTTCAGAATCAGGCAGGTCCTTCTGCTCTGCAAGGCCAGACTAAATCATGACTAAAACTAAAAGATATTTTAGGCAAAAGACTAAAACTAAATTAAAACGTGCTGTCAAAATTAAAAATAATATCCATATTTTTCAAAAGATTGGTGGGCCCCAATGAGTGAGCTCCATGTGGCTCCTGGGCCGCCAGTTTCCCACCCCTGGTCTAGATTGACTGGGTACTCCTAAGGATGATTCTCCTGCAATGAGACAGAGCCTCTATCTGATGTTCAGCCACTTCAGTCAGCCAACAGCCAATTCATCTTCAGTGGATTAAAAAAAAAAAAGAAAAAATCCCGTTAAGCTACTCCTTTTGTTGTCACGTTATAAAAGTGTGTGCACGCGTACACAAGCATGCATTTTATTATTGCCAAACAATCCAACGAGCCCGCTGAATCTGCCAGAACACGAGCCATGTACGGGCTGACAATGAAACAAAAGAGCCCGGAGAGGAAATGAATTCGATGGTACCACTCTGGCATACAAAAGGCTCCTGCAGGGCCAGAAAAGCAACAAAACAATCAAAAGAGAGGTGGGATCAATCTGTGTGGGGGAAAGAAAAAAAATCACAGAGCGACCCGCGCTCGATTAAACCATCATTACGAGGAAGCCAGAAAAGTCTGCAAAGCCGTCCACCGCTGCATCTGTGTTTGGAAGTGGGTCACGGGTCCGGCTGACTCAGCGTGTTCTCCAAAACGGGAAGGTGCTGAGAGGGATCAGCTCAAACACACAGCTCTGATTAGAGACACAAAGCATCATATTTCACCAGGAAATGAAAAGCTGGCCCTGTGATCCCCGCCAATGAAAGTAGGTCTCATACCCAACTAATGGGAGCTCCGAGGACGGGAGGGGGCAGAAATCACAAAATGAACTCTTTTACGACACCCCGGGAAGATGCTGGGGAAATGACAGCCATCAAACACGAGGTCATGATGGTGCAGTTTTACACTAGAGTCGGTGCGATTCCTGACACGTGGGGGTTGAATGACAGCTCTGACTGCTCATAAACCTGGATTTGCATATCCGAGGATGTCGGTTCAGGAGCAGCGAGGGGGAGAAAACCCATCAGGGAGAGTAGACGGAGAGGAAGTGGACCGTATTCTCTCTGGAGAACGGCATGCAAATGATTCTGTGGGAACGTGATAAACAGCGGCATCATTTTCCAGGGGCTCATTACCATACATAACCTCTTGCATAAGGCGAACTCAGACGGTTATCGTCGCAGGAAACGAGCGAGGAATCAGATTACAAAGCGCTCACGTCAACGCTCTCTCAATATTCAAGCAGCAGCGTCTGAACATGGGACTGATTGTAATTCCATACTTTCGGCTCACTAATAACCTGTGCTAATCCACGCTGATTCAAACATATCATTACAAGAATACAGTATGCTGGTGTAGGGGGAGGGAATGGGGCTGAGTTGGAAACAGACTTGATGATTTGCTCAAAGTCTCCGCGGGCTGCGAGCCCACAGAGGGAGCCAGAAAGGAAATCCCCAACAAGAGGATTCTCCAGGCAGACGGGGGTGCGGGGGGGGATCTCTGTCTGGCTGGGCCAGGCTTAAGAGGAGGCAAAGAGGCAGAACATTTCGTAAAGTCTCACAACAGTCAGAAAACATGTGTTTACAACTGCGAGGCAGAGTGACAGGATTTACAGATGAACTACCGTGAAATACCAAATAAAAGCCGGGTTCCAAATAAAAGCCTGGTGTAACTTATTCGGCACAGCGTTAGAAGTTAGAAGTTTACAGAACACACAGGCGAACGCTGAGCTCACAACTGACAGTTCACGCTTGAATAGAAACATGATCAAATGTACCTTAACAGTCTGCATGGTTTATTTGTCTATCTGGACATCGTGTCGGCTCATTCTCCTCCCTCTGTATGTCAACAAATGCACGTAGGTGTGCGGCACTCTGCTTCACAACAGTGCAGTTACACTCAACGTCCACAGAGGGCACTAGAGCGCCAGAATCTTACAGACTGGGGCTTTACAAATCCAAAGAAGAAGACGCTGCCACCGCCGCTGCATTTTACTTCCTTACCTAATGTCAGGAAGCCAGACACGTCAGTTAGCAGTACATTTCTGCTTATCTCTATCACCCCGGTGCAGCAAAAAATAGAAGTACAATCTTAACAACCAGTAGTTCCTTACCAGTTTTAAAAGTGTTTAGAGAGTGCAGTTGAAAGAACACGGTACAGTAATCTTGCTGTGAAAACGTGATATTCATACTGGTGTAAATAAATATTTTGATTACATTTACCATATTTTTTCGTTGTTACTAAGCAAGATTTTTGTGAGAAAGGAATTAAACGCCTGACCCAAATAGTCAACTGGTCCCCAGTAAACTCCTCATCAGCTCTGTGATTAAAACAAATAAACACCCGGCTATTATTTGGTATTTTACGGTAATCCAGCGGGGGGAAATATCTGAAAGCAAGTTTGAGAAGGTTCACCAGGGTCAGAGCAGTTATGTACTTATCTCTATGAAGGGAATGATGGATGAGTTTGGCATTCCAGATTCATTTTCTCATCATACTTGATGCTTACTGAAGGCAGAAGGTGGACCCCGACTTTTCACATAGGGTTTTTAGAGTTTTCGTTTGTGCCTTCCATTTACCCAAGAACGGTGCCCAGAGTGCCTGAATCCACAAAATTATACCCCTTTCACACTAAAATTGGCGTGTCAACGCAGGTTTCTTGAGCGCGGGTTAACCCACCAACAATCGGCAACTGACTCCTTTCGTACTGTCAGCAGACCCGGGCCTAATCGTCATCATCACGTTGATGACATCATCAACACGACCATGTTAACAACAGAAAGGAGCATAGAAGACGTGAACACATTCGTCAGCTGTTTTCTGCACTTTGTACGTTTGCCCCTCTTCAAAACTGTACAAACTCGGGGTGCTGGTTTGGCGGACTGGGTAGCAACCAGGCACCCCATGTACTTGCTTCTTCCAGGACAGGTTTGAATCCCACCTGTGACCAGTTTGCAGAGTGTCTTCCCTACTCTCTCGCCCGCTTTCACAAGCCTATCCACTGTCTCTCTCATATCAATGAAGGCAAACAATGCCCAAAAATACATTTAAAAAGGTACAAACTCTGCGCTGATGATACAAAGGCAGATGGAGTTTGTTGCTTAGACGGCAAAGACTCACGCAAGTTACAGATGCAGACGATGGGCGAGATTTTATGCAGTGAGCATGTTACGCTGAAGTCATGATGTATTAAATAAGCCAGTTGATCCGGGTGTGATGTCTCCACTGAAGCCGATCGGATCAAGCCGGTAAAAACCTGTGTCGCTTGCAGGGTCAGTCGACCCAGGACGAAATGCCAATTAGACCTTTTTAAACTGCCAAAAGGAGCCGGCTATTACCGGGTTTAAACTGTTTTTAAGCCAGTCTGAAAGGGGGATTAAAAACCAGGGTCCAGAGTAGAGCCTGACAGATGTGGATTTTTTGTGGCCAATGCCAATGTTTGGCAGAAAAAATACAGATTAACAATTATTCAGCCGATTAATTTAGAAACAATTTGCTCTCTTAACACTTACAACAATAAATATATAAATTATACTGATGTTGAATATTTTGAAAAGGGCTAAATCAGCCGATTAAATCGTCTGGCCCTACTCCAATAAGCACACAGTCGACTCTCAACGCCCTTTTCCAGGCAGCAGGATTGAACAGAGGATGATTATTACACTCGGGCTGCACTATGGGTCTCCGAGGGTACACCATGGAGTCAGCAAAGAGGGGCTGCAGACACACACACCACTTTTATTCTCTAAAAGGATATATCCAACTGTAATTGACTCACCCACACGGAGAGACAAGGGCTGCATGTGAAATAACCCTCTTACTAAGAGTGCAAGACTACACGTTACATATTTGACCTCATACATCTAATATTTCTCAATACAAGATTAAACAGAGAGCTGATTTATCATTACCTGACTGCTTTATAAAATGGTTTTATCCAATAAAGGACTCAAAATGAGTACATGTTGACACGAATGCTTTCTTCCTACGTCGTTGACATAATGGGATCTCCTACAGGTGGCCATAAGGACAGTGTTGGGCAAGTTACTTCACTATATAATGCATTATTTATTACTTGTTATTTTGTTACTCTTGTCAAAATAACAGGAAATATGGATTTGAAAAAACACCTCTTCATTTCGTGTTAAATTAAAAATACATTGTAACTTGCATTACTGACATTTGTACTGAGTAAAAATAACCATGTTTCTTTTGTAATGCCTTACATTACTACGTTACAGTAAATAGGAATGTGTTACAGTAATCATACAATTGCAATGCATTACTCCTTACACTGCATGTAGAACAATTAAAATGACCTTATTTGGGAAAAAAAACATGCTAAAAATATGTCCTAAAGGAGAAAAAGCTAAAAAACAGTTTGATGATTTAATAATTACACACAGTTTTGTTTCCAGTGCATTTGAAGGCTTGATATGTTTATGAATTCTCATAAAAGGTTTACAATTTCGAATATCTCCAAAATTTCTCAGCTTAACTTCCCCTGGAAAATATCTGGTAAGCTCACGGAAATTTATTAACAATTGGAAAATTACCTCTGAGTAGGGATGCACGATACTATTGGCTTGATATCGATATCACCTGATATCAGTCTAAAAAAGTCAAACACTGGTAACAGTTAATTTAGATTTTTTTACAGATATTTACAGCAAATATATCAGCCACACATATCGACCATGTATCAGCTGGAATATCAGCAAATTACACAAATGTACAATATTGATGCACCTGCTCATCCCTGCATGGGTTCATTTGAAAATAAAGTTTTTTTTTTTGCAAGAGTTATAAGCTGTTTTTCATGTTTCATATCTGTAATAAAGTAAATATACTCAAATAATAAAAGAAACAAGTCCATTTTTGTTAATTACAGAGCTTGTGCTCTGGACTAGCGGTGCCCTGATCCAATATTGATATTGGATATCAGTCTGATATCAGCAAAAAAACAAATATATTGGATTATATCAGCCTGCATCTAAAATCTCCAACATAAAAACTCCCATAGATGCAGTCCATTCTTATTTTTTTTATTATTTCAGTTGTATAATATGCTTATGTTTAAGTTAAACAGAGTGGTTATTTTGCAATTCAAAAATATATGTTTTGATTTTATTGGATTTATTGAGGTAACTTTTCAGGGTCTTCTAATTCATTTTTTATTTATTCTATTTAATTGTAGTATATACTTAAGATAAAGGTTAAAATTTATTCAACCCATTGGTTAAAAACAAATGGGTTATTTTTTTTCTTACCTACTATTGCTGACTACTGTTCTCTGTTTGAGTCATCTCACCTGATCAAGCCTTTTCTTACCGTCCATACTTCAAAATAAATAAAAACATGTATGATACCTACTGTTATCTTATTGGATCAATATCAGTATCAGCCAATACTTAAGCCTATCGGTGTCGTATCAGATGTGAAAAAGCTGTATCGGGACACCCCTACTCTTGACCAGAAATATTGGTATTGGTGATAATAATTTTAAAAAATATCAGCAAAAATCCACCATCATGCATCCCTAATAGAAAGTTTAATTATTTCAAAATTTTCCAGCTTAATCTCCCATGGCAATTTCCAGAAATTTACAGAAATCTGAAAACTGGCTCTGAGCACTGATTTTGATCTGTCAATGAAATCCAGCTTCTCTTTTCAATCTATTTGTTTTTCATCTTTGCTTCCGACGGTGTAAATACAAATATTTAAATCAGTGTTGTGGTTATCTCAGTGATGTAAGCACAGGGTGTTACACAATAAAGATTTGTATTCTGTTTTGGATCGAGCTGACGTCCTTGCTGCGGCTCTTTGGAGGACATGCCCGGAGTATATAAACAAACATTCTGTTCTCTGACATCAGTCACTTGTAGTCATTTGTATGGGACAAATGTGAGCTCAGTGAGGAGCTCCTGCAGGTGTTAGCTGTGCTTTCCTGATGAAGCCTGTTGCTGTTTGGGACTGAGCGAGCTGTGGAGAGCTCTGCTGCAGGGCTGACAGGACGCCTTCAGGGATCTGCTAAGAGGGATAACGGTAGGGAGATGGGCCCCGGGGGCGAGCAGAAGGAGATGGACTTCCTGCTTTTCTTTCTGCAGGCTGTATCAAACTTCTCTGCTGGACTCCCAAATACCAGTGATTAATCTACAGGAAGCCATGTTTCTGAAAAAGCCTCTTATTGCATCATCCTTGAATTCAGTGCTAAACCACAAAACCCTGAAATGATGCCGGATTTGACTTCCTGTGAGTTATCAGACAAAAGCTGTGAAAGAATCAAGTGGAGGTTTGTGGTTTCTCAGAGGAATCACACCCTCAACAGGACCGACATAATTAAACATTAATTCTTATTTTTAGTCCAGTTGAACCCAATTTAATGTCAGTTTAACCAGATTCTGCTCTATTAATCAACATCATTGTCCTTCAGATTAAAACCATTATCAATTATTCATGTTAACATTAGAATCTAATATTGACCTCTCGATCTGTGGTTGTTATTAATTAAACGTTACAACCCTCATGAATGCCACATCCCAAAGGGCTAACTTCCAATAAATTTATATTCAACAGAGACAAATATGATGAGGACAGATTATAAATTATGTAGTCTATGTTCAACACCATAATCATAAAATGTTGATTTATGTAGTTTGAAATGTTCGTAGCTTCGTCTTCATGACCACTAAACTCTGAGCTGTTTTCAAAACATGTTAAAGGTGCTATGAAGAGAATCTATTACCGGCGAAATAAAGACTCTGCTACCCATGAGCACGTGCACCGACTGTCGTAACGCTGCGTTCCAGTAACCTCGGAAATGGGAGTGACGTCATCTTCGACTTATCGGCGTTCCAGTTGAAGTCAGAAAAAAACATGCCGATCTACCAGGCTATTGTTAGCTGTTGTTAGCACGCCCTGCGTTGTTGCATGAAGAATGCGAATATCACTATGGCAGCTTTTTTGTAAATATAAGTCTAACAATACTATGTATACAGCTGATCTAGAGCGACACACCCCAGTCAGAAGTGCAAATAAATTGATTATTACAGGAGCTAAATAACTGTTCACACTGGGGGCATCCATCTTCTATTGTCAAGTCTGGGGTGGTGAGGTTTCACCGAGTTCCCAGTAGGAAATTCAGACTTCAGGGGACGTTCCAGTTAAGTTTCCTACTTGGAACTCAAAATTCCTACTTCTGACTACAACTGGAACACACCAAAAGACGTCTGCAATCCAAAGCGTGTGTTTGTTTGTTGTTATGCAGCTCGGACCTTCCTCAGAACTCTGCATTGCTTTACAACTTCTTTTTTCAACAACTTACAGGATGCAAAGTGACGAGGTAATGTGTCTCTTTCTCGTTACGTAGCGGTAGTTTTTGATGTGTGACAACAAGCAGTTTTTGGAAAACTTAGTATCGTAGTTGTAGCCGGCTATATATCACTACTTACAGCCCGGTGCTCTAAGACGTGTAATATAAGTAATAAAATAATATAAATTTGCTCTAGTTTGAATTGTTTTGTTCCCAAAGTTGAGTATCCAGGCCAGTCCAGCCCTGTTCGACCCGACCGGAAGGCTAAGGAATAGCATTTATAGATAACCTATTTTGATGCTATAAAACTCACCTTAAAGTGTGTATTTCGATCAGGCATATATCTAAAAGTGAGACTTTTTTGTAATTACTTAGAAACTCCTCACAGTCTCTTTAACATGGAACTACCTGATCAGTATTTAATAAGGATGCACCGAATACTCGGTGGCCGAATATATTAGGCCAAATATTGCAAAAAAACGCCATATTCGGCCTTCGGGGGAGCGAGGTAATAGCAAGGCCGAATAATACCATGTGATGCAATGACGAAATCAAATACGTCATTGCGTGTGACTGTGGCTAAGCAGACTTGTGTTGAAAGGACAATAATTCATTTGTTGCAGGTTAATCCACTTCAATGCAGATTAGTTCTTTTTTTTTAAAGCATGTTTTGTTTTGTTTGACGGCCTAACATGAATGAAAAATGTTGTTGTACTTTTTTTTGGAAAACAAAGGCTACTGGAATATTAAAAAATGTCATATTATTCAAGAAACAATTTCTTTCTTTTAAAAACATGTCTAAATTCATTCTAAGCGATTTATGCACTATTGAAAAATATGGTGAACTACTTAGCCTCCGCATTGGATATTCGGTATTCGGTATTTCGATATTCGGCCAAGCGTTTATATTTTATTTGGCTTCAACTCCAGCCACTAATTTTCATTTCAGTGCATCCCTACTTTCAAACATGGCAAAAACTTACAAAAAGAAAAAAACGAAGCCAAAAATCCCAATTTTCAGTTCTCTAAATCTTCTGCAAAAAAAATTTTGAAATTATTGATTTAAAAGATATATTGCCCAGACCTACTCAGAACACATAATTCCTCAATGTTATATTACAAATCATCTAGAACTGAAAAACAAGTCCCTGTGTTGACTTTTTCCTTGGATGTTGCTAAATTTATGACCAGAGTCAATGCAAAAACTCAGTTCACCATGTGACCACAACATCTCCTCGCTTGCTACTCCACTGTTTTTAGGGGCACAAGATGTGAAATATCTCAACTATAGGCATGTTGGCAACACTCACGAGCACTTTCAGTGGCGTACGGGGCAGGAGAAACATGATAATTAATTTGGAGTCGCTCTCTAATGGGCTTTAATAAGACGTTTAGGAATTCAGATGGAGGCCTGATGGTGCTAATTGAGAAGCAAGTGCAGAGAATGAACCCATGACTGTGAAATACTAACAAAATGATCCTTTTCCCTTTAAACCAATTACATACAACAGCCTCTTAGCTTTATCAGAGGTTGGAAAGCAGAGATAATGCTATTGTAATTAACCTGAAATTAATTTGACAGAAAGGAAAGCCCCAGGTCTTCCTCTCTCTCTCTTCCTCTCTCTTGTAGGCCCAGATTTTCTTTTCCCTCTAACTGGAAACGAGCAGGAAATGCCACTTGAGATATTACCGTATCACAATAGAAAAGGCTGTTCCAGTTGGCCACAAGGAAATACTTGTGCTTTTTATAACAACAGGAAGATTAACAATACCTCCTTTCAAAAAAATAGAGAGATGGGGCGGATAAAGAAGCAGAAGAAGCAGAGCGCTGTGAGAGATTGGAGACAGTGGGCAGGTTTGAAGCGAGAAGAGGACAGCACACCTTGCCAGATCTACATGCCAACAGCAGTAATACCTTTTGGCACAACTTCCCGCCAATGCGCTGAGCTCCAATGCGGGCCTTGGGGTGCAATCTAACGCAAGCTAATAACTCAGCTTTCATTGCCTCTGCAGGGCCCTTTAATTGAAAATCATCTTCCAGATACAGCAGGGAGAGTCGGAGCAGAGCCCGGCTCATTACTGAACGCTGCGTGAAAGCTCCTCACACTGAGATCCTCGCACCGTGGTCTCAGGTGTTGGTGGGAGAGCACGAGTACCTGCGCCAGCTCGCTACAGCTCGAGGATTTAATATGCAAATAAAGGGAGGAATAATTAGAGAGTATGACTTCAGTGATGGAGAACAAATATTTGTAGTAGGGCTGGGCGGTATGACCCAAAATTCATATCACGGTATAAATGGAATCCTTTCACGGTAACGGTATATATCACGGTATAAATGTTGCGGTGCAAAACTTATAATAGGAGTGTTTCTAAATGGGTTTTGTAGTCTCTTATTAAAGCTAAGTTGATTTAAAAAAAACAACAAAAAAGCATATAAGCATATAACGTAACTTTAATGTAAAAGTATTTATCATGCAGAAGAACAACAGAAATAAGGATTATGCAAAGGTACAAAATTCTTCAATGATACAAAAATAAAGTGGATATTGTAAACAGTACTTCAAGTAAGAGAGGTTTTCTATAAGGCAAATGGCAAAAAAAGTGAAAAGGTTATGTAATCCAAAATTGTGCAAGAGTTACCAAACATTAATCTTTCCACATCTTAAAGAACGCAAAAATAAATAGATATTTTAAATAATATTACTTCAAGTACACAGAACAGGCTTTTGTTCTGTTTAGCAAAAAGTGTCACTGTATACTTTGTTTCTCAAGTTGCAGCTGCAGATATGTTTTAAGATAAACATTTACAGTACACAGTATATTTTCAGTTAAAAACAAACAAAAAGCAGCATATTTCAAATTTAAATCAACCTTCAAACACAAACACTGAACTTTAGTTTGCCAGCAATAAAGTGTTTTTTTCTGTCATCAAAAATAGTGCACACGTCACCAAATTTTCCATATCTTAAGGAGCCCAAAATAAAAATTCGACATAACACTTCAAGTACACAGAACAGACTTTTGCTTAACAATATATTTTAAGAAAGAAACACTAACAGGCCACTTAGCATCTTTTCAGTACAAAAACAACAAAAAGCAGCATATTCCAAATCAAAATCACAAGCTGCAAACAATCACTGAACTTCAGTGTTTACTCCTGTTCACTTGCTTCCCATGTGCCCGTCCTCTTTTATAGGTTGTTAGCCAGGAACACAAGCTTGTCCACAGTCTCTGGCTTTAATGCAGATCGGTGGCATGTGACAATGTTGCCACCAGTGCTAAATGCCCTCTCTGATGGGGCACTGGTGGCAGGGATGCAAAGATATTTCTTTGCGAGGTTTGCCACCCTTGGGAAATTAGCCTGATGCAGCCTCCACCACTCTAGTGGGTTAGCTTCTCCGTCAACTTCCACTGACTGCAGGTAGCTCTTTATCTCCACTTCAATCGCATCTCTGTCAGAGAGAGCAGCTGGGCCAGGCTGAGTGGACGTTTTTGAAAAAGCTGCCCAGACTTCGCTTTCACCTTCTTAGCCTCTCTCTCCACACCTCCACCAGCAGCTGCAGTGCTTGTTTGTGGGGATGACTCTGTGGCAGTTGCAGCTTCAGCTTGCTTCTCAAGCAGTGCTTGAATTTCCGCTGCTGCTCTGGTCTTGATGTAGTCCTTTCTGTCATCTGCTATGTATGAGTCTTTAAAGCGTGGATCAGCAAAGGATGCCATGTCCAGCAGGTCATTGGTGGCAGGGTCAGAGTACTTGTCATTAAGATACTGGAGGATGGCCGTCTTCATGTGTTTTGTCAGGTCTGTGTCATCATCAGAGTGAGGAAGAACTGTATTGTTCAGCAGATTAAGCACAGGTTTGAGGTATGACACACTGACGTACTCCTCCCCAGACAGTGCATCGGTGAACTCCATTAAAGGGCTGAGGGTCTTGTTCACAGATTCCCAAACATCAATGTCCTGCCAAGTAGGTATCAGATGTCTGGCCTTTTTATCTGCTTTCAGGACCTGTGTTATGGCCTTCTCTTGTTCAAGAACCCGCTCTATCATTTGTTGTCGTGATCCCCACCTTGTTGGTGTTTCAGTGATGAGCTTGTGAGGAGGCAGGTGTAGGTCAGTCTGTGCAGCAGCCAATTCTCTCTTCCTTTTCCATGTATATGAAAAAGCACTCACGATCCTTTTACACATCAACACACCGTACCGCCTCCACGCTGAGATCTTTCACACTTCTCTCTGTTAAAAAAGATAAAAGATATAACTTCAGTTTCATCCACAGAGCATCATCATCTTCCAACAAAACCAAAATACTATACAGTTATCTAATAACAGATTAAATAAATTAATCAGAAAAACTTTACACCATGGAGGTGTGAAACTTAAATGATCTATATCAGTGTCCATATTATCAGTGTAAATGTAATTCCATTTCTTTGAACAAAACAAAAAGCATGTACAATGAATTATCCTGTAATTAAGTAATGTGAATCACCTTCAGAGGCTGACGAGCGAGCGCGCACGCGCGTGCTCATCAGCGTGTGTGTGTGTGTGTGTGTGTGTGCGTGCGTGCGCGCACACACACACACACACACACGTTTTGATGTATAGTGTATAATTTTAAACTTGAACCTACCGATGGCGAGATGCAGCCTGTGGCCGAAGCACTGCAGTCTTCTCCAGTCATTCAGCGCCACTGCCTTCACCACATTTGTGCCGTTGTCAGTGGTAATACACACTTGGGATTCTTCCTTGAGGCCCCATGACTCCAGCGCATCCTTTAGTCCTTCTGCTATTGCCTCACCCGTATGGTCATCGGGAAAATACGAAGTCTGCAAGCACTTGCTGGCCAGTTTCCACTCATCAGTAATATAATGAATAGTGAGGCTGATATAAGGCTCCATGGTGCGACTGGACCACAAGTCCGTCGTGGTCGCGTAGTATATTAATTCACGGAGCTCTTTCTCAATTTCCTCTCGGAGCTGGACATACAGTTTGGGCATTTCTGTCTCGGTAAAATACTTGCGGCTCGGAGGCTCGTATCGTGGATCAAGGGTTTTAATCATGGCTTTAAACCCGCTTCGCTCCACTGTTTGGAAAGGGACCATGTCTTTGCACAAGTATACTGTGATGGCTCTTGTTATGTCTTTCCACCGAGTGCTCTTTCTGTCATAAGGTGTGCTCTTGGAAAAGGCTTGCGCAATGGAGGTCTGTTGTTGAGTAGCGGGGGAAACTTTTTTCTTTCCTCCCGTGTTTGTAGACTGAGCCGGTGTTTGAGCCGAGCGCAGCCTCTGGCTCTCTGCATACTCGAGCACATGCTTCGACTTCAAATGGTGGAATAAATTGCTCGTGTTACCTTTGTTGGCGGTTACAGTTACTCCACACATCTTGCAGATGACATTTTTCTGCTCCACATCCGACTTTTTAAACCCGAACCACGTCCAAATCACGGAAGTAGCACCGGTTTTTTTGACCAGCTCCTCCTCCTCCGCCGTCACTGTGCTTGCAGCCATTTCCACCGAGGCGAATACATGACGTCACGACGTCGCGGTACCCCGACGTCATGACGTCACGGTATGACGGTAGAGCACAAATCTCTACCGTGGGCCAAATTTATACCGTTTATACCGCCATACCGTGTATACCGCGCAGCCCTAATTTGTAGTTGTTGTATTATTTATTGATCTTATTATCAGTGATTTAACTGCTCCAGTATCAACTCCTGAGTGAGGAGGAGCATCACTTGTTCTCTTATTTGTTAATCTGCTGCTTCACTGTACAGTCAATAAAGCAGCAGCAGCATGCCAGGCTGCAAACTAGGGCTGGGCGGTAAGGCCCAAAAATGTTTGTTTTGTTTTTTTTCCCCACAACACTCAAACAAAAAAAAGAAAAAAAACTCTGACACAAAAATTTCATTAACCAAATTTCATGTTGTCAATCATATTCCTAAACCAAACAGAATTTCCCTCTTTAAGTTAAAGCACATGTCTTAAAAAGTTGAATTACGTAGTTTAAACTTAAGCAGGCTTGTCTACATTAACTATGAAAGATGAGCTTTTTTCACATAATAACAAGGAACTCTCTAATCAATGTTTAATTAATATCTAACGAGGGGTGGGCGATATGGAAAAAATATCATACCACGATTTTTTAAAAATAAAATCACGATCACGATTTTATCACGATTCTTTTTTACTTTCATTTTTCTAGACTAATTTGCATGTTTGACCATTTTTTCCCCATGTTTAACATATAAAACAAGTAAAACCCTAAAAGAAAAAAAAAGTCAATTAAAGCCAAAGAAACTTTCTGAACAGGTTTTAATTTAAATAGTGCAGTTTTTATAAAAATGTGCAATAAATGTAAGCATAAAAGGTAATGAACAACAATATCAACATTATCTCTTAAAGTGCAACAATTTAAACAAATGTTATCTAACTGCAATGTCTATAATCTGAGTGAATAATTCAGCTGCTTTAGAACAGATTTTTGTTCAGACATCTTCAAGCTTTTATCTCCTTTTCTCTTTCCACCATGGCTTCATGCTACATAACCAAACAGGAGATCCCACCATGCACTGAACGTAATGTGCTACGATTGGCTAGTCGGGTGCGCGTCAAAGTCTCTGTGCCCACACAGACGATCTGACGATCTTTCTGCTTCATGACGATATTAAATCGTTATAATCCTTAACGATTTAATAACGTCATATCGCACACCCCTATATCTAACTTAAAAAAACAAATACAATTCTAAACATGTACTTGCGCAAAACCTGCTAGGCCTAGTACAATAAAAACTTCTAATTTCCAGTATCTATATTTTCAGACATTGCACCAACTTACGATTGGAGTAGGTCAAGAAAAAAATCTTGATATTATTTTCTAAATCTTCAGCAGAAATAATTTGAATAGATCAAATTAATAGATATTTTCCCCAACCCTACCTTAAACCCCATATGAAGTCTCAAAAAGACTGCTGTTTCTTAACTGATAACAGGATCAAACATTTGTTAAACTATCTAGAAAGGCCTCTTCAACAACAAACACTGTAGCTAAAACTATGAATGCAAAGTTTTGGACAAATTTCCTTGACAGTTCAACAAAAATTTTATTTAAAAAAAATAACAATGGTGATAAAGTTATCTTAAATGAACACACTGAGATGCAAATATAGATGATGCAGAGTGCATATGATATCCTAACCCCATAGAGCCTGTTATATTATATTGAATACATATTTTTATGATACCTCTATCTAATCAATATGATCAACAAATTACAAAAAAAAATCTAAATAAAATCTGATAAATGATAAAAATGTCCTCAAGTGGATTATGAGTTTCCAAAAACACCTAATGTATCAAATGAGACACAAAAAATATATGTGTTATTTAGAGCTGAAACGATTCCTCGAATATTCACGAGTACTCGATTACAAAATATCCTCGGATTAAATTTTGTGCCTGGAAGCCTCGTTTAATATATAATTATACATATAAATATATATCTGGACTACTATACAGTGCACGGTGTTTGACACGGACGGTCATTTCTGTGGCACAACGCGCCTGCTACCTCCGCTGCTGCGCTGCTCATGAAGGAAGAGAAAAGAGAGGGACAGAAAGGAGAGAGTCCACAGAAGAAACGTCAGAGAGTGTCCCAAGTGTGTGGTCACTACAAGAAGGGACGAAAAGAAAACACAGTGCAGTGTGTCTGATGTCAAACAGAGTTAGCCTAGCACGTAGCTTAGCACGATAGCACGTTGTTAGGGCTGCAACTATTACTATTACAGCATTTTAAATATGCTCATCACAGACATGCGTCCTCTTTCCATGGTGGAGGACACAGGATTTAAGAACATGATCAAGGATTTCAATCCAAACTACACATTGCCCTCCAGAACACACTTCACAAATATAATTGCAGAATTATATGACTACTTTGTAAATCAGTATTGTCTTGGCTTTGTTTTAAGCCAGTACTGGTTTAAACTTTGAAAGTTGTTAAAATAAAAACCCTTTTCTGAGGAATAAACGGCATTTGGTTGCTCAATTTGAAAGCCCTAACATGTTGCATTGTATACAATTGATTTATTTGTTTAAAAACAAAAAAGCATATTTTGTTAGAGTACTCGAGTACTCGAAGAAATGATTGACAGAGTACTCGATTCCAAAAATACTCGATAGTTGCAGCTCTAGTGTTATTTAATGGAGATTTTGATTTCTTTTTGAATTTCAGTAGAAAATGAAACAAATACTTAATCTCCAAAAAATTAGAATTTTTTGGTTATAATTTGTGTTTCAGGCTTTGAAGGCTTAATATGCATGATGCATGATCCAGCCAATACTATACCAATCAGCCAAAAACACCAACAGGCAGCACAGAACGTCAAATATAGGCCGCAGAAGTCAGTGTTTGCAATATTAGAGCAGATGTACAGCTCATAACAATTCATATCCTAACTTCAGTGTTACCTGTAAAAGTAGCGTTGACTCAATAGTTGAAAAGCACTGAAGCAAACAGAAGTGAACATGAAGCAGCACTATGATTACACTGGAGAAAAAGAGCTGCAGAGTTTCAGCTCCATATCCAACAGCTGCAATTTTGATGCTACAGTCCTGCTGGTGAACAACTTTTTTTATTAAACAATTAATACATTACATCAACAAATTGCACGATTTTTACGAAAATATCTGGGTTTATTATCCTATTTAGGGATGGGAATCGAAAACCAATTCCAGTTGAGAATCGTTAACAGCTCCATCAAAGAATCGATATCATTAATATTTTTGTTAATCAATTCCCTTATCAATTCCATCCACTGACAGGGTTCAGAAGCATCAGAATTGTGACTTAATCCTAACTGCACCTACTACACAACCTTAAGTGAGTGGACACTAGGGCTGAACGATTTGAGAAAATAATCTAATTGCGATTTTTTTCCCCCAATATTGTGATTTACTCTGCAATTGTTTTAATGTTCCTCATCTTATGTATTTTTAAGCAAACATAAGCAGTAGATCTTTTTATAGTCGAACCTATATGACATTAAATTAATCTAAGGATAAAAGATTTGAGAAAAAGTGGAGAAGTGAAGAACAGAAGAAAAATAGGTATGAAATTGCAAAAAAAATGGGGGAAAATTGGCAAAAAATCCAAAAGTTGCTTAGGAAAATTGATTATGGCAGCAAAATTGTGAATTTAATTTGAAATTAAATTTCATAAACCATGTAAAAATTCCAAAAATGGCTCTGACAGTGGTCAAAAAAAGATGAATGAGGGCAAAATAGGCATAACGTTGTAAAAAACAGGGTTAAAAAAAGGTAAAAATGGTCCAAAAGTGGGGAAAAAAGTGTATAGATAGAGGTAAAAAATAGGCATGAAATTGCAAAAAACTACATCACATTGACAAAAATGTTCAACACATTTTGGGCTAAAAATATTGAACCATCTGCGATTTGAAAATTGCAACAATCCATATTGCGATTTAATCTAATTTGCAATCAATTGTTCAGCCCTAGTGGACACACCAGCAATTTACAGAGGTAGTAAGACATGCTGTGACATGTGTTTGACATTGTTGCCACGAAAATCAGATGAACATTTGCTCACATGGAAAATCTGCAGGCATCGATAAGGGAATCGTTAAAGAATTGGATCGATTAGCAGGATCGTTAACGGCATCGATATTGATAAAATCTTATCAATTCCCATCCCTAATCCTATTACAATCACATAAACTTCTCCCACCACAGCAGTTGTTTTTATCCATTCTGTCAAGTCTTTCTTTTCAAGTTTTGCATCAGTCACACAGGAAAATGTCATCAGCCCTCCCCATTAGCCTCAGTGAATAACTCTAAATTTCACAGCAGCACTTATACAGTGCACCCTGGCAATTACCGGATAATTTTGGAGTTTTTGCAAGTGTAAATTTAATGATGTGCTGCATTGATTAATGCTTCTGTAAGTTACCACTGTAACTACTTACTAAATATTGTGCGGTAGGTGTGTTCTTGGTGAGGATAACCCACAATTTGACCACATCCACTCTCTATTTACCATGATTTACTTCTTGGCAATTATATTTGTTGACTTCCTCTGATGAGAGAGTGATGTGCTTTGTTTGCAAGACATGCAGAACAAAGTGGAAGAAACTGATAAGGGAATTGGTAGGAAAAAAGACAGAAGGACATTTTATGGATTCTTGACTGAGATTGGCTTTTGAACCCCATCCCTATTGTTCAATTTAATTTTTTTAACACAATAACAATATCAACACTGTGGTATTTTTTATTAATAGAGAACCAGTGCAGAGTATGAGTTACAATATGTCTTGCAATATTTACTGTTGTGCACCCTTGTTGTGTAACAAGGTCAGATTTAAGTCCTGTTCTTGATGGTTCCACATTTAAAAAGGTCCTTTCTTATATATTTTCTCAAGACTGCTCCTGGGCTGCAGCATGAGTTTTACTTTTGTGGAGGAAAACTTTTAAATATAGCTGGGCTAGACCTATACAATTATTTATTACCTCCACCATGACCAACATTTCCTGAAAATTTCATCAAAATCTGTCTAGAACTTTCTGAATTATCTTGCTCACAGACAGACAGACAGACAAATACTGGCCAAAGTATAGTCTTCTTGGCAGAAGTGAAAATATATTAATATTGAAAAATGTTTTAAAAAAGGAAAGCTAGGAAAAATGTCTGAAATGGAGATACATTTGTTTGAAGTGAGTCAGTCAGTGTCTTCAGTTATATATTTCCTCGAAGGAAGCCGAAGCTGATATAGAGACAAGATACACCACAAAAGATCACAACTCAACATGATGCACAACATCAGACTAGTTTGTTTTGAAAGCCTTGTGAGTTATGTGTGTCTTTGGCTTTAATAAATTCTCAACCTGACATACTAGATGTGCCTTTCAATATATTTTACTTGTCCATCTGGGAAAAAGTCCAAGTGTTTTTAGGAGGGCAGAAACTATCAAAAGCATATCCGACAGGTGATTGGACGATTGATCCATCAGTTACATTCATTTTAGCTAAACAGATAATATTGTAATGTCGGTGCTACTGCCACTGTGTACAGGACAGGACAGCCACTCCATAGAACAAAATCTCACTAAAACATGACAGAAGAAGAGTAATAAATATTAAATGATTACATTTAATAAAGAAATGTGGTCCAGAATTGTTCTGCTGTCATCACACTTGTTGCTTCCACCTCTTTCTGCTCTAAAGGATGCTGACTGGGCCCAATCAAATGTTTATATTTACGTTTGGATATGATACCATCCATTCATTATCTACCCAACTTATCCCTTCTGAGGTCACGGGGGGCTGAAGCCTATCCCAACTGACATTGCGCTGGAGGTGGGGTACACCCTGAACTGGTCCCCTGCCAATCACAAGGCTACATAGAGAGGCAGCAATCATTCACTCCCACACTCATACCTAAGGGCAATTTTGTGTCACCAAGGAATACAAGAGTGCCAAGAGAAAAAGAGAGAGAACCTATTCATGCACAGGGAAAACCTGTCGAACACTGGGATCGAACCAGCAACTTTCTTACTTTGAGGCCCGTGCACTACATGCTGTGCCGCCATGCTGCCTTTTGGATATATAAGAGTTTGTTTAAATTACTCCCAATTTCCAGGTAATTCACACAAACTTTAATAATTTTCTGTTCATTAGCAGCCCTATTCATGGGTGATGTCTATGGATGCTACTGGTCAGTTTAGTTGAACAGTAGCATCCTTACAACCCAATTTAAAATCAATCAAATAGGGATGAACTAGAAAGCCTTCACCAAGGTAGCTCACACAAAACCCACACCTAGCACTCAGAATCATGTTGATAGCATTATTACTTGGAAAGTTATTGAGCAAAAACAATCTTTAACTAATGG
Organism: Scarus forsteni; assembly: GCA_036419115.1. Classification (NCBI taxonomy): domain Eukaryota; kingdom Metazoa; phylum Chordata; class Actinopteri; order Labriformes; family Labridae; genus Scarus; species Scarus forsteni. The sequence continues at coordinate 6,613,032 of JAZDUH010000263.1, forward strand.
CAGTTATCTGGATCACCACTAAAATCTTGTCATTTCGTAGTTGGGCCATTAACAACATCTCCTGAAAATTTTAGCAAAATCAATCCAGTAGTTTTTGTGTAATCTTGCTAACAAACACACAAACAAGCATACACCCGCATAAACATAACCTCCTTGGCAGAGGTAATAAGCAACAAGCTAACCAAAGAGAATGCTAGGTAGTGGTTACACAAGGTCGAAAACGGCCAAATCCGAAGAGTATTCATTGCTTTCTGGCCTCCTGTTTACGTGGGGACGGTACCTGGAGTGCTTGAATCTACAAACTTTTGAAACCAGGGTCCAGGGTGGAGAGTTTTCAAAATGCTCCTCCATGCAACTCCGTGTAAACCAGAATCAGAGCGTTTCGGGGTGAAATGCCGACATCACTGTTCACATGAAGGCTGCGTGCGCATACCAGGAACAACAGCTTTGGTCATCTCCCGAGTAGCGTGTGTGCTGCTTACCATGCTCGGTTTGTTATCCAGACAAAACTATCCAGACAGATTTGTTGTCCAGACAAGAAACTCTACTGCCTTTGTGCATCCACTCGCCATTATTGTTTGTGAAAAGTTTTTTTCTTTGTATGTGTATTGTAGCAGCGCTGTTTCTCTGCAAACCTACATCACCATCTACTGGACGGGCATGCATACTACAGCGGTTTCATTCATTTCTAGTGTCTCCTTCAGAATGCAGATCGAGTTTGAATATGCAAAAGAAAGTCCTTTGTGTTTTAGGTGACAGTGTCTCCGTGTAAACAGGGCCCTCGTCTGCTGAGAACATCCTTGTGTATAACTACACGGTTATCATCGTTGTTTTTGAGGAGGAAGAAACTCCTTCATGTATTTTGGTTCGTTAGTAAACCACATTAACGTTGAATTATTGTCAAACATGAGACTCGTGTATGCTAATGTACGATTTTTGCAGCACAACAAACTGAAAATAGGTCTAAATAGCAGGAAGTATTCATTTGGAGGCTAAATCTGATTTTGCCTGGTGAATTCTCAGCGGTAACAGCCCTAACAAGACTTATAGTATCTGTTTCAAGACAAAGAAACAGATCGCAGTGCTGTTTTTATTCCATGTATACACCAGAACACAGCATGGAGAAGTAATTTGGCAGAATCCACACAGATTAGCCTTTTGCACAGTAAGAAGCAGCTAATTATTTCCTGCCCTCTGTTCCATCTCCTGTGATATGAATGCTAATGAGTGCATAATTACCTTCAAATATTTGAGGAAACTCTGCAATTGACTCAGCAAGTTTACTTTGAAGCCTCTTCTGTGGCACTCTGCACAGATGTGACTGCACTGACAAATGCCTGATACACTACTTGACCTTCTCCAGGTGAGTTCTGCAGCGTGGAGGAGTGCAGAGCAGACATTCAACAGGAAATGATTAGGGCTTCTTCTTCTTCATGCTGTTATTTTAAGTCACTTTTTGTTTCACTGAAGCAGATGCAGTGATGGAGCAGCATGAAATCAAATCTGAAGTGTCCTACAGAGCAGACAAAGGTCAGCTCGATCAGTGCTGGTGTTATAAAGGTTACCTGCAGTCCCTTACTGCTTCTACCTGCCTTTATCAAACTGTCAGAGTGTGACAGACAGACAGACAGAGAGACAGACCCTGTTTGACATCAATGATCATTCAAAAGACGGCGTGGGAGTCGGCAGATGCAACAACAGAAGAAATACTTCAATATTGGTGTTGCATTACTTTCTAATAATAGCTTGAAAAACATTCTGTGCAATTTCTAGGATACATTAAGCCAATTAAGTCCCTCTATAAGCCCCTAAACTTCAATGTAACCCATGGTAACGGGTCATGTCAAAATAAATATTTGTTCTTAATGTCCTCTTGCTGGAATTAACAGCCACTGTGTTTCACATAATTACAAAGACACTAATTTCAAAAGGATGTATGCAACCTATTGGCAAATAAATGGGGTTGTCTTAATACTAATGTTGTAATTTTAGAATGAATTCTTCTGAAAATCTATTATTTGACACTAATATTCAATACCAGGGCATTCAAGTTTAAACCCTGGGCAAGAAATATTGTGTAGTTTCCTGAACAACGACAAAAAAAGGCAGATTCACAACATTTTGGTACTAATATTAGAGTTTTTGCTGAAATTTGCTGAAAATGCTGTTACTGGTATCAGCGAGTACTGGAGTCCAGGCATCACCCGATACCACGCAATTTATTAAACTAATAATCTTTTTACTGCTTAGTACCATTTAACTCTGGTACAGTTCTTCTTTGTTGGTCTTAAAACAGTAGCACTGTGCTGCAACCTGCAGGGACCTGGAGGACTTGATCGCGTGACACATGTATCTGAGCCGCTTGGCGCAAGGCTTGAAGCTAAGCTAACTAGCACGATGATGCCGCATCACTGCTGAATTCATTCATGTTTTACAAAGGGTTTAACCTGAGCCAGGCCTTACCACACTGATAATCACACCACAGTCATGCAGGCATAGTGTGATATTTTTTGTAACATACTGGTGTTGGATCGTACTCAGTATCTGCCAAAATCCACAACACAAGTATCGAGAGGGAAAAACTGTATCGGAACATCTCTGACTGATATGCTATCAACACCTACAAAAGATTCTGGTTTCTCTTTTTGGAGTTGGCATTTTCTCCCTGTGCATGCATGGGTTCTCTCTTGGTAGACTTACTAACACGGCAAACCAGATGGACTGTTCCATAGATTTCACTGGTCCATCTAGGGAAGAAGAGCCCATAGAAAGTGTTTGGGAAGGGCAAAGTATTCCCCAAAACGCTTGGACAGGCCCTGACCGACCCGGGATCAAATCGTTGACCGTGTTGCTGTGAAGCTGCGCTACCGTGCAGCCCGCATTGACAATCCGTTGTGACCAAACATTACAACAGAAAGCAAGCTAACACACAACATCCAAGATTTGTGAAACAATTTATGATGGATGATTTTTTAATCACTTCACCAGATTTGATTTTCTTAAATTATTTTCCGTCAATACCTATCAAAACCAAATATCATTGATTAAATCTTTTGATACAAGCAGTGTCAAGTCCCTTTAGACTCTGATTTTCTTAACTTTTGGTCCATGTTGATTACTTCACAAACAATTGTAAAATAATGTGGATTGTTTTCTATTAATAGCGTTAAAACATTAAAATTTTGCAGATTTAAGCAACCGTGCTTTCTACTAAAATAATGTACAATAGTAGATTTGTACTACATTTGTTCATAATGGCATCTAACTGAAGCGATGTTAACTTAACTCAGGCCTCTTTTAATAAAGCTAAATTTGCCTGCTCAAATAAAATGGCTGCATTAGAGAATAAAACAATCAGCAGTAAGAATATTTCTTTTGTTTTTTCATCATTTTCTGGTGACACTATCAGTTACCTAACTTGGTTCACAGGGGTATTTCAGGTTTCTTCTGTGCTTTGACATCCTTTTAGTTTGCAGGAAACAGCATGAGCATAATGAGATATTTATAACAAAGTCTCATCTGTCCCAGGCTCTGACACTGTTGTTCACCTGCTACATTTGATTTAAACTGCTAGGAAGACATTTTTAACTTCTGTGCAATGAGCAAAGCATAGCTGTGTTTTACTCACAAACAAATTTAGCATGTGCAGATTAATTTCTACAAATGAGCTGTTATAGTCCATTTAGGGCAAGAAATTGAGTCGCAATGTGATGAGTGGTTTTAAGGTTTTTAAAGTGAGTAAATAGTACTCACTTTTTATTTAATTGTGTTATTGATATCATTGAAAGGTTTTATTGAAGTCGTTTCAAATTGAACTACCTTAATTTCTCAAATTTAATATGCACTCAATTATAGCCCGCACCCCATTTTTCAGGCTTTTTTTCAGCTGTGCTCAAATATAACGCGCACCCAAATTTTGCCCAAACCTTACTCAGACAATGGAGGTGTTGATGTTGGTCTGTCCTTCATAATCTCTGCTTTCTTTTCCTCAAACCACAAATGTTAGCTTCACTCACGCCACTTTCCTACCAGCTTCTCTGCTGCCCACAGCCTCAGCCACTTCAGTCACCTTTCTTTTGAATGCTGCTGGCTCACTTACTCTTTTTGCTGACGTTTTCGATGGTATTTTACTGTTGTACGATTATTCTCTCCAAACGACACCTGCTGGCGCTCTAACGGTCCTTAAAGCAATGACTTCATGCCGTATCATATCTCACTCATCCCAGCATGCTGAGTTGTAGTGTGCCGACCAATCAGAGTGCAGCTATTTTGGTCCTCTCGCTTTCAAGTTGGCAGCGCCCCGTGTGTTTACATGTGAGTGGTACCGTAACATGGAGAATTGCACGATCATTACAAGGTAAACAAATCAAGACCAAAAATATTGGATCAGAACAGTTTAACAGTTTTATAAGAATTATTTAAGTTTGGCGGTAACATTTTTGCAGAAAACCAGAATATTTTAGCTTTTCGTATAAGATGTGTTGTAACTTCAATGCTGGCGAGACAAAATATTTTTCATATTTTGCTTGTGCTCATGTATAATATGCATGCAAGAATTAGACCTTATTTAAGAGCAGAAAAATGTGTTTCACGTGTGGGAAATTACGGTACTTGTGCATGGTAATATTAAGCAATCAATCGATCACTCTTAATTTATATAGTGCCAGATCATAACAAATGTTAATTTAGGGCAATTTACAAAATACTAGCCATTAGGGGTGTAACAAAATTTAAAAAATGACAAAATAAAATTCAATGCTGCACGAAATAAAAGCACGGTGGCGCCAGGCGCACCACTGAGACTGGTGATTTTTTACCCTCCTCTCCTACCTCAGCAAAACACACACTGCATAAAAAACAATATTTGATTTTTGCATCTACTGTTGAGTTGACAGAATTTGATCATACTTGAAGATCAGAAGTACATGCACTGGCTAAATATTATAGTTCACAGTTCAGACATTTATAGGTCTAAACTGCAGCCCTGAGGACTGCTATTTGTTTTCCTTTTCATTCAAGAATGTACTTATCCTGATTGTTACAACAACAAAGCACTTTTATTGAGATTTTATGTTTGTATTTGCACCGTAGTCTAAATAAGGGGAAAAACTACAATTTTGTTTTTTTTCAAAGAGCATTTATTTTGTACTGATGCAGCAATATTTTTCGTATGTCTCCATAAGGAAGAAAATAAAGAAAATGAGACTTTTGCACAACTTCCTACTGCTGGGGATTTTCTATAATTTTTATTTTATATCGTGAGTATTTCGTATCTTGAGCCCTGTTTCGTATTTCTACTAGCCATACTGGAACTCTTCTGAAGGGGCACTTAAAAGGCATGTGTTGGTTATTTGGTTCCCTTTTCTCCTTATCCAACAGCAGAAACACCAATAAATGCGTGCCATACCAAGCCTAACTGAACCAGACAGCTTTAATCAGTACAGAGGTTACTTTAAGGCTTTTATAATCAACAAGTCTTTCCACAGCAGTTGCAGACTAATTGTTTATTCCCCCTTTGATCAGCTGTACATTTATTTAATATCTTGTCATCATTTCTTCAAACAAAAGGAGACTGAGCTGTCATAAAACCCAGACAGAACTTCATCTAAATCTTTGACAGCTGATCACAGAGCAGAGCTGCCACTCACTGAAATCTCAAACTGCCTCGAGGGCCCACCGACATCAGATCTGCCGGGCTCTGACTTTATCAAGTATTTAGCCACAAACACACACATGCACATACACACGACCACACAAAAGGCCATTTCATCAAATGCCAGCCCTGCTGAAAGGCTGTCTCTTGCTGCATGTGGCAATCCCTCGCCTGTCTGGGGCCACAATCAATGACTGACAACTCCATTACAAGTCGCCGAAACAACCCACGGGACATTTAAAAAGGTGAGGTGAGCGACATTAAAATGGACCGCATCTGATCGTCATGCTGGTGTCTAAATAAGCTGAAGAGCACAGGAGATGTTCAGCAAGGTAATCCCTGCTAAACATGGAAAGCAACATCTGTGGCATAAAGAAACAAAATGGATACAGTATGACTGACAAAAATAATAAAGAGTGGTGCAGTGTTCATTTTGACGAATTATTTTTGTCATGGTTCATCCAACAACCTTATGAAAACTAGACAGTGACTCATAAAAACAAGAGCACAAGGACAAAATCTAGAACTACTACATTAGCTGACATTTTTGTCAACAAATAAAAACTAGACGAAAATGTTCGACAGAGTGTAATCCAATCAGATCTAATTTCATCATGTAGAAAGTAGAGACAAAGTAGGACTATATCCAATCACAGCTACTTTGGTTGTGTGGAAAGGTTGGATGAGTTAAGAGGGACATCCAATCACAGCTGCCTTAGCTTAGTGGTGGTGGGACAAGTTGGGGAGCGATCCAATCAGAGCTGCTCTCTTTATGAGTTGATGTATTCATGTAGAGCAGGGTTATTACATGTTTCAGTTTATCCAAGTGTAAAACATGACTTCAGAAATTCAAAGAAACCATAAAAACCCTTAGTCGACTTAAGTTACAGTAGATTTCAATTACCAAATGTGAAATTTCATCAACTGAAACTAGACTAAATGAAAAAAAACAATTCACTAAAAGATATTTTAGGTTAGCTCATCTGTGTTCCCCTTGTTCATTCTGTTTAAAACCAAAACATTCCCACACTGGTGCTTTGGCATTCAGCTTAGGATCCGTAGCTTTTCGTGCCATGATTCATATAAGTGTTTGTTTCCTTGTTACTCCTCGGGACACTCACTTCAGCTCTCTGTGTGTGAATGCCCAAGCGGCCCCGCCTCCCCCACAAAGATTGAATGAATGACAAATGCTCACTCCGGTATAAATCTGTTACAGTACCAATGCACCCCGGTGTTAAGAAAGATGGACAGAGTGACCCATCTTCTCATCCAGCCTGTTTGGTAGAAAGAGCGGAGAAAAACAAACATTCATGCACATGTCAACTTATCGAGGCTGGCAACCTTACCGAGGATGTTTTTATTGTGCGGTTAATTGATTTATTGATCATCGTGAAAGGCCTACTTCTGATATTTGTTAATATTTGTTGATAAGCAAACAAAATATCAAGAGCAATACCCAGTCAAATGTGATCTACTGTCACGCAGAGGTGTCATGATTATATTCACATTATAAAAACTGCTGATGTTAGTAGTGTAACGTTGTTGTTCATAGTCTCACTTTACTTATTTTATTAATTGATTCTGCATATGCAACCAGCTTTCTTAATTTTTTACTTCTTTTTGTATGTTCTTATCTATTTCAATCCCCTTATTTGACATTCCTATTGCTTTCCTATGTATAAGAGCAACTGAAACAACCGAATTTCCCCTTGACTCTGAAAAGTAAATGTGCTTAAGCATAAGTCACTTTACAAACAATACTCATATGGACACCATCTGCACTCAAGTAAGACACACAATCCAAGTCAACCCTCCTGCAGCTCGCCTCTGTGGTCTGAGGAACTGGAGAAGTGAGTTTACTCAGGGAGGGGGTCCTTTTAACCCCTGTTTGACCCTCAGAAACAGACAGGTCGTCCGGCGTCAGCTCACCCACTGTCAGCCTGGCACGGCCTCAGCTCAGCTGCAGGCTCATCACACTGCCAGGAGAAAGCCTCGGCCTGAGCGCTCAGAGAGAAGTCGTCCAGAATACTGAACACAAACTGAGCTTAAACTCTTCTATTCACTGCCAGATCTCTCCATCTTGTTTTATTCCAAGACATTTAACTTTGTTTTCACAAAGTAATTGGGTGGTTTATTCTGTCCTGAGCTTGTGTCTCCTATGAAGAGTAATGCTGATCTTCAGAAGGGAAGCCTTCCTGATGTATTTGGCAGACAATCTTAGAATACAATTCTGAAAGAGCGTGATCAAACTGGTTTGTGGACTTTGATTTACAAGATATGCGGTCAAGTCAAGTTGACTGCAGTATGCGGTCAACTTGACTTGTGTAAAAAATTATCAAAGTTAATCACATTATCAGAGAGAATATAAAAATATACTGTGAAAGAATTTAAAGGTTTAAATGTGATAATGGGTGAAACTGACACAAAATTAAAGTGAAAAGGACTTTTATCTTAAACTTTAAAAGCTATTATGTATTTCTCAGGAACAAGATTATGCAATCTTGGTTTAGAACTGCTGCATACAGGCATACATTTCAGGCGGTCAGCCATAAAGGTTAGATGTTCTACCCAAGCCCAGTCCGACCCCAAACATATATTATCAAAAATATGGAGCTTGAAGATGCAAGATGAAAAATCTTGTCTAAAGAGTTAACAGTGACCCGGTGCAGAGAAAAGTCAAAGATCTGGAGCGACTTCAGCTTGTGTTGTTGCCTTCATGATGCACTTATGCAAGTCTCATCTGAATGGATTTTTACTCATTAACAGCTGGGAAATAGCACTTAAAAGCTGTAATTATTGAAGCCTGAGTGTTGAAAAATGTCAGGACTGAATCAGGCTTGAGTCCATAAATAGAGGAAAATAAGGAGCCAGCCAGGGCTACACAGACAAATATAAAAAAAAAAATATATATATATATAGTAGGTCTGTCACTTTATATTCAAATAACCGATCGAATATGGGGATAATGTAACCGAATAGTAAATAAATACTCGAATGTAAAATATTGAGTGTAGCAAAACATCAGGGCGCCTGGTGCAGCGGATCGTTCCGTCCAACACAGGGCGCTGTGAGCGCAGCTTGACCGTGAGTCCCATCGATTATTTGGGTGCATGTCCAAAAACCGTTCGACTTTGATTTTTAGGGAAAAGTCGAAATATTTAAATACATGTTTAACCTGTGCAATATATGCAAGCTATGTGATTTGTCCTGCTGCAAAATATCTGGTTAGAAATAGTGTTTTAGAGATAAACTGCACCTCCTAGAATTTGCAACAGAAAAAGCCAACAGCAAAGCTAATGCTAAGCTAATGCTAAGCTGATGCTACAGATAAACCAGACAACACTTGACATCCTTGGGTGCCTTTTCTGAGCGATCTGAGAAAATAGCCAATCTGTTACTAACTTCATGTGCAAAGACTAAAGGCCTAACAATGGCCTCCAAACAAGTGCTTTTGTTTCATGCTGGTCGGAGCTCAGGTATGTGCCAGCTAAAGTATGAACATAAGATGTTTTCAGTACCTGAGGGCTGCTCTTTTACATTATGTTGGACATGCTTGATAAGGAAAATAATATGCAAATACCCAGTAATAGAAAATATAAAGCTATAAAAATACCACATCAACATTAATAGATTTCAATTCAAACACAATTTAAAACTCACAATTCAATGACACATAGCTAAACCCAATTTAGGCTTCTTTTCCATGCAATAAAAACAAGTGTTTACTTGTTTATTAAGCACAATTATATTCTCTCTACCTTGTTTTCAAATATAGTTTTTTACTAACACTAAATATTACATTTCAATGCCTCATCAAGGATATTTAGAGGCACAATCATCGCAAAATAAGTTCTTAAATGAACAAAAAAACCAAGAGATTTCCTTGCAATCTACACCTACACTAATTAAGCATAGCATAGTACTGCTAACTCGTGATAAATCATATTTAGCAGATGCTAATTTTTCTTCACATTTACATTTTTTTTAAATTTATTTACTGTTTTAATACGACCGACCAGCCATATTGAGTGAGCTGGAGGGCCGCACGTGGACCCTGTGCCACTAGTTGCTCACCCTTGCCCCAGACTGATAAGCGGTAACTACGCCTGGGTGATAAAGTGATCAATCGATTAATTCAATATTTTGTAACAGAATATTTGAAGAATAAACTGATTTTTTTCCCTCAACTTACTCTGTCACTTATATATCTGATAAAAGCGCCCCTATTTTCTTTCTACATCTTTCTCAAGAGCAAGGTTAACCTTAAGCAAGGCTAAAAACACACATAACCAGACTGGATTCTTTTAGTACTATTACGTGGGAGTGCAAAAATAATCTTTTAATTGATGCATCGTGATGTAGATAATCTTGCAGAGGCTGCTGCTTCAGTTTTGTGTGTAAGGAGGAAAAAACTAGCACAAGACAATGACACATGACATTTAATTATTTTGCTATACAATGAAAGGTCATTTCTAATCAATAAAAGGAGTTCATATTTATCTGTCTGCTTGTATGTTTTTTTATCTGACAAGCAGTCTGGTGCAGTAACCTGCAGTAACCCAGTAACCTGATACACATCAAATTAAGTCATTAACTTTACTAGTAAAGATGCACGGCTCTACTTCAAAGTAAACATAAAACTTTATCTTTGCTGAGGTTATAAAACAATAAAGTATTATGATCATTTCTGTGGCTTAACACCTTGTTGTATTAGGCCAATCACACCTACGTGCAGCTCTAGTTTAAACTTGATCCTCATTGAAATGCTTCAGTCACAACCATCTAAATTTCTACCACCCTCCCTCCAAAATAAATTGATTTTCCTTAACTGTACTACCATTCATGATAATCCACAGAGAGCCATGTACTTTTGTGATTGTAAGACAGAGGATTTATTTCTTGTTAGGAGTAATTCAGATGTTAAACTACACTGAAGTTCAAGAGCATGAGCCGCGGACTTCCTACAACCTCATTTTCAGCCTGTCTGGTATAATAAGACAGCTTAAAGGTCCTCTTTTATTAATTGTCATCCTGCTGAATCTAAATTATGTAACAGCCAAAGTCCCCGTCAGTGACCTTTGTTTGACATTGGCGCGTTACACACCATTAGCCATCTGTCAGGCTAGCAGGAGCAGCACAGCGGGATTATTCGCAGACAATGCCCAAGCTGCTTGGCACGTTCACGATCAATACAGAGGGGAGCAGAGAGGGAACGGCAGCGACCCACGTCACGCAGTACAACACCCGAAATCATACATGATGGAGCAGAGTGTGTGTTTGTGTGTCCTCTGTGCTCTCCGTGTGGCTCTGCTGAGAGGGGACGTCTCAGTCCATTGTAATCCTGATGGAGGTCAATGCATGCTTGTGTCATCTTTCACTACAAAAGAGCTTTGTGGAGTCAAGTTGTGTCAATGTCTGCAAGGGTCAACGGAGATAAGGAATCTGATACAAGACAATAAAAGACAAAATAAAACCCAGACATGAGAGTTTATATACTTCAATAAAAGACAAATATAATGAAAATATAAAGTTTGTTTTAATAGGGGTGCAAAAATACACTGCAATACACCGATATATTGAAAAACTGAAGCATAGATGTATATGTCATAGATGACATATAGGATGCAAAATCAACTAGATATATACTATGCAAAATAGGGGACATATATCAGCCTTGTTACCAGACAATGACTCTCAATTTGGCCAAGGCAAGTGGGTTACACAAAACTGCCATAACAACTTTGCTTCAAATAAAAGGTGCAATTCTATTATAGATTAGCAGAACACATCTGTCCTTATCTCGGTGTGCCAGATTGGCAGCTCCACTGCAAATTTAAAGTTGGGGTTGGTAATCTGATTTAGATACACTTTTTGTAATACTAGTTAAAATGGTCTTTATGACCCGATGGCAATCAATTCATGATGTGTTCTTCAAACAGAGCGAAAAATATCCGCTATCTACAGCAGGAGTAAAAAAGGGAAAACCCCAACCAATAAACATGTCATGTCACCAATTTTTAAACCAATCAAATCCGTGACGCCCAGCTGAGAGGGATCAGAGTCCACTGGAGAATGCTTACCTGTCAAGTTTTGTCTTTGAAAATAAGGGAAGCCCGCTACGAGCCGTCCAACAACCCCAACCAAGCTCCAGTATCCCTCACATTTTAAGACAGGTGTACAAGAAATCTAAAATAGACACTTCGTTTTTCTTGGTTTGTTCTGTTGGCTCTAATCTTGCGACAGCTGCCACCCAGGCTACTGCAGGTGGAAGTTCTCACGAGGCTTTTTCTTCTTCTTCGGTTGTACGGCGGTTGGCATCCATCATTTTGGAGCATTACAGCCCCATTCAGGCTAGAGACAGAGTTCAGTTTGGAGAGGCAGAGGAATGTTTTTTATTATTGTATCATAAGATTTACAGGAGAATACTAATAAGGGAGGACGCCAGGAAAGAGGATAAAATACGTAAAATACGGTAGTTTCATGGCCAAAACGAGAGACTTGACAGTTATGAGGAGAATGGCAGAGGAACTACCGATGCCCCGATCAACATCGGGCTGTGAGCACTAACTAACTTTCCATGTTTGTTTTTTTAACTTTACTATGATAATGTTTTGGTGTTTTCTTACTGCTGACTGAGACATGACTTGGTGTAGTGTAAAACAAACACATTGTGCTGAGGGTTTGGAGTTGAATCAGTCTTCTGGATATATCATGGGATGAAATTAGAGCTGAAACGATTCATTGAATAATCTCGATTATTCGATTACAAAATATCCTCGAGGCAAATTGTGTGCCTCGAAGCCTCGTTTAATAATTAATTATACATATAAAATATATATCTGGACTACTATATAGTGCATGGTTTTTTACACGGACGGTCATTTCTGGGGCACAACGGGCCTGCTACCTCCGCTGCTGCACGGCTTGTAAAATCATGAAGGAAGAGAAAAGAGAGGGACAGAAAGGAGAGAGTCCGCAGAAGAAATGGCAGAGAGAGTCCCAAGTGTGTGGTCACTACAAGAAGGGACGAAAAGAAAACAGTGCAGTGTGTTTGATTTCAAACAGAGTTAGCTTAGCACATAGCTTAGCATGATAGCACGTCGTCACTGCTGCAGCATGTCAACAGTAAACATCGGGTCTGTTCGTCGTCAGAGCGACACTGCAGGATGACACTCGCGATACATAAACAGAAGCAGCTAATGTGATCAATAAGAATAGAATGTTCAATATCAGAAAAATAAGTTGTTAATTTAAGTGACCTGGCTTTTCTGTTTTGTGTGTTACTAATTATAATAATGTGTAGTGATTCAATATAAAAAAAAAATAGCAGTGAGCATAATGTAACTGTTATCCGATTACTCGATTAATCAACAGAAATTTGACAGAGTAATCGATTACAAAAAGAATCAATAGCTGCAGCCCTAGATGAAATCTAGTCAACCAGGGTGAAAATTAGTCACTGGCCAAAATCTTTATTGTATGCCATGTATTTTATTCTAATTTTAAATATTAGTTAAAATTAAACTGCATGACTTGATAAGACAGTCATTTTCCCTTTGCTTACATGTCACAGTGATGGTATGCATTTACTGCTGATTAGGAGTGGGAGAAAAAATCGATACACCTAAGTATCGGGATTTTTTGTCTGCCGATTTTAAAATCGATATTTTTATTAAAAAATCGATATTCCCCCCCCCACACACACACACGCACACTCACACTCTATAGGCGCTAAAGTCGCCAAACTGAGGCAAGAGACATTGCTGGATAAAACAGGCCATAGCTGTTAAAATAGTGCTGAGTAGATTTACTACTTTTCACCAGCAGATAGTGGACAGGTGACAGGTTTCTATTCAAAGTTTTGGCGTATATTTATTTTAAAACACACACACCGGACCGAGGGACGCCAGTGTGGCTGCAGAGGCTGTGGAGCGGAGCAGAGAGAGAGACACAGAGTGATAGAGAGTACTCACGATGCCGAGAGTACTTTGTCAAGTACTGTCTGACTCTGAATCTGAGGAATATTTACTCTCTGAGGATGACGGTCAGTCGTCCAGTGAGGAAGAAACTGGCAGCGAAAAGTGCCAAGAAGCGGAGCGGCTCAAGGCCATTACAGTCCCGGAGCAGTACATAGCCTACCAACAGCTTTTTCCTTCCTGGTCGGGCGACTGCCAAGAGTGCACATAGTCTGGGATGCAGGAAGCTCAAACACCGTGAAAAGTGACGGTGTTAGCGGAGAATGAGAAAGACCGCTGGAGCTCTGGTCAGATGAGGGAGAAGCCGGGGTAAACAGTGCAGGCAGCAGAGGCGTTTCATGCTCGCCCAGAAATTACAGTGATGACGATGGCTGGGAAAACTAACCACTTTGAAACTATAGCCTTTTAAATCTTGATAGCAAAATTGAATATTTCTTGAAAAAACTCTGTTGCCTGAAGGGATAATAAGCGACTTTTTATATGCAATCCAGGCTTTTGAAGAGAGGGGGCATAACCAGCTGGTTAATATATATTGCTGAATAAATCCTAAAAACAGGCTCACATGTGATGTGTATTTTTCCTGATATAGTCTGGAGGCATCATCATTGTTCATCTTTTTCACTGGTTTTAAAAAAGCTAACTAAAGATTGCAAAAATCGGCAGTATCGTAGAATCGCAATTTAAATCGTATCGGCACCTAAAAAAATCGCAATAAATCGTATCGGGAGAAAAGTGAATCGTCCCAGCCCTACTGCTGATAAACAGCTCTTTGCTAAAAGTGCTCTCCTAATTCTAGCCACGTTTGATTTTTCTGCTGCAGATAACATCTTGTTAAACTAAACTAAACATGCAGGCTGATAACTGCAGGTATTTTAAGCATCTACCTGCATCTCTGGTGAAAAAACAGAAGATGGAAGCTGATATCGTCTCTGGGACTGGAAACAGTCCAATGTGTGTTGAAATAAGTGCCATACAGTTGACCTGATGTGTAGGAAACAAAAAAATCAAAAATTCATATTTGTTAACACGCGGTGTAGCAGGGATCAGCCCGTTATTTTCTTTTCCCTTTGACCTACGGCCTGAGTGTACCACTTAGACAAGAAGTGGAGGCGTTGCAGTTTGTTTTACTGTAAAGTCAAGGAGTAATGAGGAAGTTCTTGGCTATGCACTGATAAAATTGGCCAGCTGTCATTCGTCTAAGCTGCCATCACACACCAAACCACTGGGAGCTGTACAGGTAGAACTGCCTCACCAAGCTGCCTGGTCATTGTTGATATGTTACTCACTTTAAGAATGAAAAGACACATTTAAAGCACAAATACAAGCCTAAACATTTGCTTGTGCAAAACCTGATAAGGCCTGTCACCTTGAAAACTATGCATTTTCAGTATTTACATTTTCACATCTTGACTGAAGCTAATCTTTCATTTTCTAATCTTTTATGTGGGAAATAGTTTTGAGATTCCCAGCCCTACTGTATGGTTTAGCTGAAATTAAACCCCAGCTATGTTAAAAACAAGAAAAAGGAAGCACCCACTATTTTTAAGATTTTCAGAGAGTGAAGTGTGTCACTGGGTCTGAAGCCTATCTGAGCAGACATTGGGCAAGAGGCAGGGTCCAGTCGCCAGCCAATTGCAGGCCAATTGCAGGGCAACATAGAGAGGCAAACAACCATTAACAACTACACCTAAGGGCAATATCAGGTCTGTTCCAATTGTACCCCTTATGGTGCGTTCACACCGGACGCTACTTGTACTACCTCGGCGATCACTCTCCATTCAAAGTCAATGTACAGCCGCGATGGGGCGGGGCTAACCCTCCCGCAATGCGACAGCCGCGTACAAGACGATCACTTCACATGTCGCGCGATGTCAAACTTAAAAAAAAGTTGATCTATTCAGGCGATGTCGTGTGTGGCTGTGCGGCAACATCCAATCAGCGGTGTGTGTACGTGTGACGGTACCCGAGACAGACAGTTATTCATCCAGACTACAGGGCGGATGAGATCTGTCTAGGCGGAACTAATGTCAGTGAGGACATTAGTTCCGCCTAGACGGACCGTGGTAAACTCACAGATAATGCTGCTGCAGGGCATCAGCTGCAGTGTTTTGCGGTTGATAAGTGAGTGAAAAGGATACAGCTGGAATAATGTCCGCTTTACGCTTAACATCCATTGCCAACGTAAAGGACGCACAGGAGTATGTGGGCAGTGATGGAACCATTGTTTTAAACAGACATGGGAATTTTCATGCGTATGACCAGCATGAATGAGCCTTAAGACCAAGGGCTAAACAGCCCAAAGACAGACTGGGACCTCACTTGAAGCCAAGGGGTATGAGAATTTTCCATAATACATCGCGCCCGCCGACACATAGCAGACTGGAGACAAAAAGAAGCACTTAATAATAGTCAGTTATTAAAATGATCAAGCAAATTTTAATCATGTTGTTAATTGTTGGTTGCATTTTAAAATTTCCCATTATAACAATCTAGCTTTTATGGTTATTGTTGCATCTGCCTTCGTCATAGCTAACAAGCGGCTCTGGGTGATGGTGTAGTGGGAATTAAGTGGCGTCTCGTTTCTCAGCAGCATGTTTTCACCCCTTCCCCTTGGCCCTCAAACAGAGGGCTAAGAGGAAGGGGTAAGACGAAGGAGAGGGGCTAAGGGGTAGAATTGGGATTCACCCAGAGTCACAAATAGCCAGCCAGTAGCCACATTTCTATTTATTTATATTTGTTCATATCTATCCTTTTTATATGCATCTTTATATCTGTCATAAATGGTGCTTCTGGAATCTTACTTGCCCTGAGAGAGTTTTCCAAAGGGATAAAGTTCTAATGTCATCTAATCTAAATTACCCTTATGAGGATGTTTTCTGGTCTTTGGCAGGAAGCTGGAGAAACCACACATGCAGACAGGCCCTGACCAACACGGGGATTGAACCAGTTACCTTCTTGCTGTGAGGCACGTGCACTACCTGCTGTGTCGCCCACTTGCAAACACACTCACCAGAATCTAAATTTACATATGCCACAGCATCACATAGCCAAAACAGATCCAGAATGAAACAGCCAACAACCTTCTATGTTTTCTGTCCTGTACTGCAATGGCAACATGTGCTCCATTTTGCCAATCTCCATCAGCTCACCAAAGCTTCTCCTCCACAAAACATAATGGGAGCAACATCTC
Organism: Scarus forsteni; assembly: GCA_036419115.1. NCBI lineage: Eukaryota > Metazoa > Chordata > Actinopteri > Labriformes > Labridae > Scarus > Scarus forsteni. The sequence goes on from JAZDUH010000263.1 coordinate 6,629,851, forward strand.
CAGTCATTATGTTGGTTATTGGCATCTTCTCCACACTGGCGTAATCAACACTGTGCACTGACAGAGCAAGCTGATGCAGAATCAGAGCCTTTTTTCTGTCTCTGCAGGTTTTTCTCAGTTCTTTCGGTTACAAGATTGAGCATAAAATGCTATTTCTGCTACATACACACATACAAATCTGCTCTCATACTGTGCATGCTATTTTGAAAAATGCTGGTGTTGCATTAGAGGCAGAGCTTATAGTCTCTTTCAGCTTTCAATTATCAACATGTTCAAAAGATAGCAAAATTTGTCCAAAGTTCCTGTAGTGGATATCAGTTTAACGGTTTATTATTAACATCCAGACATCTGCTTTATGCAAATGCAGCCTGTCATTTGTTTCCTAGTTTATATTGCAGCTTGATAAGTGCGGCAGGGATGTAATAAATAAGGAGAAAAACTCGAGCAGAATGACGTCCCAGGTGGAGGACGTATTCAGGATTCTGCACACCAACAAAAACAAATATTCTAAACCTGTGAAGCACAAGCTCATAAAATTGGAAATAACAGAGTAAGCTTAGCATTCAGGCTGCAGGTGATCACTCAGGAGAGCTGAGCACTTCTCAGAGTCAGCGCGTAATAAAAACACTTGCATTCCTGTTACCAAACATGAACACACACACACACACACACACGTATTGGTCACTAGACCACAGGAAGAATGCTTGAGACAAAATATCTTGCTGTAGATATGTGCAGGCTTATATTTGATCCCCCTGCACTGCTAAAAAAAAAGGGTACTGACTTCTGTTTGCAGGGTATTATTTAAGAATTAAGGTGCAGGGATGATTGTAAACACCATCAAGAAGTAGGGCTGGGAAATATGAAACAAACCACAGCAATGTTTTCCCTCGCCGAATGGTGATAGACAACATATCTCCATTTTGAAATGACATAAGGGTTGTCCCAATACCAGAAATTTAGCTTTGATATAATGCATAGACACAAAACTGACACACATTTGCCACCACAGCTGCAGAAAAAAAAGTCCTAAGCACCCAACTGGGGAAATAACATGCTTTTAAAATCAGGAATTGCTAATAAACTCCTACACTGTCTGAATTGTGTAAAACTGTTGGAAAATGTATCTTGTTTAGACCTTTTTCTGGCCTATGTAACTGACTTCAAGGCATTAGCTGAAAGTACAACATAGTAAAACTGGAGGCAAACATGACAAGCAGGCAGCACAGGACTCCACTGTATGTGTATTATACATAAGCCTATTGAAAAACATCCAAAAAGAGACAAGTTTGTTTTTCTTTGTTTGGACTGCCTTGGCCGGGATGATGGGAATTCAAGCTACTTTTTAAGATCTGATTCATTTGACACAGCTCAGGTATGAGAGCCAAATTTCTTCATTCAAAAATGTCTTTATTTGATAATATGCTGTTTGTAATGTCCACTAATCAACAGCAAGAATGAAAAAAAGGAAATGTCACTCAAACAGAAGTTAGATCCCGTCATGCACAGAAGGGTCAATTTTTTTGAAGCAGATCATCCGCAAACAGCACATTACCACCCACTCATCACTTTTCATCACCAATTGAGTCGTAACTTTAATCTTACCAGAAGCCTAGTTTGTTTACTAAATTGGACATCAGTGCTGCCTTTTATTTCCTATTATGTGACAAAATGAAGGGGAAAGGGTGTTCAAAAGTGATGCTAGCCTCTCTTAGCTTGCAATACATATCACACAGGGACAAACTGCTGAGGCTGGATAGGCACGAATGAAGCCCAGGTCATAACTGAAGACGTACTGGCGATGCATTTTGACTTTGTTTTGAATGTGGTCAAACTAGTACCAAAAAAGATGTTTAACCGAATTGAAGCAGTTAAATAGATAAGATTTTATTGATACCAATGCAATAACGATCCTGCTTATTAACCTGATTCCTTAATGATCCCACTAACGATTCCTGTTGTTTTTCTGTGTGAATACTGTTGGCCTAAATTAGGTTTTCTGTGGCAACAATGCAAAACACATGGCACTCCTGATAGTGATACTGTGCTACAATGATCAATCTTTCTGCAGGTTGATAGTGTTTCTACTTACTCAAAGCTTCTTTCGTTTAATGACCACTTTTTCCCACTTCCCGTCTTGATTTTTGTCTTTGTCATTATAATTTCTGCTGACTTTCTCTGATGAAAACAGGATGTCCCTGATTTTCAAAGAGGAAGGAATTGACAATGGAATTGTAAGGCAAAAAGACTAATGGTATTGATTCGTTAAGGCACTGGTTATCGATTCTCAACTGGAATTGGTTTTTGACTTTCATCCCTACTCAAAGCTAAAATTGAAGAGGTCATATTGTGTTGCTTTTTTCAGTTTTATATGTCCTTTTGTCTGTTTAACATGTCAGCATTAAGACTTCTCCATCTTCTCTTAATTGTGGTGCCACAAGCTCCCCTGAATCGACATACCAGTGTGACATCTTGCTGTTATTTTTTTGTCAGTGTTAGCCCACTGGTTCGCAGTACCTCACCCATTACATAGATTAGAATAAATAGAGAGATGTTGACAACATGGTGCTAAGCAGTGCTGGACTGGCCCATTATCACAAATCAAAGATAAACTAGTTTTGTTGCTGTGGTATAAAAGATGCATCAAAATCAATTACTTTTTTAATTAAATTATACTGTTGGTGATTAAAAATTCTATTGAAATTGAGTTTTTCGGGGGAAAAAACATTTAAAACAAAAAACACTGTCTTATTCTTTTTCTTTTAAAAAAGCCACTGCTTTTTCTTAAAAATTTAATTTATTTCTGAGCCCTACTTGCATGTAACACTGACCTAGCCGAGATCAAACAGCTCCCTTTACTCCTGACAAGAAACGGAAAGTCTTATAAAACTCCCTTTCTTCTTCTTCTGCTTGTCTCTGAAGCATCTCCTTCCTTTTAATCAGCTGCTTTATTCTCCCTCCAGTAAAAGCACTGTCTCTGATTTCTGTCCGCTCAGCTCTTCTCTCTTGGATGAAGTTTAAGCACAGGCAGAGAGAAATCAGGTGCCTGCATAGTAAAACTCCACTGTGTAGTTAATACTGTCCAACACTTTGTTATATCAGAATTAATGGTTACGATATCTGGCACGGAGCTTCACGATGACAAGAGCCACACTTTTTCCCTCTCTTTTCATATTTATTGCGTCTTTAACAGATGTGGAACAAGACAGCTGCTGAATTAAAGCTGGGGAAGTTACTCCCAGCATATAAAACCAAGAAGTAAACTGATAAAATGAACCAACTCGAGTATTTTACAACAAATAACTCCAGCTTAGAAGGTGGAATACGTCTAAAACACATGGTAAGGATTTCTGTAGTAACCAACACGGTTTTAATTGTGACCATACTTGTGAACAGGCATGGGTGGGAGATGGTTTTAGCAGGTCGAAGGGTGGGGGCTTTCGGGAATAAAGTATGACCTCAATCTTTACATGAACGTTCTGCATCTTTATTTCCTGCAACCAATGTGTCAGTCGCTACTAACATGTTCCAAATCCAAGACGTCTAAGGTTGTCAGGCCTGCTGGCCTCCTGTCTGTGACACACAAGTTTAACATGTGAATCATAGCCACACCAAAGCCAGAAGCTCTGAGTACAGTCAGGGTTAAATAGGCTGCTGGTCTGTGTTCTGACCTAAAAACAAGGTATTATTACAAGGGGTTGGGCAAAAAATCGAATTTAAATTGATTTTTTTGTTCAGCAACTGATTTTTTTTTCCAAATTTAAATGCTTCATTTTAGTCTGTGTTAATAATCCACTAGTAAATGCAGTCCAGGCTTTTGAAGAGAGAGTATAAACAGCTGGTTCAAATATATTGCTGAATAAATCATAAAAACGGACTCACGTGATGTGTATTTTTCCTGATATAGTCCGTACGCATCATCATTGTTCATCTTTTTCATTGGTGTTAAAAAAAAAAGCTAAAAAGCTAAAGATTGCAAAAATTGGCAATATCATAGAATCACAATTTAAATTGAATCAACACCTAAAAAACGTAAAAAATTGCTTTACTCAGCTAAATATTTAACAGCCCTATCAGGGGAGAGAGGCGGGAGCAGCGGACGTGGCGACAACAGGAAGTGACTGCATGCTTGAAAACAATGGTGGCTTCTGAAGCGCACTCAATAACTGTGTTTTGTTTTCAGAAATGGACTCAATGGTTTCTTTAAAAGAGAAGAAAAGAACATCATTTGAAGCTTGTTTTACCAAAAATAATGTTTTTGCTGTTCTCCTGACCGGGGATCACTGCTGGGAAACTGGGAGAAGTTTAACAGGAAAATTTAGTAGAGATAGTTAGTAGTTTAAGCTAACGGCTAACGGCCGTAGAGGCTAAGTGCTGTTCGCGGTTAGCCATAGTGGCTAACAACATAGTAGCCTGTATGTTTTAGAATAGATTTTTAAGGTTCTTTTACTAGTTTTTAAATCCCTGAAAGGTCTTGCTCCTTTTTATTTATCCAATCTGCTTTTACCCTATGAACCTAGTAGAGCCCTCAGGTCTTCAGGTAGTGGTCTTCTGATAGTACCCTAAGTTAGAACTAAAACATACGGTGAAGCATCATTTCAATACTACGGCCCTCGTCTGTGGATCAGTCCACCTGAAGACCTGAGAGCAGCACCTACTGTTCTACTTAATATATTTTATTCTTCCATTTAGTTCAGAATTATTATCTGTTAATTGATTTTCTTTTCACTTCAGTGCATTTTATCTCATTTTACCATATTACTACTATTTAAAATGCATTTTATTTACCTGTTTATTTTTATATTTGTATATTTTAATCTTATTTCTTATCAAGATTTTATTTCATTTCATTTATTTATTTATTCTCATCGTTTTTAATTATTATTTCAGTCTTACTTCCAGTGTTCCCTCATTTTTTAGTGAAAGATGCCGTTTCCTCAGTCCTCTTACTCTGTTTTCTGTTAGAATCTCTTCTTCATGTCTTTGTATATGTGTGTAAGTGAGTGCGTGTGCTGTATGTGGATTGCAAGGGTGGGGGTGAGGGAGGGGAGGGATGGGAGGGAGGGGAGGGTGGATGGGTCGTATTTTTCATTGTATTTAATTTTTTACCTTTGATTATTTTTATTTTATTTTCTTCATTTCTATGTGAAGCACTTTGTGCTACAAAATTTTGTATGAAAAGTGCTATACAAATAAAGTTTGATTGATTGATTGAACAGTAAGCCACTACGGCTAACGGCTGTTAACTGTTGTTAGCCGTTAGCTGGTACGCGAAGCCACTACATATGCTATGTCATACACAGCAGCGTTGCTTGATATGGATTGGCCTGTGATGAGTGTGACGAGCCGAACGATCACAAGCTGCAGTTGTTTTTGAAGTAAAAATACTTCCAATATGGAATTGTCCATCTGGCATGTCAGGTTACTATACAATACTACTGGAATATTAATTTCCCAGAAGGAGTCTTCCCAAGGGTTTTATAAATCTAATCTAATCTAAAATTCCAGGTTATAAGTCAGGTTTTACTGTGACCCTAAATGGAAGCTGCTCTTCCTGACTGCCACAACCTGTGACTGCTTGAATGATTTCTAAACATCATGGCATTTTGTTTTCCTGCTCTAGAATTATGGTGTTTGCTAAAAGCTGAATTTCACCATGTCATGGAACAGAAAATCCTTGTGACAGCACATCCTCTCAAGGGTAATTTGTAGTTCAGTCCCAGAAGTGAGTCGATCCAGTGAACCCTTAAAATCCTTTCTAGAACTCTCTGAAGTATCTTTTAAGAAACACCCCAATAAAACAGAATAAATGAGGAGATCCTTGAAATCTGTTGAAAAACTATTTCTTCTTCATTCATCACAAAGCCATGAAACGCCATAAATCATATCCCAAGAGAACTGTTAGCTCTCTTATGAGACACCACGAGAGAAAAAAAAGCTTTGAAATTATTGCTTCTGCTGATTTCTGCGAGGCTAAATGGCATTCCATGAGAAAAGAAATGGAATATGAAATTATCCAAAGATCAATAGAGAGAGATTTATTTTTCTGTGACATTTATGCCTTTGCTTCTTTTTTTAAAGAAGATAAAGTGGTCAAATATGAGACGGAGCCTTGATGGCAAACCCTAAACTTCATTTAAAAAGAGTCAATGACTGCTTCTGTGTGCCATCGTCTCTGGAAAGCAAACAAATTCTGTTAATTCATCAGATCAGCCGGGTCAAATCCAGCCTGATGGGAAGCATTCAGAACATGCCAGAGGAACTGGAGACATTGTTTGGAGGATGAAGTCGAGCTCAGGCCTCAGGGTTTTAATTATCCATAGAGACAATGTAGAAAGCAATAAGATTTGTGGCCTGTGGTGGGATAAAGATGATCCTACACGCATTAAGGACATGAGTTTCTGAAATCCTTACATACCAAACCTTGTTTGTAAAAATGCCACAAGTCTTACAACACAGACTGAGGGTTGTGAGGGAAATACTGTTCAAACATTTCATCAAAGTTCAGTGAATGGGAAAACTTTGTAAATGAGCCATGCAAAAGAACACAGAAAAAAAACTGCTTAAAGCAGGCATGATTTTAGCCAGCAAGTTTTCCACCAGCCCACAGGATTTTGTTGTTTTTTGCTCGTTTTTATTAAACAGGGATCCATCATTGAAATGTATTTTTAAGTGCTCAACTGCTTATTCCCACTCAGATGCTGTTGCTTTGTCTATTTCATTTGTCTATTCATGCTATACAATCATATGTGATATATGATTTGTATCAATCACCATGTGCACTACAAGTATTCTGTATTATTATTATTATTAATATTTATCTTTCCTATATTAAATTTGTATACAGTTTTTCATTGCACTGTCCTGTAGGATTTTAACTTGTATTGTCTATACTTTTAGCAACTATTTTATATTATGACTTTTTATACTTTTCTTCTTTTTTTTTCAACTTAACTATCCATTACACTGAAAAAGGAAAAGCGTAATCAATAAAGGGCATTCTGATACTAATTTCTCCTGTCCTGCCTTTTGTATCTCCCTTGTCGAAAAGTGCTACTGCCAACACTGTATTACTCTAGAGATGTAGGCAATTACTGGTAGTAGATGATATTTGGGTTAGTGATAAATAAGATTTTGCATTATAAAACATTAAGGAATGTTTTAACATGTTTTAAATGCTTAAATCAGGTTCATAAAAAAACTATACTTTGTATTTCTGTTGCTTTTGAGTGATGTTTCACAAAAGGAAAGTTGCACCTAAAAATGTCAAGTGGTGTAACTACAACAAAAAGAAAAATATTAAATATTTTATTCCACCTAGAGTGAATGCAAGTGTACTTATAAAACCGGTTTCTTAATTTTGATATATCATTTTTAAAAAGGAATTTATTGGGATTGTTTTCAAACACAGTTACATGCCTTTTCGCAAAATAGAGTAGAGCAAATACTGAAAACCTCTGGCATTTTCTAGATAACATTTGACAAACTTTGTATAAACTGATATAAGCATGTTAGTACATTGCAAAAGAGGATTATAACTTATTGGAAATGAGTTTTCCTATGAAAATATTGGTTACACCAATTGACAAAACCAGTTACACCTACTGAACATGTTACCCTTATGGAACAACAGGCTCTAAAATCAAGCATGACAGTCGACAAAGATAGCTTAAAAATATAAATATCTATATATGAAGGAAGGAACATTTCTGCCAATATTAACAGGCAATACAGTGGTCACATGTATCACCATACACACTGACTATATTTATCCCTTGTAAGGTCTGAAATATTGTCAGAATGTCTAAATGTATCACAATGCTTACATTACTGATTATCTGCACAGAAAAATCAACAGTATCATATTTAGAGAAGTCTCTGAGCCAAGGTCAGACAGTACACCGTTTGTGGTTGTTGACGTCAGACATCAGACGACCACAGAGCTAAGGCTGCACTGTGACTTGCCTGACAAGCATAACAGACGACAAGATAGAAGCTGACTGCACATATCAAATGAAGAGATGATGCTGGAAGAAGAACGGGTGACACTAAAAACAGTAAATAAACAACTATATTAAAGCTGAGGTATCTTTGGCTTCAACTGACCGAACAACCTGGTCCATGTGGCAGTAGAAAACATGCAACTTCAACAACTGTAAGACAACACGCAGCAATACTTGTAAACAGCTTCTATAACAAGCCACAGCAGTATGCCATAAGCTGCTGTTAGCCTCTAGAGATAATAGTGGCGTCCTCCAATAAACTACCTGTCCCATTCTTTTCCATAATCAACAACTGAAGCGCATTTAGAGCCAGTTGACACGATACCAAACCGGCAGAGAACAGAGTTTTCATCACATTTGCACCTTCTGTTAACACAAGAACAGTGCCCAAGTGCCTGAATCTGCCAACTTCAAAAACAGGGTCAGATCTGTTGATACCGATAATCAACTTTTTAGGCAAATATCTGCTGATACTATTGCTGGTCTGATAATATTGTGGGCAAACAGTTTTGGCCCTTGGCCCTACTCTACTCGGCCCTATTCGATTTGAAGCGTGTTTCCACTAGCCTGGTACCTCCTGAAACAAGCTATTTTTAGTACCTACTCCGCTCTGGTTCCAGGCGAACTGAGTCGATACTAAAAGATGACGTCACCGACTGCCGGCTACTGATTGGTCAGACAATGTCGTCATCGATGAGTCATGAGCGTGACAACCTAGCATGCTAGCAGTAGCTACCATTAGTTTACCCTCATATGTCTTTCTTTGCAGCTCGATCGCTCTCGTCCTCGGCTTCATTCTGTTGTATAGCTTCCAAAACTCTCCTGTGCTTCTCAAGGGGTATTTCTTCTTACCACCTGCAGCCTTCTTACACTTTCCTTTTTTACTCGGTTTGTGACAAAAAGCCACAGATTACTGCGTCGCGCTCAAAATGACATCACTGAAGTGCCGCTCAGCTGCCATTGGGCAGGTGCAGGGGCTAATGGAAAAGCAGCACAAGGCGAGTAGAGCAGAGCTGGGTAGAGTCGGGGAGAGTAGAGTAGAGTAGAGTAGAGTAGAGTAGGGCTAGTGGAAAAGGGACAAAAATCAACTTTTTAGACAAATATCTGCTGATACTATTGCTGGTCTGATAATATTGTGGGCAAACAGTTTGATGTATGATGCTACCTCAATCACTGAAGTGCCAAGGTAATGAATAAATAATGAACCATCAAGCCATTTCTAATCATATGTGATGTTTTCTGCATTATTTATTATCAATATGTCTTCAGACAATCCACAATGTTCCAAGTAAAAGAGCTGAAACACTGCCAAATATACAAAGTGAAGGAGATAACCACAGAACAAAAACAGCCAGAGAAAAAGAAAAATAATCCTGCCAGGTCTCATTATGAAATTACAGATATCAACTACCGAAAACTCATTTTGGATCTTGCTTATGCGCATTATCTTGACGTTATCTTTCTATTTTTGCCATGAAAATGAGCCAAGAGACCAGCAGAGAACTGCTCCAAACCGGAAAAAAAGAGAGGAAATATACTGATGTGAATTTCATTAGTTATTTCAACTATCAATAATGAATATGGTGTGGATGCTTGCTGCTGAAAACCCTCGCTGCGAAAATCATCTGAGGCCTGTCATCAAAATGTGCTGGTTTCATAACAAGGCTCTGTATCATCGCTGCTGTTCTCCATGTAAGAAAATGGTAGCATTTATTATTAACAGAGCTGTGAACAGACCGAAGCAGACGGTTTTTCTTTCCTGCGTACACTAATAAAGCCGAGGGTCCATTATGAGCGCGGTGAATGTTATGACAAAAGTTTGGCTGGAATAGAAATAGGTCCACAGTGAGCGCTGCCAGCATGAAGGATCGCAGAGAGTGCTCATTAGTGCTTTTTGGTCAACACATGAAGTATTAAAAGTGCAATCGCTGTGTGCACTCTCGCGCTCTGCAGCAGTGATGTGGCAGCTGACTCTCTCTCTTTTAATGACTCCTCCACTCTACATTCAGGGAGCACCACGGGGATCCTCACACTGATCACGGCACAATGTTCTTTTTAAGGTCTCAATGATGTTTAAGGGTTTACTGAGGCAATCGTGAGCAGGAGAAGAGTTTACATTTCACACCAGCACAACTACAGTCAGCCATACCTGCTTAATAACCAACATAATCGCAGGCTCATTTAGACCGAGTGAAACCAACAGAGCGAGAGCCTGACAGAGTTTTAAGATAACCTGCTGAACTCTTCCATCAATCAACAAAAGCTTCCACCAGACAAACAAAAACACCTCAGACCAGCTAACACACAGGGGCTGATATTGAGGGAGGTTACATTAGGGCTGGACAATATCTAGACTTCAGGCAAATTTTGCTGGACGATAATTGTCCAAAAAATTCTTGTTTTGAAACATCATTTTTTCATTAATGTAATTATATTATATGTTATGAAAGTGAGTACACCATATCAAAAGCAATAAACTTTAATTTCTTAAGAGTATTAAACTGTAATTGAAAGGTCAAGAGCTTTTTATTAAAATAAATTAAACAAACAATGTAATAAATTGAACAAAAAAAGAGGGAAAAAAAACAATTAAAATGAAATGGACTCTTTTTTGGGAAAAATTGCATGTAAATAAAAATAATTATACTAATCTAAAACAATAAAAAAAAAGACCCCGTCTCTGTAAAGAAAAAAAAACTCCAATAAAACACACACAACAATAAAAAAAATAAAAAATAAAATTGAGCATATACATTTCCGGAATTGTTTGTGACATGTACATTCTTCCAGTCAATTCGCACTGTCTGTAAAACTTTCGTAAAAATTTCCAGGTTTTCAACCGTATTGAAGGGCTGCATTTCTTTTGCAATGTAGCGAACGACCCTGTCTGTGAGTGCACACCATTTTGTGTTGTTTTTTTATATTTGTTTTGCCGACCAAACGCCTCAGTAAAAGCTGACTGTCAGGTTGAGACTCTGTTGCACCTCCCCTTCTTCATCGCCACTACATTCAAACAAATGCGACATATTGGCTCGTTGGTGTTCGTGGGCTCACACCTTGTTCATTCTGTTTAAAACCTAAAATATTCCCACACTTGGGCTGTGGCAGCCGGCTTAGGAACCATTGCTTATGTGCCATCATTCATATTATTGTTTGTTTCCTTGTTACTCCTTGGGACACTAATTCCAGCTCTCTGTGAGTGTACCCGCGAGCGGCCCCACCTCCCCAACAAAGATTGAATGAATAACAAATGCTCACTCCGCTATAAATGCACTAAATCCGCTGTAGAACCAACGCACCCAGGTGTTGAGAAAGTTGCACAGAGTGACCCATCTTCTCTTCCAGCTTGTTTGGTAGAAAGTAGGGCTGTAAAGTCCAAGATGACTGGTCGACTAATCGGTCGATGCGTGCTTAGTCGACCAAAATTCTGATTGGTCGACCAAATATGTCAATTTATTTTTTCCCCAGCAGTTCACTTCATCAGGAGAAACGTATCAAGTGAAATGGGGGTGTTTTCTGAGCAACCCCATCATGTCTCAGAACACCATTTTAATGTATTTATCGTTCATTTTAATATTTTTATTAACAGCATTTCAATATTCTAGTCTAATAAAAGCGTATTCGTTTTATAACTGCATGCGCTCTGCCCTCGTTGCAGCGGCGGGATCCCTCACCCTTACCCTGGATTTTATGCCTCATATAAACACCCAAATGCAATAACTACATCACAGAAGGAAATGACTATTTTATTTCTGAGGGTATGAGGCCCATTGGTGTCGTGGAAGGCCAAGAAAAACACTGGAACCTGGGTATTCAGTGCCGGCGCGCCAGACAATTATGCACGCCACGCAGTTAATAGATAAAGATAACAGATGTGTACGTCTCTTCGAATGGACCCCTATATGAGAGTGACTGCCCATCTCATTGATGAAGACTGGAAAGGAAAGAGTCTTGTGTTGAGAGAAAAAAAGGAGGAAGAACCATCGCTGCGCGACTATGAAGTTGGCGATGCCTTCAAAGTTCCAGCAGGAAAAGTGTCTGTTGTAGTGAACAACGTGGTTAATATGAAACTCTGTGTGGGAACACTAAAAGAGTCCCATGAATATTCAGGTTCCAATGTTTTTCTGGATATTCAGTGCCAGCACGCCGCACAATTATGCATGCACTAATGGCAAAATACGAGGGAGAAAAAAAGAAAAAGCTTCCAAGTTAATAGATAAAGATAACAGATGTGTGCGTCTCTTCAAATGTAGTCCTATATGACAGTGACTGCCCATTTCATTGATGAAGACAGGAAAGCAAAGAGTCTTGGGTTGAGAGAAAGAAAGGAGGGAAAGGGGCACGCACAGGGGAGCAACACGGAGCGGGGGGGTCGATTTTGGTCGATTTTGGTCGACAAATTGCTGTGTTTTAGTCGACCAACAATTTCTTTGGTTGATTACAGCCCTAGTAGAAAGAGAGGAGGAAAACAAACATGCATGCGCGTGTCAACTTATCCAAGCCGGCAAACTTACCGAGGACGTTTTATTGTGCGGTTATTTGATTTATTGATTATCATGACAGGCCTACTAAACTTAATCAATTCAAATGCTTTCTGCAGAAGATTTTAAAAAATGTATTTTTTTTCTTGACTTACTCCAATTGTAAGTTGTTGCGATGTCTTCAAATATAAATACTGAAAATTAACAGTTTTTATGATCGAAGGCCCTGGCAGGTTTTGAACAAGCAAAAGATTAGCCATTTTTTAATTGGATGAAATATTGGCCTGAGTGTTACATGCTAACATGTTGTGAAAATAGCTCAACTTTCAATGTTTATGTGGACAAACTACATAATGAACATTTCATGGCATACACTTTAACTTCAGGAGGAAAATTATGTTTGGATATGGAAGAAAGTTTGATAACATAAAGCAAAACTTTATTTATGTATTTTTTGTGTCACTTGGATGTTTAGGGGGTTTTTTTGTTTATAATTTTTTTCTGAGGGCAAAAATGGATTACAATTGCAATTGAGTGTTGGTGAAAAAATCAGCGATTTTAATTTTTGAGGCCATATAGCCCAGCCCTAGGTTATATGCACATTTCACGTTTTAGGTTATTGTCATTACAGCTGGACGATTCATGTTTTCTCCACTATGTCTCGGATAAAGTAGCCAATCAAATCACCAGTAAACCAAGAACAAAGATTTAGAAACTATAAAAATGTCTTATTAGGGATGGGTACAAAATTGACTGGTACCAGTTTAAACTTACTAGATTCCAAACTGAATCACAACACAGATTTTGTTCACTTCATTTAAGTAAGTCACAGCCAAAAATGCTCAACCTTCACTGATATATGATCAAAAAGCTGCCACATAACTCCCAAAGCTAAAGAAACAGACATTACAGGTAACACCAGCATCATCACTTGGATGTATAAACTGATTTAGCACCAGTAAATCAAAGAAAATAATTATAATTCACTTTAATAATTATCATAACGGCATTTTATACAATTTGAGCAGGAGCTATAGATTCCTGTCATTAATAACACTCCATCTTCATCTTGTAGCCAAACTCTGTCTTGGTTTTCCAACTATGTAGAGACAGACCTAACTACTGTTGGAGGCTTACATTGACTTTTCAAGGTTTCAATACTGCTTTCACACTAAAATTAGAGGGTCACCTGGGGTTTTTTCAACGTGGGTTAACCCGCTAACAAACGGCAAGTGACTCTTTTTGCATCAAACCGATGTCCTCACATTGATGACATCATCAGCACACCGAAACACGGCCAAGTAAACAATGGAAAGGAGCATAGAGGCTGTGGACACAGTTTTCTGTATTTTATACATTTGTCTCTCTTTAAAAATGTACAAACTCGGAGCTGATGCTACAAAGGTGGATGGAATTTGTTGCTGAGATGGCAAAGAGTCACGAAAGTTAAAGATGGAGGGGGCGAAGTGTGATATTATGCCATTACGCTGATGTCATGCGTAAAATAGTGGATCGTGTGAAGTTCTCACTGAAGCCAATAAGCACAAGTTTTCACACCTATCAGTGTCGATAATCAGCGTTTTAGGTGATTATCTCCTTATACCAATTTTGGTACGATTAAACCACCCATCCACAAATACAACACGAACCAGAATTTTCATTAATGGGGTGGGACTGCATTAAATGGAAACTTTTTTTGAGGAGTGTACACACAGACTAGCACGAGTGTAGTAGAATGCTTTTGATTTGTCCCATAAATTCATTGCAACTGTATGCTAGATGAAGTCTTAGGACTTGCATTGTCATTGGATGCATTAACAAAAAGTTAAAAAGAGAACAATGGCAGGTCGGGGTGGAAAAAATAATGAAGAAGGTGAAATTTTCTTTGTATTTATATATTTGTAATGTTTTAAAACCGAAGACAGACTCCTGCACACTGTCTTACTTGCAAGAAATTTATTTATTTGCAATGTTTCCGTCTCAGACCGTCATCCAGAAAAACGGTTTACTTGATGAAGGTGTGCGGGAGTCTATCTTCACATTTCAATTGACTTTTTTTCCTCCTACAAACCTGTCTCTTAAATTAGATGTGATAAGTACTATCATAATCAATGTTTTAAAACTGCAGTATACAATTTTGTAATAATTGTTCTGAATACGCTTTAATACGGAAGAGTATTAGGGCCATATCAGATGGAAAATTAATTTTCAGCAGGTCGAGATAAAAGTTGAATAACCTTGAAATATCTACAATAAATATGAAATCCAATTTGAAAAGTTGACAAAATGTATTTCAACTTTATTCTTGACATTCCACCTTTTTTTCTTTATATTTCAACATTTTTCCTCAATGTTTTGCTTTTATCACAAAATTGTATTTCAACTTTATTTTGTCATGTCAACTTTATTCTCGCCATTTCAACTTTAACCTCGAAATTTCTACTTTAATCTCGACATCCCACAGTACTTTTTCCATCTAACATGGCCCTTATACTCTTCTGTACTATAAAAAGTAGGGGTTGGAGGAAAAATCATTTCATACAGGTATCTGGATTTTTTGTTTGACAATTTTTAAATAGATTGTTTTGTTCAAAAATCGTTTTTTTTCCAATTTCAAACACTTCATTTCAGTCTGTGTTAATAAGTCACTTTTAAATGTGGTCCAGGCTTTTGAAGAAAGAGTACAAACAGCTGGTGAAAATATATTGCTGAACAAATCCTAAAAACGGACTCACATGTGATGAGTATGTTTCCTGATATAGTTTGTAGGCATTATCATTGTTCATCTTTTTCGCTGGTGTTAAAAAAGCTACCTAAATATTGCAAAAATAGGCAATATTGTAGAATCGCAATTTAAATCGAATCAGCACCTAAAAAATTGTAAAAAATCGAATCGGGAGAAAAGCGTATCATCTCAGGCCTAATAAAAACCAATAAGGCATTATTCAAAAAATGTTTAGAATACTTTAAAATTAAAGCTGACTCGTAAAATAATCTCACGAGTTTAAAAAAAACTGCTTTGTTATTGATTTTTTACTTCCTGTAGCTGCCTGTGCATTGTAGGGCAATATCACACTCTGGGGTGAGACGTTATACTGTATATCATCACAGCTGTGATTATCTTTGGCGCGAGGACACATCTGAGACCGTGACGATGATAATCATAACAACATAGCTCAACATGCAGTGTGGGATTGCTTAACAGTTAACAGAGCTGCTAAAAGACATGGCAAATGTCTTCAGGGGTTTATACATATGATGTATCAACACGATAATAAATCTGACACATAACAGTACAATGAGAAAGTAAAAGTGTGCCATAAATTTACGATAACGGCTGGCAACGTGCCCTCAAAAAGCGTGTTCATGTCAGTGCTGTGCCAAAAGGTAAATATCTCGCTCCATTTCCCGTTGAGACTTCGTAATATTTAGTTTAAGACACTTTTAATAAGCTTAAGTGGTTTTAATCCCCCATAGGTGAGAGTGGAAGCTAACCGGGATGGTGTGTCCAAGCCAGCCGTTAGGAGCTTTTCAAGGAAGTGACAAGAAACAGCCAACAACACAAGGCTTAATGTAGGCTGAAAACGCGTCTGTTAACACAAACTATCAACAAAGTAACAAAGTAAAAGTCGTCCTGAGTGTCTATAGCAGCTACTTAGTCTGAAGCGGAGGCCCCACAACACAGGAAACAGCGCTACAACTAGGCGCGCCTCTAACAATTCCCAATCCACACATACACAATCCTTCCCTCACAATGGACACATTCCTTGTTTTGCGTTACATGCAAACGAGCAGGAAAACTCCAAATATTTGCATAATCACAGTTTTGGGGAAATTCAACCCTCACATATCACCTACAGCCATGTGAGAAACACTTAAGCCGGCCGCTTCATGGTCTAAATCCTTCCCAAACTTGTTCAATCTCGGCACACATCAGAGAGAGCTAGGAGCTAACGATAGAGCATGTAAGTTTAGTTACGTACCAACTCCATACTTTTCCTTCTTCGTGGGCACCCAGCGAGACATTATCCGAATACAGGCGTCCCCGAGTTCACGTTAATCCGTTCAGAGGAGGTCTCGGAGTGACCTGTTGGCGTTAAAGTGAACTTTTATTCAGTTTTCTGTGAGCTTTGGGACACTGCTCCGAGCAGCCATTTTCCATCAGTGACAGGACGCTCCGCAAGGGGGAGGAAGGGTACACAACTTTTCTCTGTAGGCGTTCAGACCGAGAAGCAGGTCCTGCTGGACTTTCAGGGGGTTAGACTGAGACTGAACAGGCACAAAAATGATGTTAAGTAGTCTGTATGTTTTTCTGTGGAAGAAGAAATCGTTAAATATGACTTGGGCGATTCCGCCAAAAGAGTGAAATTTCTGTCCCCAGCATATTATTGTATATTAAATGTATAAACACAAGTAAAAATATATTACAAATTATATTTTATTATTATACTAAACACCATTCACATTAATATTAGTAGAAATTACATATATGTATATATTTTTAATATTTTAAAATGGCATCCAAAACACTCATACATAGCATTTCTTGCCTGTCCCCACAGCCAAACGCTACATTTTACTACAGTGCATCATGAACAAAACCCTTACAAAGCAAATTTTCTTTTGCGTTTAAGTGTGACTCCATATTCTATCTACACTTTTAAAACAAAAGTTTTACCAAAAAGTCATTATATTTTGGTTAAAATTCACATTTTAGTGCTGTCCCCAGGTTTTCACTCATTGCTGTTACCCAAACACATTCCTCTCTTTAAAGGAGACATTTAATGCTTACATATATTATAATAAATTTGAAAACAAGACCTTTCACCCCCTTAATTTTCAAAAAATGACATATTGTATTTTCTGATATCCTAGAACGAGATTTGATGCCTCTGAAAATAGGTCATTGCGAGATGTCCGCGAGATTTAAATCATCGTGACGACACGAGGTACCTTTCTTTTTATTGGAGTAATCTGATAAAACACTTCCTCCTCTGTGATGTCCGTTAGCCACAAAACTGTCACCGAGGAACACATCCACCAGCTGCAGTATATAGATCCCTAGCTCACACTCACTCATTACCAGCTCTGGCCTGAAGGGGGACTCAATATGCGGTCGCTGCTTTGAGCCTGCTGGAAAATACAGTAGAAGAAGAAGGACAGGCTGGCTCTACCCCCGATAGAACTGACCAATCAGAGCACAAAGGGCTGTGACGTTGCGAGGCAACTGTAGGTCATCCTGAGATCCTCGTGTTTCAACGAGCGCTTGATAATGGCCTAAAATGAGGATTTTGAAAACGCAATTGTGGGGCAATGAAGGAACTAAATGTCTTGTACTGAGGGCAGAAATGCTTTACAGGCATCCTAGTCTGGCATAGTGAAAAGGAGAAACAAGCATGATATGTCTCCTTTAAAATTTTGGAACATTCCACCAGTGACATGTTCTGCAGGAATTGACATCAGTTAGGTCTTCTGCGAGTCACGGGAAGACCAAAAGTAAGTTATCTCTTTTATTTTTCCTTAAATTTAATGATATATTAGCTGTTTTAGAGATGGTCAATCTAAAAACTCAGTCCTGTTACCTAAGTTATCTCTAAGACAACATTTGTTGATATCAAAAGTAAAATATTCAGTTTAATCTTAAGAATTTGCTCCATGTGCTCAAGCTACTAGCATAGATGCTAAGTGGCTAGATTTCACACAATTGCTAATTTTATGCTAAAAACTTATTGCTGTTACCCTCATTGCTGTTACTCAAGTAAAGAGTAACAGTAAAAAAAAGTCATTTTTTCTCATAAATATTAGTATTTTCATCATGTAACCAGCCATTTCTTCTAAATTAACTCTTTTTCTAGGGGAAAACATTGTGTGTGGTTGATATTCTTATTATAATTTTACTTATTCATGGTTTTAAAATGGCATTTGAGTTTTGGTAACAGCAGAGAAAAAATTGCAATGATAATAAACTGTCGAAAGTTGCAATAAATGAAATAAAGTAGCCTGAGATTGACGAGTACTCATTTTGAATGAGTAAATGTGTATATTACTAAATTCTATTTTGAAATTGAATGAAAAATGAAGTTTAATTTTGAAGAGTTTTGACAAGCAAATTTCACTCTTTTGGCGGAATGACCCACTTATATCTGCAATACAAAGAAGCAAACATCACCCAGCTTCCTGCAGCTCTATAATGTCGCCTAGAAATATGTTTGCACAAACACAAACTGACAAAAACTAATATTTGTTTATCTTTTTAGTGTTAAAGTCTGAATATGAGGAGTTAACATGAACAGAAACGAGCTGAAGATCCTAAATTTGCATCAGGGCTAATTTTTCTGTCAGTGTAGTGGTAAAAAGAGAATATTTTGCTTAATTCTAAGTTAAGACTTAAGGTTAAGTTAGTTGAATAAAGACCAAGGTATGTTTTATCAGTCTGTGTCCTGGGTGTAAAAGACACAAGCAGACTCAAGAAATCAAGCTGTTTTTCTGTTTTGTGCAAAAAACAAAAAAACAGGAAACGGCTCGTTTTTTCGTTTTTGTGTTTTGCGCAAAAAGAAACAAAAAACGAGAAACGGCCCGTTCTTTGTTTTTTTCGTTTTCACACAAAAAAATGAAAATTCCACTCAGTATATAATATTGGACCAAGGTACCTTTTAACCGTTTGTTTTCTGGGAATAACCGACACAATCAGAAACAAAGAAACAAGTCTTTATTTTGTTTTTTCATTTTTGGGACAAAAACAAAAAACAAAAAAACCGTTTGTTTTTTTGTTTTTTTTGTTTTTGGCCCAAAAATTAAAAAACAGAAATTCAGCTCAATTTCTTGGACGCAGAAACGGTCAGGGGACAAAAGTATAATCCGTTTTTCTGTCAATACCAATGAACAGAAAAAGCGAAAATGGAGCCTTTTTTCCTTTTTTCGTTTTCTAACAAAAATGAAAAAACGTTTTTTTTCGTTTTTGAATTGAAAAAGGAAAAACGAACACACAACACAATCAAATTACGGCCGAATTTCATTTTTTTGATTTTCCTTTTTCGTTTTTTTGTGACAGGTCTCAAAACGAAGAAACGGAAGAGCGCGATCATAGGTGAACTGGACTCCCTACCAAAATAAAAGCCTTCCTGATAAATGGGTAATAAAAGATAAATTACGTTAAATGGCACTTTTATTTTTGTACAGTGTTAATTATATACACTACTATGATAATCTTAGTAATAATAATAATAATAATATCCATTAGAGACAGTAAGAGACATTTAATGCGTGGAAACGAGATCGTTAATGCTTGGCTACGAGTCAGTTCACCTTAGTGAAAAGTGTTGATGATATGGCTTTTGATTATGAAATACGTGTGTCATTTTAACTTCGTGACATGCCAGCTGCATGGCGTGTGCTGATGGGTGACATTAACGTACCCTGGGACTGATAACAACCAACTAGCTACCTGACAAGATCGCGGGTACAAGCAGCCGAAATTAACTTCCTCCGCAGGATGGGTGAGCTTTTTCACAGAGATGGGGTGAGAAGCTCAGTCGTCCGGGAAGATCTTGGAGTAGAACCGATGCTCATCCACACTGTTCTCCTCGTGGCTCGAACAGAACGTTTTCTCCCTTTTGCCCAGTAGATGGCAGTATGAGCCAATTCATAAGAATATCCAGGACTCAAACAATGCATTAGCAACGCAACATTAAAACATCAAGACATTTAAGTGCATGCATGTCTACCTACACCCGACCCTGCATACTCTGTCTGTACACGTGCCGTCTTGCAATATCAATTAGGTCTTTAATTCCGTTTTGAAAACAGGTTGGCTCATTGTTGACAGCATGGTCAAAGAGTTCAGAAATGTCGGAGTACTGCTGTGCAAATTTGTGTTCAGCTGCTGTCTGGTGCTCAACTGTGGAGAATGGGTTTCTCCCAAAGAGTGACAACTGTGTCAGAGGAGACCCCACTTCCTGGTGGTAAGAGTGTGCAGCTTCTGCAGCCTCTGGCAAACACTCTGCCGGTCGCTTCTTTGGGCATCCACCCAGACTCAGTTGATTTGGGACACCCTTGCCTAAAATAAGCAAATCAAAACACAAATCAGGGGCGAAGGTTTGGGTAATTAACTTATCACCATCATGCATATCAATCCACCTTGTCCTGTAATCCTCAGGAGTCCTTGGAATCTTTTTCAAGTGAGATGTTAGTACACTTCAAAAATATATCTATATAAAAGTATTCAGTTAACTTTTATGTTCTTCTTATAGATTACACTTAATTATACTTAGTTATACAGAAAAGTATAAAGTCTAAGGCCTGCACTTCCTCATTCCTCCTATTCATGAATACAGTGGTCAGGCTGTCATAGAAGTCCATCGTCTATGCAGAAGAAAGCTGGAGACATTTTCAGGTTTGTTTAATTGAATATAAAAGAGCAGTATGTCTTAGCCTAATTCACGATATGACACGAAGTCTGTTTAGACTGAAATTACCAAACAAAGCCAACCATGAGTCAGGGAGCCGTTCAAATAGGGATGTTGAAAATCATCTGAGAAACATTATGGGAGAAATGGAATTATCATGAAGCGCATGTAGATTATGATATGCTGCTGTAAATGTTATCTGTAGTTTCTTAATCCCAAAAAGGCTTCTGCCAAAGTCTGGGCATTATGGAGAAAAATCAAGTATATGGATATGAAGCCCAGACACTTGTGTGGACTACTCCATAGGATATGGTCAACAGTTTTACTCAGTTTTGTTTCCATTGTGTTCCTGTGTTTGCCGCACTTAGGAGCAACCCACCAGTAACATGTTGAGGCCTTTTGCATAACAGCGCAACCCTTTGTTTTTTGGAAATACTGACCCTCCCCAGTTCTTGTGAGAAAAATATGAAACTTTGTGCCCAAGTCTGATTCTCAACATGTTGGTGAAATATTAGGTTATCTGTCATCTTGGGTCAACAGTCGAATTTTGGCCATTCAATCATGGCCAAGCCACACCCGCCCTCAGGTCTGCACTTCCTCATTCCTCCTATTCATGAATACAGTGGTCATTGAAAATAATCTGAGAAACATTATGAGTCAAATGAAAGTATCATGAAGCAGTTATGGATGAATGTGATATGAATGTGACACAAAGTCTGTAAGACTGATAATAGCAAGCAAGGCCAACTACGAGTCAGGGGTGTGTTGCTCTCTGCCAGACACTTCACCTGAGGAGCCATTGCAGAAGGGATGTTGAAGGTAATCTGAAAAATATTGACTGAATCTCAATCTCCTCCCCAAAACCTGAGCCCTCATTGACTCATGTGACTCCACCTGGAAAGTGATTGAGTGCATGAGGCTGCAAGGGCTTCAAGTGCT
The DNA here is from genome assembly GCA_036419115.1 of Scarus forsteni. Lineage (NCBI taxonomy): Eukaryota > Metazoa > Chordata > Actinopteri > Labriformes > Labridae > Scarus > Scarus forsteni. Next base: position 6,651,679 of record JAZDUH010000263.1, read on the forward strand.
CTCTATACACTGTAAAAAATTACCAGGATTTCACAATATTCAACTGTATTTTCTCACAGTAAATTGCTGTATTAAAACTTTACAGGACTAAACTTTAATGTTTACAATATAAGACTGTAATTTCAATATTTACAATAAAAACAGTGTTACTACAGTCAACTGCTGTGATATTTGCCGTTTCAACTATTGCCAGGATTTTACTGCATTTTATTACATTATTTCACCACAAAATACTGTATTAAGACTTTCCACCGCAAAAACACAGCAAATTCCATGAACCACACTGAATTGTGGGACCTGCCGCGGATTTTCAACATTGTCACGATTGATGCCACCAAGAAAAGGAAGATAGTTCTATGTATTCTGTCAAGGTAATTTACCCTGTTTTCCACCTTTGCTTTCATTACATATCGTCATTTTGAACGAGTGTGATGATCACCATATTAATTCCTCTTTTCTCTGACACTTTTTATTTCAACACAGTCAGTGCTCTTCCTGTGGATAGCCTTGTGACCAACCACACCGAGTGATTTGATTTACAGTTGCTTCTTCAGTATCAAACCAGAAACGGGCTCCAAGGCAAAGATATATATATATCTATATATATATATATATATATATAGATATATATATATATATATATATATATATATATATATATATATATATATATATATATATATATATATATATATATATATATATCTATATATATATATATATATATATAGATATATATATATATATATAGTGATTTTTATTATTATTTTAATACAAAATTAGATGCTACTATAGCACATTTTAGCCTTTTTTAAGGACTAACTTCCCCACAGACTTCTTCACTAAAAACTTGGTCTTCATATTTCATACAAAGTTAGGCACAAGTTTGCCTCTTTTTTAAACAAAATTTGTGTAATATAAGACCTAACTTTTTCATGGACTTACAAGAACAAAGTGACACATGAGTTTTTTCTTTGATGGCCCTCGATCTAATGTTGGGTCCCTAAACTGGCCCTCAGTCATTCAAGCTTTGAGAACCCTGTAAAAATGTTTATAACTCTGTAGGAGTTTATTTTATTCAATATAATGCAGTAAAAGGTATTCTGTTGTTCACATTTTTATTCATACTGGATTGACCAAAAAAAGGCATGTCTGCCATGTTTGTGGAATTCAGTGAATTCTCAGGAGTCTGCTCTCCCCCTCCCTCTCAGACTCTCTCTCTCTCTGCTCATGCTGCAGGGGCGGAGTTTCTCTGTTCTGCAACCTGCACACCTGCCTCCCATCATCTCATCAACTCCCCTATTTAAGATGGCCCTGTGAAGAACTTGGATCAGGAGTATTGCACTCGGCTGAAATGGGCTTCCTTCACAGGGTGGCTGGGCTCTCCCTTAGAGATAGGGTAAGAAGTTCGGTCATTCGGGAGGGGCTCGGAGTAGAGCCGCTGCTCCTACGCATTGAGACGAGCCAGATGAGGTGGCTCGGGCATCTGGTCAGGATGCCTCCTGGACGCCTCCCTGGTGAGGTGTTCCAGGCACGTCCCACCAGTAGGCAGCGCCGTGGAAAGCCTCGGCATCCCCCGGGAAGAGCTGGACAAGGTGGCCGGGGAGAGGGAAGTCTGGGCTTTCCTGCCTAGGCTGCTGCCCCCATGACTGTAGATTTACAATATCTTACAGTGTGAGTTAAATTGTACATTTACAGTAAATTACTGGTTAATTGCAAAACTTGTACAGTAATTCATTGTGAATATCTTCACAGCAATTTACTGTCCACGGCTAAACACTGCTGTGTTACAGTAATTCCTTGGGCATGGCAACTGTGAATTTACCGTAAAGTGCTGTTGTTTCAATGTAAACTACTGTGAATTAATTACAGTAAATTGCTGTGAAAATATTTACAGCGACTTGCTGTGAAAGTAATGCAATTATTAACCAGTAACTTACCGTAATTTTAGAGTGAAATTTTTTTACAGTGTACCCTCTGAAAAGGGCTCTCATCCACCTTGTTGACCAGGAGCAAATTCACATGGAGGACAACTTGGCAGGTAGCTGAGATTGCACTTGAACGGATGGTGCAGTCCTGGAATGCACACAGGATCCAAGGTTAGCATACCACTTTTTAAAATTCTCTTTAAGCCTGCTATGTACCTCTATGCATTATGTTTTTCATTGTGAATATGTCTGTTGCTAATTTTATCCACTTTTTTCAACACAGGGTAGATTGAAATGTTTAAATGTGGTATGTTCAGATAGATGCCTCCAGATTATTGTGTGAAGTTACAAGGCAGAGATGTACGTTATCATATTGCTGTTGATATGACACTACAATAAAACCTGTGTTGCACTGTCATGCTTCACATATGGTAACTGTTATGGCAGAGCTTGCAATGTATCACCAGGATGAGAATGAGCTCAGCAGCTAACTCTTGCACATTTACATTGATGTCTCTGATATATGAGTTGATCTATCTCGCTCCAACAGTGGCATGTGACCATACAAGTTTGGTAGTCATGTTTGACACCCCTAGGCCTTATTTTTAAACCATACCTTGCCATTATTAAGAAGAGCAGACATAACCTAATATTTGGTAAAGATGTAAGGTCCGATATAGTCCATCTTATCCACAAGATGCTATGTTAAACATGATGGAGTACTATCTCAAAGAAGCAAATATATGAACAGTCATTTATAGGCTACTCTATAAAAGAGTTAGCACAACTACAAGCCAAGTAGTAGCGATCAATCATTTGAAATATTTTGACCTAGATATATTAAACTAATTAAGTTTTTTCCATGTACTGAACATTGAAGCCAAATATACTTAGACTTTATACTTTTTTGTATAACTAAGTATAATTAAGTGTAATCTAAAAAACCTTCCCTCTGATTTGTGTTTTGATTTGCTTATTTTAGGCAAGGGTGTCCCAAATCAACTGAGTCTGGGTGGATGCCCAAAGAAGCGACCGGCAGAGTGTTTGCCAGAGGCTGCAGAAGCTGCACACTCTTACCACCAGGAAGTGGGGTCTCCTCTGACACAGGTGTCACTCTTCGGGAGAAACCCATTCTCCACAGTTGAGCACCAGACAGCAGCTGAACACAAATTTGCACAGCAGTACTCTGACATTTCTGAACTCTTTGACCATACTGTCAACAATGAGCCAACCTGTTTTCAAAACGGAATTAAAGACCTAATTGATATTGCAAGACGGCATGTGTAAAGACAGAGTATGCAGGGTCGGGTGTAGGTAGACATGCATGCACTTAAATGTCTTGATGTTTTAATGTTGCGTTGCTAATGCATTGTTTTGACAACTGGGCATTTTTTGTACATATTTGACTTTATCTTTGTGAATAACAGGCTCTGTTGATATATTGGCATGAATTTTGCCAAGGATGTGTATTTGGATTTGGATAATTCAGGGGGAAAAACACTTCTATGTCTTTACTGCACTGTCTACACAAAATAGCTACACTGAGTTTGCTATGGATTTTTTTTGTGTCATTCACTCACATTAAAAACACATTTTTTTAATGCACTGCCATTGCAGTTTGATTTTGATTTCTTTTCTTTTTTTTGGCTTGGTGTTTACATCCCTTCAAATTTGTACTTTTTGTTGTTTTATTGTTTCTAGCAGATTGTGCCATCTTCCCATGTACCATCTACAGTATCTGTCAAACACCAACAAGCTTCTGTTTACCATATATACTGTATATTGTTACACACTGCCCAACAATTCTGTAAATATGTTGAACTAAAATTATTTGGGTGTGTTTTAGGGATGTCATAGTGTGGTGTGCATGTGTGTGTCGAGGAATTAGTGTGTGTGTGTGTGTGTGTGAGAGAGAGAGAGAGAGGGAGTCTGAGTTAATAATGTTCAAGCAAAAGCTTGCTTCCACTGCAAAATTTCTCTTGGCTTTTGCTTTTTTCTTTTCTTGAATGTGTTTGGAAGTTACTTTTAATGATGTTAACTGGACCTTATAAATTCATATATATATATATATATATATATATTTTTTTTTTTTTTTTTTTTTTGTTTGCAACATGACGTCTTCAATTCTATACAAGAAATGTGTACTTATATTCCACATCTCCGATTTGACTGTCATGTCCATAAGACCATGTTGGTAATTAATGTTTTCATTTAAACATATTATCTCTTGGGACAGGGGTTCCCAAACTTTTTCATGTCAAGGACACCCACAATAGATGCACAATAGGCCATGGACCCCTAATTCAGATGATTTTGTCTTAAAGGCAGTGTGGTTCCCAACCTGGAGGTCAGGACCCTCACAAGGGGTCACTGGATTAATGAAAAGGGTTCAAGAGATAATAGGACAGGATAGAATACAGGTATAATACACATTTTGCACAGACTTTTTTCCCAAGCTTTTGTCTCATTTTTGCTTTATGTCTTACCTTCTCAAGCCTCTAAAAGTTATTCAAAGAAAACGAAATAAGTCTTTGCAGCACTGCCAGGTAAGTCATTAGAATATTACTCAGCAACTATTTTGATAAAGGAATAATTGTTTTAGTCTGAGCTTTTGGCTTCTCAGATGTGATGAATTGCTTTTCTTTATGAAACATGCTGATGACATGAATATCTTTGAGTTTTGAGCTGGTAGTCTGAGTAAACCAGATATTTTATCAACAAGTGCTGTTTTTTTTCATTATTTGCACTGGTCCGCACACCCTATAAAATATTCAAACGGAAAGTAACATACTTGAGTAAATTATTAAGCAGGTACATTTTACTTTTACTTAAGTAGGTTTCCTAAATCGTCGTTTTACTTCTACTTCAGGTACTTTTACTTGAGTCGCCTACAGATTTTCAGTGCTCTACCCTCACATGCAGCATTTTGTAGGCTACATGTAGAATTGTGTTCTATATAACCTTTATTCATTTGTACACTTCTTTTCATTTGCTAATATCTTTCTCACATTATGTGTATATTTTTACTAAATTGTTTCCATTTTGTTCCTCTCTTATTTTTGTATCTGCTCTTTATTAATGCTTGCTGCTGTAACACAATATAATGTCACACAGTGCGACATCTGCTGGTCATTTTTGTAACTAGTTTTGGCGTCTTTGCTGTGGGATATTATGGAGATGTGAGGCATTTGTTTTTCCAATGACTAGTGCAGTGCCCGTTGACAGACTGTCATAGTACATCCTGCCGAAGTGTTTTCATCTTCAAAATAGACATAATGCATTATGGTCACTCAGCTGCATGAACAGGCAACAGCTGAAATAAAAAGTTGTTGCATTATCTGATCCAAGCAGTCAGGGATAAAACAAAGGGTTAAATGCTGATTTATCACGCCAGAGTCCCCCAAACGCTCCTTTTAATACAGTGGGAAGTCGCTGTTTAATTCTGCTGTATGCGCAGTGCAGCAAACTTAAATATTAGAAAAATAGAAAAATGTCACAAAGACAAATTGCTGTCATAATTTTAAAAAGGCTACGGTAGTCAATAATGATCAATTGTTAAAAGCTAAAGTGTGTGCTGTCTATCACAGTAGTAGTGTCTATTTGACCACATTTACAGTACATTTTGTGTCGACAGTGTCAAACGGAAGAACTTGTATTTTGAAGAGTACAGTGTCAAACGGAAGAACTTGTATTTTGAAGAGTATAGTGTCAAACGGAAGAACTTTTATTTTGAAGAGTACAGTGTCAAACTGAAGAACTTTTATTTTGAAGAGTAGAGTGAAAGGAAGCACACTCGCCAATCAGAGAGCCCGCCCACCAATGAAACGAAACATGGAGTGGTAAGTTTGTTTTTGGTTATAGAAAAGAAAACAAGGAATTGAGCTGAATTTATGTTTATTTGTTTTGTTGCCAAAAACGAAAAAAACAAACCGTTTTTCTGTTTTTCGTTTTTTGGCCAAAAATGAAAAAAAGAAAAACAGACTTGTTTCTGCGTTCGAGAAATTGAGCTGAATTTCTGTTTTTTCGTTTTTGGGCCAAAAACAAAAAAACAAAAAAAAAACCCAGTTTTTTTGTTTTTTGTTTTTGGCCCAAAAAACGAAAAAACGAAATAAAGACTTGTTTTTTTGTTTCTGATTGTGTCGGTTATCCCCAGAAAACAAACAGTTTAAAAGTAGCCTACCTTGGTCCTCCAAAGTTCTTGTGTTCAAATTCTGAATCTTTGCGCACAAGTCTGGTTCTCAACATGTTGGTGAAATATTAGGTAACTAGAAAGCACTCGGAGAGCGCAGACCTCTGCCAATCCTCCTCAGTCCTCAGCCATATTGTCATTTTGACCAAAAATATTACTCCTACCTTTATTTCATGTAAATATTTAGGTTCCTTGACCATGAAAACATACCATTAGCAATTGGATTCGTAGTGATATCTATTTTAGTTCAGTAGTTATTCACAGAAATCACATTTTTTTGCCATGGCAGCCAGAACTGATCCGGTTCAACACCAAAATCGAATCAGTTCTTCCTTTTCCCATGCTGAACATTTCCTGAAAATTTCATCCAAATCCGTCCATGACTTTTTGAGTTATGTTGTTCACAGACGGACGGACGGACGGACTGACGAAAGGACGGACGGACAGACGGACAAACTCCCAAAAACATAACCTCCTTGGCGGAGGTAATAAACACAAAAATGGAAAAACAAGCCGTTTCCATTTTTTTTTCTTTTTTTTTTGCACAAAACGGAAAAATGGAAAAACAGCTTGATTTCTTGTTTCTGCTTGTGTCTTTTATACCCAGAAAACAGAATTCTTTAGTAGATTTAACCCCTCAAACAAAATTAAAACTAATGTTTGTTCAACTGTTCAGTACGGAGCCCCCCTGGTGACATTGGATAGAATTTAAATAATGCGTGGCCACGAGGAAGTAAGGCGAGGCCACGAGATAGTAATGCGTGGCCACGACATAGTTAATGCGTGGCCACGACATAGTTAATGCGTGGCCACGACATAAATAATGCGTGGCCACGACAAAATTCACCTTTAGTATTGAGATCATATATATATATATATATATATATATATATATATATATATATATATATGCACATATATATGCATATATACATATATATGCATATATACATATATATGCATATATACATATACATATACACATATATAAAATATATGTATATGAGAATTACAAATATTTGTCGCTCATAAAAATGAGCCTCAAATGACTGATTTTGAAATGCTCGCAATCAATAATGCTGCAGTCAATTGTCTAGAAATAAGCACAGAGGTACCTGAGACAGGACTTTACAATATTCTGTTGGACTTAAGAGATCATAGTACTATTTAGATTTTTTATGATGTTTAAATATTTGCCGTTCATAAAAATGGGCCTCAAATGCCTGGTTTCAATGTGATTTTAATCAATATTGTTGTGCCACTGAACGCACCACCGTCATGCCTCTGTAACCTTTTGCCTACCGTAACATTTGGGCAAAGTGCGCAACAGAATCACGCAAGCACGGATTATGTGACCGCAGTCATTTAGAGCAGCCGAATTAAGTGTCTCTTGCTAAGAATTACTCCAATGCTAATTGTAAGTGATTTAAGAATGTCATTGTAGTTCATTCCCAAATTAAAATAATGAGAAATGTATTCAAAGTTGTCCATACTGAGAGGCTACAGTCTCTGCATTGCTCTGAAACTGACAGATCTCAATACTAAAGGTGATCGTCGCGGTACACGAATTAACTATCTCGTGGCCATGCATTATTTATGTCGTGGCCACGCATTACTTTCTCGTGGCCACGCATTACTATCTTGTGGCCTCGCCTTACCTTCTCGTGGCCACGCATTATTTTTTTTCTATCCAATGTCACCAGGGGGGCTCCGTAGTTCAGTGTTAAAATCTGTATATAAGGAATTAACATGTACAAAAACAAAGTGAAGATCCTAAATTTTTTGCCACAAAAACAAATCTGATGGATTAAAGTTTAATGATAAGTTGAAAAAAAGTGTGTGAACTTCACAATAAGGCTTACAAATGCCATAATTCATGAATTATGGCTTATTTAAGTGTAAGTGTAGTGATTAAAAAAGAATATTTTTGCGTTATTCTAAGTTAGGACTTAAAATTATTAATATTAATGTTTTAATATCCGGTCAAGATTAATTTTAAAGATGCTTAAGTGGTTTTAGCCCCTCCGACAAAACAAAAGCGAATAAAAACCTTCAATGTTTGGTGTTAAATCAGAAATTAACATGTACAGCAACAAACTAAAGGTACTACATTTGCCACAAAAACAAATTTGACAGTTTGAAAGTGTAATGATAAGTTCAAAAATTGCAATACCCTCACTATAGGCCCACAAAATGCCAATAAAAATGTGATAGGGTTCATTTTTGTGTCAGTGTAGTGCATAAGAGTTTTTCTTGCAGTATTCTTATTTAAGACTTCATCTATTTAGCTAAAGATACTCTTAAAGATGTTTAAATGTTTTATACCACTCACACAAAACAAAAAGTAATATTTGTTCAACCCTTTACTGTTAAAGTCTGCATATGATGAGCTGACATGTACAAAAATGAGCTCAAGATCCTAAATTTGCATTAGGGCTAATTTAAATGTCAGTGTAGTGATTAAAAGAGAAGATTTTGCATTATTCTAAATTAAGACTTAAGTTTGAAATTCATTTTAAGATGCTTTCAAGAATGTTTAAGTAGATTTAGTCCCTAATAGAAAACTAAAATTAATGTTTTTCAGCAGTTCAGTGTTAAAATCTTTACATCAGGGATTAACATGTACAGAAACAAACTGAAGATCCTAAATTTGCCACGAAACAAATCTGATGGATAACAGGTTAATGATAAGTTAAAAATGTGCATTAACTTCATAGTAAGGCTCATAAAATGCCATAAAACATGAATTATGGCAAATTTTAGTTTAAGTGTAGTGCTTAAAAGGGGGTAGTTTGTGTTGTTCCAAGTTGAGACTGTAATATTTAGTCAAAGTAACTTTTAAAGACGCTCAAGGGTCTTTAACCCCTTAATACTTGTTTGACTTTTTATCGTGAAAGTCTGAATATCAAGAAAAATATGTACAAAAATGAACTGAGGATCCTTAACTTACCATAATAACTAATCTGATGGATTAAAGTTTAATAAGTTTAAAAATTTGAGCTAAAATCCCAATAAGGCTCACAAAATGCCATTAAATGTGTATTAGGGATAATTTAAATGCCAGTGTAGTACTTAAAAGAGAATATTTTGCATTAATCTTAGTTCAGACTAATAATATTTTGCTAAAGATACCTTTAAAGACGTCCAATTTGGTTTAAATCCCTTAAGACAAGAAAGAAAATTGTATTTTTTAAAATGTGTGGAGCAATGTCTTAATGATATGTATTTATATGTTCCTGTAATTGTCTACTTTATTTAAAGAAAGTCTCAAATATATGTTACAACTATCCTGAGTTTACTATTGAACATCATTTAGAGAAAAAACAATGTGGACAGGTGATGACAAATACAGTGTTAGGAGTTTTTTGGAAATATATTGTCAAATGTTTACCTACTAAACCCAGACCTGCATTTTTTCTTTTTCATTGAAATACATTTTGTAGTTGCCAACAACAACTTTGTCTGTGTTGCTCATTCTATGAATGCATTGTTGTTATGACCCAAAACTGAAACAGTGCCTTTGGTTCCAGTAAAGTTTGTTTTCTTAGTCAGAGGGCATGAACAGGACATGGGACAAAAAAGAAAGATTCAGTTTTGTATTTTTTTGCTTGTGAAGTGATTGGTACTCAAAAGGAGCATCAAAATCTGTCTGGTTCAGTAGGTTTTGGATGTATTGGTTGGTACTGATATCATGTAGGGATCAGATTTATGTACTAATCAATGTAACAATCACTCAACAAACAAACAAGAAAAGCATTAAACCCACCTTTGCACATTCTACTTAGTAGGACAGGGCTGCTGATGGACTTACACAAGGTTTCAGTGTTGAAGGTGATGTACCGATACTCCCAGTGAGCTTCACATGTGTTAGAGTTGACCTGAGTACATTACTGAAAACTCCCTCACAGCTATTTTCAGTCATGCTTTAGTTAGAGTTGCTCTCTGTGCTGTTGTTGAGGTATAGAAATGATACCACAGACCACTGCAGCCCCCCCAGCTCTGTGACAGTCATCGCAGTCTTCCTCTAAATGCTTTGACCACAGAATAAGACCATGAAGTAGCATCTCTTCTCTCTACACTTTGTAATTACATGGAAGCCCCCTGTTGAAGCCCTATCATGGCAGTTCTGCACACTCTTTTAAGATGATGGCAACATTCTTGTGCACTTTGGATGATGACAATGAGATGCTGCATCTCAAGGGGCATATCTTAAATAAATTTATGTTTAAAATGTGGTGCAACAGAAATAAGATTGATTGAGTCTACATTGATCAGAAACAAAAGTGATTTGGATGGATACATTTCTGGATGTTTGTATGTGTATACAAATACATATATATATTTATAAGTATTTGCATATATGCATTTATGTGCATCTATGTTAGTGTAAAGTGCCTTAAGATAGCATTTGTTCTGAACTTTACCATACAAATAAAGATTGACTGATGATTCATCATTGCTGGTTAAAGATATTGTAGGAAAAAAGCCCATTGTTGGAAAGATATTGTCTTTTTTTTGTGTGTTTCCAATGAATTTGTGCAATTCCATGACAGTTGTAGAACAATTATTTGAAAAATATCATAAAATAACCACAAAATGCCAAATAAAAGAGGCAGTCTTCTAACATTTGTTGCTTATTTATTTTATTTAACTTATTAGTATTACCAAGCAGCACATTGAGTTTATTTTGGTTTTTAGTTTGTATAATGACAAATTTTTGGTTTGAACGTGCTAAACAAGCAAATGGTTTTGCGTTGTTCCCATACTGTGCCAAAAATGTACCGAACCGTGACCCAAAAAAACCCTGAGGTTCGTACCGAACCGTGATTTTTGTTTACTTTTACACCCCTATCTATTAATGTTAAATTGCTGTTAAATACTTTGTTTTTTCAAGTAATAACTTTTATTTAACTGTATCTCTAAATATCTTTTTGAGGCATTACAATAATATATATAGAACAAGTATAAACTTTATTTGGACACAATGTTAAAGGTGCTATGAGGAGAATCTATTACCAGCGAAATAAAGACTCTGCTACCCATGAGCACATGCGGTGACTGTCGTAATGCTGCGTTCCAGTAACCTTGGAAATGGGAGCGACATCATCTCCGACTTATTGGCGTTCCAGTTGAAGTCAGAAAAAAACATGCTGATCTACCAGGCTATTGTTAGCTGTTGTTAGCACGCCCTGCGTTGTTGTATGAAGAATGTGATTATCACTATGGCAGCATTTTTGTGACTATAAGTCTAACAATACCATGTATACAGCTGATCTAGAGGGACACACCCCAGTCAAAAGTGCAAATAAGTTGATTATTACAGGAGCTAAATAACTGTTCAAACGGGAGGCATCCATCTTTGATTGTCAACTCAGGGGTGGCGAGGTTTCACCGAGTTCCCAGTGGGAAATTCTGACTTCGGGAGACGTTCCAGTTGCAGTTTCCTACTTGGAACTCAAAATTCCTACTTCTGGCTACAGAAGTAGGAACGCACCAAAAGACGTCTGCAATCCAAAGCGTGTGTTTGTTTGTTGTTATGCAGCTCGGACCTTCCTCAGAACTCTGCATTGCTTTACAGCTTCTTTTTTCAACAACTTACAGGATGCAAAGCGACGAGATAATGTATCTCTTTCTAGTTATGTAGCGGTAGTTTTTGATGTGTGACAACAAGCAATTTTTTTGGAAAACTTATTATTGTGTAGCCGGCTATGTATCGCTACTTAGCCTACAGCCCAGTGCTCTAAGACTTGTAATATAAATATTGAAATAATATGAATTTGCTCTAGTTTTAATTGTCTTGTTCCTGAAGTTGAGTATCAGGCCAGTTCAGCCCTGTCCGACCCGACTGCAAAGCTAAGGAATAGCATTTATAGATAACCTATTTTGATGCTATAAAACTCATCTTAAAGTGTGTATTTGATCAGGCATATATCTAAAAGTGAGACTTTTTTGTAATTACTTAGAAACTCATCACAGTCTCTTTAAATGTTTGTGCTTTGAACACTGGTTACCACGTATTGCATTAAAATAAAGCTTAAATTTACTTCAATATGTGTCATGCTTATTAAATGGTGATTTTTTTATTGAGTCAAAATACATATGTTTTGGTAAAATGCCCTTTCGAAGCTTTATACGTGCTATTTTTGTTTATTTATGTATTTCTTTCCTCATTGAGAGTACAATATGCAACAGTGTGGCCCTCAGGCACTGCAAAAGCAATTTATGTGGCTCTCAAAGTTGCCCACCCCTGATTTATATGGATCCCTACCAGTGGCGTAGCTGCGATGTATTCCACATGGGTTTTCATATGTGTCAAAGGGGTCCGCATGTTTGGCATGCCGCATTGCACACAAGAATAGAGGACAGAAAAAAAGCCAAAAAAGTGCATCAATAATGAACCATGACAGAATTGTAATAACCAGCTTATTTTATTGCCAACAAGATAAAGACAAATAATAAGAAAATAAAATTACAATAAAATAACTTAAGGTGCAATTACAGTAAACTGTAAAATTAAAAAAAAAAAAGTAAAATACTGAATACAACCTCTCATTACTGCCACTATTTGAGATGTGTTTTTTCTTTTTTTCATTCTTGCAAACGTATCAACAACCTTGTCCAAGTTAGTCTTCCCAGACATCTCTCTCTCAATGAAAAGTAATGCCAGGCTTGAGAGGCGCGATTCGCTTATTTTTGAGCTCAGATAGGTCTTGATCAGTTTAAGGCGACAGAAAGTGCGTTCTGCCTGTGTACTGCTTATTGGAACGGTGAGGATCCCACTGGGGCAGAAAAGATCCGGAAGTTTGGCGCATTTGGCTGCATCTTCTCTTCAATGTTTTTTTTTTTCCAGCCATACGTTTTTCCGCTCCACTAGTGGCTTTTTCTGGCGGCATCTGTCATTTCCTCATCTTTTTTCATCTCTCGTCTTTGGTCTGGCTCAATACGCATCTGAGCCAATCGCATTTCAATGGGCCAATGGATCAGCTCAAATCGGCAGGGGTATGCCCCCCCTTAATATGCAACATAATACAGTGACCCAGTCTGACGCCACGTTACACTCTGTGCTAACCTGCTGCTGCAGAGAAGGCAGCTGCTGCGCTCATTCCGCCTCAGATTTAAACAAACAAACAAAAAATCCTCGGCAGTGTGGTGGTGCAACAGGATTTCACCACAAGAGGGCCCGTGGGTTTTCATAACCCACCAACCTCACGTAAACTACGCCACTGATCCCTACAGTCATGGGGAATGGCTTCAAACTGCTCTTTGCCCGAGGCCCTCAAATTGCTAATTCTGCCCCTGCTCAGTTGCACAAATGCTGGATCCTTGCCTCATCTTTCAGAGAAGTCTCTCAAACTGGTGACTCTAATGCCCTCTGGTTTGTCTCGACTTCCTTCACTTGTTATGCAGTAGTCCTGGCAGCAGAGGCCGCTGCTGCTTTCACACATGTCCTCATATCAGGCGAGCTATAATGTCTCTTTTGAACCATTGTGTGAAGCTGTCCTTGCTTGGATTTGTTTTGATGTTATCTCCTCAGTAAAGACGTCAGTTTGCTCCACAGTCATTCCATTTTCCTCCTCAGCCTGATAAGTTGCTAAGAACAGGTTGCAGTGAGTGATGTTTAAAATATCCATCTCATATCCGACATGAAAAGACATTGTTTCTTAACTAACTGAGGCAGCTTCAAAAGCGAGACATCTGGGGACTTTTAATCCTCCGAGGAACACAGAAATTCATTAAACATCAAAGTATCCGTCAATTCTTTAGCGGAGGAAGTTGTCTCTTTGCAGATCTGACTTTGACTTCTTCCACAATCTGTAGCAGAATCTGTCTCCCAGCCCGAGGCAGCTCTCTTCACTCTTGTAAATACCCTTCACTCAGGCTCTCTGGAACATCATGTGGGTCACACTTGCTTATTCAAGAGGACACTGGCTCATTTTTTGGGGGAAAGTCTCGCCAAAGTCACATGGCTGTCTTTGGCCTGAGTCTTGAGGATAGCAATTCCTCATCATCAGCCACCAACCACGAGATCACAACAGGGGGAAGGGAGGGGGGCTCAACAAAGAGGATTTCTGAAGCGATAAGTGACTCATGTAAAAACGAGTAATCTTCTCGTTAGTGATGCTTGATCATTCTTTGGAACATGTGGCTGTAGGGAAGTTTGATTTGTTTTTTCTGAATCCACTGGTGTGTTTCCTCCAAGTGGTTTAGTTTGGATCAGTTTGTTGCAGTGAATCCAGACCTGATAGGTGGGGAAATCAGCCATTGTCACACAGAGGCCACGGTTACATGATGTTTTTTAACTAAATTAATTATTCAGAATTAAACAATTCAGAAGTTTTCTCCTAAGTGTTCACATGGAAATGGTAGTTCTGAATTGAGGTTTACATGGAAAACACGTTTTTTCGCTTTTATTCAAGGCTTGGGGGTTGGAATGGTTCTGATTGGACTGGAGGCAGACGAGACGTAGTGACGTATTTATGTCTTCCGGAAGAAAAACTCCAGTTCAGTGTCTTCAGCATCCCTGTCTGGGAAACATTGACCAACTTGGACACTACAACTTTAAAAAAGTCAGCATTTTAAACCAACACTATGTAGTTTTTTAAACATAACATAATCCTTCGATATTCATTGTGATGGTCCACCACTTTACAATGGAGTTGAATGACACCTCTGTTGTGGTCTGGAGTGGTCTGTATCCCTTTCACTGGCGCTATGTAATTTCGAGGTGGATGGTGGGAACCCTGCCACACTAAAAAACTACAAGTTTGGACTGCTTTACGGCATACGTCACTTCCCCCAATTCCTGATTCATTTAAAACACGGAAGTCTCGGCGAAAGCCAATCGTCAACGCCGAGCTGTAACCATGGCGGAGGAAACGAAGAACGTAATGAATAGAAAAGTTTTGGTGGAGGATACAAAACAAAGAAAGCGAGAGAAAAACAAGCTGAATGCTCGGAGCAGAATAAACATCGGTTCCGCGTTCACTCGCTGGCGTGAAATAAAAGACGAGGAGGGATGTCCGACTACTATCAGGTATGTTGGGCGACTAATTTATGACGAAGTTCCTCAAAAAAAACTTGACAGGAAAAAAGTACAGCACAACAAATCCAGAACGTACCAGTATGTAGTTTTGTTCAAACCTATTTCAAGTGTGTGATATCGCCAGCTCGTGGTTGTCTTTACTTTTATTCACTTTATCGCTTCAACAGGACGGGGGCGACTTCACGGCAATAAAACCAAGTTGAACTTACCGATTTTTAACATCGTCATTTAGTCAAAAATAAATACATTACCTCGTCGCTATCCATCCTGCAAACAGCCGCTGAAGACAGAAGAATACTTTTGAGCAAAGTCCTGGCTTCAGTGATTCGCCTACAAAACAAACGCATGCGACCGGCAGATCTGTCTTACAACAGTAAGCGCACGCTAGAGCTCATGGGTAGTTGAGTTCACTCTCCGGTCAAGCGGGGATCTTCCGTAGTGTTGCTTTAATGCTTACATCCATCCAGTCTTTCATTATTTGCAAATTTTCTAAGGCTCTACTTAAATAAATTGTCCCGGCTTGAGTGCAACACTTGCTTTGGGTGGCAATCCTGTTCCAACCAGTGTCCCTTGTGTCACTGCGACAGGACAATAGAACATGCATGTGCAGAATGACTGGAATTAATATTATACAGAATGAACATATCCATGATCGAAGAAATATTTCATTTAATTCTGATTTAAAATCAGAATAAACTGCCACTTGCTTCGGAATTAAGTTTATTTATTTGGAGTTTCACGTGGAATGAGGTGTTTACATGGTCATTTTTAAATCTTTTTCATAGAATTTAATTTTATTTGGAATAAAAGCTGTCATTTAAATGTGATAATTGTGACATAATAGCAGGGCAATGCAGTGAAGCCTGATGCTATATAAGTATGTAGCAGGAATTTAACAGTAAACAATGGAGGACATCCAACATTGATGGAGGCTTCATGTGTTCACGTCCTACCATCAATACATCTATACTCCTTTTTATCTGTTCATCTGTAATTACTGAGCCCAATAACTCAAGAGTGCTTGACTCCATCTCCGTCTTTCAGCAAAGACCAAGTGCTACTTTTCGAAGGTCAAACTTGAAAAGTAATCCATGCATTACTTCCAGATTCAATTACTGCCATCCCTTGTATGTTGTGGCTTGGACCAGTCATCTATTAACCAACTTCATCTCATCCAGAACGCTGTTGCCCTCAATGATCTTGCCCCTCTGTACCAGCCTGAGCTCTTGCATCCCAACTCCCCAACCAGATCCTTAGGGTGCTCTGACCAGCTGCTGTTCGAGGTCCTTAAAACCAGACTGAAGTCTATTGGCCCTTTTCCATTAGCCCTACTCCACTGTACTCGACTCTACCCAGCTCTACTCTACCCACCTTGTGCTGCTTTTCCAGTAGCCCCAGTCGCCTGCCCAACTGGGTGCAGTGTCGCTGTAAACAGCTGAGCGGCACTGCGATGACGTCATTTTGAGCGCGACACAACAATCTGTGGCTTTTTGTCACGAACCGAGTAAAAAAGGAAAGCAGAAGAAGGCTGCAGGTGGCAAGAAGAAACACACCTTGAGCAGCACAGGAGAGTTTTGGAAGCTATACAACAGAATGAAGCCGAGGACGAGAGCAATCGAGCTGCAAAAAAAAGACGTATGAGGGTAAACTAATGGTAGCTACCGCTAGCATGCTAGGTCGTTGACTCAGTTGCTTGGAACCAGAGCGAAGTAGGTACTAAAACAGGCTTGTTTTAGGAGGTACCGGGCTAGAGGAAACACGTTGCAAATTTAGTAGGGCGGAGCAGAGGTGGGCCAAGGCGTGCTAGTGGAAAAGGTCCATTTAAGTGGCAGGGCCTTCACAGACTCCCCATCTATATTAGAACCTCCCTGACCCCAGACTTTTAAATCCACCCTAGTTTTTTCTACTTTTACTGTTTTTATTTTTTTATCTTCATTATAATTTTTTTTTTTTTTAAATGTATATTTTGGGCATTTGTGCCTTTATTGATAGGAGAGAGACAGTGGATAGGCTTGTGAAAGGGGACGAGAGAGTAGGGGAAGACACTCTGCAAACTGGTCACAGGCGGGATTCGAACCTGGACCGGCAGAAGCAAGTACATGGGGTGCCTGGTTGCTAACCACTCCGCCAAACCAGCACCCCCATTGTAATTTTTTTTAACATATTTTTTTATGTATCCTGTGTACAGCACTTTTATTGACTGCTGTCTTCTTAAAGGTGCTTTATAAATTAACCTGACTTGACTAGTGATGCTTTGAGGGATTTTCTTTTAACTTTGCACAAGTTTCCACTCTGACTTAATGAACTGATTAGAATTTGGATGCTGTTACTCAAAGGTCAAGGTCGAGGAGCCCCATGTCCAATCTTTGCTTGGGTGTCCTTTGCAGAGGATACATAATGCTGAAGGGGATCTGATCAAAACTTCACATTGTCATGTCAGTTAAGTTTCTTTTATATTTGCAAGGTCACGTCTCATGTCTTGTCTCTCCTGTTTTGTTTTGAAGCTATACCCTTGACTCTGTTACAGGTCCATATCCTGTTTCCCATCACCCCTCATTACCTCACGTATTTAACCTCATGTCTCTCACGTCTTGTCGCCAGTTTGTTGTACCTCACAGTCTTCGTTCCAGCACTCTTCATAGTTTGTCTAGCCATGTACAACCTTGCCTGTTCTTTTGACCTTGCCTTTTGCCTCTTGTTTCCTGGATTTTGCTAACCTTGCATAGCAGATGGGCCTGCCTGATTCAGTTCCTGAAATCCTGCAGATCCCATCTTGTAGCGCTCGGTTGACCAATGGATTCACTCGGCTAAAATTTTAACGGTCCAATCAGGGAAGAGAGGCGGGAGCTGTAGAATGCGGACGTGACGACAAGTTGAAAACCGGAAGTTGAGAACGAAGATGCCGATTAGCCTATTGTCCTCATAGATACTTAGTAAAACTTGGCGAAATCTGCCGTCCCCAGAAGTTTACTTGTAGGGATTGTCTTTGACGAGGTTCATGTCACATATAAGTGTTAGATGAATCATCTGTGTGGTACAATTTAGTGTAAGACGATAGTATAAGGCCGTTAGCTGTTAGCCGCTAAGCTAGCGGCTAACAGCTAACAGTCATTTACTGTCGTTAGCTTTAAGCTTAGCCGCTTAAAGCTAACGACAGTAAATGACTGTTAGCTGTTAGCCGCTAGCTTAGCTGCTAACGGCTAACAACAGCTAACAAAAAAGTATGCTATTTTTTTTTCAATTCTTTATTCAGCCATTTCAAGTAACAAACAGGCACATTTTGCATCATACAGTCTTCAAAAATCACTGAGCAGCATCAGCAGCCAATATAAACAAAATAATAAAATAAAATGCATATATAAAAGAAAAAAAAAGACATCCAATGAAAACATTGCTTCATTATATGAGGCAACCCTGCTTGATGTGGATTGGTCTGTGGTGAATGTGACGAGCAGGATGATTATCCAATCACAAGCTTGTGTTTTTTTTTAAAACGTTCTGCCCCTGAAAACAAATTTAAAGAGCTCCTTCCCAGATGACTAGTGAAATATTTCTGTGGCAGGTATATGGAGCTGTCCATCTGGCTTGTCAGGTTAGGATTTTGCCGCCTGATCCGATTCTCTTTTTTCTTTCGACTCCTGCCTTCTCTTCGTTCCTGTTTTTATCTTACACTTTTGGACTCTGTTGCCTCACAGACTGCTTACCTGTGAACTGATCCTTGCTTGTTTTATATTAAACTTTTTACCTATTTGACTCTGGTCTTAGTGTTGTATCCAACTCCTCTGTGCTACATTCATGACACACAGATATTCATTCTGACTCAGAAAAGAAATGATAGATTTTAGTGTTCTCGGGTAAAAGGGCAAAGTCACAGTTGCTCATGTGCATCTGTGGCTTGGGAACCTTTTATTAAGTAATGCTTCAAATGACGTCAGCACTTCATGTCCAACTTCACACAAATATAGGGGCATAAGCTGACAGTTAGTTGTTCTGTTTCCTTCAGCTCAGCAATGAAGCACAGAAGGAATTCCTCATGAAATCCAGAAAATATTTAAATGCTTTGTGTTTGGCCATTTTTATCCCCAGAGAAGACAATTCCTTAGACCCATCAGAACCCGTCTTTAGACCCATTAGCTGTGCTTTCTTGAGTCAGATATGCTTAATTTGTAAGGGCTGACAAAAAGTCTGCAAAGCAACTGGTTTTGTGGTACTATTCCTAAGTTGTATCAGTAGATAAACATATAGTTGAGCGCCTCAACATACAAACTGAAGTGTTACACTTGTTAACTAGAAAAACACTCCGAGAGTGCAGACCTCCACCAAGCAGCTCAGTTACAGCAGTGGCTTTTCCACAACCCCTGTAAAAGATGCTATTCTGGATTACCACACGCTCCGATTGGAGTCACATCCGCCAGCATTACAAGGGAAGCTTGGAAATGAAGTAAAATAGGCTTGGAAGACATTGACGTCGGTTTATAAGTAACTACAATTCCCATAATAAAGTAAAAGGGGCAAAACCCTCACTGCAGTCGGGGGAAATTAATGTGATTTCAGATTATAAACTTTCATGTTTTTTTTGTGTGACATCAGTTTGGATCGGATCCCCATGAATTTCACCTTGATGATAGATACGTATTATCAGTGGCGGCTGGCCAATAGAGGGCACTAGGGCGCCGCCCCCCCCAGTGGAGAATGTGATATTAAATGTATTTACTTTATTTTGAAAAAATGAATCTTACCAAAAATTACTTATTTAAATGTGTAATATAAATATAAATATAAACATAAATTCATACATATTACTATATAAAGTAATTAATTTTCATTAATGTAACGCAAAAGTAAGCCTACTCGTCTCTTTCTCTGTGTCTGATGGGCGCTGGAAAAAGCGCCCATCAGACAGTGACGAATAGCCAATAAGGGACTGTTGCTAGGGCAAGATAAGCGCATATCAACGTGAATTTGGCCAATCAGCGTCGTTGAAAATAATCTCCGAAGGGCACTTCTGAAATCGCCCCTCGGGTTAATTCGTCTGTGTCGGTGCCGGTGTGCTGTATTAACTGGTGTTAGATTAACTGGTGACAGTCCAGGCAGATGTGAAGGGGGCGTTCCTTTAAAAGACCCTTTTGTTTACTATCCAAACGTCTCCCGAATCCATATTATACACAAAAATTAGCTTTTTACACTCATTTACTTACTTAGTGGTGGAAGTGACTTCACAACATTTAGCGTGACAACGAAAGATTTTGAGGAATTACAGACTTATTTGACGGCGTAAATATACCGAAGGTAATATACAGGCAACTATCTTAGATGCCTGATCAAAATGTCAAACTTTCGACTGTGTCAACTTGTGATAGCCCCGAAACCCGCATTTTACCGTCACTTCGGCGTATCAACAAACAATTCGTTCATGTTCAACGTATAACGGAGTCGGGAGGACTTGAAACTAGCTAAAGAGAAGTAGGTTTTTTATGTGGAGGATAGGTAATGTGGACAATTAGACACATGTTCCCCTTACTTATTTTTGTATAAAGTTATTGTTAATTTACACATGCACACATGTTCACCTTACTTATTTCTTTGTATGTAGGTTATGTAAGCTTTTCGGCAGTATATGGTTGACCATTTATTTATATGTGTGTGTCTGATATGTGTGTGCACCATTCTGTAATCTGTTATTTTTATTTGGAATCAATAATAACACTTTTACGAAGCACAGGTATCCTGTAGTTTGTGTCGAATCGTAGTGGGAAGGTTGTTAAAAACTGAGTGTTGCACAGTACTGCCCCCCCAAGAATATTTTTCACCAGCCGCCACTGCGTATTATATACATGATCCTGTAAAATTTGGAGCAAATACATTGAATTATGTCAGAGATATGTTTTCTTTATCTGTCCCAATGTTAACTTACTGTTTTTTTTAATTTGGGGAAACAAATATGCAGATCACCTCCAAAATTCACTTGCTTCTTCCTTGAAACAAACACCTCTGGTAAATTTTTCATGTAATCTGTTAGTTTTTGTGTGATCTTGCCAAAAAACAAAGACAAGCAAACATACAGGCCAAAAACATATAGCCTCCTTGGCAGAGGTACAAATACAGCTTACACAGTACTTCTAATTTGTGTCAACCCACCAATTTAAACGCTTTGATAATTAAATATCTTTGTATTAATGTGCTCTTTGTCTGAATCGAGCTCTCCTTACGTCAAGCCCTGCATCCACAAGTGTTTGTGTTTTTCCTCTCCAACCCACCCACCCCCGCTGTCTCCTTCCATCTCCCTCTCTGAATTGGATGTTGTGCTGAGTAACTCTTTTGTTCACCAAAGCATCTCTCACATTGCTACATGCCTGACTGGAGACAGTACCCACCAGCACCTAGTTTATATCAAGACAGAGAGTGTTTACTCCCCAAACAGAGGAAGAGTGGGAAGTTGGAAACAAGTAAAAGAGGATTGTTTGTCATTGACTGGTAAGTAGAAGTGTCAGCAGGATTGTAGGCTGGGTTAGGGGACTGAAATTGAAGAAGAGGGTCAAGTTTGTCTTATTCTGTGGACTTATTTGAATGGATTTGACATCTTTAACTGTACTCTGATCCTTCCTGTAGCAAATATGACCTTCAGCACTTTTCCAGCTGCTTATTCCGTGGAATACATTTCTAACATGCCTTATGGTCCACATGAGCCGAGGGATTTTCATTGATACCTCTCATGTTAAAAGGCTTCCATTGTGGGCTGAAACTTGAGAACTGCGAGCAGATACCCGAGCCCCTCAGAGATGACTTTCCGGAGGCCAGCTGCCCACCTACGAAGATCTCCAAGCTGGAGGAAGTCAGGCGATGAGTCCTCCTGGGAGAGCTTGGTATCGGACCGGGAGGTTTCAACCCCTCGATACTCACGTCCACCTCGGCCCCAAAGTGCCATCGAAGGGGGTCACCTGGACGGATGGCTGGAGCACCTCCAAAGGATGCGGAGCGACCTTCAGAGAGTGCCAGTCGACAACCAGGTTCCAGCTTTCAACGATCGGACGACTTCCATGCCTGCGCTCAATAAAGATCCAACAGGACGTTCCTGGACTCCCTCCTACAGCAGGGGTTCCTCTACATGTGGGAGTCCCAGTTTTTGTGAGAGCTCTCTTGGGAGTCAAGAGTTTTTGTCACATTTGGAGCGCAGAGGGAGCTGGGAGAAAGCTCATATCATGCAGACACCAAAGAAGGAACAAGCTCAACTCAGCTCTATCTCACCAGTCAAGATTGGTTGGCTGCCAATCCAAAGAAGAGTGGTGTTAGCCGATAGTCACAACCAGAACCATGGCCAGGTAAGACACTTAAGATTTAACTTTTTTTTTTAGTAGACAAACCTTTTGAGGACGCTATGCAATTTTTTTTATCCAGTAATCTACGTGTAGATTGGAAGGGTTTTTTTTTTTGCAACTCACGTTTTATTGTTTTGCAGAAAATATACGATCTGCTTGTAATATGCTGCAGCAATCTTTTAACATATTACAAGACAATTTTTCTGATCTCAACTTGGTCTTGAATGCAGAAAAAACAAAATTGATGGTTTTCTCTAGATCAAGAACAGTTGACAAAAATGATGTGTTAATTATTTCAAAAAATGGAGTAACGATTGAAAGAGTCAGTTCTTACAAATATTTAGGTGTATGGATTGATGATAAAATGACTTTCAATTACCATATTGATGACCTTGTTGGCCGACTTAGACAAAAAATAGGGTATTTTTATAGAAATAAATCAAACATCCCTTGGTTTTGTAGGAAGAGGATTGTGGAGGCTGTTTTCATGTCAGTCCTTGACTATGCAGATGTCATCTACAGACATGCAGCCCCCTCAACCCTAAAACGGCTTGACCCTGTTTACCATTCTGCATTACGGTTTATCACCGGTGATCCTTTTAACACGCACCACTGTGATTTATACAGTAAGGTTGGCTGGTCCTCTCTACAGATGAGGCGGGATTTTCATTGGCACCTCTTTATTTATAAAGCCCTTTTAGAAAAGTTACCATCCTACCTTACTGAGCTTCTCCATATTTCTTTTAACAATCAGTGTCATACACGGTCCTCTGACAGGCTCCTGTTGCATGTCCCACGAGTCAGGTCTGAACTGGGAAAGACCGCCTTTTCCTATTCTGCTCCTGAGTCCTGGAACAGACTACAGGAGCTGCTCAGGATTGATGACCCTCTACCTTTTGGGCTTTTTAGAAATCTTATTTTAAATTTCCACTCTTACGTGTGTAATTGTTTTATTTAAGTGTGACCTGTTGTCATATTCATCATCACAGGTCTGATGATTTTATTGCCCTTTCTGTAAAGTTTGTCTGTTTTATTGTTTTGTACTCTCCCGTTTCCTCTGTACTTGACTCGACATCATTGTAAATGAGGATGCCCCTCAATGATCTCTCGAGTATAAATAAAGGTTGATTGATTATTGTTTTTGAACATTAACAGCAAAAAAACGCGTAAACAATGTGAAAGAAGAAAATAGAAATAAAGTGTGTTAGACTTATTATTATTAGACAAAGTAAAGAAAAAAAAATAGTCGTTACACACAAAAAAATGGAAATCAGTATAAGCATTTACATGGTAAGCATTATCAGTGTCCATCACATCACATCTGTTCACGCCTTGGCAATGGCATCAACAATTATTTCATCATAACCTCCTATCATATTTGGTTTTGGAATCTTTTAAATAATAGAAGCATCTTGATTTATCTTGCATTCACAAACTTTTCATATCCATTCACACATACATATACACACATACCTAACGGTAAACATAAATGTATATATACCAGAGGTGGGAGAAAGTCACTGTTTTGCAAGTCTCAAGTCTTTAAACCCAAGTCTCGAGTCGAGTCTCAAGTAAAGAGAAGGCAAGTCAAGTCAAGTCTGGAGTCATAGGCTTAAAATTTTCAAGTCCTTCCAAGTCATAAGCACTGTTGACCAAATAAAAAAAGCAATAAAAACCAGGACAGTTTCCTTACTTTATAAAAAACAACCAGGACAGTCAGGGCAGGACATGAAAACAGGACATGTCATGGGAAAACAGGACACTTGGTCACCCTGGGCCTTAACTTTACAATTATTTTCAGCTAACGTCAGTCTCAGTTTTTAGCCACGGCAACTTTACGAGCGAACGTATACTGTTGTTGTGTATAACAGATGCTTAGCTAAAGTTACCCAAAAGGATCTCACAACAGGTACCAGACCAACTTACCTTTCTTTGTGCCTCTACCCCCAACCCTCACACTGCAGGTTTTGCAAACGGCAATTCGTTTTTTTGTTTTTGACATCGTAGTTTGTGAATGCAAATGAAATTATCCTCGTTAGCATGGTTCTGCATCTCTGGGTTGTTCCTGCACTCCTGCAGTCTTGGGCTCAGGGAAGTAACTGTGTACTCACATCGTCTTTGTTTATTATTCTTAACCCTGATTGGACGTTAATAGATGCATTCAATGGGGCTGATCCTGTGGGAAAAAACATTGTCTTGCTGGAAATGACAAAAATCAGTCACGTCAATTCAATACTTTGAATGGGAGCACATTTTATTCAACAGTCTTACTGAAAATTTCAAGTATTTTCAAGTCATCAGAGTCAAGTCCCTGATATATACACAAACACAAATATACAATGACAATATCTGCTTTCTCTCAACCACTGAGTACCGTGTTCATAAAAGGGCCCCATACTTTCGAAAATACCTCTCGTCTATTGTTCAGCTTAAAACTTATTTGCTCATAACTAGCTATTTTGATTATTTCTGTCAGCCACTCATCAAATGGGCAGACATTTTTTGTTTTCCAGTGCCTAAGGATAATCCTGCAGCCTGTAGATTGGAAGTATTTTTTAACAAAACTGTGACACTATAGTCAAAACAAATGTGATGCATTAATCTGATTCTCTCCATCAAAGGGGAAAACTGCTAAATTTGTGAAACCTTAAAGCAGTTACAATTTCAAATAAAATAAATTACAGAATTAAGGCTGATTCGATCTACTTTCTTGGTGAAAAAAAACATTAAATTCAGAAGTTACTGAAGTATATTTTACTTTTATTCCTACACTTTTTTACTGCTCTTTGTTATACTTTGAAATACTAAAGTCTCATTTAATAATCCTCCTAAACACTGGTCCTGGTTGCCTAAAATCCTCCGGCATTGGATTTTCGCTGCAAAAACAGCCCTACTAAAAATAAGGAAAATATCCTTAAATTTGTTAAAATTTTCTTTTTTTGAGCAAAAAATCTGCCAATGGGGTAAGCAAATTTTACTTGGCAAGAATTCTTAAAACTAGCTTATAAATCTAGATGGAATCTGTCTTGAAACTAGATAAAATTGCCCTGAATTTGAGAAAAGTTGCTTATTACAAGCATAGAAAAGTAATTTTTTTTAAGAAAAGTTCACTTAAATTTTGTGTTCTGCTTTTTGATTTAGCTTATTTCAAGAATGTTTTACTTAATTTAAGAACTAACATGTTTTTCATTTAGTAAAAAAAAGTCTTGGAATATGATAGACTTTCTTAAAACAAGACAATGTCTTTCTGATTTAGCTGGTTTAAAGAAATTATCCTCCAACTCCAAGAAAAACAATAAGCAAAATTAACTTAGAATATTAGACATAATTTCTTAAAAGTCAAACACAAACGTGATTTTATCTAAAATCAAGGCACCAGAAGCAATCCTGTTTGATGCCATTGCCAAACAGTTCCAAAAGCATAATTCTCAACAACTCAGCCATCATCCTCAGAAAATGCAGTTTTTTGTGCTTTTTAAAGGAATATTCCAACATTTTCGTTGTTTCGGTGTCTTACCTCAGTCCCCAGTCCATAACAAGCAGGTAGAGACCATTCTCTTCACTGTACGTCCAGTACCAATTATTTTGAGAGACTTCCAACCAAAGTCGCTAGCTTAGCTTGGCTCCACACAGAGAGTGTATGGGAACTCCAGCCGGCCTCTGGGTTCAGGCATATCAGATAACTCTAGACGGTCAGATGGATTCAACTTATATTTGTGTGATTTCTCAAACTGATAATTGTGTAACTGATCTTAATCTTAAAATAAGTAAAATAATCTTGTTCTTCTGTTGGGACTTCATTCAAACCACTGTTGTGGCTTGTTACCAGCAATACTTGCTTAATTTTAGCTGTACTTTCTTATTAAGATTTTCTTAGGCATATTCTCTTGACATAAGATTTCTTTTTTCTAACACACATCTTGCTTGTCAAGATATTTTTTCTTTTTAGGTAAAATATCAGAACAAATTTCTAGAAACAAGCTTTTTTTTCTTTCTTAGAAATCCTTTTTTGCAGTGTTGGTATTCCTATAAACCCCTCTGTTTTACCCCTCCTTAGAACACACTATTTCCAATAAATCCTCATGAGCCTTGTCTAACCATGACTCTTTTAAGAACTGAATGTGGCTTTCCAATACTGTGCTCTAATGCTTACTGTGACTGCACAGACATAATTGGACCTATCCTTTCCACTAGAGCCACATGTGGGCTGATCAAACAGCTGGCTCATGGTGTTGACATCATGGTGTTGACACCAAATGACATCATTGGGAGATATTTTTGGGGAGCTAAAACATTTAATTAAAACCAACTGCCATGGGCAGGGATGAAACTGAAGTATTTAGTATAGGCATGCCTAAATCAAATATTTCAGAAGGTCTTCAAGGTAAGAAGCAAATAAAAATTTCAAGGACATTAGGCACCAGTAAAAACTTATGTAAAATATGCAAATTTCAGTTGTCAGTTACATGTTTTTTTAAGTATTAGCACTAACAAAACTCACCACAAAGATGTATATTACATTTTAGCTCTACTGTTAGATCTACTTTGAATATCTTACTAAGCGGCTGGTTTCCTTTTTATTTACATTTATTGGTGCTTTCTGAGACATTTTGTATTATTTGGAAAAGGTTTAAGCGCTCTAAATTTTATTGAAAAGCAAAAAAAAAAAGTATTTACATTAAAATAACCAATTTTCCAAAACTTAATGGAGGTTGATACTTCCAGTTTCATGTTATGGATGTACGAGTGTTTTTGTGGGCCCCAGAATTTTTGGGTTATAATCACATCACATTTGGCCTGTGTGAATATTATATGATTTGTTATTTTTTTAGTAACTCAGATTGTTATCCTCTGCAGCAGATTTCTCACATTTTCTGCATGTTTGTAGTTTATTGACTTTTAAAATTGGCTCATTGCAGCACTGACCATGGGACACATAAGTGGCCCCAGTACTGGAGGTTTCCAACCCACTGAAGATTCAAAATACTTAAAGATATTGTTAATTTGGCACTTACCGGCCTTCTCATCATTATAAAAAATTAAACTTGAGCACTGCATATTTTTGGCCTTGCAGAGCAGACAGACCTGCCTTATTCTGAAATCCTGCAGGTCCATCTTGCCAGCCTCCGTTGTCCAACGAATTCACTCGGCTGAATTCTTAACAGCCCAATCAGGGAAGAGAGGCGGGAGCTGTAGAATGCGGACATGACGACAACTGGAAGTTGAGAACCAGAAGTTGTAAATGGACATGCCGATTAGCCTATTGTCCTCATAGCTACTCAGTGAAACTTGGCAAAATCTGCCCTCCTCAGAAGTTTACTTGTAGGGATTGTCTTTGACGAGGTTCATGTCACATATAAGTGTTAAATGAATCATCTGTGTGGTACAATTTAGTGTAAGACGATAGTATAAGGCCGTTAGCTGTTAGCAGCTAAGTTTGCGGCTAACGGCTAACAGTCATTAACTGTTGTTAGCTGTTAGCAGCTAAGTTAGCCACTATGGCTAATGTCCATGAACTGTTTTTAACTGTTGTTAGCCATTAGCCGCTTCATTAGCTGCTATGTATGCTACATTATAGGAGGCAACCCTGCTTGATGTGGATTGGTCTGTGATGAATGTGACGAGCCAAACGATTGTCCAATCACAAGCTTGTGTTTTTTTGAACGTTCTGCCCCTGAAAACAAATTTAAAGGGCTCCTACCCAGATAGACTAGTAAAATATCTCTGTGGCAAGTATATGGAGCTGTCCATCTGGCTTGTCAAGTTAGCATATTTTCCCTGAGAGCAAACTTGTAACTTGAATTTGAATGTATTATAAATTCCCATCAACCTTATAAAACAGGCCTTAATCTGGACTTTGCACTGACATTCTCCCCAGCTCTGTGGCTCCAAAATGTACATGCCATGCTAGTGAGGCGGAATAAGCTTCACAAGTCCGAAGTGCTCCAAAGTCAAAGTGCTTTGTAATGAAGGTGGCAGTACACTGGCAGCAAAGGCAGACAGCGACGTACGCAGTGCCACAGTGAGACATTTGTAGTCAAGTCTCAGTTACCCAGGGAGAAGGCAGAGCTCTGGCTTCCTCTTAAAACAGCTTATTCTGCAGAAGCTCTTTGCATTCTCCAAAGGTTTATGGCTCATTTGAAGCCGCCGCAGAAGAAACAGAGCTTTATGCCCCCAAGAGAATGCAAGCCAGCGTAGAGACAAAGTGAACTGATGATATGAGAATCAGAATCGATAGGTTACTGTGCTGTGCCAGAGTTTTGACAGAAAAGATGCACACAGCCTGTCTCTTGGTATCTGAAATTGACTAAAGGTGCTCTGTTAAGTCATTATAAACATTGTGGAAGTGTTTCAGTTAAATGTGATTGTTTTGAGGCCTTGTTCAGAGAAATTAAAATTATTCAGAGAGACTAAAATTATTCAAAGTTGGGCTAAAATAAATTTTTTCCAAGAAGAGACGATGTAATACAGACATGAGTCTCATGACTTAACGTTAAATATCCAGCGGCTGGTAAGCTAAGCCTTGCAGATTGCAATCAAGCAAATTTTCTCACTTCATCTTGATGGTTATATGAAGCTCATTGCATGAATTTGTCATAATCATATGGATTTTTAACAAGCACAGAACAGCTTCTTTATTTCCTTCCCTCCCTAAAAGCAACAAAATGGATTTTGCAGACGATATAAGCTTTAAACTGACATAGCCTACATGAAAGTGATTTTAAGAGGCATTTTTTTAACCATACCATTTTGACCTTTTTTTTTTTAACCTCTTTTTTGTATTTTTTGAGAAGTTTAGGGTGGTAGTGGCTCGTTGGTGGCTTAATGGTGGGAAATTCTCACCAAATTTTGGAAGTTGGTTTGGTAGCTGGAAATACATTAGCTTAATTTTAGCTTCTAACAAAAGCTAGTTTTGAAGATAGTGTTTGCTTCATAGCTAGCTTACCTTATCTGAGGAGGAGTGATAACATTAATTTAAAAAAGAAAAATGAAATATCATAAGGAAAGTATTTTAATGCAAGATGTAACATCGTTATTTACAAGCCTTATATGAGGGTAGGGGAGAGTGGGGTAAACTGAGCCAGTGGGTAAGTTGACCCACCCCTTGTTTCTGGGAAACGGTAAACAACTATTGTCATGTGGCCTTAAATTCTGAAAGCACCTGTCATGTCTCCCTGCCTCTGTTGAAAACGGGCACCGGGCAGAAACGGTTGGTACCTTTTAACACAAAAAACTCTTTTTCGTGTGGCAAAGTAAATTTTTAGCATGTCAGGTATATTGAGCTTTGTAACAAATCCAATTTATCCAGGTCTAAAATGGTGTATTACACATATTTGTAATTTTCCAGTGTATAAAGCTGTATGAGTCATTTGGCCAAAGATTAGTCTGAATAGTGAAGCTAGCAACATTTTTCCAAAATGTTGGCTATGGGGCAAAGTGAGCCATGTGCTGTGGGGTAAATTGAGCCATTGGTTCCTATTATACCACCAAAATTTTGAAAAGTTATGTTAATGTAGTGAATCATAAAATACTATTTAATGTGATGTTAACCAACTGACTTGTCTGATCAAATATTAATGCTAAGAGTGAACAAGAGAAAAACCAGCTGGGGCTCAGCACCCCTGCTGAGATGGAGAAAGAAATGAAGGAAGTTATGGGTGGAAAGTCGATCAGATCTGTTGCAAAGGAGTGAAATACTGACAGGTCAAACCTGCAGAGGTAAATGAAGAAGACAGATGTTTAAACTAGCTTGTTTTAGCAAGTATGAACTTGTAAAAACTTTAAAGCATACAAGTAAATGTAACTTTTCTAGAAGGAATAACAGTTTTCTTTCTGCCAAGAACTGATTTTGTTTCTGTTTGTTGTTAAAAGCTTTGCTGGCTCTCATTTTTCTTCATATGAGTATCTAATTTCCCCAAAAGTTGCAAAATATGTCAATTTATGGCATTACAATTTTGAAATTACTGATTTATTTCCAAGGGTGTTTAAGTTAGGGTTAAGAAAATAAATGTGACTATTTGTGAAGTGAACAATCTCTTGTGAAGTGACACTTATGACAACAATACATTAACTTTTAAGAATTCTCAGATTTAAAGATATTAAGTCACATGGTCAATTTACCTACAGACTTGGCTTGGCAAGTTGAGCCACAGGAGAACTTTATTTTGAAAGGCCACTGTTTCCAGGCTCTTTGTCATTGATACATCCTTACAATCTCAGTTGATAGCAGACATACTTAAATAAATAATAAATATATGTTTTCATTTTATCTCTGTTGCATTTTTCCTTGCCTCAGTGACAACAAAAGTAAAAAATGGCTCATCTTACCCCACTCTCCCCTACGGTGTTTACAACTGCAAAACATTTTAAACTTTTTAACTTAGCTCCAAAATAGGCTAAATAAACTTGCTGCAGGAGATAACTTCATATTCAGACTAACATACTGTGCATGCTAGTGCTAATTTAAGGGTGTCTGTCTTAACAGTCTTAATGTTATTAACCTCTGAACACCTTTGGCCAAGTGGCTGTCAGCTAGTGTTAGCTAAATATTTATGTTGAAATAGGAATACTAGTTTTCTTGTCTAACTAGAAGATCAAAACAACACCAGGTGTTGAAGTACTGAAAGAAGATTAAGCTAGCATAAACGTCTGTCCTGCTACAATGAAGTCAAGGAAGCTAAAGTCAATCTTGGTAGCTCTAGTATAAAATGTCCCCAGGAAATGTGTTTTTATAACTCTCTTTTTGGGAAATGGTTGACCTAAAGAGGTAAATCTTTTGTTTTATAGCCCTTAAAGTGGTGGTATGTTTCTTCTTGTTTCAAGAAAGACACAAGCCTTCATCCACCTTTAGCTTAGTGAAGCTGAGCGAACCAGACTCATAGTAAATCTGTTAAATGAACACGAGGCATCATTTTTATCGGATTCTCTGCATAAATATCAGGAATTTCTTGTAAATGATGACAGATCTGGATGAATTCTAATTTGTTAATGACTTTTTCTTTTGCAGGTAAAGCTGAAACAACCAATAACTCCGACAATTCAGAAAAATCAAACAACAGTGATCCGACATTATGGTATGTATGAGACATACTCTTAACAGCTGTCACTTTAGCCCTAACAATCATGTTTTCATACAATTTATGTAAAAAAAAAGTAGTTATGCGAGTTCAATGGATTATGTAAGAGTCCCTGGTTTACCTTGAAGCAAAATTAAGAAATTAGTTGACTTTAAAAATTGTATTACATAATGGAAAACCTAAGACACATGAAAGCTCTGTTTTAATTGGATGTTCAGTGTATGATCATGGCCATGGTGAAATGGCTGCAGGCTAACTGTGGAGGTCTGGGTCAGCTTGGGGGAACAAGAGCTGCTTTCCTACACCTTGCAGCCGTGAAGCCCTTTTCCTCTTTAAACTGACTGAATGATCAATTTTAACAAACCTCTTCCTCAAAGTAAAGTCAATTTTAAGAGCAAGTGGCCTTTTATGTTGCAACAGAGTATTCAGGATGGATTTCAAGCTGAAGGAAATGATATTACCAGGCGTAAAAACGTCACAAATGAGAGATTTTGGAGAGAGGGCGATAAGGAGAGATGTGGACTGATGTGAGGAGGAAGCCTGTGTTAATCTTCGAACGTGTCAGCTCTACACTCTCTGGGTTTGATCAGAGGTTTGATCTCTCAACCTCCTTCTTGTTTACACATAGATTATCCTGGCAGGGCGCGGGCGGCTTGCTGAAATCAAAGCAATCTATCCACGACTAAGACTGGAACTGTGATGGAAAGTGCAGATATATAATCTGGTCATTTAAAGGACAATATTTTCGTTATAAAACAAACACAATTTAAAACTCATTAAACTAAGATGTTCATTTATGTGAGCAATTGACAAAATCATTGGCAGACTGTCAAAAATCCAACTCCATCCAATAGACTAAACAGTGCACCTACTTTGATGGAATAATTAAAAGGCAATAGATCAGAGGTACTCAACTGGTGGCCTAGGGACCATATGCAGCCCCTTTTCCACTCTGTAAGGCCTGCATTTAATTTCAAATTTCCAAAAATTACAATAATTAGATGAAAATATCTGCCACATTTTTGTGAATTTGCATAAATGACACCATAAACTTGGGAAAA
This sequence comes from Scarus forsteni, assembly GCA_036419115.1. NCBI lineage: Eukaryota > Metazoa > Chordata > Actinopteri > Labriformes > Labridae > Scarus > Scarus forsteni. Next base: position 6,684,293 of record JAZDUH010000263.1, read on the forward strand.
TGCATTAAAACATAAAAAATGGAAAATATATCTGTTAGAGTCTCTAATAGCTGGTTTGTTTCAACTCTCAAAAGCCAATTTTATGTGCTGTGGTTTATGTATAGGTAATTTATGAAGCATGTTTTATGGTTTTAAAAATTGAGCTTAAATAACAATGATTAACAATGATTTTAACGACTGTCACCTTTGTTGGGCTACTTTTGTGAAATATTTTTTCCCTCGTATTATTTAGATCCATGATATCCATTTTAAACTTTATTAAATAGCAGTATACACTTATGTACTTGAAAATCTGCAAAGGCACCTTTAATTGGCTTTAATTCGTTGTTTTGCTCATTAAATTTAGCTTCACTGTTTTATTTTAAACTTGTAAATAAATCCGTATTATCCAAGAAAAAACAGATCTTTGCTGTTTTTTTAATTTTATAACATGTTGGCCCGCTGAAATGGATAATTACATAAATGTGGCGAAGTTGTAACCGAATTTGACGACTCCTGTAATAGATCATAGATATTAAGGGACTCTCAGAAGATTCTGAGGGCCCATGACCAATGTAGGGGCCCCTGGAGTGTCATAAATGCCTTACTCTCGGACCACTTCTAGTTCCAGTTGAGGTCGGAAAAAAACATGCTGATCTACCAGGCTATTGTTAGCTGTTGTTAGCATGCCTGTGTTGTAAATCTAACAATACAATGTATACAGCTGATGTAGAGCGACACACCCCAGTCAGAAGTGCAATAAATTGATTATTACAGGAGCTAAATAATTGTTCACACTGGGGGCATCCCTCTTTGATTGTCAACTCGAGGGTGGCGAGGTTTCACCGAGTTCCCAGTATGAAATTCAGACTTCGGGGGACGTTCCAGTTGCAGTTTCCTACTTGGAACTCAAAATCCCTACTTCTGACTACAACTGGAACACACCAAAGACGTGTGCTATCCAAAGCGTGTGTTTGTTGTGAAGCAGCTCGGACCTTGCTCAGAACTCTGCATTGCTTTACAACTTCTTTTTTCAACAACTTACAGGATGCAAAGCGACGAGGTAATGTATCTCTTTCTAGTTACGTAGCGGTAGTTTTTGATGTGTGACAACAAGCAAATTTTGGAAAACTTAGTATCGTAGTTTTGTAGCCGACTATATATCACTACTTACAGCCCGGTGCTCTAAGACGTGTAATATAAATAATAAAATAATATAAATTTGCTCTAGTTTTAATTGTCTTGTTCCCGAAGTTGAGTATCCAGGCCAGTCCAGCCCTGTCCGACCCGACCGGAAGGCTAAGGAATAGCATTTATTGATAACCTATTTTGATGCTATAAAACTCATCTTAAAGTGTGTATTTCGATCAGGCATATATCTAAAAGTGAGACTTTTTTGTAATTACTTAGAAACTCCTCACAGTCCCTTTAAAGATACACATATATGAATTTATAGGAATACATATAATAAATGTATTTGGATATACATTCAGAGATGTTTCCATCCAGGCAGAGGTAGAGGCAATGTGGTAATGGATTGAAAGGGAAGCTTTGGTGACAGAGAGTGCAGATAATAGTGAAAATGTTGTCCATTACAATTAAGCAGACAAAAACATGAATAAGAAAGCAGCTTTATTCAATCTTCAGAAGCCAATTCAGGTAAAATCTAGTGTCCTATAGTGCGCAATGTTTCCAAAGCATGATGAGGTCTGTTAAACAATTTGGTAAAAGAGAACTGAAGAAAAAACAACCTTCGGCTCTGCTTTTGACAGAAAAACATTTTCAAAAGTGCTCTAAAAACAATCCCAAATTGTCTTCTTGCCAGTCAAATAGGCCATTCATATTCAGATTAGTACTCACTTTGCAGGGAAGGGTAAAATATGCAGGTGCACGTACACAAGCACTGAACGCCAAATATGCGAACAATGAAATAAAAAAAAGATGATCAACAAGAAACAACAATCTCTATGCAGGAAAGCACCTAAGTGTGTCTTGTTTTTAATGCTTGCTGCTTTTTTCTAAGTATATTCAAATTAGTATTTTCACAGCTGAAACTAAATGAAACTATCAGAAATTCTAACAGCAGTTTTGCAAAGAAAGAAATAAAGAAGTGACTTGGTCACACTCCAGCCAACAAATTATCCCACCTCCTTCTCATTCCTTTTTTCTCTGCCACTGACAGTCTGGTTGTTGCAGACAAGCTTTGAAAAAAGTAGTTTTAATCAGACTTGAGGTCTGGGTGCAGACTCTCACTGCCCTCTTGCAACATAAAAGTCACTTTTAACAAACTCAGACTGGCCTAATGTTAATAAGCAAATGATAATAAATTAGTTCTCCAGCTCCAAGGGTTCAGGTTTAGACAGGACGGCCAATTTTCACCCCATTCGAGCTCACCATTGAGATAAAACTCATGAGTAGACGAATAAATTAGGAGGGTGGAGACTTTAAAGGGTGCTCGCCATATGGCCCTGCTTCTTTATTTCCCTCTGGGATATTAAGGCCTGCTGTTGATTCAGAGGGAAATGGTCATTTGAGCTCTGCCAGTGGAGGTAATGAGAGAAGGTCTTTAGGGCTGGGGCAAGAAAGGGGAGTTTTGCCAAGATGCACCCTTGGTAGAAGATTCAAAGTGGAATAGCTCCAGATCTGAAGGCTCTGGAGAGTTGGAACCAGTATGTACCCACACTAAATAACACACTCCCTTTTCTATGGTGCCAAGTGGCATTCAGTATGATGTTAGGAAGTACTGCTTCCCTATTGGTCAAAAGTATTTTTAGTTTAAACATTTTCTTGATGCTGGGGTGCTGGTTTGGTGGAGTGGTTAGCAACCAGGCACCCCATGTACTTGCTTCTGCCGGTCCAGGTTCAAATTCAGCCTGTGACCAGTTTGCAGAGTGTCTTCCCCTACTCTCTCACCCCCTTTTCACAAGCCTATCCACTGTCTCTCTCCTATCAGAAAAATACATTAGAAAACATTTTATTGATGCTTATGAAATAAGAAGAAGTTATAAGACTGTTAACAGCACCAAACATTTTTTTTTGAACAATATGACCCTCAACCTACACCCACCCTAAAAAAAGAAAATGTTGCTATCACCCTAATATCAGGAATAAAGGTTGCAACCACACAAGGACACATTGTGGAGAGGCAATCTGACAATCCAGTAGTCCAAAATACTATGCACAGTGGAGAAGAGTCTTGTTGGTCCAGGCATTTAGTTAAAGTTCATTCAAACTGTATTGTTGTGATCATCTGGTGCAGTACAGGTAAGTTCCAATGGTACGTCAAAAGCAGTTGCCACCTCTGATAAAAGATGTTTGTTGCCCCCTTGAGAGTACATTTGGTTGTTTTAAGCTGTAAAAAGAACACAACATCACTAAGCAATAAAGAGTGAAAAGGTGGAGTTTGGTGGATGTCAGAAAGTGTGTTTTAGAAAGACTTTAGGAAAAGCTGGATCGGACCTGCCCTGAATGCTATGTTGTTGGAAGTGTTCTTCCACTAGTGGAGTGTCCCAGCCATTAGATTGCTGTTTGTTAAGGGCCCCAAATGGTTAGGGTTACTGAAAGGGGCCAGGGAGAGGTTAAACAAAACTGTTTTCTTATTGGTTGACAGCTGTTTTTTGTTTGTATCAAGGTATTTCTTGCTGGAAGATGCTACTGCCTGTGCCCAGAGCCCGCCCTCAGGCCTCAAATTATTAAGCCACTGCTAGGCCCAAAGCAGGTCCCCATTCAGGGCTTGTGCAAGCTGTGTGCATTTCAGAATGGCTCGCAAACAAACTGCTCACTCCCAACTGCGAATTAAGCTCTCATCATTCACTTAACCCTTTCATGCATGAGATATTAAATTACAAGGGAATACTTTTTAAAATGTTTGTTTTTACTTTCAAACAAGTTACAAATTCAAGTTAAAAAGTTCAACTTTTTTTCAATGTTATATCTTGAGGGAGTTGTGTTCTTTTCATTACAGTGAACACCATGCATCAACTGTGTACGTAGTAATTTAGGGGAACTTAGTAAAGATTCACAAACACATCGTTGAACGTCGGTGGCGCAGTTGGATAGTGCGCTTGGTCAGTGATTGGGAGGTTGCAGGTTCATGCCCAGCTCCGAGCAACACATGGCGATGTGTCCTTGGGCAAGACGCTTAACCCCAAGTTGCTCCCACTGCTGTGTCAGTGGTGTGTAAATGGGCATGAAAGTGTGTTAGAAATACTGATGTGAGTGCGAATGGGTGTGAATGGGTAGGTGTGATCTGTGGTGTAAAGCAGCTTTGAGTAGTCCAAGACTAGAAAAGCGCTATATAAGCTCAAGTCCATTTACCATTTACTTAGAGTAAGTAAAAGCAAAAGAAAAATCTGTATTGTTGCTGTTAAATCAAATTTTTCAGTTGTGTATAACAACAAAATTTAAAATAAAAAAATAAAAAAATAAAAAAATACATAAAATCTGAATTCAGACATAATAAGCAGTTTGCCCCTCACTAGATATTTTGGATTTATGATGCAGTATCTCGATATCCTGCATCATTTGGACATGTTACTGCAACCTAAAGGGTATAAAACGGATAACAAATATCTGCCTACTGTAGTGGACACGATGCATGATTAGGGATGGGTACCTTTCACATTTGAACCGATACCATACCGATACCCGGTACCTGGGACTCGGTATCGGTACTCAACGGTACCAATTTTCGGTACTTTTGCGTGTGTTTATGGGGTAATAAATATTCATTTGTTTAATATTAAGATCTCATTTTTTTCAATGTAAATTTGTTTCTCAATATATAAAATTTGACAGATATATATCAAAACGTCATTACGCTATTGCTGTGCTGCGTTCAAGTCCGGTATGGAAATTCACCTACTCTACCCAATAGTATGCCTGCTTCTTCCACTCCCTCACAGTCACAAGGATGTGTTTAGGTACCTAAACATGGTACAGTTTGATTTTACTTGAATCGGTACTCGGTAGTACCTACAGAATTCAGTCGGTACCTCTTAAAGTACCGAATTCGGTACCCATCCCTATGCATGATATGGTTAAAGAGCTGTTCAAAAGACTCGACTAGTTTGCAAAAGTAGGTCCACAAAACGAAGCCTCTGTTTATGTGTAGAAGATATAGTAGAGGATAATCTAACATAATTGTTTAAAAAAAGTCACATCAAGCACACTGGACCATTTAGAGTTGCTTAACAGTTTATTTGATGACTGTAGGCAGAGGCAGGCTAATGCTACCCATTGACTCCTAGTGTTTGAGCTAAGCTAAATAGCAGTGGGTGAGCTCTGCTGGTCTCTTCCTTATGACTGCACACACAGTTGAGAGAGTGTTGTCTATCAACTTGTCATGGACTTAGCAAGACATAACAAAAGAAACTGTGGGTGTATCACTTTAAGAGTCAGGCTTTGGCTGTTGGGAGCATAAAACATGATGAAGAAGACAAATGTCAAAAAAAATCTTTTATTCTAATGTTTTTTTGATCTGAAACAGAAGTAATTTTGAGCCTTGCTTTCTACCTTAAAATGAAAAACAACACAGCAGATTATCAACCAGAAATTCAAGGGCCAAACAAAAATGAGAGGCAGTCACTATTTTGACAGCACAGGGGACGACCTGGGTGAAAAATCGGTGAGAACAAGTCAGGGCTGAGAGGCAGACCAAGTCAAGCTGCTGTGTCTCCCTGAGAGAGTAGAGAAGTGGCTCCAGGGGGCGTTGCAAGACTCTCTTTACCGTGTCAACGTCAGATATTGACAGTGTCAACACTGCTGCACGGTTGCAGGAATGCACGGCTCATTTCTCTGTGTAAAAGAGAAGGGGGAGAGAGGGGGGGCGGGTTGTGTCTCCTCAGTGTGACGGCGGTACTTTTGTTTTGCCCTGATGCAGATGGAGAGGTGGACAGGAGCCACAGCGGTCCTGGCGTTTGGGGTGTGAAGACGTGGCAGACACCTGATCAAGGCTCTCACGTAATTAAACAGGTAACTTAAGACACCTCTAACATGATTGTTTTGGTCCTGAAGTAACACTAAAACTCTAAAATAAACAGAGTATCTTTAGGGGTGTTTGTGGTGCTGGGTTTGTAGCATATTTAGTCTGAATACTGATGCAAAATAAGGTCTTTTTTTTGTTTAAAAATATCACCTACATGATGCATTTAGGTGCCTCCCTCTGTGTTTCTATTTTCTCACTATGCAAGTTTACTTATGCAGTGTTGACTTTGCAGTGTACTCACAATACTCGGCAAACAAAAGGCCTCATTTATCAACACTGTTAAGGAAAGACTATATTCAGCTACAGGAGGAAAACATTTCAATAAAGGACTAAACAGGAGACTGTTATTACGTTTTCCACATGCGTTTTCTGTTTGTTTTCCTCCTGGATACTATCAACAGCAGAAGTACTCATGCCTTAAAGGAGTTTTTAAGTGGCTTAAAAAAAGGCCTAAAATACAATTTCACTCCATGGCCTGCAGAAAAAGACAATATCATAATGTACTCGTACAGTTTTATTGTAAATGCCAAAAAATACTAGGAGTAGCTGGCAGACAAAGTGATTAAGAGATCATTACTAGAAAAAGTCTCATTCATTAAATATTAAGTGGAAAAGATACTTAAGGAGTGGTATATTTGAATATCAAAGTGTTAGTATGCAGCTTTTTAAGAAGAAGTAGTACATTATAGTAGTTCCAATATGTGTTTTTTTAATAGTACATAGAACATTAAGATGCTATGAGAGTTTCTAAGTAATTACAAAAAAGTCTCACTTTTAGATATATGCCTGATCGAAATACGCACTTTAAGATGAGTTTTGTAGCATCAAAATAGGTTATCTATAAATGCTATTCCTTAGCCTTCCGGTCGGGTCAGACAGGGCTGGACTGGCCAGGATACTCAACTTCCGGAACAAGACAATTAAAACTAGAGCAAATTTATATTATTTTATTATTTATATTACACGTCTTAGAGTACCGGGCTGTAAGTAGTGATATATAGCCGGCTACAAAACTACGATACTAAGTTTTCCAAAATTTGCTTGTTGTCACACATCAAAAACTACCACTACGTAACTAGAAAGAGATACATTACCTCGTCGCTTTGCATCCTGTAAGTTGTTGAAAAAAGAAGTTGTAAAGCAAAGCAGAGTTCTGAGGAAGGTGGGAGCTGCATTTTTATTAGCATCACAACAAACGCACGCTTTGGCTTGGGTCACGTCTTTAAAACAGTCGCTGCACGTGCTCATGGATAGCAGAGTCTATATGTTGCAGGAAATAGATTCTCCTCGTAGCACCTTTAAAAGCTTGCAGTTGCTTCTTGCTTTTGGCGAAACTCCCCCATGTCTGCAGCCACAGTCTCTTTCTGCTGATTGGTCCAGTCAGTGGTCCAGGCTTTGTGAGCTATTGCTGCGCTCCATTTACATCAGAACTGGGAATGACGTCAGATCCCAGTTAGTGGAGAATCCCTCGACCTACAGTCCAATTTCCTACTTCAGGGGGTGTTTCAGTTTAGATTTCCCACTCAGAACTCAGAAATCCCGATTTCCCAGTGCAGCTGAAATGCAGCATAAAGCTTCTGTGCATAGGGCATGGACAACCCATTCACCCACCTGTAGTATCTTAAAAAAACCTCTCTGAACTCTCTACTTTTAAAATCCAAAGGTGTTGTCCACAGTTTCAACATCATCTGCCTGTCATTCACAAGTGAGCTGGAATCAGTAATGCCAAACATTTACGATAACGCGGTCCTCGGATCAAAGATGAAAAGATTTCAGATTGAGGACTTGGAGTTGAGAAAGAAAAATAAAAGATTTTCTGTTCAAACTTTAAAGAGTGGCTTAACAAATCAGAGGGAGAAGATAACAGGTCAAAGCCTCTTTAAGCTGCACCTCATCAGGATGCAGAGATGGTCCCTGAAATAACAAAAGAGTTTACTTATGATCCTCACAGACAGCTGACTGATGTCAGACTTCTTTCTTTGCTTTGTGGAGCATTATCACCACAGATGTCAGGGTCTGTGTGCGCTCTTCCTGCCGCAGAATTTACCCAAGGCAATGCCGAATTAGACTTTTTGTACAGAAGATAAACAATGTCTCATTGTTGTCTTATGCTTGATTAAACTGGTCTAACAGGACTAAACTGCCTGTGACCTTAATTACCTCTTTAAGAAGCCCTGCTATCTTTATGCTAATGTTATTAAAGCACATTTGTCGGGTCAGATATTCTCCTAAAGTCTGAAAAATCAGGTAAGAGTCTACTGCCTCTTATTCTAGTTTACAAGCCATGTTAACCACATTGATAAATGAAGTATCAGGCAGGATTTTCAGACTGTACACTGCGAGCCACAAGGACGTATCAGCATTTTTCAAGCTCTGTAAACACCATCAGTATCGTCTAACTCAAGGACCAGAGTTTTTATGCTTTCTGCCTCTCGTTTCCTGTAGAAGATAGAGTCTCATTGTGATTCTAAGAGGAAGAAGTCACGCTGTATGCTGCCTTTGCCTGCCGCAGCTACTTCCATTGCTTGTGGGGCATTCGCTGTGTCAAGCATGGGAAGAGTCATCTGACTAAAGAGAACAAACACTGAAGCCCTGAAGGGAGACAAGACAGCTGACCCGCCGCTGAGATGAAGTATTAGAGCGATGTCATGCTGTCAATATCTGGCAGCAGAGGCCCACAGAGTAGTTTTGGTCCGTTTTTTAAAAATTCAAGCTTTTATTTACAAGTGAAGACCTGTTATTTTTCCAGTTTTAAATGGCTAACTCCCGTCTTTTCTCTTCTGATCTGTAATCTGTTTTGTCCGATTTAAAAGCCTCCATTTTGTCAAGTGTCCCATTCTCTTCTAATTAAAGCATAATTTTCAAGTAGTGGACTTTCATTTGATTTAACTTAGTGCCCCTGCTTTTTAAATACAAACCCTTATGTTTTTGAACCCTCTCATACGGTTATTAGAGTCACATTTTTTAAATTGAATTTGCAAACTCCCTTTCTACTAAAACAGGTGCTATGCTTTAAGGTCGGAAACTCCAGTCTTTTTTCTAAATAATAAGCCTAGTATAAGGTCAGAACTCCCACTTTATTAAATCCAAGCGCCTATTATAAAGCTGAAAACACCTTTTTTCTGAAATGGAGTGCCTATTTATAAGGTTTTAAGGTTTAACCAATTTCTGCTGAATTGGTGCCTCCATTATCAAGTGGTGAACTCTCATATGTTTTTTGTTCTAGCCCTCATTTTCACGTTTTTTAAAGAGAAAATTGCTCCCCTTTACAGTTGAAATATGTTTTTTTTAATGGAGATCCCACTTTAGTATGGCAATACTCTATTTTCTCAATATAGAAGCCCTCATTTACAAGTCTCAAACTTCCATTTTAGTGGCTTACTCTCATTTTATTATCGACTTGACTCCATGTTTAAGTGGTGAAGTCTTTGTCTGTGTCCGAAATGGCATACTAACGTATTACACACTACATACTACATGTGTATATACTGTATACTAGATACTATAAGTATGATTAGAATGCCAACCGTTCACACTGTAGTATACTACTAAGTCAGAATCAAAAAATCAAAAGCACACCAGTCTATCAAATATCTCTGTTGATTCGCCGCATTTGAAAGTTTAGAGAGCATTTTAGGTGAGAAAGTCACCACGTAGAATACCAAAATGTGGTCATTTGAGCCATAAAACGCACGGATACAAATTTCATGTTGGCATTTTGGACATTCAGTTATGCGCTCCATTATGCTGTCGAAGGAACTTCCGGTTGGCTTCAAAACAAGAGCCCACTTTACAAAAGCATTAAAGAACTAAAAGGAGATAATAAAAGACGCATTTATTTTGAAAACAGGAAGTTTGTGAGTGGCTGATTATTAGCTGAATGCCGGTCTCAAGACGATAGTAACTTCAGTAGCTTCCCAAATACAATAAAATGTTGACTGCCCGCAGACACCGAAGACAATCCGTCTGTCGCGTCCGGCACTTGATTCATATGTACCTACGTATTGCAATGCATTATGGAGCTTGCAATGAATGGGGTGTTTGATTGTGACTAGTATACTCACCTTGCATACTTAAAATTTTTTCCGATATAGTATACATCCGGGTATTTCTCGCACACTCAATCTTTTCATACTGTCTAATATGAACGCACTACATACTCATTTTGACGCCACACTCAGCATGAGTAGTACGTTAGTATGCCATTTCAGACACAGCCTAAGTCTGGGTTTGTAAGTGTCTAACTCTCATATTTTTGGGAACTGGAATCCCTGATTTTAAGCATCCAAATGATTTTTTTTTCTATAATGGATCCATTATATATATATTTTGCTTCTCTTGCACTATTTCAAAGCTTCATCTTATTTGAGTGGTGAGCCACCACATTTCATTCAAAAAAAGTCCCTTATTTTTTAATTTTTTGGTTGACCTCCAAAGCTGAAAGTTGGCAAACAGTCTTTTTTATGGAAGGAACGGGTAGAAAGGGGAATTCTCAAATTAGAAGATGTTTATTTGAGTGATTCGCTTAAATCCTTTGAACATCTAAAACGACAATTTGGGCTTCCTAGAACCCAGTCTTGGAGATATTTTCAACTAAACCATCTTCTGAAGAAGACTTATGAGTCCAATTTACAACCCCTAATGTCAGCAGAAAAGGTAAAGGAAATCCTTCAGGTTTTTGGCAAGGGACATGAAGCATCTAAGTATTATAAAATGCTTTTGGAATGTGTTGGAAATAAAACTAACACAGCCATTAAAATTGCTTGGGAAAGAGATTTGTGGGTCTCATTCAATAACCAGGAATGGGAGGAGGTTCTCAGTAACTGCCGTTTAATGTCAAGGGATTTGAGAGTTAGGCTTATTCAGTTTAAGATCCTGCACCCCTTCTATTGGACCCCCAGTAGATTATGCAGACTGAAGTTAAAAGACTCAGCAGCCTGTTGGAAATGTGGAGGGGATGAGGGCACACTGGTCCATATGTTGTGGGCATGTCCCAAGATTCATTTATTCTGGACAAAGATTCATGGATATATCATTAAGATCACAAATTTGCAATTTGCTTTCTGTCCAAAGCTGTTTATATTAGGAGACTCTGAGGTGTTATCATCTTTTCCACAACCACTTAAACAATGGACTCAAACAACAGTTATGATTGGACGACAAATCATCCTCAGGAATTGGAAGAACCCGGGAGAGCCTTCCTTACAGGACTGGGAGATCAAAATAGGGAAGGTAGCTGCTTATGAAAGAATGGCATATAGAATGCAGGACAGGACAAAAGCATACCACCTGAAATGGGGCAGCTATATTTCTTTTATGAAGGAACCAGTGTGATGATGTGGTGGAGATGAACTTCCTTGTTTGTTTTTGTTACTCATTTTGTATTTTGTATTTCATATACATGAATTTGTAATTTATTTTTCTTCATTTACCTATTGCATTATGAACATTAGTGCTGTGTGCAGGCCACTCTAAATGTAAGTTGACCCCTCTTGTTTATATGTATGTGGGTGGGAAAGGGGATGTTCAATGTGTTTGGAATGTAATGTGACATATCATTTACTGTTTGATTGTCATGAAAAATATGAATTGCAAGTCATAAAAAATAATTTTTTTGGTTGACCAGTTTTTATGGAGTAAACTGCCATACTTTACGAACTAAAGTGTGTACTCTCTATAGCTTCATTTTAGTCTAATTTTGTATTTAGGACTTTGCTTTATTTTTTCCTATAATTGCTTTTTAACTACTGCTGTAACAACCGAATTTCCCCCAAGTGGGGATTTATTATAGCTTATCTTTATGTTTGCTAAATTTGAGCATTCATTTAAAATAGCAATCCCCCATTTCTTAAACATTTGGAGCCCATGTTTTCACAGAGCTCTTACTTTAAAGTGGTGAATGAGTGTGCCCTTTGTTTTGAATAGCAACCCCCACCGTCAAGTGAAGAGTGAATCCCTTTTCAATGTGGAACCTCAATTTTGGGGTGTGTGGTAAAATCCCATTTTCTCTGAATTGGAGCACCATTTTTTAAAGAGCCTCATTTATAAGTGGTAAACTCCAAATGTTTTTACTTACTGCCACCATTTTCAAGTGATTAAAATCCAAATATTCTCTCTAACGTGGAGCCTCAATATGGAGTTCCAAATTCCACTTTTACAAACTTTTGGGCCCTATTTTCAGGTTCAACTTCCCATTTATTTCTGAAGTGAAGCCCTTCTTATTAAGCATACAAAGTAAATCTTTTAATAAGTTCCTTTCATTAAATTGGATATTTTTACTTTTTTTTCAACATCAGAATCGATTCTATCAAATGGCAAAGTCCCATTTTTCTACGTATTCATGTTGCGAAGTTGGATTCGTCCAAATCAAAGCCCCCATTTCCAGCTACCCAACTTTCATGCTTATGCATAGGTGCCTTCATTTCAACAATTTTTTGGTAGGTGAACTATTTCTGTGAATTCTAACCCCAATTAGAATAAACAAACTCCTGTGTCTGTATATCAAAGCCCCTGTTTTGAAATGAAACGTCCCTTTTTTCTTAAAAATGGTGCCTGCTTATTCAAATGTTAGACTTTTTTCTTAATCTGCCACTTCAGAGAAGGATTTATTCTGCCAAGATGAATGTTGATCATCATTTTGATTAATGCAGAGACACTCAGCAAACAGCATTAGTCCCAACAGGAATACTGTGGCTTGGATTACATGTGTAATGAACAATATTTATCATACAGAATCTTTTTCATGCAGGTGCCAGAAAGACGAAGCTTCCTCGCCAACGACAGCGACAGACCTGTAGGCTGGCCAGCTCTGCGGAGAGGCTGGAATACCAACAGGGTTTCAGCTTCCCCTGGAGGCAGTCGATCCACAGAGACCAGCTTAGACCCCAGTGGGAAGTCCCCTCTGATGAAAACAAGCACCACAGAGCGCCTCAAGCAAACTCCTCTGCATCAAACGAACGCTGCTGATATCTGCAAACCACCAACTCTGCTGCAAGGGACAGACAGCACATCGACGTACACGTCATACTCCCCTTTACATAGGACAAGTAGTGTTCAGCCTTTAAAGGCAACAGCACCGCTTTGTGGTCCGAACATTTGCTCCAATGTGACTACAGTCATCCCTAAGGGCAAAGCGAGCTTCTCTTCCATCACTATCTCCTCCAGGAAGGTGTGCAGATCAGCCAGCTTGCCAGGGATGGATACTGGCAATAGCTCACCTCAATCGCGTGAATCCCCTCCCTTGTTGGACAAATCCCTGGACCCAAACTCCAGGCAGGTCACTGTGCAGAGGAAGGCCACCATAGTCAAAGTGACCGAGCAGAGGACAGTTGCAAGCCCTGCTCCTGAAATGAATGATGCAACAACACCACCAGTTAGCCAAGCTCTGGACACTGTAGTCAAAAGGCGAAAGGCTACAATCATCAAGGTGACGGAGCACAGGGAGAGGTACACGCCACCCAAGTTAGGGACAAGAAACTCTGAGTTTAGGCATAGTTTCACAGAAGGACTGAACAAAGACAACAGCACACGGACTCAAGGAAACCATTCATATCATCAACTGGATTACGAAAAGGCACCAAACCACACTATGCTGTCAAACACTTCAGAACCAGAGAAAAATGGTGGGACTCTCCACAGATCCACTCTAAATCTATTTGTGAACAACTCCCCGGCAACAGCAGCTCCCTCTGAGGTTCCTCCTAGGCCTGTTGGACAGAGATCGGACAGGCCGCAACGACCGCAAAGCTGCTATGGCAATGTGTTTGGACCCTCCGCGAACAGCGAGGATGATGTGACAAAACCAGTTGCCAGGAAATGGAGCTTTGGGCTTCCACTGGAGACCCAAATCCACCCTGCAGACTCGGACAGCGGTTTCGTCAGCCCTCAAACGGCTGCAGCAAAAGAGGCAGGTCAGCCAGAGGCGGGAACCTTCAAGCCAGATGGAAGCGACAGAGACGAAAGATTGCCGCCAGAGAATGCAGCGAGGAGAGCATCCCCCTGTCTAACTCTCATCAAGGCCCCGGGTAAGGCTCGCCTTCTCCCTCTTTGGTAGTTTTCTTGTCAGCGCACGGGCTCCTTTTGTCTCTGATCTCCTTTTTCAAAGCATGGCAGTGTCTAAAAATACCCTTCCTTTGTGCCATTCGTGTGTTTTAGCTTTAGCACACACTTCAGGGCCCTGAGGCTGAACTCTCAGGTGTGATATGTCGTCCACCTTTGATGTCTTATTGATAGTCCTAATTGGTTTGCATTGCTCTTCTTCTACATGCAGCCTTAAGTGGGCTTGACACCCGCACTTGATGTTCACTGCAATGTCAAATGGCATCACCCAGACGTAGAGGCCCTGTTGGCACCTGCCGACGTTTTCTCATTTTCACCTCCTTTCATTTTCCCACGCACCTCTTTGCATGTATGATCTATTCTAGTCCCTGCACATGGAAGGAATAGACATCGCAAGGTGCTAACCACAGGAAATAAAAGAGAGTTGGGTTTGAAACAATTTTAGCACCACAGTCTTACAAGGCAGTGAGGAGAGTTTGGCGTTATTCTTTGTAAAAAATCATGTTTCTGGGATGAAAAATTGCTGACATGTTGACTTTAAGCCAATGACCTACTGGTAAAACCTCTTTAACTGAGTTTCAAATTGCTGGTCATGACTTCATGTAAGAATATTGCCTCTTGCTTGGTGTAGTTCAGGTTGAGTTTGACATTTTTGACATACTTTTTGCGCACCGTACAAAAATACATAAATTTTGATTATATGGGAGACAAATCTCTCAGGAGTGTGCTTTGAGGCTGCTGGCCGCCCACTTTCCTTAAAACTTAACGCTTTCATGCATGAATTATTAATTCTAAAAGAAATACTTTTTTTAAAGGTGTTTTTTTACTTTCAAAAAAGATGAAAATCATGTTCATTTTTTTTCAATGTTGAATTTTGAGGGAGTTATGCATCAGTCCACCACAGTCGACACTAGGGATGGGACGATACACTTCAACTCACGATACGCTACACTTCGATATGCCCAGGTCACGATACTATACGTCACGATACAATATCAAAAAAGTAAAAAAGAAAAAACATTATCGTGTAATTACAACTTATTTGTTTTTGTTTGAGTTGCACACAGGAAAACACAAGGCCTAACAGGCCAAACACAAACAATAACACTCTCTCTAACCCTAGAGAGGTTAGAGAGAGTGTATGCTAACGAGCGGTAGGCTCGTTTTCGCCGGGATCGTCTTCACATTTTATGGTGACGCTGAAGGTGGTGGTTCATGTTTGTTGTGCTGGAGGCGGTGTACAGAATGACAGCACAGCAAAGTTTACAAAAAGTCTTAGTCTTGTCAGTTACTCTATTGTCGTCTTCGTTTTTTTTTAATGAGAAAGCCAAAATACTGCCAGACAGATGACTTGCATCCAGGCGGAGTGTCCTCAATTTCGACCAAGGGTGAATTCCAATTCCTCCCTTAACCCTCAATCTCAGTGACACTCAAAACCAAGTGTTAAGGGCTATTTCGTGACTTACAAATGGGACACCCCTTAAATGCAGTTACGTCTTCAGACTGTGGTGGCAGCACTCTGCCCAAGCTGCATTCAGTCTGCCAATTTAAAAAAATAAATAAGAAGAAGCCATTTCTGTCATCCATAGTCCTTTCCCACCGACTCCAGCAACAATGACGAAATGTTCCATCCATCTCCGCTACCGTAACTTTAGGTTATGAATGAAGCTGTGCACTGAAACCGGGACCGCCAGTCCGGCTGGCAAACATCATCAAATAAAAAGAATGTTATGCAACAATGAGGTCAATAATCCGTGAAGAGGGCTTAAATAAGATGATACAATGGTTTTCGTAATATATTTGTATTTCATATTGACAAAAATACTTAAATTTATTGCTCGTTTTTTCGCTGCTTTGGATGCCATCTTGGTTGCGGTGAAGCTGGTGAAAATACGCAATGCATTCTGGGTAGTAATTACTCCCGAGGGTGGTGCCAGAAAATCTCAATTTGAGGGGCCGTACAGCCCTCAAACTTGTCCCTCAACTTAACATTCTGAGAATTGGGACAGCACTAGCAGCGCATTTTTGAGATTGAGGGTTAAGATTGAGGGTTAAGGAAGGAATTGGAATTCACCCCAAATTCGACTCCATCGTTCGACTATTTGGAGGCAAGGTAGTTGGTACTAATTTGTGTTGTCGTCACTTTTGGTCACATGCACTGTTACCGGACGTGACATCTTTTTTTTGCAATCTTTTTTTTTGTCAAACTCGAGGCGTTTCGTCACGTACTGTATCGCGATATTTGCCAAACGATATTTTATCCATTTCATTCATATTTCATAGTGGACACCAAACATCAACTGTATAAATAGTACTAGTGGAACTTAATAAAGATCCACAAACACTTCTCTGACAAACATTTATTATGAGTAAATAAAAGAAAAAAGCTAAATCTGAAATGTATGTCTTAATGCATTTTAATCAAACTTAACTTGTGAATTACACCAAAATTTAGGGCCCTTCCACACGAAGACAAACCGAGGTCTAAATGCAGAAGTTTTTGCCGAAACTGCGTATCATCCATACAAAGATGGCGTTTTGGGGGTCTGTAAACGATCAGTTTTGAAACCAGGTTCCAGAGTGGACAGATTTTGAAATGCCGTATACGCAGAGCTGCGGCTCTCCGCAACTTTTCAGATATGCTTACGTCATAGTTTCATATCCTCATTGACACGCATGCGCCACACCCGGCAACGACAACAACAATGGCGGCGTACAATGTAGCATATGTGCTGGTGAAGCTAGCGACCCTACTATCCCTGATGCAGCAAAATCTTCTCAATCACCACCGAGTTGAACAGACAATTATCGAGGACACATTACAGCACTTTATGATCACTTTATCACAATCTCTGTTTTGCAGCAAGTGCGCATCCCCACTGATTTTTCTTCTGTTTCTGCTTGTTTCAGTCATATTGTTACAGCACCCCTAGAGGTCTGGCATGTGTTTTACAGCGTTTTCATGCTTATCAAATGCATTCATGTAGACGCACACATTTTCTGAGATGCCTGATTGTTTTGGAAACTGTTAAGCGTTTCGTCTTTGTGTGGATGGGGCCACACGAAGACAAAAAAGTCAAAATTATATGAAACCTGAATACTGGACTGATACCCAATTAGCTCTTCATTGGCTATTTTGGATTTATGATGTAATATTTCAATATGGTAAAAATGTGCAAAGGTAATGTTTTTATTAAATTTGAGATGAGGGTTTAGAAATTTACCACCTGATAGATGGACATGATATGGCAACCAGAAGGGTATGAAATGTACTCTAAATATCTGTTTACTGTAGTGTACACCATGCATGAAGGGGTTAATGTCAAAAATCCCATTTTAATCTCACAAAGATTTCTGCAAAACACAGACAGACCAGGACCTCACTTGAAACAAAGGAGTATGAGAATTTCACCATAGTACACCGCGTTCGCCGACACTGCCAGAGACTCTACCACAGGATCCAATCTAACAGTGATGTTGTAAATAATCTGAGAAATGCTGTGTCATGAAGCAAATGAAGATGAAACATGTTGACGCAAAACCTGTAAACAATTGTTTAATCTCACAAAGACTTCTGCTAAAGTCTAGGCAAAGGGACAAGGCTTGAGTTGGTCCTACTTAGTTCCTGACAAAAAAAGGATCAGTCCTAGGCCTGTCACGATAACAAATTTTGCTGGACGATAATTGTCCAAAAATTATTGACGATAAACGATATTATTGTCAATATTATTTTGATTTTTTTCTAATTTTTTTCATTAATGTAATTATAATATATGTCATAATAAAGTGAGTACACCATATCAAAGCAAGAAACTTTAATTTCTCAAGAGTATTTAACTGTAATTGGAAGGTCAGGATCTGATAAATAAGATAAATTAAACAGACAATATAATAAATTTAATACAAAAAAAGAGAAAAAACTTCGGCTCTCTCCGAGTGTACACACGAGCGGCCCCATCTCCCCCCCAAAGATTGCATGAGCGACAAATGCTCACTCCGCTATAAATCCGCTAAATCCGCTATAGAACGTATGCACCCCGGTGTCAAGAAAGATAGACATAGTGAGCCATCTTCTCATTCAGCCTCTTTGGTAGAAAGAGAGGAGGAAAACAAACACGCATGCACATGTCAGTTTATTGAGGCCGGCAAACTTACCGAGGACGTTTTTATTTATAGTTCGGTTAATTGATTTATTAATTATCGTGACAGGCCTAATCAGTCCTGTATGTTTCTATTGATCAAATGGAGATAAAATGGGTGGACACAAAATCCCCTACAACTGGAAGCTTGAGGATGCCATGTGGCAGCATAATTTGGTATCGTTTCAAAACTTAGGACCGTGAGTCTGGTGAAGGCAGATCATGAGTTGGGTGTCCCAGGAAAAGAACAACCACAAAAGACCAGTTTGTCACCCTTGTATTACCGGTGAACTCTAAACTTTTTTGCAAGGAAAGATAATTCCAAAGAAGACCCAACTTCAAATCATGACGGGGAGGGGGCCGGCCCTCGTCTTGCTATTTCCTAAGTACATTTTGAAAGATTCCCTCACTTAGGGTGCTGATCCCTTCTCCAATTCTTGTCAGTTTTGGACAAGCCTCAACACCAACACAACTGGGACAAACAGATCTTCCCACCGGTTCTTTGAGAGGGAAAGCACCGAACCAGACTCCAGATTTCAGGACTCGTATGACGTTACAGTCCCTGAGGTGAAAGCTTTCAAGTCACTTCATTTGTATATATTTTCCAATGTGGTTGCAACCTGGTGACGTCATAATATGTGATTTAGATAAGCAAATTTATTTCCATCCGAAATTTTGGATCATACTTTAAAGGGGACATATCATGCTTGTTTCTCCTTTTCACTATGCCAGACTAGGATGCCTGTAAAGCATTTCTGCCCTCAGTACAAGTCATTTAGTTCCTTCATTGCCCCACAATAGCATTCTCAAAATCCTCATTTTAAGCCACTATGAAGCTCTCATTGAAACACGAGGATCTCAGGATGACCTACAGTTACCTTGCAACGTCACAGCCCTTTGTGCTCTGATTGGTCAGTTCTATCGGGGGTAGAGCCAGCCTGTCCTTCTTCTTCTACTGTATTTTCCGGCAGGCTCAAAGCAGCGACCGCGTATTGAGTCCCCCTACAGGCCAGAGCTGGTAATGAGTGAATGTGAGCTAGGGATCTATATACTGCTGCTGGACGAATGTGTTCCTCGGTGACGGTTTTGTGGCTAACGGACATCACAGAGGAGGAAGTGTTTTATCAGATTACTCCAATAAAAAGAAAGGTACCTCGTGTCGTCACGACGATTTAAATCTCGCGGACATCTCGCAATGACCTATTTTCAGAGGCATCAAATCTTGTTCTAGGATATCAGAAAAAATACAATATCTCATTTTTTGAAAATTAAGGGGGTGTAAGGTCTTGTTTTCAAATTTATTATATTATATGTAAGTATTAAATCATGCATCAGCATGATATGTCTCCTTTAATGGTTTGCTAGGAAAATTATTTAGTTAGATTTAGGCAAATATGTCGCCAACTGACTGTTGCTTTTTCACTATTATTTCGAAATAATTCATATAAAATTGGGACCATAATGTGCTTTTTAATGTCTGAATCTATGCCTTTGAAGCAGCTGAGACTCTAGTTACCTTCTCCAAGAGGTTCTGTTTTTGCCGGCATCTGTGCGTTAATTTTTTAGCAAGATTATGCAAAAACCACTGGAAAGATTTTGCTGAAATTTTCAGGAGATGTTGGTAATGGCCCAAGTTAAAAGTGATACGAATTTGGTGGTGATCCAGTCAACCACCATTAGAGAACAATCGTGTTTGCCTAATAACTGTCGAACGAATGATGATATCAACATGATTCTGAGTGCTAGGTGTGAAATCACATCATGATGGTAACTTTATCACTGAACTATTGCTTATAAATGCAATATGTGAGCTACCTTGGTGGAGGTTTGTGCTTTCCGAGTGCTTTCTATCATTGACATTTGTTTTCAAAATTTGACTCAAGCTAAGGGATTATTTTTAGGAAAGTCAACCAATTGGTCAGTTTCAGCTAATGTTGAATAAGTATAATCTTGATCAGTATTAGTAGTATTTCTTTATCCATTATCAGTTATCCCTGCGAGATTACCAATTACCCCTTAATTACAGACATTAACAGAGCCACCAGCTTATTCTGCAATCATGCTCTCAAACAGGACATTATAAAATCATGATCATATCCTCCTGTAGTGTGCGGCAGCCTCATGTTGGCTCAGTATCATCAGCCTGTGTCACTATTTTAGTAACTCCTCACTAACATCAAAGTCCTCTGGCCTTTCAGATCCTGACTCAAATCAGTCTCCAGAGGAAGTGCTTGCCCTCAATGCGGCTGCCATCATCGCAAACATCAAGCTCCAAAGACAGCTCAGTAAAAAGAAAACACAAACTGGAAATTCTGAGAAGGACTCTACAGCAGAAGCAGCAGCAGCAGCAGCAGCATCGCCTCAGGGAAATACGGGTATTATTACTCCTCTCCTCCTCTCTTATGTAACCATAATATCCCACTACATAAAATATTGATCTTTGCTACAATTAGCAAAAAATACTGCAAGGTCTTCACTTTGTTTCTGGAGCTGTGTCTTTGAATCGATGAGGACGAGGGAAAATTCTGTAGCGATTATGTCCTCTGTTTATTAGACTCACACTAAGTGGTGATGTGTCATCGCTGAGCCAGAGGTTAAATCAGTTTGGTGCTAATTTGATGCTAACAGTTTGAGTTTCTCTGCCTTTGTACTGACAGATAAGAGTTCATGTACAAAGCCAGACCAAAGCCCAGTCCAGGACCTGAATCAACCTCATGCAGAGTTTGTTCCAATGAGTCAGGAGCCGAAAAGGTCACCTGAAACTCTCTCTCTACAGGTGAGTTCACAGTTACAGCACTTTTTAGCTGATAAATTAATGAGACAGTGAGTAAGAGTGTAATTTTTCATCCTTAAAGGTGAAGAAACTAGCCGCAGTAATCAAGTTTGTGCTACCTTTTAGACCTAAAACCAAAAAACTAGACGATTATGCTAAAGTTTTAAAGCATCTGTGGAAACTTCAAACATACTTCAAATAAAAAGAAACCTGGCACAACAGACGGACAGTTCAGTTTATTTCACTGGCCCTTTCAGAAACATATTCAGCAGGTGATTGGACAATCGGTCTGTCAATCAAACTGATTACATGCCAATCAGATAATGTAGCAGGTGGGCGCTATAAAATGTGAGCCTCCATGCCAGAAGTGGAAAGAAAATGTCCTTTTCTTTTTCTGTAGTGTTAGCTAGTGTTGTGCTTAAGACCACACTATCCGAGACCAAGACTTGCCCGAGACCAGAATGCACCGAGACCAAGACAAGACCAAGACTTTTGGGATTTGGGATTGAGACGAGACGAGACGAGACAAGATCAAGACCATCAAAATCCATTTTAAAAACCATGACAAGGTTGAACAGTTAAGGGGGGCGTCCCTCAATCATAACACCGGGAAGGCTGCAGTCATCATAGGAGGAAAAAACACATGAACTGAACCTTTTTGTTGTTTTACCAAGTGCTCCTCCTTATTCAGGTTAATAAAGTGGCTGAACTCAGTCCTCCTCCACAACATCTTCATCCCATAGACATTCGTCCATTTTGCACAAAACTGGAAGAAGAAAGTTGATTTGTAGCTGCCGGTCTTCCCCTGAAACAATGAGCCGCACTGCGCATGCGCAAAGGGCATGTAAACAAACTCGTCAGTTCAGAGGTTAGTTCAGCCACACAGCGCTGTGTGGAGAGACACAGGCTGCAATGGCGGTCCATTCGGCGCGAATCATGGTGGAATATTGGTGAAAAACATGAGTTTTTGGACGATTAATGCAGTTTTTAGGAGCGGCGATCTATGCCCTACGGGCTACCATTATATCGGTGTCCGCTGCTCGATTTTGGATCTGAATATCTCCCGAAGCACCGTTTGCATCAGGAAAGCCTTCTGGGTGAGTATATTGTTGTTCTTCATTCTATAAACAATGTAAAAGCTGCAGGAACCGAACTTTTCCTTTAAGGGGGGGCGTCCCTCAATCATAACACCGGGAAGGCTGCAGTCATCATAGGAGGAAATAACACATGATCTGAAGCTTTTTGTTGTTTTACCAAGTGCTCCTCCTTATTCAGGTTAATAAAGTTGAAGCACAGCAGATCAGTGCTAGTCTTGACCGGTCTTGATGGAAAATCCAGAGTCTGGCCAGTCCAAGACCGAGACAAGGCCGAGTAAAGTGCTCTCCAGTCCGAGACAAGACCAAGACCTTCAAAATGTTGTCTCAAAACCGGTCTCGAGACCAAGATGGGTCTTGAGTAACACAACACTAGTGTTGGCATTTCTGTGCATTTCTGTAACCTTGCATAGCAGATGGGCCTGCCTGATTCAGTTCATGAAGTCCTGCAGATCCCATCTTGTAGCGCTCCGTTGACCAATGGATTCACTCGGCTAAAATTTTAACGGCCCAATCAGGGAAGAGAGGCGGGAGCTGTAGAATGCGGACGTGACGACAACCGGAAGTTGAAAACCAGAAGTTGAGAATGAAGGTGCCGATTAGCCTATTGTCCTCATAGATACTTAGTAAAACTTGGTGAAATCTGCCCTCCTCAGAAGTTTACTTGTAGGGCTTGTCTTTGACGAGGTTCATGTTACAGATAAGTGTTAAATGAATCATCTGTGTGGTACGATTTAGTGTAAGACGATAGTATAAGGCCGTTAGCCGTTAGCAGCTAAGTTAGCGGCTAACAGCTAACAGTCATTTGCTGTCGTTAGCTTTAAGCCGCTAACTTAGCCGCTAACGACAGTAAATGACTGTTAGCTGTTAGCCGCTAACTTAGCTGCTAACGGCTAACAACAGCTAATAAAAAAGTATGCTATTTTTTTTTCTATTCTTTATTCAGCCATTTCAAGTAACAAACTGGCACATTTTGCATCATACAGTCTTCAGAAATCACTGAGCAGCATCAGCAGCCAATATAAACAAAATAATAAAAGAAAATGCATATATAAAAGAAAAAAATAATGACAAATCCAATGAAAACATTGCTTCATTATATGAGGCAACCCTGCTTGATGTGGATTGGTCTGTGATGAATGTGACGAGCAGAACGATTATCCAATCACAAGCTTGTGTTTTTTTTTAAACGTTCTGCCCCTGAAAACAAATTCAAAGGGCTCCAACCCAGATGAACGAGTGAAATATTTCTGTGGCAGATATATGGAGCTGTCCATCTGGCTTGTCAGGTTAGCATTTCTGTGCTTGGTCAGTAATCAGGAAGTCGCAGGTTCGAGCCCAGCTCCTGCTGCCACATGGCAATGTATCGGGCAAGACACTTAACCGCAAGTTGCTCCAACCACTGTGTCAGTAGCTTGTAAATGGGTATGAAAGGGTGAGAATGTGTTAGTTGATACTGAAGGACAACTGACATTGTAACTCCAACCAGAGTGAATGGGTGTGAATGTGTTGGTGTGATCTGCAGTGTAAAGTTGCTTTAAGTAGTAAAGACTAAAAAAGTGCTCTATAAGCTCAATTTTATTAAACGTTCCAGCAGGAAGTGCCTGTGCGTGCAGTCCCTTCCTGCTGTCATCTCGCTTGTAGCTTGTTACTCTTACTGCTCTAAATGACTCTTAGGGCCCTTTTCCACTAGCACGCCTTGGCCCTACTCTACTCAGCCCTACTTGATTTGCAGCGTGTTTCCACTAGCCTGGTACCTCCTAAAACAAGTAAGTTTAGTACCTACTCCGCTCTGGTTCCAAGCGAGCTGAGTCGATACTAAAAGACGACGTCACCGACTGCCGGCTACTGATTGGTCAGACAATGTCGTCATCGATGAGTCATGATCATGGCAACCTAGCATGCTAGCGGTAGCTACCGTTAGCTTACCCTCATACGTCTTTTCTTTGCAGCTCGATTGCTCTTGTCCTCGGCTTCATTTTGTTGTATAGCTTCCAAAAGTTTCCTGTGCTTCTCAAGGGGTATTTCTTCTTGCCACCTGCAGCCTTCTTCTGTTTTCCTTTTTTACTCGGTTTGTGACAAAAAGCCACAAATTGTTGTGTCGCACTCAACCAGGCATTGAACCAGGCAGGTCCAGCTACTCTGAGTGAAACAAGCTGAGTAACAAACTTGCTGATGTGTGTCGATCTTTAATGCGTCCTCAAAATACCTAAAAACACTGCTACAACTTTAGACCAGAAGTTTATAGTGCAGTAAGTTTCTGTGTCCTCAAGCTAGGGACAGTGTTAGATGCCTCCTCTTTTTCAAACACTCCCCTGGGTGCAAATGGGAGCGCGTGTTGATTTGTTGTTTTAACAGCGTGGGCTCAAGAATATAAATGACATCTTAGTCAGGTGGAAATTAGGGAAGACACCTGCGCTTCATGCCAAAACATTAACTCAACATGTAGTTTAAAGTTTTGAAAATGGAGGCCAGTGTTGCTAAGATGTTCTGCGTAATAGAGAAATCTTTATCATGTCCTCCATTACATAACTGATTATATCTTCCCACAAGAGTTTTACTTTTTAAAACACGAATGTTGGTGATTATCTCATCCCGCTTCTATCTTAAGCTCCTCTGGGGATTTTCAACCCCAGGCTGGTACCTTCTGAAATAGTCCTCAGCATCAGTAAAAGGCCAGGATATATTTATCCTCACTTTGAAGTTTTCCATGGGATGCCCCTGGGCTATATTCTGGGGTCACTTGGGTTTAATACGCTAGAAAGGGATGGTTTGTTCTAAATGTTTTGTCAAGAAGAGAAATCTGTTTCTGTTTTTTTGGCAGGAAGCGCTTCAGAGGTCCAGGCCGGACTTCATCAGTCGTTCTCAGGGCAGAATGAGAGAACTGGAGCGGAGGGCGCAGGAGAGGAGGGAGCTGGCAAATTCAAGAGGCCAACAGTCTGTTGGTGCTCGCAGGCAGAGGAGAGTCCCCAGTGCTCGGCCTTCCTCTCTGAATGGTATGATGCCAGGAGCTTTCCTCACCTCTCCTCCACTGTACAGCCCATTGTCCTGTCGCAGCTGCAGTGGCTGTTTGCCACGTGAACAATCACACAAATACAGACAGAGAACAAAGAGCAAGGGGGGACATTTCAGCCAAAATGTGTTGTTTTATTGAAGCTCATGCATGATATAACATTTCACTTTTTATTTGGTTTGAATGGCTGTTTAATCCAGAAAAATCCTCTACTAAACCCCGAAACACTGAGTTAGCAGTTGTTTCTAATACACTTATTCTCCCCTCAGGCACAGGGTGGAAGATTTACTGTTTTACAGAGAAAGGCAAAGTTAGTTTATTTATTTATTTTATTTTATTTATTTGACATGGACACACAGTAACATTGATTCTGTGCTATTTAAATATAAACAGGTCCCAGATACACTGCTGTAAGTGTTAAAAGCACAGTGCAAAATCTGAACACCAGACTATTGGAGGCTTTTACAGATTAAAAATATACAAAAAGAAATTAAAAGAAAATCATAGTTATAGTTATAGTTATAGTTATAGTTATTGTCATAGTTATAGTTATAGTCATAGCTATGGTTAAAGTTATTGTCATCGTCATAGTTAAAGTCATAGTTTTAGTCATAGTCGTAGTTAAAGTAATAGTTATAGTTGTCATAGTTATTGGTATAGTTATAGTTATAGTCATAGTTATAGTAATAGTTATAGTCATAGTTATAGTCATAGTCATAGTTATAGTCATACATATAGTAAGTTATAGTTATAGTTTTAATTATAGTCATAGTTATAGTAAGTTATAGTTATAGTTATAGTTATAGTTGTAGTCATAGTTTTAGTAATAGTCATATTTATATTTATAGTTATAATTATAGTTATAGTCATAGTTATAGTCATAGTCATAGTTATAGTCATAGTTATAGTAAGTTATAGTTATAGTTATAGTTGTTGTCACAGTTTTAGTAATAGTCATATTTATAGTTATATTTATAGTTATATTTATAGTTAGAGTCATAGTTATAGTCACAGTCATAGTTATAGCCATAGTTATAGTAAGTATAGTTATAGTTATAGTTTTAATTATAGTCATAGTTATAGTTATAGTTGCAGTCATAGTTTTAGTAATAGTCATAGTTATAGTTATATTTATGTTATAATTATAGTTATAGTCATAGTCATAGTTATCGTCATCGTTATTGTAAGTTATAGTCATAGTTATAGTTATAGTTGTAGTTATATTTATAGTTATAATTATAGTTAAAGTCATAGTTATAGTCATAGTCATCGTTTAAGTTGTAGTCATTGGCATTGTTATATAGATATTTAAAGTTATAGTCATAGTCATAGTCATAGTTATAGTCATAGTCATAGTTATAGTTATGGTCATAGTTATAGTTATAGTCATTTTTATTGTTATAGTTATAGTCATAGTCATAGTTATAGTCATAGTTGTAGTTACAATCATAGTTATAGCTACAGTTATAATTATAGGTATAGTTATAGTTATAGTTTGTGTAGAAACTCCTTCAAAGTGATAATCCCACAGACTTGAAAACTCATGAAAAACTTTTATGATTGAATGTTACTTCATAAGGAAAACAGATATGGAGGAAATCAGCTTTCTGTGAGGGCATGTTTTAACATTGCAGTGCAGCTGGATCCACCTTATAGTAATCTCTGCAATCAGCAGTAAGAGTACCAACAAAGGAACTGGCGGGGAAATATCTGGGGGCAGACTCAAGCCAATACATAGCATACATTATAGTATGTGACACCACTTAAAGCCTCGTTATGAACCCACTCATAGGAGGTAGTTCAAAAAAAGGGTAAGGCCACTAATACAGAACAGAGAGGACCAACACAAAGTGGCACCATAAGCAGTAAAGTATAGCATTAGGCTTTGTATTTTGCAGGCTGAGAGCTGCTCTTGTCTAGTCTAGTCACAACAATTACATCTGTGTTTAACTCACTCAAATCCTCACACTTAACCATTTTTCTACTTCTCACATCAACTTTTAGGTCAAAATGTTCACCTGCTGCCAAACATATCCCACCCACTAACAGGTGCCATGATTAAGAGTTGATCAGCGTTATTCATTTCATCTGTCACTGAAATTTCCTTTTAAATCCGGTCTTTAGGTTTTTGTGATTCCTTTTCAAAAATTAACAAACAAAGAATGTAGCATCAGCAAAATTTAATTTAATAGTAGTTAAAAGCCATCTTCATTAACAGGTGATTCTACATATTTTGAAATACAGGTAATTCTTGCTAATTTAATCAGTGAAATTATTTGATTATTATTATTTAATTTTTGGCATCAGTGTAGAAAGATGGGTAAATGACACATTTACAAAGTACCTTTACAAAGAATGGAACAGAATGCACAGCAAATAAACAAACTTGTATCTGACGTGTATTAAAATTACATTTTAGCCAAAAATATCGCATGTCAATATTGTATCATCATCAGTTCTTTACCAAGAGAGAGCGAGAGAGCACTTGGACACAAAACCAAGCAGTGACTCCACGAAAAAGGCACATCAGGTTTGATTTGGAACAAACAGCTGTCATGTATATGTATTTTATTTAAGTGTTCCTCTATTGAATAATGAGGTTTTAGGGTGACTGCAGGCATTGCAATACAGCAGAAATATTTATGTGACCTTCAAATGTCATTAAGCTCTCAGTGCTGTGTTGAGATTCCGGCTCAGAGAGATGGGGCCTCATATAAACAATACAGAATATTGAGATATGAGGCAGACATTTTGTAGCTGTGTGTGCCCTCTACTGGCTAATATGGTTACATACAGGACAGCAGCACAGGAGACATTTAAAACAGGAAAGTCTTGATTTTATCTGTGCTTATCAACATGGTAATGTTCTGTTATCATGCATGGAAAGTCAGGGTTGTAGTATACAAATGACTCTTGGTTATAGGCTGCCAAAACTTAAAGAATTGTTAAGTATTCTTTAAAACAACTTGTGAAATAGAAGCTGTTACTCCCTTCAGATATCAGGAAAAGCTACACTGACTTACTGCTGTATCTCCCAGCCTTCAACTCAATCAGCATTGTCCATCTCTGAGTGTGTATTTGTGTGACTGTGTGCTCTCGTTTCCAGATAACCTTTTCAAACCCAGAGATAGAGCCATTACCGGGAAAGAGATGCAGCCCCGATCGAAGCGGTGAGTTTCCATCTCAATCTCCATCTTGGCACGCTGTCAGAGGCTTCTCCTCAGTCGACAGATTCGGTCTTATCTCCTGTGTTTCTTCACGAGTGAGGACAGAGACAGTATCAGTGACATCTTTATATGAAACTAGCCGCTCAACTTTTTCTTTTTTACTTTCTGAGTGATCTTGTTGTTGGCTGTTGGAGAACTTTTGGTTGAAGTTTTTTACAGTGCCAGTTTATAAGTACAGTAAGGTGTTATTTGAGTATGGATGGGCCTTTTGTTGAGCTGTAATCTGTCATGTTATTGGTCTTAAAACTTTGCTGAGTTTTGCCTCAATGATACAAAATGGCAGGACAATTTTTTGGCATGCACAACTTTGCTTATAATCAATATTTTCAAACCTTTTTTTGGCGAATACTGATTTCAGCTTCTATCTACAGCAGGGGTGGGCAACTTTGGTTAACATGAGGGCCACATTATTGCTGTTATCAGTGTCAAAGGATCAAATCATTATAGAAATATGCATACAATCATTTAGTCAAACAAAATGAGATGATAAATATTTATCTCTGATAATTATTCGTGATATTTTCAAATTAAAAGCAAAACAGTTTTGTCTCAAACAGTCTGAATCAGGGGTGTCCAAACTTTTTACATCGAGGGCCCCATAAAGAAGAATGCATCGATGACTGAGCCGCTTGCTGCTCCTCACTTTTAGTGTATTTAACCCTCCTATTATCCTTGGGGTCAATTTGACCCCATTCAATGTTTATCATTCAAAAATAATACTTGACTTTTTTTATTTGGCTTCATATTTCATGACTTTTCCTAATTTGATGGGTACTATTGATTTAGCATAAAATTATTATGATGATATTTTTTCATTGTGCTGTACACATATTGCACGCATTGGTGTTCCTCTAGGGTCAATTTGACCACAAGCTGTTTTAGCTGTGTAAAACTTGTCTGTCTTTGTGTGAGCCTTGTGTGACCTAATGTTCCCACACCTGCAGTTGCAGAGTTGATACTTTTGAGTTGATACATGACATGGGGGAGGGGGAACATGGGGGGAATGAATGTGTTTGTGTGTCTATGTGTGTCTGTGTGACCTACTACTCACACCTGCCAAAAAGAACTGAACTAAAGAACTGTTCCATGTTCTGACCATCTGACTGATGTTCTCATTATGATTTTCTGTTTCACAAATGGGTGACTTTTCAAACATGTAAACCCCCTCAAACACACAAAAAAGAAACAAAAAAAAAAGACAACAAAAGAAACAAAAAAGAAACAAATTTAAAAAATCATAAAAAAAAACAACAACAAAAAACTCTTTAACTCTTCCACTGCCGGTCCCAAGCCCGGATAACAAAAGAGGAGGGGTGAGTAAGACTTTATAGTGACCACAAATATGTTTCAAAAAAAGTATATAAAAATAAGTAAATAAATATGTTTATGAGAGGAAAGGGGGGGTTACCAACATCAATCAATATGGTTCATTCTGTGACAGTCATGAATGTGCACCCCAATTAGAAAAGATTTGGATGAAAGATTTGAAAGATACACTAACTCTAAAACTGAAAGTCTGACCTGATGGTGGCGCTGCAGGAAAGGTCATATCATCACCAAAACCAATAGGGTTCATACTCTTGTGGTCATTAATGTTGTCAGTAAATTTGAGAAGATTTGGATGTAAACTTTTCAAGATAAATTATTTCTGATTGAAAAGTTTGGCCTGATGGTGGCGCTAGAGGACAGGTCAAGGTTTCATTATCAAGGGGTTATTTATGTATTCAACAAATAAACAAAGTTCCTGACATAAAAACTTGGTCAACAATTTTCTGTAAATCACTTTCTGGAGGCAAATATCCCTGGGGTCAGATTGACCCCAAGGGTTAAATGTGTTAGTAATATTTGAGGATAATAGGAGGGTTAAGTTAAAGTTTGAGGGTTTAGGGTTGGGTTATCACCTGTCAAGGGCCCTTGTAACCCCAGGCTATCACTGGATTCACACCTTGTCAGAGCGAGAATGACCTTCTGAGCAGCATAGATGGGAGACACTGACAGCTTATCTTCCCTGTCAGACACAAAACAAGAGTAAACTGCAAGAGCGTTGGCGCTTGAAGATGAATACTGCAATAGTCATTGTAAATGAGACTTTGTTACAAAGTACATATGGCAGAAAATGTGAATGATTGATGGTATTTGCTGCTGTAATCGAAATGTCTTAATTAATTCAACTGTTTCAGGGCCAATTCAAAATTGGCTGCGGGCCGCATTTGGCCCCCAGGCCATAGTTTGGACACCCCTGGTCTAAATCAATGAGCTGACCACAGATTGAAAGACAATTGAAGGTACTTTTCTAGTGCAATGCAATCATGTCGTATTCACTCTTTTATTACTTTATTTATTTTACCAGTTCAGTATTAAATATGTTACATAAAATATTTTATAGAAATCATTATAACATGCTGTATCCACCAAATCCTTTTAAAAGTCCAAATAGAAACAGTTCTAACATTAAATTGGTAGATAGTTTTTATCCTTAAAGTTGTAGGTTTTTTTGGAAATTAAGAAATTTGACATTGACATATGACCCCTGGTCTGCCAGTTGCCCACTCCTGATCTATAGAAAGGCTATCAGCCAATTTGGATATTACACATTTTCAATGGCTGTGTCCGAAATGGCATACTAACGTACTACATACTACATGCTACTTGTGTATATGATTAGAATGCTAACCGTTCACACTGTAGTATACGACTAAGTTTCCCATGATGCATTTCAAACCTCCAACGACAAAAATCGAAAGCACACGAGGCTTTCAAATATCTCTGTTGATTCGCCACATTTGAAAGTTCAGAGAGCTTTTTAGGCGAGAAGGTCACCGCACTGAATCCCAGAATGTGGTCATTTGAGCCATAAAATGCACGGATACAAATTTCATTTCGGCATTTTGGACATTCCGTTATGCGTGCCATCATGATATCGAATCACCAGAATTATGACTAAACTGAAAGATATTTTAGGCAAAATTAACACTGGAGCGTGCACCGTCTGGCAAAAGCTTTGAAACATTTGCTCCAAACTGTCCACTGGTCGTCTGTCTGAGTGGAGCAGGGGCGTAGAATTGGGTAGGGACGCTAGGGACTTGTCCTATCAGTATTATGCCACTATCACATGGTCCCTAACACAAAACACAACACATTTTAACATCTCTCCATCACGGCCGCCCACAATTCGGGGCTGCCAGCCACATTATCTTACACAAAGTCCCGCCTCTAACCAAATATCACTCATCGATTGGCTCTACTGTTTCTTGTTAACATGTGATTGGCTGTACCCGCTGTCCCTCTATCTGGTACCAGTAGATATGAGAGCTTCTAAAATGTGCTTGAAAATAACCTGTAAGTTACTCAAAGGGTATATAACGCTATGATTAAGAAAATGTTTACATTTAATACCAAAGAGATACACATTTTGATTATTTTGTGTATTATCCATGTATTATTTGTGTTTAGGACCAACAATAAATGTTTGTGGGGGATAAATTACACTTATCGGTAATAATTGTGAAACTGTGTTTTCTCCTCAGACTATAATCATACCATCAAATTTTGTGATCATTGCATCCCAAATTGTCCCACTGTTCACATGTCATGCATCAATATATTTTGGTCAGGGGGGAGATAGTAGAGATGGAGGAGGAGAGGCTGGAGGTATAGTACATAGAAAAGTTTTTTTTGTGAATATGACACTTTGCTTGTTTGTCTGATCAGCTCTACATGACGTGAAATAACAGTCATAAACATAACACACATCAATTTTACCACCTTGGAGCACTATTATGTCCCTACCAATGTCTGAATCAAACCTACGCCCTTGGAGTGAAGGTTAAATAAAAATGAGCATCAGAGGTGAAAGATGATTGGGCCTCATGTTCATCCCTTGCCTGCTTTTAGCTTTTTGTTTGACATCAACCTGGTGACCATATTTTTCTAACCCCAAGATGTTGTTTTTTGTTGCAGCATACCTGCAGAGGTGAAGAAGAAAAAAGAGGAAGAGAAGAAAAGGGAGGTGCTTTTGACCAACAAACAGCGAGTTGAACTTTTCAAAAAGGTAATCTCTGTTAAAGTTAGAGTCTACCATCTTAAACCAGTTTGGCTGTTGAGATAGATTTGAAAAACGCAGCCTGCCCCGCCTTCACTCACCCCTCCCCTCAGTGTTCCAAGATCCCGCCCCCCAGCTCGCGTCGCCTCCTAACAACACGCCCCCTCTGATAGAGCAACCA
Source organism: Scarus forsteni (assembly GCA_036419115.1). Taxonomy (NCBI): domain Eukaryota; kingdom Metazoa; phylum Chordata; class Actinopteri; order Labriformes; family Labridae; genus Scarus; species Scarus forsteni. Next base: position 6,716,785 of record JAZDUH010000263.1, read on the forward strand.
GACAGTATCAGCATCAACAACAACCAAAAACAACAAAAAAAAACGGCCAGTGCTGTGGCCGTTCGCCAGCTGGCGTCCAGTGCAGCAGCCAGCGGCCAGTGCTGCGGTGGTTCGCTAGCCGGTGGCCTGTGCTGCGGCCGGCGGTTCGGTAGCCGGCGGCCGGCGCAGTGTTCAACAATCCCAAATCATTCTGCAGCTTTTTTCCACCGTTCGATTTTCCTATGTTGAGTCTCCGTTGGGACCTGTATTGCTCATATGTCTTCCTTACTTCAGCCTTTTCCTCGAAACTTTTACGTTTCCTCCTCTTCGATGTGGAGGGTGACAGAAGCAGCCTCCATGACGCTTCAGTAGCTGTGCTGCTAGCTGCTCACCGGTACATTCACGAGGTAGTGGGGAGGAGGCGGGACCATGGGTGAGACGTGCGGAGCAGGGGAGACAGGGGATTGGATGGACTCACGGACCAATCGGTTCGGATTGGTCAACTATTATGCTGCTTTGCAGCGGATATACTGAATGGATTTTTTTCATTCTTTTTGGTCTTTATATTGTGTAGATCGGACCATAGGACCATAACGGCCTTATAAACTGTGTTATTAAGATGTACCAAGCTTCCAAATCATAGACCATAGCTTTAAGGAACATGTCCTGATAGTGTTAATATTGGACTCAAAAGCTGAGGCAGAGGCAATGTGCAAAGGTGCAACAAGTGAATCTTTTCCTTTTGTAATTCCAGGTGAAGGAGGGGAGGGGAAATCCATGTAGAGAGGTGAGGTGGTTGGCTAGGAGGTGGTGGGTCTCGTGAAGGCACTGTGAAGACAAAGCAGAAAACACACGGTCAGATTTGGTAGCACAAAGTTCTAAGCACAAGAATCTCAAAAAACACTAGAAGTCTTCTAGAGAAATCACAAGGAGGCCAACAAACCACTTGAACTGTGGGAATCATCTGGCGCTGGTGAAGAGTCTGTGGCCCCATCCACATGAAGACAAAATGCTTTAAGCTGCGTTCACACCGCAAGCGACCCAGCTACCAAAATCGCGTTGCACACTGACGTATTGTGACGCGTCCATAAATACCTAATTTTGGTCACCGTTCCCGTCGGCTGTCGCTCGGTGACGTCACGTCCGCTTGAGTTTCACTACGATCATATCATATATCATATAACAGGATGTACAAGCGGACATTATTCCAGCTGTATCCTTTTCATTCACTTAACAAACACAAAACAAAGCAGCTGATGCCCTGCTGCAGCATTATCTGTGAGTGAGCAGTCTGTCTAGGTGGAACTAATGTCCTCACTGACTAATGTTTCCAACACGGACATGGATTGTTACTCTGTAGTCCGTATGAATAGCTGTCTGTCTAGGGTACCGTGACACGTGCACACACCACTGATTGGCTGTTGCCGCACAGCCACGCACGACATCGCCTGAAAAGATCAACTTTTTTTACTTTGACATCACGCGACAAGCTATGTGGTAGTGTGAAAAGCGGCTGTCGCATCGCAGAAGGGTTAGCCCCGCCCCATCGCGGCTGTACATTGACTTTGCATGTAGAGTGATCGCTGAGGTAGTTCAAGTAGCGTGTGGTGCGAACGCAGCTTAACAGTTTCCAAAACGATCGTCATAAAGACGAAGGCGTCTCAGAAAATGTGTGCGTCTACATGAATGCACTCGATACGCATGAAGATGCTGTAAAACACATGCCAGACCTCTAGGGGCGCTGTAACGATATGACAGAAACAGGCGGAAACAGACGAGAAAACAGTGGGCATGCGCACTTGATGCAAAAGTTGTAAACAGAGATTGTGATAAAGTGATCATAAAGTGCCGTAATGTGTCCTTGATAATTGTTTGTTCAACTCGGTGGTGATTGAGAAGAAGGAGATTTTGCTGCAACAGGGATAGTAGGGTCACTAACTTCATCAGCACATATGCTTCACGTACGCCGCCATTGTTGTTGTCGTTGCTGCGTGTGGTGCATGTGTATCTGAAAAGTTACGGAGAGCCAGTAATCACGGAGCTGCGTATACAGCATTTCAAAATCTTCTCACTCTGGAACCTGGTTTCAAAAATGAGCGTTTACAGACCCCCAAAACGCCGTCTTTGTATGAATGATACGCAGATTCGGCAAAAACTTCTGTGTTTAGACCTCGGTTTGTCTTCGTGTGGATGGGGCCTGTGTCTCCAAGAAGAAGGGTGCAGGTGATTGCCCAAGATGAGGATCAGGTGTGGAGCTGCAGAGTGTGAGAGCAGGCCCCATCACACAGGAGCAGAGAAGCAGAGGAATAAAAACCACTGCAGAAGAGTCTTTGAGAGGGGTTTCCCCACAATCTCATTATTTACAGTATTTAGAGTATTAAGAGTCTGATTGTGAGGATGATTTCGGGCTAACTTTGGGGGAATTATTTACAATATAATGAGAAAATACTTTATCTTTTCAAATAGAGCTAATGCTACAAGCACAAAAACTCATGTTTGATTTTAATATCAGACAAAAGCAGCCCAAAGAAGATAAAACTGCACCGCAAAGGCGAAACAAGGAGGATAAAGAAAGATGAGAAGTTATCATCTCACCAATCCAAATGGAGAAATTATGCTCAGAGGTCAAAACAGAGAAATTAAGGGAGCAAACGGCTGTAAAATTAAAGCAAATAACCCCCAACAGCCGCAGTGTTAACAAGTACTTTAACGAGCCTCAGACTCTGAACAGAACATTAATTGTCTATATGACCCACACGCAATTGAGCAAGTAATAACACACACCTTTCTCTTACAAGCTCAATTAAATCTCGCAAAGGTTGAGACATTTTGCCGTAACGGCCGACGCTTAACGGCTGTAGGAATAATGCCACTATTTCTGCCTTCACAGCGGTGTGGCTGGGGAAAATAATGGCTTCAAATCACACGGCAACTCCATTATGGTTCAGCGAAAAGGCGGGCGCTGAGGTTAGACTTAAAGGAGGCTGAGGGAATGTTATGAAAGAGAGAGTTGTAGAAGAAGTACAAAATATATGTCTGTTTTTTGTTTGTTTGGGCAGGCATGTTGGCCTTGGGACACAAAATTAAATTATATCGAGCTGTAATACAGTGTGAATGTTCCATTTATGTGTTTATTTTCTTTCTGATGGCTGTGTCTTTTGAATGGCCATCATTTAAAAGCAGGAATTTAAGTCATTATTAAAGGGACTGTGAGGAGTTTCTAAGTAATTACAAAAAAGTCTCACTTTTAGATATATGCCTGATCGAAATGCACACTTTAAGATGAGTTTTATAGCATCAAAATAGGTTATCTATAAATGCTATTCCTTAGCCTTCTGGTCGGGTCGGACAGGGCTGGACTGGCCTGGATACTCAACTTTGGGAACAAGACAATTAAAACTAGAGCAAATTTATATTATTCAGACACGTCTTAGAGCACCGGGCTGTGAGTAGCGATATATAGCCGGCTACAAAACTACGATAATAAGTTTTCCAAAAACTGCTTGTTGTCACACATCAAAAACTACCGCTACGCAACCAGAAAGAGATACATTACCTCGTCGCTTTGCATCCTGTAAGTTGTTGAAAAAACAAGTTGTAAAGCAATGCAGAGTTCTGAGGAAGGTCCGAGCTGCATTTTTATTAGCATCACAACAAATGCACGCTTTGGCATGTGGTGCGTTCAAGTTGTAGTCAGAAGTAGGAATTTCCAAGTTCCAAGTAGGAAACTGCAACTGGACCGCCCCCCGAAGTCAGATTTTCCCACTGGGAACTCGGTGAAACCTCACTTCTCCCAGTTTGACAATCGAAGATGGATGCCCCCAGTGTGAACAGTTATTTAGCTCCTGTAATAATCCATTTATTTGCACTTCTGACTGGGGTGTGTCGCTCTAGATCAGCTGTATACATAGTATTGTTAGACTTATATTTACAAAAATGCTGCCATAGTGATAATCACATTCTTTATACAACAACACAGGGCATGCTAACAACAGCTAACAATAGCCTGGTAGATCGGCATGTTTTTTTCTGACTTCAACTGGAACGCCGATAAGTCGAAGATGATGTCACTCTCAGTTCCGAGGTTACTGGAACTGCATTACAACAGTCACCGCGCGTGCTCATGGGTAGCAGTCTTAATGTCGCCGTAAACAGATTCTCCTCACAGTCCCTTTAATGTGTTTAATGTGTGACTCTAAATACTGTATTCAATGTTGTAGTTGAAAGTTTAGTTTCCATACAGCACATAAGTTATACACTTCTTTGGATTTATTTTTGAGCGTTATTACTGTATTTTACAAGAGGGGTTAGTGTATTGTGAGGGACACAAATAGGAGATCAATCAATCAATCAATCAATCAATGTTTATTAAAGCCCTTTACAGTAACCCAAGAGGCCCCCAAAGTGGTTTACAGCAGTGTCAGAAAATAAATAAGATTACTATGGATACAAGCAACATAAAACAATACCATAAGAACAATACATAAAAGAAAAAGATACATAAAAATGCAACGGGAGGTGTGACACAGCAGCAAGGTGCTTAAAAGCCATTCAGAAAATATAAAACAGAATAAAACTAACTAACATGAGCATAATACCTAAAGGCCTTAGTCAGGGTTAAAATCCAGTCTAAAAAAGTGAGTTTTAATTTAGATTTTAAAAGACCAAAGTCAGTTGTGGTGCAGATGTCTGGGGGAGCCTGTCCCACAATGTAGGTGCAGCGACAGCAAAACAACGGTCCCCCCAACTGTTTACATGTTGATCTTGGAATGTCCAAAAGAAACTGGCCAGAAGAACGCAGGGCCCTCGTATGGCTGCGTAAAGGTAAAATCTCTGGTAACTATTGAGGAGCCAGGCCTAAATGGCATTAAAAACAAACGACAAAAGTTTAAAATCAATTCTGAAATCAACTGGAATGCAGTTCCTGGAGACCAAGTTAGTATCCTCTTTATCATCATGCAGACAGGGAAGTCAAAGTTTTTTTTTAAAGTATGTTCAAAAACAATGGTTGCAGTGTTAATTCTGTTGACTAATTTATATTGTCCTCGTTTTCATCAATAATGTTTTTTTTCCCTGGCAAAAAGTAGAAGTACCTAAGAAAAACAAGCGAATCCAAACAAGATTAAATTGTTTGACAGACTTTATCCCAAGAAATACATCCAATCACAGCTACTTTGGTTGTGTTGAAAGGTTGGATGAGTTCAGAGGGACATCCAATCACAGCTGCCTTAACTTTTTTGTGGTGGAATAACGCGGGGAGTGATCCAATCACAGCTACTCTCTTTAGGAATTGATATATTCATCTAGAGATTTGTGTAATCTTGCTAACAGACAAACAAACAGATAAACCAAAATATATCCTCCTTTGGTTGAAGTTACAATATTGTAGCATTAACAATTCTCCTGTTTTACACAAGAGGGCAGTAAGGGCACAATAGACCATGTTCACGGCTCCACTACTTCCTGAAATTAGTTGTGTACATTCATTTCTTGTCTTACATTATTTGTTAAACTAATTAATCCAGGTTTGCCTTTGTAACTGCTGCAGCAAGGCCCGCCTGACTTAATTAGTTTGGCCAGTAATGTTAGATAGGAAATGAATGTACACAACTAATATCAGGAAGTAGTGGAGTCGTGAAATGGTCTATTTTGTAAGCTGAGACATGAATCCAATATTAGCTAAAAAATCAGTACAAAGAAAAGTTTGGATGTATACAATAATAAATGTATATAAATAAACCCACACTGCAACATCCAAACACAACTTAAAAAGAAAACATAAATAGATAAAAAATTAAATAAATGAACAAATAGATAATAATAATCGTATCATGGTGTGGGTATATTGAGTTCAGAAATATCCACATATCAGATTTATCTTATCCGCAGACACCATCACACTCAAGATCAGAAATCAGGAAGATTATTACAGCAAAATCTCCTGTTCACATAAATATGAATATCTTTGGAAAAAATACAGAGGGATTAAAAGAATAATCTTCCAAAGAAAATAAGAGCTAAAGCCTTCTGTGATGTTTTAGTGCAGGGATTATCAACTACATTTATACAAGGGCCATTCTTTCCTCTTATAATACTTGAAAACATTTATAATGAAGTGTTTTGGTCCACCAGTCCTGAAGCAGGTGCATGGAGTTCATTAAAAGTTCATTAAAAAGGATTTTTTTAAAATTCTGAGCTTAGTTTAAATATCCTGGGGGGGAAAACTCCGAATTCTAAGATTAAATTTAGAATTATGCAGATAAATAATCAGAGCTCTGAAATTTAAGCAGAAATTATGAGGAGAAAGGCAAGAATTTTTGAGAATTAATCCATTCTTAACATTGCATGTATTGTTAATTTTTCACAGTCAAAGAAAAAGCTAAATTTCCTCAAAAACTTCCTTTGCAGTGGCCCAAATCCTCTTCTGTAAAATAATAGTCAGGGGGCCGGATGGAAAGCTCTGAGGGGCCTGATGTGGGTATACGTTTTCAAAGCAGTCGCTTCTTTTGTCCACCAGAGGCCGCTGTTGCCAAACTTTTGTAATTTCCTGCTCCTCTCGCTCCAGTTTGATAATAAAAGGCATCAGAAAGAAAAAATTGCAGCCTATCCAGTAAGTTCTAGTATTGGCTATTTATTACATAGTCAGTTATTACCACCAGTCACAACTTGGTATGATTCGCTGCAGGAATTCGACCGTCTCCCCTGCAGCCCACATTCTCCCTCTCATTATGGAGCTCAGCTGTGAACAGTGTCATTGTGCTGAGTGTATGAGGCCTGTGTTCCTCCTGAAACAAAAGGCCCTTCAGCGGTAGGGACGGCTACAGTGCTGTGCCACCATTCAGCCCAGCCGAAGACGGCGTGGGTGCCCTCGCACAGCTGCTCTGCCCACACTGCTGCTGTGGCAGATAGCGCTGTGAAGAGATACGAGGGGGTTTATGCCAGAGATGTGGCAGGTTCTGAGAGGGCAGCTGGAGACTTGGAGAGTGACAGAAGACAGGAGGGATCAGGTTTCACTCCTGCTTCTGAACTGGGTGCTTTAATCTCAATCTGAACTGAGTGGTGCTTTTGCCAAAAAGTGTCATAGTTATTGTAAAGACTCGTTATTATAAACCAGTTAGCTTTATCTGAGTAACTGATTTAACAATCTGATGCAAAGCACAGCAGCACTGGAGACTTCAGTTACTTGTATTTTGTTCAAAAAATTCCTCTTACAGTTAATATTTCAACAGTTCTAACAAGACAAACAAGCAAATAGACAAACAGACAACCAGACAAAACAAACAATCTGATTAACAAATAAGAAAATGGAAAAACAAACAATTTGACGAACAAGCCAGCAAATAAACAAATAAATGGACAAACACAACTAGACAAACAAAGGAAAGCCTCACAAATGGACAAAGAGACAAATGGAAAAACTGACAAACAAACAAATGGACAAATGCAAACACACAAACAAACAAATAGACAAATAAACAAACAGACAACTGGGCAAACAAACAAAGAAAACAAACAGACAAATAAACATAAGCCGGCCAAAACATATTTCCTTGGTAGAAGTAACAATCAATCTGATTGGACAAGAAGTGAGAGCTAAGAGGAAGTACAAGAGAAAAACGATATTTTAATGAGGTTATCACTGTTGTAGGTTTTTCTGACGATGTTCATGTTGCTAACGGAGTGGTGGAGGAATGAGCCCCAAAAAACAGAAGTGTGTTGGCATTTTGCATTTCATGGTTACCAAGGTTGAAAGTACGAAGGCATCTCATCTAACTCCAAGTTTGAAATTTTTTCCTTAAATGTATTTTTTGGGTATTTTTGTGCCTTTATTGATAGGAGAGAAACAGTGTATAGACTTGTGAAAGGGGGTGAGAGAGTAGGAGAAGACACTCTGCAAACTGATCATGGGCTGGATTTGAACCTGGACCGGCAGAAGTATGTATATGGGATGTGCCTGGTTGCTAATCACTCCACCAAACCAGCACCCCCCAAGTTTGGACTTTTAAAGAGTTTTTGAGGTTTTAAATGGACGGTTGATTAAGAACTCTAACAAGGACTACAAAATGGCCGGAGACTCAAAAGGTGTATTTACCCTGCACAATACTTGAGCGACTTAGACAACCTGGACAACCATTCTCCATGCAAAGTCAATTTACAGCCATGGCATGACCAGACTTGACCAGATCTCACACGATGCATCAGACGTGATCTGGGTGCCTTGGTCACGTCTTGTGGACGTATGGCGACGCCCTTGTCTCTGCAGATGGGTACTCTTGGGGTCGCTTTGGATGTTTTATACCGGTTCACAGTGACAGTCCATGTCCTTGTGGGAACATTGGTTAGTGAGTGCATTAGTTCTACCTAGACAGGACTGCAGAGAACTCAGACGATGCTGCTGTAGAGCCATCAGCTGCAGTGTTTTGTGGTTGGTAGGTGAGTGAAAGTGACACAGCTGGAATAATGTCAGCTCATATATTATATGACATGACGTGATCCCATTTTTGCAGTATTCCTAAAAGAAATTCTTGAAACCATTACTGGATCAGCATTCAGATTCAGATCATCACCAGATTCAAATCACTTCTTCCTCGAGCCATGGTCAACATTTCTCAAAAAATGGCATCAAAATCCAGTCATGACTTTACAAATTATCCTGTTGGCAAATAAAAAAACTGAAGAACTCTTTCAAAAACACAACTTCTCTGCCAAAGGTAATTACGATGTTTAAGTTTGTGCATCTGTGGGCGGCTGTTTTACCTCACAGCAAAAAGGCTCCCGGTTCCCAGTTGGATTCCTGGGTTGGACAAGGGCCTTTCTGCCTTTCCTGTGCATGCGTGGGTTCTCTCTGGGCACTCTGGCTTCCTCCCACAGACCAAAAACATGCTCATTAGGTTAATTGGTGACTCTAAGGCCCCATCCACATGAAGACAAACTGAGGTCTAAACGAGAAGTTTTTTTGCCGAATCTGCGTATCATCCATATGAAGACGGCGTTTTGGGGGTCTGTAAATGATCATTTTTGAGACCAGGTTCCAGAGTGGAAAGATTTTGATATGCCGTATGCGCAGCTCCGTGATTACTGGCTCTCCGCAACTTTTCAGGTACGCTAACGTCATAGTTTCATATCTTCATTGACACGCATGTGTCACACCTGGCAATGACAACAACAATGGCGGCGTACAGTGTAGGGCTGGACAATTAATTGGATTTTGATCGCGATTTCAATTTTGCCATCTGACAATCATAAAAACATTATAATCAAAGAAAAACGATTAATATGCCACACAGGGTGGAGTGCCGTGTATGAAAGTTCCTGCGCTTCATAGCGCTTCTGTGTTCCACGTGCAGCCACAGCGAGTGTGTGTGACTTATGTGGATCAATAATACTGTATGTGTCACTCGCTGGTTCTTTAAAGTTGTGTTTAAATCAATAAAAGTTTTAAAATAAATGAATAATTGTGTATATTAATTGGGATTTCAATATCACTTACAATAATCAGGATTCTTATTTTTACCATAATCGTCCAGCCCTAGTACAGTGTAGCATATGTGCTGATGAAGCTAGTGACCCTATTATCCCTGATGCAGCAAAATCTCCTTCTTCTCAATCACCACCGAGTTGAACAAACAATTATCGAGGACACATTACAGTGGTCTCTGTTTACAACTTTTGCTGAAAGTGCGCATGCCCACTGTTTTTACGTCTGTTTCCGCTTATTTCCGTCATATCGTTACAGCGCCCCTAGATATCTGTTATGTGTTTTACAGCATTTTCATGCGTATCGGGTGCATTCATGTAGACGCACACATTTTCTGAGATGCCTTTATGACGATCATTGTTGATACTGCTAAGCGTTTTGTCTTCATGTGGATGGGGCCTTAATTGCCCTTAGGTATGAGCGTGAACGTGAATGGTTGTCTGTCTCTCTATGTGGCCCTGTGATCAACTGGCGACCGGTTCAGGGTGTACCCCGCGTCTCGCCCAATGACAGCTGGGATAGGCTCCAGCCCCCCTGACCCCAAAAGGGATAAAGGGGTATAGAAAATGAATGAATGAATGAAGTTTGTGCATCTGGCTGTATAGGCTGGAAGAGGAGGCCTCAACACATAATGTTATATCTAATTCTGTCCTTAAGCATTATAATGATAATAACAATAATGAAAATGATGATGATTTTTCTTTACTTGCTGCAGAAACTGTTGGACCAGATTCTTCATAGGAGCAGCAGCTGAGTGACTGATGACAGGAGAAGAGCTGCTGACAGTGTAACAGATGGATAGAGTGGACGCAGACATTGGACAGCGCTGAATATGAACTGAAACGTGTCTGTGGCAGTCTGTTCGCCCTTGTGTGCTTCTTTTATGTACAGACATTACATTCAGGCTACAGTTCTTGACATCTGCTTTTCTAAGGGACAAATTCAGAGCAATCTTTTTTTAAAAAAAAGCTCCTTTTCTGTTTTGAAAGGCTTTTTTTTCCTGAACCTTCAAAGAATTTGCTGCCCATCTGGATTGAAAATACACCAGCGGCCTTAGGCGGAAGAGTCCTGGAAGATTCTCAAATTACCTTCTGAAACTTTTGTTAAATGACCTTCTGCGTCACTGAAAGATCGCTGCCTTATTGAGGAAAAAACAGCTGCTTATCTCCAGGACTCAGCTGTGCTGGCTGCCCTTGTGGTTCGTAATTACGGAGAAGATGGTCAAAGAGAATATACCGGATGAAATCACATCTCAACAGTCCACTTTTTCTGATCTCAACTCAAGCTCATTTTGATGCAACATCTAAAATCAGTAATGTATGCTGTTTATCGGAGTTATCTGTTTTTACTCTTGATTGCTAATTGCCTTTCTTTTCCGAGCACTTCCCCATAATGAGATGCAGAGTAGCCCCTCGCTGCACGATACTGCACTGATGTCCTCATGCAGCCACTTTCTCATGATCTCATGTGATGTGAAGCAGTGATATAAGACAGAATCATTCATTATGCCTCACAGGGTCTCATCCAGGACAGTCTTCAATGGTCCGTCCTCATTATACGAGCGCTGAGGAGGAAGAAGCCTGAAAGTGGGCTCTGCTGCCATCATCTTCTGCCAACTATTAGTGGTAAGATGGAGGAATGTGACCTCTCCTCTCCGGTTAATGGACAGTGCTGATTTGAATGGTGCTTTTGTCTTCATCTTTGGCTATGATGGACCAGAGCCTGTCATCACAGATTTAGGTTTGTGGGGTTTGATGCTGTCCTCAGAGGGGACCTTTGAAAATAAGACAAAGCCGGGTGTAAATCAAAAGTGAGGTGTGTGAATATTTCTATTTTCAGAGCAACAGACAACAGACCAGCAGTTGTTGCCATACTGTTAATTGTTTATTCACTCATTAGCCTTTAATTTGGAGCCATTACACAGTCCAGCTGTTCCATCATCCGTCTAAATTTGCACTGACGTCTTTAGCAGACAGATGATTGCTCATGGTTAATATTGAAGCCTTAATTTCAGTTAGTGCACTTTAGTGTGTATTTGGAGGGTGGATGGTTAATTATTATAGGACTGATGGATTGTGAGTCCTTCTTTCTTTTTATACAAGTGTTGTTGGACTTACAAGTAAAACATTTAAAAAATAAACATGTGCCTGAATGAGAAGATCAACACTCAGTGAAGAAACTCTAATTGCAGCCTTTTTATTTTATTGCCCACAGCAACTGAGCTGTTTTGGCCAACGGGCAGCAACAAGAAGTCTAGTAGACAAACCTTTTAATTTTATCTTTCAACCTTAGGTAAAAAGTCTGCAAATAAAATTGTTTATCATGTATGTGATTTATCTCAGGGTCCTCCCAGGGTCATGGTTGATCTTGCCAAAGACAAAGGCTGCGGTCAAATAGTCACCTCCTAAGCCCTTTCCTATCTACTTTTCCTTAACCCTGATGGAAAACGTCATGAGGTTAAGGAAAGGAGAAAGGAGAATTCAGAAGGACTTAGGCCCATCCAAGTGAAGACAAAGCGCTTAACAGTTTCCAAAACGATCGCCATAAAGATGAAGGCGTCTCAGAAAATGTGTGCATCTACATGAATGCACTCGATACGCATCAAAACGCTGTAAAACACATGCCAGACCTCTAGGGCCGCTGTAATGATATGACGGAAACAAGCGGAAACAGATGAATAAACAGTGGGCATGCACACTTGCGGCAAAAGTTGTAAACAGAGGTTGTGATAAAGTGATCATAAATTGCCGTAATGTGTCCTCGATAATTGTTTGTTCAACTTGGTGGTGATTGAAAAGGAGATTTTGCTGCCACAGGGATAGTAGGGTCGCTAGCTTCATCAGCACATATGCTTCACGAACGCCGCCATTGTTGTTGTTGTCGTTGCCACGTGTGGCGCATGCGTGTCAATGAAGATATGAAACTATGACGTAAGCGTATCTGAAAACTTGCAGAGAGCCAGTAATCACGGAGCTGCGAATACGGCATTTCAAAATTTTTCCACTCTGGAACCTGGTTTCAAAAATGATCGTCTACAGACCCCCAAAACGGCGTCTTCGTATAGATGATACGCAGATTCGGCAAAAAACGTATGCGTTTAGACCTTGGTTTGTCTTCGTGTGGATGGGGCCTCAGGAAAGGAAAGCTGCCGTGCAGAGAGAATCCGACTATGCTTTAACTACGCTACATCATCATGTGACGGCGGATGTTACTGCTGCGGTGAAACTACAATTTTCTGAAGGTGGACTACAAAAGATGCATCATGTGTCATGTATCATGACAATGCTGTTCCTTTCAGACAACATTGAACATAATAACCTGGTAAACATTACATCTGAATAACCGATGTTGTAAATGAAGATTTAAATAAATTTTTCTAGTCATTATCAACATGAACACCAGTCATTGCATGAAAGTAAATGGTAACTGAATGAAAGAAAGGCGTAAATTGTTAAGACCACAATCAATGGTGTACACATTATAAGTATTGAACCATATTTAAAATATAATCAACATCAAATGTCTCATATCCTGCTCTCTTCAGGGAATCAGACTACTGGAAAGTTAAGGCAGGTTTTGGTAAACTTTTGAAAGGATCAAACCGCAGTGATAACTCACATGGTCTGTGTGATTTGTTTGTCATTATTTGGTTGAATTCGGAAGCAGTCAGATAACACGCTGTTCATAAAAGCTGTTGCCGCGGAGAATTGTGGGACAGAATATTCTCCTCTCCTTTCGTGAAGGATGGTCCAGTGTATCCTATGCTAAAGGAGATAATAGAGGAAGCATTGAGCCACCTTTCCTAAGCATTTAAACTATTCGAACAGCTCTAATCACGAACTACTTCTGGTTCATTTCACTCCGTTAGAAACCTTCCTAAGCAAAAAGGACATTTCGACCACAGTTCAATATATCCGCCATCAAAAATATTAAGTAGACCATCTAGAGAAGAGCTCATAAAAAATGTTTTTGGAGGGCAAAACCTTCTAAAACAACTGCAGCTGGTGATTGGACGAGCATTCTGTCAGTCACACTCATCACAGACCAATTCCATCAAGACACAGTTTGACGTAGCAGCTTCACCCTGTTGCTAGCAGTCAGCTTAAACTATGTTTCAGTCCTTAGACTGTCATCATACGTTAAATTATACCACAAAGATGTATCATTTACCACTTAAATGTGACATGAACCTCGTCAACATCAATCCCCACCAAGTTGTCCTGGTAATTCTGAGGAGAGCAGATTGTATCATGTATCACTGAGTAACTATGACAGTCATAGGCTACGTTTATATGGACACTCTCTGACTTAAAAAGGCAAAGATTTTTCCTTTGCGTATTTAAGTCGATCTGCATTCAGACGGAGACACTGGAGACGAATGAAACCGCTGTACTATGCATGCCCGTCCTGTAGATGGTGGTGAAGGTTTGCAGAGAGGCAGTGCTGCTACAATACATGTACGAAGAAGAAAAAGTTTTCACAAACAACGGCGAGTGGATGCACAGAGACACAGGACTTTCTTTTCTGGACAACAAATCAGTTCTGGATAGTTTTGTCTGGATAACAAACAGAGCACGGTAAGCAGCACACACGTTACTTGGTAGATGGCCAAAGCTGTTGTTGTTCCTGGTATGTGCGCGCAGCCTTCATGTGAAAGAGTACTATGCATGTGATGATGTCAGCATTTCACCCTGAAATGCTCTAATTCAGGTTTACATGGACCTGCTGGAGGAGAGTTTTGGAAACTCTGCACTCTGGAGCCCGTTTTCAAAGTTTCCATTTTCAGGCAAAGAGTTTCCATGTAAACACAAGGCCGAAACGCAATGAAAACTTAGCAGATCTGACCGTATTTGGCCCCATGTAAACAACCCCGTAGACTAACCAGAACTATCTGCAGAGCTTTTTCACATTCTCTTCCAGTTTCCCAGCAGTGATCCTCAGCTCTGATTTCATCGTCCATGAGGGCAACCAGCAGTGGGGTTTGGAGTCCTTCCCATCTTTTCACAGCCAGAGGAGCCACTTGGTAGATCAAACTCTTACCAAAACCCATCAGGAGAAGAGCAAAAAATATTATTTCCTCTAAGAAAAGCTTCAAGTCAATCATTCAATCAATCTTTATTTGTATAGCGCCAATTCATAACAAGTGTTATCTCAAGACACTTTACAATAGAGCAAGAACTCTTCATTTTGTGGATACACATATATGCATAGATACATATAAAGATACACATATACACAAGTGACATTCTTTGCTTCTCCTTTTTACCTGTTCAGCCCCAAAGAACCCAATTTTGGGAACGCTTGCATGCTCTCCAACAAAAACATGAGAAAAAGTGAACTATTCATATAGAATTAAAGCCATGTTGCACACTAAATTAAACGGTGAATTTTCAGCTACACAGCCAAATAAGCCATTTTTACACACACCAAATGCAACGTCAACACTTAAACTAGAAAAGCACTCGGAGAGTGCAGACCTCCGCCAGCATCACTGTCATTTCCCATATTGTGATTGTTACCATAAATATTAGTCCTACCTTTATTTCTTGTAAAGATTTGGATTCCTTGACCATAAAAACCATCAGCAACTGGATTCATAATGATATCCATTTTAGTTTAGTAGTTATTCACGAAAATCGCATTTTTCGCCATGGCGGATCCAGACGGTGATCTGGATCAACACTAAAATTGAATCACTTCTTCCTTTTCCCATGCTGAACATTTCCTTAAAATTTCATCAAAATCCATCCATTACTTTTTGAGTTATTTTGTTCACAGACAGACAGACGGACAAACTCTCCTGAAAACATAACCTTGGCGGAGGTAAATATCAAAATCTGTCTCACTTTGAGTCAAACTTGGGTTGCTTTGTATGGATTTCTTTCTATGGAGAAACGTATAGAGTTCTGGTTGATTTTGTTTCAAAAAGAAAAAGAATATATTTTTAATTTAATTGTTTTATATGTTTTTTCAAAAACAGTCAAAAATTGCCACGGATAAGCAAAAGAAGATAAAAATAACTGTTGTAATTGGATGTAGCGAACACCAAAGTGAAAAAAAAGTGAAATATAACGTTTAGTATATCAGAAATTTTAAACGGGCCTAATGTTAAAACCTCTCTAACTTTGCTCTGCATCTCTTTATGAGACTCAAGCTTGGCAGAAATTATTTTAAAGCTAAAGAGTTTTAAAGCTGCATCATTCCAAAGAGATATTTACAATAGAAACATGTTTTTTTAAGGCAAGGATGCAATTTTCAAATTATTCTGTCTTCTATCTTCATTTACTCTGTCCTACTAACACATATAGTGATAATTCCACATCTGGACAAATCTCTCAAGTGTTACTTTTAGCATAGCATAAAAATTATTCAAATAGACCTTGTGGTTGCAGAGATACCCTCTTTTTTATGAATCATTTTCGAGCAGAAGGCTTAAAGAAGCTTAAAATGGCTTTTAATATGTGCTGTTCTATTTCTTTCAACTCTTAAAGGAAGTTTTGCAATGTAACAGAAAGACAAATGTTAAACTTTATACTGTATGGTTTTTCTATTTGAACATGATGGACTTTTTTGTAATGCTGTTATGTCAAAATGTTGTTAAACTTTCCTTTAAATGTGAAAATCCGTCATAAAGATGCCTTAATTACAAACTGCACTGACAAAATAACAGAGAAAAACTCATATTTACTGTACAGTTCTATATCTGTCCTCCAGACAAACACCAAAAGCCGTATTTTCCTCTCTGCATCTTATCATCTCCCTCCCAGCATCTCTTTGCTTCTCAAAAAAGAGCCAAAGATCATCTCTTTGTACTGTCCTATAGCTCAGTGCCAGCGACATCAGCATGCAGAGAGAAACACTCCTTTTGTTTTTCTTCATATGTGATCCTGGAAAAAGAGTTTCAAGAGAGAGATGTTTCTTGACACCAGGCTGCTCCAAATATATCCTCCCTATAGATTTAAACAGAGTAACGCTTCAATTGGATGCACTGCTGTGACCTTAAGGCTCCATGCTGGGAGCACACTAGACTTGAAATACTGATTTTTTTCCCCCTGTTGCTGGATAAAAACAGCCCTCAGAAACCGAGCCCGCTGCACGAGGACATCTGCCCGTGTGCTCTTCTGAAGTGGATGGACATGTGGTGCACTGAAGAGCATAATTGAGTTGAGCCTTGGCCTCTGAGTGGCTCCATATGGGCGTCCAGGTTTGGAAACTTTGAATGCCTCAATGTCTTGTTTGCCTTGAGGAACTGTTCACCAATATATGTGCTCAATGTAAGTGCAATAAAAGGCTGTGTCGCTCCATGTATGTGGACTAAATGTTTATCTGGACTTTATTTCCTGCATTTATTTCACACAATGCTGCTTCAGTTTGCTCCGACAGTGCAACAACAACACAGTAACATCTGTGAGTCAGTGCTGTGTAGGCTATGTTATTCAAATTTGCACCCAGTGTGGGATGTCACATTACTCTTCTGCTCCTCAGGCTTGACCGTGAAGTTCCAAAGAAGATGATAGCAGCATGCCAGGAAGTGGAGTGGTGTGCTTTCAAAATAAGATAAGATAAGATGTACCTTTATTAGTCCCACAGGGGGAAGTCACAGATTTACAGCAGCAGCAGGATACAAGAGAAACATCAGAAAAAGATTTACAAATGAAACGATAAGTAATTAGAATAAAATAGAAAATAGCATAAATACAACTAAAATGAAAGAGCATGAGCCTTTCAGCAATATCAACTTCCTTATGAAGGAAAAGAATTGAAATTAAGTGGAAATGACTGAGATGGAGGTATACACGGTATTAACTATTAACGATATCTAACAATATATAAAAAAGCCATTATATATTCAGTATTACAGTTAACAATATTTGCATTAAAAATGTCAGAGAGGACATGCAGAGGATTTGAAATCTAGAAAAAAAAAGGCTGAATTTGGGGCAAAAAGGCTGAATTGGGAGCAATAAAACAAAAAAATAAAACACTAAGATCGCTTCCAAATGTGTCTTGCCTCATAAATCCCTCCGTGGTCTCCCGCCCTACCTCTATGAACTTCTGCACCCTCACACACCCTCCCGTTGTCTTAGGTCAGCCGATCAGCTTCTCCTGAAGGTCCCTAAGACCAAACAGAAGCTCAGAGAGGAACGTGCTTTTGCTGTTGCAGCCCTAAAACTTTGGAAAGGGCTGCCTCAAACTATTAAACAGGCCTCGTCTCTACCTGTTTTTAAATCCCTCCTTAAGACCCACCTTTTCTCCCTGGCTTTTGACGCACAGTAGTTGGCGATTGTATTATTATTATCATTATTTATTTCTATTTTATTTTATTTTGATTGCTTCTTCTGCGTTTTTATTCATTTTAGTTTGTTTTATGTCTTTTAAATTGTTCCTTGTCTTTAAAAATTCATTTTACTTATGTTTTATGTCTATTCTTTTATCTTGTATTTTATTTATTCTCCTGTACAGCACTTTGTTTCAACTATGGTTGTTTTTTAAAGCGCTTAACAAATAAAGTTGGATTGGATGAGAGACATATGGAAGAGATGATCAACCGACCTACAATAAAAATAAAATTGTTCCTTTTGGCTTTTTGTTGTACTTGTGTTTATTGGAGTAAAGCATAAAATACTTGTTTATTATCACTGCCCTGAAAAAATTGCGCCCGAATACTAGATTTTTCCCAGTAAAAAAAGTCACTAAACTAGAAAAACACTCCAACCAGCTCAGCTCAGACAGTGGCGTTTCCACAACTCCTGTAAAAGATACAATTCAGGATCACTAGATCAAGAATAGAGCTACGATCAGGAGCAAGCTCAGCTCATCCATCCTGTTATCCTGTTTGAACTCAGGTTTTGGGAACATCACTCAATATTTTGATTTCCAGCTACTTAATTTATAAATCAGCATATAATATATTACAGTTTTTCTCTATCACTTTGGCAATTTTTTTAGAATTAAAATTCTCTAAAATACTTATTCAATCTTCACATAGTTGTGTTACTTGTGCACATCAAAAAGCATTTTTTCAACAAGTTGCAAATACTTCGGTTCATTAATACAAATGGTCATGTACAATTCTCTGCTGTTTCCTACACTATCAGTTGCTTTTGTGATGTTGATCAAAATATATTACAATGGCTTTCTGTTGAATAGTCTTAACTCCTGCAACATTTAGGGTGGATCCGAATAGTCCTTCCTAAATCCTTTCCTATCCACTTTACCTTAATCCTGATAAAAAAAAAAAAACGTCATAGGGTCAAGGGAAGGAGAGAAAAAGACGAGAGGAAAGGAGAACTGTGGCTAAAGAGGAATTGCACTTTCACTTTGATGTCATATTAATGTGACAACGATTATTTGTGACGTAGGTAAGACAAGACGAACTACATTGTTCCAACAATGAACTACAAGAAGCGCATTTGTCCTCTGCCTTAGCATAGAGAAAAGGAGAAACAAGCATGATATGTCTCCTTTAACAATCCCTGATCAGAGGATTTACCTGTGATGGTGTTTTGTCTTTGCTCATGCAGTGTGTGTTTCCTGCTCACAGCTGTGAGGTTCATAACAGCATCTATAAATGTTGAGGTCTTTGGCAGACACAGACAATCTGAAGCCTGATAATACAGCAGACTGTCAGAAGCACTATTCCCCCTGTTTCATTCACATATATCATCATGAACATTGTTTGAATTTATTATATTTGGAGTATTGTTAAAGTCCTCATTTGTCCTTCCTTTATTGATTGTTTTTAATAAACGTTATTCGGCCTCATCGTTCCGTCCCGTCTCCATCATAAGTTTCCGTAAGCCTTCGGCAGGAGCCGTATGTATACACATCACGAACTGCAAGGCATTATGGGGTGTTTTCTTCTCTTTTCCTTTTGTAAAGGATGGTCCAATGTTTCCTAAGCTAAAGGAGATATTAAAGGAAGCAACGAACCTCCTTTCCTTAACTTTTGGAGGATTCGAACAGCACTTATCATGGCCGACGCTTAAAAGCTTCCGGGTCATTTCTTCAGTAAGGAAGGTTCCTTATCAAAAAAGGATTATTCGGATGCACCCATAGGCAATCAGTTCATTGCATAAGTCTTTCCATGCAAAATGGTTGAACTGATTGTCATAATATGTCAAACATATTTTTAAACATTTACAAGAGAGTGTTTTTCTAAGTTAATCTTGAATTGATACATTGGTCACAGGTGATTCTTACTTTCTCTGATGAGGGCAAATGTGTGAAACATTAGATAAACTGGTTTTCTGAAATAACTCAAAGATGTATTTCTACTTTTGTCTTTTCTTTGTGCTATACAGTGCTTTCCAACAAATTAGAAGTTTAGAGAACATCACTTCATGTTGTTAATGGAATTTCCCATTACAAAGTTCAGCAAATCTGTTAAAAATGGCAGAGATATGACTATTTGAAATTCCACCCAATGTTAATATATGGAATTCTTAGGGATTTTGTGATTATTTTACATCCAGACAAATATACGTATCACCACCAAAATCTAATCATTTATAAGTTGGACCATTAACGACATCTCCTGAAAGTTTCATCAACATCTGTCTAGTTTTTGTGTAATCTTTCTCACAAACCAACAAACACAAAAACCAACAGACAAACGTACACTGGCATAAACAGAACCTCCTTTGTGGAGGTAAAAAGTAAAATTCAGACTACCCACCATGTTCTCTTTGTTTTCTAACAATGCTTTTTATAGTAGAGTTTAGTAGAAAACATACATTTTAATTGCTGTTAATATTTAAGAAAAAACATCAACTCAAATGCTGGTATTGTTCGGTCCAATCAAACTACGTATTTTTAGCTGAATGATAGTAGAGCTTCAAAGTCTTGTTGAAGGTTACTGGATCAACTCCCTGGTTGGATCGACCCTTTCTGTATGAAGTTAGCATGTTCTCCCTGGGCATGCGTGGGCTTCCTCCAGATATTATGGCTGCTTCCCACAGACTTAAAACATACTTGTGAGTGTAAGTTGCCAATCTATCAGGTGTCAATGTACCAATTAGAGGTCTGATTGGAGCTATGGATCAACTTCATCTTGTATTGTTCTTTATATTTGCAGCCAGAATATTAAGCAGTTTATAAACATCCCCCTTATGATGTCAAAAAAGGATATGCAACCTCCTCCAGATGGGAGACACTCCCTAAACCCGGTGTTTCTTCATCCTTAAGGTGATTTCAGGTGAAACATAGGTAAGGCATGTCTGTGCGCTCACAGTAAACATTAGAGCACAGCAATGGAAAGGCTAAGCCACATCAACTTCCTGATATGGGCATGGTCAGATTTTATAGAAAAGTACACAAAAACAGCCAGTTCTGAGCAGGGCTGATACAGAAGGATTTATTAGCATGCCAAAATCCAACATCAGTTTATTTAATGGTTTAAAAATATGTTCTGGGGACTTCGAGGACCTGTCTCCCGAGAAGTCCTTCTGTTCCCCCCCCCTTTTTTTTAATTAAAAGGGATTAAACTGTTTGCAAACTATTTATTGCATGAACATGATTTTTGGATAATTATTGAAGAGTTGTTTAATTAAAAAAAATACTTACGAATATATGTATTCTAATTACTTATGTATTCCACGTGTACTTTTGCAAAGCACTTAGTAACTTGTGCTGTTTAAATAAAGGTAATCATAATGATAATATTCATGATTAGGGATTATGAATGCTGCACAATAACCTTAAGTGTCAAGAAAGGTGGTTGTATATAGAAAGTTTCATACGTTATTGTAATTATTATGATTATAATGATAATAATAATATTTTATAATAATATTTTCATTTTAATTTTAAAAAATATTTTGATCATTATAAATATTATAGTTGACATTACACTACAATTTACAATATTCCATGTGATAGACAAAGAAGGACTCATAAATCAAGCACAAAATTACATTTTACCAGTTTGTTTGTTTGTATGATTGTATGTTTGTTTGTTTCTCTGTTAGCAACCAAAAGTCCAAAAGTTATGGACGGATTTTAATGGAATTTTCAGGAAATGTCCGGATCGGGACAAGGAACAAATGATTAGATTTTGGGAGTGATCCTGATCATCGTCAGGATCCTTCATGACGAAAAATGCTATTTTCTTGAACAACTAGATATCATTATGAATCCAATTGCTAATGATATTTTTTCATCGTTAATGAATCTAAATATTTAGATGACATAAAGGAAGGACGAATATTTATGGTGAAAATCATAATATGGGCGAGAACTGTGGCACTGGCGGAGGTCTGTGCTCACTGAGTGCTTTTCTAGTTTTATCTTTTTTTATTATTAAAGGAGACATATCATGCTGATGCATGATTTAATACTTACATATAATATAATAAATTTGAAAACAAGACCTTACACCCCCTTAATTTTCAAAAAAATGAGATATTGTATTTTTCCTGATATCCTAGAACGAGATTTGATGCCTCTGAAAACAGGTCATTGCAAGATGTCCGCGAGATTTCAAACGTCTTGACAACACGAGGTACATTTCTTTTTATTGGAGTAATCTGATAAAACACTTCCTCCTCTGTGATGTCTGTCAGCCACAAAACCGTCACCAAGGAACACATCCACCAGCAGCAGTATATAGATCCCTAGCTCTCGCTCACTCATTACCAGCTCTGGCCTGTAGGGGGACTCAATACGCTGTCGCTGCATTGAGCCTGCCGGAAAATACAGTAGAAGAAGAAGGACAGGCTGGCTCTACCCCCGATAGAACTGACCAATCAGAGCACAAAGGGCTGTGACGTTGCAAGGTAACTGTAGGTCATCCTGAGAACCGAGTGTTTCAATGAGAGCTTGATAATGGCCTAAAATGAGGATTTTGAGAACGCTACTGTGGGGCAATGAAGGAACTAAATGACTTGTACTGAGGGCAGAAATGCTTTACAGGCATCCTAGTCTGGCATAGTGAAAAGGAAAACAAAAATGATATGTCTCCTTTAATGATTATTCGATCTTTATTGTGAAAAGTAAAACCGGAAGCCGCGCTTGAATGTTTCCGACTGCTTGCTCGCGCTGGTTGTTTGAGCGCTGCAGGCTCTAGGACCCGGCGGAGAGTCTGACTGAAGCACATGGTCCTCACTCATAAGACAACACTTCTCCTCAGTAATTGCTCTCAAATTGATGTCACTCCATTTGGCGACTCCAACAGAAACGGCTCGTGCGTTCCTTAATGTTTTCATCGCTCGCGCCCCATTTCCACTCACTTTCACGCGCAATGCACCTCCGGACCGGGACTCCTTTGACTCCTGTGATCGGGGAGAGCGCGCGGAGCTGAATCAGCTGTCGTCGGGATTTCCTAACAGAGCAGCTCATTGACTTGATCATATTTCAGGAAGTGGTTTTGGTTTTTTGTGAAGGGGGGTCTCATCAGCTGTTGGAGGACTCGGGGTGGTTTTGGATGATGGTTGCGCTGCGCTGAGGACAGTTTTTGGCCAGTCCCGAACGCGCTTCAGCCGGGCATCATGAATCCCGGGACCAGGAGTCTGAAGTTTATTTTGGCAGCACTTCAGGCTTTTTCTGTCACTGTGTGGGTTTGTGACAGCGGACTCCCAGAGTCTCCTGGAGGTAAGAAGATCCGGATTTAATAAGATCTCACATGAAAATGATTTATGTGCATGATGCCTCTGTATGCCCGTGCATGATATCAACTTTAAGAACATGCAAGACATTGACAACCAATTTGATATAATAGCAACACAATCAAACCCTTGGAACTTTCTTGTTGATAAATAATTAAAATTGGTGAACAAATTCTCACAGTTGAAATGCATTTCACTAATAATTGAATTTTTAGATACTCAATCACTTTTATATTGCAAACATATTTGAGCAAAAACATGTGCAGGGGTTTGCTCATAATTTTAAAGAATTTGTCCTCAATAATTCCATTTAAATTTTTTAAAAAAGCTGTTGAATTTTTCGTTATGGTCTAAAAGCACATACTGTCAAAAATAAAAATAAAAAACCTACATTATGTTCACACTTAAATACTGCAAAACTACAGTATTTGTGCAATAAAGACAGTTTGTGGTCGATTATATGAGATGTTTTCTAGATTTGTCCCCATGTGGGGATGCAAATACTGCCTTAATAATGCCAATATTCTGCACACTCACACCTCTAGGGTTTGGAGAAGTTCTCTAAAATGTTGATATTTTTGAACAAGATCAGGGATGGGAGTTGAAAACCAACTCAATAATGAATCAATGTCATGGGTCATATTTGGTAACAGCTCCTTTATCAGTTCCCTCCACTGTGTTCTGCATGCCCTGCAAATTAAGGATGTCTCATCAGAGGCAGTCAGCAGAAACGACAGCAGAAGTCAGATTCATGAGTGAGGACCACACCATCAACAGGATGAATTTGACAATTATTTATTGCGTACAGTGGATAACAAACAACATAGTAGGTACGTGAAGTGGATAACGGTTTGGGGAAACTTCATGGGGAATTCGCCGTAGCTCCCGGGCATGACGAACCCCCTCTTTAAGGCCCTGAGGAAAGAAGGAAGAAAGAAGTTTTAAATAAGGGGAGGGAGGGAGGGGTGCGTCGAGCGTGTGAAACAAAAGAGGGAAATGGTTGGTTAGAATTTATAGGAACACAGGAAGAGGCGTGGTTGAGGTGTGGTCCTGCTCCTGAAATTCTGCTTAAAGCTCAACAACATGGAAGACGGTTCAGAAGTGGTCAAATCTGTGTGAAGTTGTGCTTCTTGCACAAGTTTCATTTAGTGATAACACAAGTGACCTCCAGAAGCTTTCACCTATACTGCAAAGCACTTATAATTTAATAGTAATAATGATAATTATAATAATAATAATAGCCTTTATTTATATAGCACTTTACTTAGCAAAGTTACAAAGTGATTTACTAAAAGGACACTTAAAAAACAAATCAGATTCAAATACAAAGATGCATAAATAAACATAAAAACTTAGGACTTAAATACTTTTTTTCTTTTCATTATTTTTTTTTAGTTTTTAATTTATATTATCTTTATTTCTACTGTTGTCCACATCGTCTTTTTATATTCTATCTACTTTTTCAAACTGTTGTTAGAATCCTAATTTTCCTGAGGGAGCTCCCCAAAGGCAATAATACAGTTCTGTCTAATGTAATCTAAATGGAAAGACATTTGGTAGGGCTGGACAATTAATGGAAAAATAATCAAAATCAACATTTAGACCCTCTAATCGAAATAATAATACTCATTTCGATTATTTTGATTATTTTCTATGTATAAGTCATGTGACTGCACCCCTCCATATAGTCTGCGCTTACTTTCGCCAAGAACGAAGGATGTGCCACCAACATGGAGGAGACAAACGCCCATCTATCAGAGGATCAAGTAGCCAAGAAAAAATGCCGTCTACATTGTTTGGGCACATTTTGGATTCTTTGCAGAGGACATCAAGCAGAAAGAAGTTAAGTGTAAATACTGCAGGAAGACCATTTTAAAGATCGGCGGTATAACCACCAATTTGTCCCAGCATAGTATAAACTGATCAATCATTAATCAAGATAAGAGATAAGAGCTTCAATTTATCGTGATATCTAGATTAGCAAGTATCGCCCAGCCTTAACATTTGGATTTCAACATTAAGACTGACATGTTTGACTTTGCTGCCACTGAAAACCTTTGTAGGCTGACTTTATTTCCACATTGAAAATCGGTAAAGGAATTGTTAAGGAATCAAATGTATAAGGAGAATTGTTAATGGCATCAGTGTCGAGAATATGTCATCACTTCCCATCCCTATGGTATGAGTTTAGTCCATATTCCCGACTTAACAAAAGGCCACATAAAATACAAAGCATATTAAAATACATAGATGCACTGATGAAAACATAAAAGCAGTGTCATTAATTCATTCATAAGAATCAATATAAGAAAATAAATGAAATTTAAAGCCCTTTAAACATGATTTAAGGAAGGACTTAAATGGAAAGACATTTGGATTTCAACATTAATAGGGAAGTGTGTTTGTCTTTGCTGCCACTGAAAACCTGTGTAGGCTGACTTTATTTCACATAGAACATCATCAAGAATCGATAAAGGAATCGTTAAAGAATAGAATCGTTAAGCAGAACTGTTAATGGCATCAGTATCAAAACATCTCTTCATTTCCCATCCCTATGATGAGTTTAGACAGCACTACTTACTTTGCACAAGGGCACATAAAATACAAATCAGACTAAAATATATAGATGCAGTGATGAAAACATAAAAACAATGACTTTAACTCATTCAGAAGAAAAGACATCACAAAATAAAGTAGTTTACATGAATTTAAAAGCCCTTTATAAAAAAGTTTCGGAAGATATTTGGGTTTCAACATTTAGAGTGATGTGTGTTTGTCTTTGCTGCCACTGAAAACCTGTGACTGACTTTATTTCACATAGAAAGTCAACAAGAAATGATAAAGTGATTGTTAAAGAGTTGAACTGATAAGCAGAACTTTTAATGGCATGAGTATCAAGAACATTTCATCACTTCCCATCCCTATGATATGTAGGCAGTACTACTTAAAACAGTGTAAGGGTTGTTTTTTTTGCTGATATGTCTCGAGTCATATTGTCGGCATGCTGTGTTGAGATTATCGGAGCACCCCACGCAGTCTGATCAAAACTGTTCAAGGCCTGATTTTGATCTTTGTGTGTCTCTAACAGATCAAAAGTCTCTTCAGATTTAGAAAATTCTTACATGTGTGCCCTTCGTCAGTGTTGAAAATAGTGCAAATTGATGTCCCTGCAGCCGGTTGGTTGCATGCTTTGTAAAAAGCATCTGTTAGTGCAGCAGACTTCTGTTTTATGTTACTGTAAATGAAATCCACTGAGTGCACACCAGCCTGATTCATATTCATTACACATGTTTGGGACAGAATGAATCATCTCCAGTCCACCTCGGCTCTCTTAACACATGTACTCCTGCACTTTCCTCCAACATGTGTCTCTCCTCAAAAGGCAGAACATGAAATCTCCAAACTGGCAGCCCATCCACCTCAGAGCGGAGGAGACACTTTATAATTGATGATGCTGCAACTCCTTTTGGTAATCAGTGGTAGCACTTGAGGCATTTTCACAGGCGCTTGAAGCAAACTTCACTTTGTCAAGGCACTTCAAACATGCTTCAGGGTTTGAATTATGGATGACCTTGGGGGTTATTTTAGTGGCAAACATGAAATAAAAGTCACATTTAAGATGAAGAGCAGATTACCTTCACAGCAATAAACTTAATTGTTTGTTTTGATTTTGACATCCAGGCAACACATGGAAAATAGCAGCTATAGTGCTTTGGGAAGACGTTCAACAGTGATGTAAGAGGGTGTTCGTCCCGCTTTTTAATTGCAACCCTTTGGGCTACAGCTCGTGATAGTATTACGCCTTGGGTGAGGACTTGATGTGCAACAGGGAAGATTGGAGAAACTGAGTGAAGGCACTTACTGATTCTTCCAAACACTCTGCCACTCACGGCACCCACTAGAGAAGGAACCTTGGGAGTTAATTACTAGCAAGGGCAAACGCCGAAAAGTGAGATTGAAGCATCAGGAAGTTCTTCATTTATTCATCAACACTTCAGATTTATCAGAAGTTGGCCTTGATCCAGCAGGTCCCATGGGTTCAGGCTTATTGAAGAAACACTTCTTGGAGTTGGTTTTTGTGTGTCTACAAAGGTTGATCTCTATTGGCAGGATACTTACCTGCTCAAAGTGGTTCAGGATGTAGATCCAGAGATATGTGTGGAAAACTAATCAAATGTTTTGGACTGCAGGGTTATGGTTGACTCCCTGCAATCTAAGGCTCATTTGGCAATCATCAGATGACAATTTGGTCTATGGGGATAACAGTCAGTACCTCCGGGCTCCCTCCATATCCTGCCAAATGGGATATCAAATAAGAGGGAGGGGGGTTGAAGCACTGCCTGGTGGATACATGTTTCTCTGTGAGGTTCAAAACAGCTGAAAGATAGAAGTGCACCGGCTGAGCAAGAAGAAGGGGAGGCTGTTTCTTTGGTTGAGTGATTTGTAGAAATCGTATCTACATGAGTAGGCCTGTCGCGATAATCAATAAATCAGCTAACCAAACGATCAATAAAAATGTCCTTGGTAAGTTTGCCGGCCTCGATAAATTGACGTGCATGTGTGTTTGTTTCCCTCCTCTCTTTCTACTAAACAGCCTGGATGAGAAGATGGTTCACTCTGTCCATCTTTCTCGATGCTTGGGCGCGTTGGTTCTATAGCGGAATGAGCGGGGTTAGCGTTAGTGATCCATTTGTCTTCCATTCAATCTTTGAGGGGGAGGCGGGGCCGCACAGAGAGAGAGCTGAAGCGAGCATCGTGAGTCGTAACAAGGAAACAAAAACTAATATGAATGATGGCACGTAAGCTACAGTTTGTATGCCGGCAGCCACGGCCCAAGTGCAGGAATATTTTGGTTTTAAACAGAATGAACAAGGTGTGAGAGCATGGACACTGATGAGCCGATATGTCATTTTTGTTTGAAAGTAGTTGCGACAAAGAAGGGGAGGTGCAGCTGAGCCTTCGTCCTGACAGTCAGCGTTTACTGTGGCATATGGTCGTCAAAGTAAATATAAATAAAAGCGCAAAACGGTGCACGCTCACAGACAGTGTTGTTGCTACATTGCAAAACAAATGCAACCCTTCAATACGGTTGAGCAGTTTAGGACATGTTACAAATGTTGTGATTGAATGAATGATGAGGTTTAACAGCAAATTGATCTCTGGTTGTACTTTTTCATTCATTACAGCAGGGACAGAGTGAGAGAGCCTCAGTTTAACTATGCACAGTCAGGTTACACAGGCAGATATGTAAAAATGTAAAATAAAAATAAAATTAAAATGTAAGAATTGGGCCACATTGGTCATGCACACTCACATCACCCTTAGTGTATTAAAGACAGTCCAACCAATCTTTTTTTCCATTAATGACTTTGTGGGGAAAATATTCATGTTTCAAGGTTTTTTGGATGTCCAGTTGATCTCAGGGGCCTTAGTCTGTCTTAGCTTCCTCTGGATATTGTTGTAATGTTGTGGAAGTGTTAGTTGGATGAGACGTTTGGCATTGTTTTTGGTAAAATTGACCTTGAGACTGAGCTCGTAGAGACAATGAGTGCCTCCATTTAATACTGTGATCCAGAAGTCATTAATCACCAGGGAGGCATAAGCTCCATGTTCTACTGTGGGCCAAATTCATTTTATTCTTTTCGTTTGCTGCAGACCAACTAAAAATGGCCCATAGGCTGCAGTTTGTCATAGTTTGGACGCCCCTGATCTACAACCTGGTACTGGTCTGCTGCCTTTTTGTTGGGGCAAGAGAGCACCTTAAAGATGTTTAATGGGAGATTTGCATTATAGATGTACAACTGATAGATCTAATGGAGTGATCACTGAGTTTATGCACATAGTCTATGAAGAAAGTCACAACATAGTGGATCAATGGCTCACTATATGGACTCGGGCTTTTCTGATTTATCTGAAAATCTTTAGATGTAACTTTAAAGAGATATGACAACTTTTTTATCTTGATTCATGGACTCGAATCTTGCCTCAGTTTCAAGTCCATGTCAAGCAGATAGACATTGTTCTGTTGACTGTGCATGCAGTAACAAGGAAGACAGGCAAAGCTCACCCACCACTAATTAGCTAAGCTCAATCACTTGGAGTCAGTGGGTAGTGTTAGCCTGCATTTGCCTACAGTCATGTGATAAACTCTTCAGCAACTCTAACCAATCTTTTGTGCTTATGACTTGTTTTTTTGACCACATTATATTACATTATCTACTATTATCTTCCTCTTTTCCTAAACAGAGGTTTTCCTTGTTGACCTGCTTACAAGCACGTCCATAGTGGTTTGTGCTACAGATTTGAAGTTCGCGGATGAGTCAAGTCTTTTGGATGATTAACTGAATGATGAGAACTGTCAAACCACTCGTTTGCAAGCAATTCTTAATTGCCACAGCCTGCAAAAACACACTGCTAATGCACAGTTACAAATCAATTCTCATTGTTGACATAAAAGAATCAACTATAAGACTCAACTTGTTCGCTATCATCATATCTCTTGCACAAAAAGTACCGCGGAAGTAGGTCAACAAAACAAAGCCTCTATTGACGAGTAGATGAAGAGTCATAACAAGCACACATGACTGTTCAAAGTTGCTGAAGAGTTTATCTGATGACTATAGACAGAGACAGGCTAATACTACCCATTGATTTCCAGTTTTTGAGCTAAGCTAATTAAGGATGGGTGAGCCCTGCCCGTTCCTTCCTTGTTACTGCGCACACAGTTGAAATAATGGGGTCTATCTACTTGTCATAGACTCAGGAGTAGGGGTGGGCGATATGGCAAAAATATCATATCACGATTTTTAAAAAATAAAATCACGATCACGACTTTATCACAATTCTTTTTTACTTTCATTTTTCTAGACTAATTTGCATGTTTGACCAGTATTTCCCTATGTTTAACATATAAAACATGTAAAACCCTGAAAGACAAAAAAAGGACAATTAAAGCCAAATAAACTTTCTGAACAGGTTTTAATTTACATAGTGCAGTTTTTATAAAAATGTGCAATAAATGTAAACATAAAAGGTAATGAACAACAATATCAACATTATCTCTTAAAGTGCAACAATTCAAAACAAATGTTCTGTAACTGCAATGTCTATAACCTGAGTGAATAATACAGCTGCTTTAGAACAGATTTTTGTTCAGACGTCTTCAAGCTTTTATCTCCTTTTTTTCTTTCCGCCATGGCTTCACACTACATAACCAAACAGGAGATCCCACCATGCACTGCGCGTAATGTGCTACGATTGGCTAGTCGGGTGCGTGCCAAAGTCTCTGCACCCACACAGACGATCTGACGATCTTTCTGCTTTATGATGATATTAAATCATTATAATCCTTAACGATTTAATATCGTCATATTGCACACCCCTACTCAGGAGTAAGAAGACACGAAAAGAAAAAAAGTTGGTGTATCCCTTTAAAGGTCTGCAAAGCTTCACTGAAGCCCAGACTGATGCACCCTTAGAGATTTTTTTAATGAAACTCTAGTGGTGCAGAACTTGAACTAACCAGATAGGAGATATCTGAGCCAGCTGAGCCCCCCTGACCAGACGGGGAGAGAAGACGCTCGGGGAGAGAGCTGTGCCGAGTTCAACTCTGACCTGTCTGGGTGTGAAAGTCCAATGAGAAAGTCCAGAGCCAGCTTCAGGTTTCAACATCGTGTGTTGAAATGTCGTTGGGTAGGGAAAGGGGGGAGGGGGTCATATGAGTCCAACAGAGAAATTAATACAACACATGTAGGGTTCAGGCCACATGAGCGTCGTCCAGATATTTTCCCCTTCCTATATAAATATCCCCACAGCGGAGCAGCGACTGGTCGATCAATCTGTCTTAAAGCTCAAACCCACTTCGGCCAACTCTCCGTACCAGCCTCCTGGGTCCTCCTGATCCCCAAACACTCATCTGGAGGATCAAAATCCATTCAAAGTAAGACGATGCTAAATGCCTCCGACTTGAGATGGGTCACATCACAGTGATAATGTCTCTCACGGGGAGGACACCGCTCGCTAAAGGAATGTTTTACTACAGTCCAAAAATATATTCTCAGCTCAGTTTTCATTTGTCTGAGCATGCAGCACGCAAGCTGCACGCACAGCTTCAGGCGAAGAGAGTCATGTTGGCTGAAGCGGTGCAGCTGGCTAGTAAATACTGCCTGACACTAAGTGTGTCAACCATCGGAGGAAATCATTCACAAATGATCCCCGGCTAAGACAGCTACATTCATGAGACGGACAGGAGAAGAAAAAAAACAGACAAGGAAGCTTGAGCAGGGGTGTCATGAAATATGTATGCCAACATGACGTTGCATGGAGCTGAGCTGCTCCGTCTTTTCTTAGCCGCGTTGAATTCCTGACAGCAAAGACAAAAGTGCAGTCTGGAGGCGAAGTACGGAGTCATTAAAGGGAGAGCTAATGAGTCCCAGTCATCATGCTTTAACATGATGTAAGCTGCAACTAATTATTTCATTAGTCCGAGAATCATCCGGTCTATAAAAAGGACAGAAAAATGTGAAAGATTCCACGAAAGCCCTTCAAATTGCTTCAAGATCAGGACATGTTGAGTTTGGCTAAACACTAAATCACAACATTTTAGAGGCAGAACAGAATGTATTTGGCATTTAAACTTAAATGACCTCTATGAGTCAGTTTAGCCTGTTAGCTGCTTCAGTATTTGACCATGACAGATGCACTAATGTTCAGTGAGCTTTCCGGAGCTGTGCTGGCAGAGGACATCCTGCAAGTCTAAAAAATGTCCACCCTGACTTAAAATAAACTGGTTAGGTTTTGAGGACAAAGTCAGAGTCAGCATAGTCCTTCCCTGTTTGTTAAGCAAAACCTTTATAGGACTTTTTTCAAACTTAGCTCTAACATCAAGTCTTTGTGGCACAGATTCAACAAGCTGCTGGAAGCATTTCTGAAATTTTGGCCCATATTGATGTGATAGCTTCACACATGATGCTCCTCCACATCCCAAATCTGCTCTGTTAGATTGAGTTGTGGTCACTGTGAAGGCCTAACATTGTGGCGCAGATGAATCAACATTATTCACTTTCTGTAATCAGACAGATCCAACTTGCTAAACTTCAATATGCAACAACTGTGCTGTGTGGCCAAACTGGAGTTCTTCAGGGCAGGAAGAGATGGGAGCTACAAGTGAGATTAGCAAAGATGCAAACAGCTTTAGAAGCAATTTTGTCAGATTTTGACTGCATTTCTTCTCAATAGAAAATATATTTTACTCCACCTCAGATATGTTTTGGCAATAGCTAAATACCCCACCTACGACATTATCTGATCAGCCCTTAATAGGTGTGGTTGATAGAATGACTGTCCAGTCACCTGCTGAATGTTCTTCTGAAAGGCTCTGCCCTCCCCAAACACTTACAGGCTCTTTCCCAAATGGACTAGTGAAGTATATTAAATGCTCCGTCTTGGGTGTCAGGTTATTATAGTGTAGTACTGTGATCTCATTATGTTCAAGAAACCAGATTGAGGTGATTTGAGCTTTGTGACATGGTGCTTTGTGGTAAATGGACTTGAGCTTATATAACACTTTTCTAGTCTCTTTGACGACTCAAAGCAGCTTTGCACCGCAGGTCACATCTTCCCATTCACACCCATTCATTCACTGATGGTTCAGAGTTTGTGTGTAAGTAGGCCATTAGTATCAACTCACACATTCATGCCTTTT
This sequence comes from Scarus forsteni, assembly GCA_036419115.1. Taxonomy (NCBI): domain Eukaryota; kingdom Metazoa; phylum Chordata; class Actinopteri; order Labriformes; family Labridae; genus Scarus; species Scarus forsteni. Next base: position 6,749,549 of record JAZDUH010000263.1, read on the forward strand.
CATACCCATTTACACACCACTGACACAGCAATGGGAGCAACTTGAGGTTAAGTGTCATGCCCAAGGACATATTGTCATGTGACAGCAGTAGCTAGGCTCCAGAGTGCACTATTAGACTGTGTCACCGCCTCCCCTTTATTCAGACTTTGGTGGCATTGAGGAAATTAGGAAGTTTTCCCACACATCTTGGCTTTAAACCAACAAACAACTGAATATCATCAGCATAACAATGATAAGAACCCCCTGACTTTTTCTTAAAACATGTCCTAGAGGTAGCATATATAGGGCAAATAAATAGGGCTTAGGACGGATCCCTTTGGCACACCTGTGACAAAGAAATCCTCCTACCCGAAAGATAACTTGAGAAACAGTTATGGCTTTCTTTATTGATAAGATATTCATGGATATATTAGGTCAAAAGTTGTTTATTTTTGTTTAGAAAAGATGTTTGACTTTGATTTTATAGACAACCATTACATTCAGATTTAATCATATCATGTCTATCCAATTAGTTATTCTCCTCTGGTGTCTTGATTTGTAGATTTAAAAAAAAAAAAATTCTTTATTTATCAATTTTAACATTTTTCATTTATGGGTACAATTCACTTGTGCCAACATGTGCACTGGTTTGTCATTGTTTTCCTTTTAAGAAACGTTTTCCCATCGGATCAAAACAAAGGATAAAAGGGAACAAACCTTTAAGAACGTTAGGGAGTGACCAACACATTGATTCAATATGTTCTAACTTAAAATTAAATCTGACTTCTTATTTTTAATAAATACAACCTATTTTTCCCAACGTGCTAGAAACGGGTCTTGTTTTTGATTTATAAATGCCGTCATCTGTTCCATTTTATAAATCTCAGGAGTTGTATTCCACCACTCATACCCCTTTTCCACCAAGCTGGTTCCAGGGCTGGTTCGGAGCTAGAGCCAGACCTAGCACCAGTTCTTTGGTTTTCCACAGACTAAGCACTGGTTGCTGGCTCGCAAAACCGGTGCTTGGCAAGCACCAACTCTTTGCTGGGCCAGCAGAAAGAACCACGTCACGTCGGGGGCTATGGCTTACATCAGGGGGTGGGGGCGGGATTATTGACCAACCAAAGCAGAGTAAAAACACGGAGGCACTTGTACCCGTCTTCTCAAGCGTGATCACTGTTCGTTGCATAATTGTCGAGTAGCATTAACTTGCTGGATCGCCAACTTTTGCTCTCCAAGGAAGGCTCGAAAAGCCAACGGCAACACTTGAACCGCAATGTAGTCCTCCATCTTTGTTGTGGCAATTGAATTTGGCGCTAGTTGTTATGGGAAACTGGCGTGACGTATACAGACGTATACATCAGCGTGATGACGTAGCCCTCTGGTCGGCACCCGTTTGTGGGAAAGCAAACGGTTCTTAACCGGTTCGCACTTGAACCAACTGCGAACCGGCTCTAGAACCAGCACTAGCACCAGCCCTGGAACAAACTTGGTGGAAAAGGGGTATTAGATATAGTGGGTGAGTCCTGTGATAACCGTCTTTTAGTTATAGATTTTTTACTTGCAACTAACAAAATGCTTAGCAGAACATTATCCTTTCTTTTCCATTCTTGTGGTAAACATCCAAAATAGACAGTTTTCATACCGATTTGTAGATTTTTTGTAACCTAAAAATCAGTACAGTGTGGGTGCAGCGGGGAGAGGGAATCAACTAAATCCCATCTCATCTCTCAGCACTTTTCTGACTTATCACCAGATCATCTATTCCCCGGTCTGGCTCACAGCATTCCTCCATTCACCTGTCTGTTCTACAACAGAAAGAGACAGGCAGTGATGTGATTCCTAATAAGCAGACTTGTTCTCAGAAGCAGGACAGGTCACCTCCTACCTGGGTAAGTTTCTTACAAATTGGAGCAGATGAAGTTCTGCTGATTCTGCTTCCCTTTGTCTGCTCCTGTCTCAGTTTCGCTCCACCGGCTGACCTGTGATGTATTTTAAAGTGAGCAGAACGGACAGCACATCAAATAAGTTTTCAAGTTGAACTTTTGTTCAGGCCAAAGTTGTAAAAAAAGTAGAATTGGGATTTGGTTTAAAGTTTTCACTAACTCAACAAAACAAAACAAAACAGTTCTCGGTTTGTGCTTAATCACTTTGTGGTCGAGCTTGTGTCATTTCCTGGGATTTATATTCTTTTCTTATTGTCTTCTAAGGAGTTTATGTGTTCCTAGTCAGTGCAAACTGTAATCAAAACATGGTTAAGACAGGCAAATAAATAATGCTGCACAAGTTACTCCCACTTTGTTTAGACTACAGGCAGCACATTTTACCGAGAGCTTTTTTGCCCTTGAGTTATCCGTTTTAGACCTAACAATGGCTTACTGTGCAAGACAAGTTTGAAGATCATTTTCAAACAACATTTTAAGATTTTTTATTACTTTGATTCTTCTGCTCCACCACATCCCAAAAGCTGCTCTATCGCCATGGTTCCCAACCTTTGTTTCAAGCTGCACCCAAGAAAAGTCCAGCCTCCCCTTGGACCTTCACACAAGTGTTAAACATTGCTTCACAAAATAAACATCAGTTTTTATCATATTCATCTATTTAATCACACACACACATTCTTGTGATGTCGTCACTTCTGTTACTATCCATATTCGTTGTACACATGTATAGTATATCCTCACTGCTAGCCAATTTGTGCAAAAATCTTCAAAGATAATTTATGCCAAGGGTGCACATTATTGTTTTACTTAACGTTCTTAAACCATATTTGATGACTTCATAGCCAACAGAGCCCCCAAAGACCCTTTGGCTACCTTCCAGGGATTGGACCCCCAAGGCTCTGCTGCAGCAGTGTTAATTTTGACAGCACTTTTTGATTTAATTTGTTTAATAGTCTTTTGTCCACAGTATCTTTTAGTTTAAGTCAAACTTTAGTCATCTAAATTGTTTTTAATTTTAGTCTAGTTTTAGTTGATGAAATTTCACAACATTTTAGTCAATGAAATGTACTGTAAATTTAGTCAACCAAAATATGAAACATTTAATAACCTTTTTTTGAATGCTAGTAAAGTTTGGATGTATAAATTAACAGAAAAAGTACCTTATTTGGGCTACCTAGCAAAGCATCTCAGTTACAATACTAGAATTGACAACAAACAGTGAACCTGCTGTACATGAATATCTCAATTTATAAAGAGAGCAGCGCTGATTGGATCGCCCCACAACTTATCCCACCACCATTGGATGTTTATCGTATTCATCCAACTTTCCACACAACCAAAGCAGCTGTGATTGGATATATTCCTAACTCGTCTCTACTTTGTACCTGATGAAATTAGATCTGATTGGATTAAGTCTCTGTCTAACATTTTTGCCTAGTTTTTAATTTGTTGAGGAAAATCTCAGTTAATTTGGCTCTTGTTTTTGTCCATGTGCACTTGTTACCTCCGCCAAGGAGGTTATAATTTTGGGAGAGTTTGTCCGTCCGTCCGTGCGTCCGTGAACAAAATAACTCAAAAAGTTATGGATGGATTTAGATGAAATTTTCAGGAAATGTTCAGCGTGGGAAAATGAAGAACTGATTCGATTTTGGCGTCTGGCCGCCATGGCGAAAAATGTGATTTCTGTGAATAACTACTGAACTAAAATAGATATCATTATGAATCCAGTTGCTAATGGTATGTTTTCATGGTCAAGGAATCTAAATATTTAGATGAAATAAAGGTAGGAGTAATATTTTTGGTCAAAATGACAATATGGCTGAGGACTGTGCTTTCTAGTTTTTATTAGTAATTGTCTAGTTTTCAAGATAAATATAAAAAATAATTGGCCAACAAAATTAACACTATTGTAGAGACGGTTTAGCGGCTGTCCAAAACTTAGTTTTTATTTGTATAGGTGTTAGACTGAATTCATATTGCACACGTTCTCTGTCGAGAAGACGGCATCGCTTCAAGAAATGTGTCCGTCCACACGAAAACACGGGAAGTGCTGTAGTACATATACCAGGCCTGTAAGTGTTTCTGTTTTGATGTGTGCAGACACTCACCAAAACCACAGAAGAAGACATGGAGCTTGTACATACATCATGGGAAATTCTGCAAACAATGGCGTATGTTGTTCTCCATGCCTTGTTGCGCACGGTGATAGTAGAGGAGCAGAAGATTTTGCTGTAAAAGCCAAAACAAGCTCAGACGCTTCTGCAGCATGAACAAGACACTGTAGTCCACTATAGTTGTCAGGGTTTGTGTAAGCAAGATGTGGGTCTGTGATGTTGTCACTTCTGAAACTATCCGTATGTGTTGTCCACATAGAAATGTAAGCCTGGCATTTTTATGTAGCATATACTCTCGGCTACCTGATTACAAAGGAGTGTATTTGTATCCATTTGGATGAAATGCCTATGCGGTTAAAAACTTGAGCAGATAAGCATAGATGGCCCCTATAGGTTAAGACTTTGGTTGATGCATGCTTTTAACCTCTCAAACAATTTCAGAGTTTCACCCAACACTTACTTTAGCATTGCTTACTACAGTATAAACCTGGAGCTATGACTTTGACGGACTTAATAAACTCAAAAGCTCCCCACATACTGTTTAAAATCCCAAGGATCTGTCTCATTTTGTCTTGGCTTCGGTTTTCTTTTCTAGTTTTGCTTTGTTTTGAATCTTTGCCAGACACGTCGCCTCCCCTGACAGAGGAGTTTTAGAAATTCAGGGCACTGTTAATGTAATCCATCATAGAAACCATACTAACAAGCCTTCACTCCACCACAGCCCCTCTATGACCGACCTTTTCTCCTCAAAGGCACACGTGCTCAGTGCCACCTACAGAGCGTGACCCCTCAAAGCCGGGGAGGTGTAGCGGTGTCACACGCCCAGAGGCCGTACGGCACCACTTCTCGGACAAAATTAACCTCCTGCTGAGCCAGGGGGAATTCAGCCTGAAGGACCATCTATTTCCCATAGAGTAATTATGTGCTGACATCAGGCTGGTGTGACAGTAAATGAGCGGGGTGAACGAGGTGGGGGGAAGAGAAACAGACAAAGAGGGAGAACAAACAAAAGATCTATTTACCAGCAGAGGGAGCTCAGTGTTAAATGGCCTGGTTATGACCCTGACTATGCCCTGAAAAACCATTAACAATCCTCATCGCAGTCATTTTCACACACTGCTACCTTATTAGATCTGATTTAAGAGACCCTTCATTGGTTTTCCTCACATTCCTGTAGCCATGATGTCACCTAAAGGTCCATGTTTCCTTATTCAACCTTCAGGGTGTTGATATAATGTCCCCCAAATGGGTCAGATGTTTTCTGTGGACTTTAGCCAAGATTACCAGGCACTTTTCACCTTTGCTCTGTAATCCCTATGAACCCTGAACTGCAGCCTCAGGGACAAACTACATGAAACAAGGTCAGTCAATCTAGACTTTACTCTTTGTTGTGTTTTTACAGTGGCTGGAACATAAATCCAACATAAGCAAGGGCTTTGCAACTGGTCTTAGCGAAGAACTTCCTTTCAACAGACAGAAAAGTCCATCAAAACCAGATTTATTGGTGGACACCCATGTGCAGCAACAGGCTGGACTTGAAGTAGCTTTAAGTTGTAAAGCTGGAGATGTACTTGCAGGCAAAGGGATATTCAGACTGTTGAGACTAACCGTAAAGAGACGATTGGTCCTGCCAGAACATGCTGAGTTGGGCACTCCTACACATCTTCTCACGTCACGTGACGCATACTCCTCCATATCTCTCCCCTGTGGGCCCACCCCCATTTAACAAGACCCCACATCTCTGGTGTCCCTGGTGTCTTACAGCCTTTACCTCCTGTATGGACTTAGATCAGCACAGCACTTGGACTACTATCTTAAACTAATTACACTACCTGTTTGTCCTCCTCCCAGTTGTCTTGTCTTGTCCTGTCTGTCACTATTTCCCCTTCTTTCACACTGTGGTGTGGCACGGCCCTCCCCTTCAGCTCACATCAGGGGTTAAATAGAGTTTGATTTGATGGAGTAGCCTACAGGGGGGGCTGGTGATGGTCACTGTAGCAGTGAATCATATTTACTTATATGTCACTGCTAGAAAAAAAATGCATTGGTCTTTCCAACGCTGCCATCAGACACAGTGCTCAGCTGTAAAGATAATGTAGACAAGGGGAAAAAAAGGGATATTCAGACTTTTTTTGTGTTTGTGTTTTGCCTCTCTCCCAAGTCCATAACAAGCAGATAGACACCAATCTCTTGACTGTGGGCGTAGTAAAAAGGGAGAGACGGCAGAGCTCACCCACCGCTAGTTGGCTTAGCTCAAATACTGGTGGTCAATGCTTAGTGTTAGCCTGCCTCTGCCTATAGTCATTGGATAAACTCTTCAGCAACTCCAAACGCTCATTTTTTGCTGCGTAATGTTACATATATGTTGTTAGACGAAGATTAAACTGTATTACAGGGTGTATGCGCAAGCCACCTCAGAGCTGCTTGTAAGTAAGTCACCAAAACAAAGCATATCTGCAGTGGTTTTTTGCATGTGCCATGATGTTTAGTTTAGTTTTATTTTTCTTTTGAAAATTACGTAAAGTGCTAATCCTAGTCTAGAAATAGATAAAGTAGCATACAGCAGTAAAAAAAATGATTCACAAGCAAACAGGACTGTTAAGAGATACAAGTCAGTGAGACAAGACTTGAAAACAAAAATTATGTTGGTGCATTCCTTTAACTCTGTATATGCTAAGGCTGTCACTTTTCCTTAAAGTCAAACTTGAACATTTTTTGAACATGCATCCAATTTTAAGTTTGCCATCAACGATGAATATCCAAATGTACTTCCACGCAGCTCTCCTCAGATGATTCTGTGCTGTTCATGTCCGCTTGGTGTGGAAACTCTTTGTTTACTGAGGTCAAGAGAACTGTGAATATGGCTGACGGTCAGGCTGCACTCAGAGAGCCCTCTGTTGGATGGACTAGTCCACTGCTCCAGACGCCCTGATGTTCTGCTACGCTTAATATTTTACATTTGAATATTTATTTACTTTTCGGTTATTTACGGATATTTATCCCTGTATTCGAACGGTTATTCGAATATTGAATATAAATTGACAACCCTAGTATAAGCATTATGGCCACCATGTGTCCCCTGCATTGATGTGGCACACTGTCCAGAATTAACGTGACATGGACTCGAGATTCAGTCCACTTGTCCCCAGGAGGATCAGTGTGGAGGGAGTAGAGACAACAGATTGATCACATCAGCAGAAACAACAGAAAGTTTTCAAGACAAACTGATAAATCAAAACCATGATCATCAACATCTGAATAATGAATGAGACAAAACTAATAAGGTGAATGTTGTCCATAAAAGCGATCGGCCACCCCTCTGTGTAGTGGACTGCAGTGCAGTAGCGCTCAGTGTCCTTTTTGGGCACCAAAGCGCATCAAGCAGTTGTTGCTTCAAGGCTTAAATGACCTAGAACTGATCATTTTGCAAATGTATGAGTCTTAAAGATTAAAAGAAGTGTTAGAGAGGCAGTGCACATATATTGTGTCCAAATGGTTTCATGCAGGTTGGCATGGTGGCAAAGCAGGTAGTGCTTGTGCCTCACAGCAAGATAACTGGTTTGATCCCTTTGCCAGTCAGCGCCTCCTTGTGTGGAGTTTGCATCTTTCCATTGTGCATGTATGGGTTTTCTCCAGTCACTTCAACTTCCTCCCACAGATGAGAGACATGCTGACTGGGTTAATTGGTGAGGAACTTGAGCAAATTAGGAGGTTTTCCCACATATCTTGGCTTAAAACCAACAAACAACTGAATATCATCAGCATAACAGTGATAAGAACCCCCTAACTTTTCCTTAAAACATGTCCTAGAAACAGCATTTATTGGGCAAATAAATAGGGCTTAGGACGGACCCCTGCGGCACACCTGTGACAGATCTTTGTCACAGGTGTGCCACAGGGTTCCATAAATTGCCCATAAATGTAAACCTGAATGAATGTCTGTCTCTTTGTGCAGCCCTGAAATTGGCTTGTGACTGGTTCAGAGTGAACCCCGCCTCCTGCCTAATGTCAGCTGGGAAAGGCTCCAGCCCCCCCCCCCCCATGACCTCTATAGGGGAAAGCAGTACAGATAATAGATAGATGGATGATTTCATGGTTATCAATCAATTCTTTAATTCTTTCTGCACCAATGAAATAATTCAGAAAAGGTGTGGTTTTTGGATTGCTTGTTGATCAAAGCATACAACTGAAGTTTTGGTCTCTTGGAAACCAAGAAGGTCACTCTGCCCTTCGTTTCACATTTAAAATGAAAAGAGGAGTCATTGATTATCAGAACAAAGAACTTATTGAACTGTCAATAATGATTAGTCACCGGAGAAGATAATGGAGGAGAGAAGGAGATATGAAGGCAGCAGAGTTCATTGCTTTTGCCTCCAAGGTCATTTAATAAAAGAGTGTCTTCTTGATGACTTGTCCTACCAATTCATCACGCTGTCCCCAATCACCATTCTGTTTGGATCTGCATAATTTACCCTCCCTGATTGGGGATAAATTGATTCCGCGATATGCCTGTCAATCAGCAGTTATTAAATGAGCGATGGCCGCAAACACTGGCTTTAGTTTAACCCCCATGGGGTAGTGTCAGGAGCAATTTCTGGCCTTGAAACTTTGCTGGAACGTTTCCACGATCAGGCCAGTGCTCTGATTAAAGACATCCACCGAACCTGGATAAAAACATCCATGGCTGCATGCCCCCGCTACGGAAAGACTGATCACTTTATTAGATTTGCTATATCCAGAACATACCCCCATATGAAACCAGGAAGGGGCTTTATATTTCTCCCTCTTAAACCTTATTTGTTGTGTCATGGTTCTCCTCGAAGCAGGCCAATTTAAAGTCATCGCTCCCTGCCCTAATTAATCCCACATGCTCTTATTCCCAGCCCATTTCCGCCCTGAGGTTTGAGTAACCAAACATTGTCCATTCAAGTCAAACAATGCTGGAATCATCTCAAGAGTATTTCCTTGTTTTTTGCTTGTTTTTGTGGGATTTTTGCATCTCAAAGACCTTCATTCTAGCCTCCAAAGGCGTCTCTGTCATGTTTTCACCGTGGAGGGCGAAGGGACTTGAGTGTCCTTGTGTGCTTGAGGCAATGCTGACCGTGATTAGGAGCGCCCCTCACTGATGTGTGTGTGTGTACTGTGTAGGCTGTGCACCATCTCAGAGGACTCGCACATGTATGTAGCAGGGGCACGGCCTCACCGAGTGAGCAGATGAAAAGAACAGCACGTCGTTTGTGTTGAAAAAGCAGAAGATTGTTATGAATACGTTATTTCATGCTTGCCTGTCGAGGAAAGGAGTTGGGGGGAAGCAGGCTCTGGGGTTTAATAAAGGCGAACAGTTGATGGTTTGTTTTTCGGGTGGAGGGGTGGGGGATGGGGGTGGTGGAGGTGTTGATGGGACATCTTGAGATGTGCAAAGAACTGAGGAAGGTCATCAGTTCCCCTGGAGCTGCAGCTTATTGAGTGAGGGTCAAAGGTCTTGTTTGGAGGGCTGATTAAAACGAAATGGTTCACTATGAAATAGCAGGAAGGCTGATTTATCTTACACCTTTAAAGGCTTTACATGTTAAGATTGGAATGAGATTGAATTGATGATGCCTTCAGATGTGGTTGTGTTTACCTTGTTCTTGAGAAAAGGCCAGAAGCCCACCCCCACCCTTTGTGATTTTTCGTGTTAATGACAGACTAAGCTGATTTCTGTCTCAGCAGTGGCGACAGCAGAGGGTTGAAGTCGAGCCTGCTGAAAATAGACTTGCTGCGTGATTCCAGCGAACTCTCCTGGAGCTGCATTGCTAGCATGTGCTGGAGATTAATGGAGGTACAGGATGTGGAAACCAACTGATTGATGAGACTTGGACACTTAGCTTAACATGAAGTATGCAGACTATGAGGAAACTGGTTAATTATTTTCAGATTTTCTGTCTTTAGATGCTTTATATTGTCTATGTGACTTCACAGAATTTTTCTTGGAGCTATAAGAACAGTCCACTTGGGTTCAAGGTTGAATACATTATATTCTGTGGTCAAAGTCAAATCCATGTGGTCTTGTGGCCATAGTTTGCTTGTGGATGCAGCAGGAAGGCCTTTGAAAAAAAAAAATCATTATGGCAATATCATAGCTTAATTCACACTGACGTTTCAAGCCATAATATTTATGCACCGCCTCCACTTGGAATGTTGAGGAAATTAAATGGAGTCGAACAAGTTTCTCCCCACCTTGTTCCGTAGAGGTACTATCAGAGGTGTTATGATAAAGAGAGACGGAAAGCACATGGGCTCAGTGTGAGACAGGAGCGCCGGCCCGCAAGTGGGTGTCTCTGTCTTTGTGGGACAAGTCTGTAATATATGCATAACGTAATATGTAAACGATCACGTCCTATTAACTGCGATATTCATAAATTATGAAGTTGCTGGAAATACCCAGCCCTACAAGGGTGAATAAATTAGTTTAATTGGTCAAAAGTCAAGGTCATGGACAAACTCCACTTACATACATACAAACTACATAGTATTTGATAAAAAAAATTACTGCACTCGCTTTAAAAATGAGACACAGGATCGATAGGAGTCATGGGCTTGTTTCTAAACCCCAATAAAGACATTCATGAAGACTCGATCTGTTTTCATCAGCTGATTAACAATGACATTTAGGAACACAGTTGTCAGAAAGTCAACAGTTGCCAATGTAACTCATTGAGCTGCTGCACCCTATTGGTGTAAAGGAAAATGGTGTTTGGACTTTAGCAATGTTAATTGTGTTTGTTTCACCTGTTGGTAATCTGTCTGAGCTGATCTGATGTTTCTGTTGATACATGATGAATATTGCTGAATTATATCCTTCCACATCTGGGATTTAAAGGGACTGTGAGGAGTTTCTAAGTAATTGCAAAAAAGTCTCACTTTTAAATATACGCCTGATCGAAATACGCGCTTTAAGATGAGTTTTATAGCATCAAAATAGGTTATCTATAAATGCTATTCCTTAGCATCTTGGTCGTGTCGGACAGGACAGGGCTGGACTGGACTGGCCTGGATACTCAACTTTGGGAACAAGACAATTAAAACTAGAGCAAATTCATATTATTCGGACACGTCTTAGAGCACCGTGCTGTTAGTAGAGATATATAGCCGGCTACAAAACTACGATACTAAGTTTTTCAAAACTTGCTTGTTGTCACACATCAGAAACTACCGCTATGTAACTAGAAAGAGATACATTACCTTGTTGCTTTGCATCCTGTAAGTTGTTGAAAAAAGAAGTTGTAAAGCAATGCAGAGTTCTGAGGAAAGTCCAAGTTGCATTCATTAGTATCACAACAAACGCATGCTTTGGCTTGGATCACGTCTTTACGACAGTCGCCGCGCATGCTCATGGGTAGCAGAGTCTTTATGTGGCCGGTAATAGTCCCTTTAAGCCTCTCACGTGCTTTGACTCTTCTCCATCATGCAGTGTCAAATATATTTACTACTTCCAGATCTAAGGTAAAAGAGTGATTGAGCTTAAGATATAACAGTGAGTTTATCTCAGTTTATACTTTTTCATTTATTACAGCTGTGACCCAGACAGAGAGCCTGAGTGTAAAGTCTGTGCAGTCAGGCTACACAGGTGAATGTGCGAGGATCTCGTCATTTTTTAAAAGACTTTGGTCTTGGTTATTCAGAAAAAGGTTAATAATTAAGCATTTTTCAACCAAAAAGATCAACAGCCCGATATTGGTCTGTGCCCTGGTGGTTAGGGACCTTTGCTTTTAAACTTCACATTGTATTTTGCAACAAAATATTCTTCAATTCTGTCAGAGATGGATTCAGTGTTCAAAATTCACGGGACACGTCTTCTGTACTGGGATACAAATCATTCTATGAGGCTGCCAGAAATACTATCACTGTGACAGTCTTTGTGCTGTGTTAATGAAAGCCATAAGTCTTGAATTTTTGTTGTGCCAGTCATCAAAAAGTGACTATGCTCAGACAAAGTGAATACATATTGCTATTGACCCATTTTAGGGGCCTCCATTGTCGGGTGTTTATGCTACGCCATGCTCCAGCTTGGGTTTACCCTGTAGTTTATGGATCATACTTAACAAGATTAACCATTAAAACGTAAAAATAGCCTCACTGGCTTTAACCACCTGAGGTACATGTTTACTGTTGTAGCAGCCTTGCAGATTTATTGGTCAATACAATCTGCAAATGGGAGAACCCTGTAAACAGATGAATTCAATGAGGGTGCTATTTTGCAATTCCCCTCCTGAAAATCTCCCTATCTGGGAAAAGTGTGAATTCACCACAGAGCAGAACCAAACCAGAGTGTATAAAACATCAACACAATGGCTCTACATAATAGGACTTGTTGTTCTTTCTTAATGACACCACTAGGGAGAGCAAATTTTATTACCTTATTCAGTCCTCGGTCTGTATCACATTTCACCCACACGCGAACAGACTCACACATACGGTCACATTGCCACACACTCACACAGGCAATCACATAATCCTCCAACCCAGCTCTGACTTTATTGAGGCCATATAAATGGCACAAACTCTCCTTGTGTACACCGGAGCATAAAGGGAGCCGATCACAGCCAGAACTCAGCTTTATTAAGACCTCTGTTTACACTCTCCTTTATTGAACGTATAAATAAGGCCGAGGGTTCTGGTGCCACTTTTTACCGCTCCCTTAATGCTTCTGGTGGCTCCTATAACACTCGAGCTAACAAAAGCCACTTACACAGTCCGCACACAGGAGCCGCGCCACGCTCCAACTTCACCAAATGTCTCACAGGAAAGAAAAGCAGCCTGCAGACTGTTTCCACTCGAATGTTTCCAATATAATGGCATTTATAAACGGGAATTAAATCTCACTGCACGCCACATTAACAGGATGGTTGTTCGATTTTTGGCTTTGAAGCGAAGGGAAAACAGAACATTGTGGTTGTCAAAACTTGTCTTTAATGTTGATGTAAATGGCAGCTCCCTCTGCGTGTTTTAGTTCCATATGTTGGCCAACCACAATTCAGACTTTGACCTTTTCTCCATTTGAATTTTCCTTGTCTTCTTCTTATGTTTGAGCTTCCAAATGGACAGAATTTTGACTTTGCTTTCTGCAAATTGAACAAAAGTTGTGTGTGGATTTCATGAAGCTGAGGGGAGTGTTTTCCGATCAGACAAGCCCAGAGGCGATCACTCGACAAGATATTTTGTCAGGATATGTTTGAAATGTTGTTTTCACAAGCGGACGAGGAACCAGACGATTTTTGAAAAGATCTAAATGCGATATCTCTGGCAGATATTGCAGTTTTTATTTGATTCATGGTTTTCTTCAAATTAAGCTTCAGTGCAGTATTCATCATGTTTACAGTTTAGACAACAGTAAGAAACATAACACATTATTCATCATCTAATATTGATGATTTGTTTTCGTTATTTAAGAGATACTCCAACTTCTACTCCTAAACAGAGGCTTTGTGTTGTTGACCTGCTTACCAGCACTTCCGTGAATGCATATTACCTGTAATTTGTTAAATAGTATGTTTGAAATAGTTGACACAACAGATCACATGATTGCGTAGTCTAAAATATTGATTTCAGACTACGCAATAAATCTTTCAGCTCTATTTTTTCAGCCCTGATATCCTGTAAACGATTACCACAAAATCCAATCAGGTCATCGTTTAGTGCAAAAAGGCAAATTAGAAATTTAAATGCTTCATTTTAGTCTGTGTTAATAAGCCACTTTTAAGTGCAATCCAGGCTTTTGAATAGAGAGTATAAACAGCTGGCTAAATATATATTGCTGAATAAATCCTTAAAACAGACTCACATGTGATGTGTATTTTTCATGATATAGTCTGTAGGCATCATCATTGTTCATCTTTTTAAAGAAGCTTACTAAAGATTTCAAAAATCAGCAATATCGTAGAATCGCAATTTAAGTCGAATTGTACAGTATCGTACCGTCTTCTCCCGCTTATCCGTGGTCGGGTCCGGGGGCAGCAGCCTTCAGCAGAGAAGCCCAGACATCCCTCTCCCCGGCCACCTCTTCCAGCTCTCTCAGGGGGATCCCGAGGGGTTTCCAGGCCAGCTGAGAGACATAGTCTCTCCAGCGTGTCCTGGGTCTTCCCCGAGGCCGCCTACTGGTGGGACGTGGCCAGAACACCTCACCAGGGAGGCATCAAGGAGGCATCCTGACCAGATGCCCTAGCCACCTCATCTGGCTCCTCTCAGCGCAGAGGAACTGCGGTTCTACTCTCGGATGACCGAACTTCTCACCCTATCTCTAAGGGGGAGCCCAGCCACCCTGACAAGGAAGCCAATTTCGACCGCTTGTTCTCGCGATCTTGTTTCTTCGGTCACGACCCACAGCTCGTGACCGTATATTAGGATAGAGGTGAAGATTGACTGGTAAATCAAGAGCTTTGCCTTTTGGCTCAGTTCCCTTTTTACTACAACAGACCAGTACAGTGCCCACATTACTGCTGGCGCTGCACCGATCCGCCTGTCAATCTCCAGATCCATCCCTTCTCCGCTTGTGAACAAGACCCCGAGGTACTTGAACTCCTCCAATTGGGGTAAGTCAAATCGACATCTAAAAAAAACTTAAAAAATCGAATCCAGAGAAAAGCGTATCGTCCCAGCCCTGGTAAACAGTTTGATGGAAATAACTAAAAGCATTCTTCAGATGTTGCATTCATAAAACTGACAAGTGAACTACATGACCTTGACGTTTCAGCTAAAATGAGCAAAATTAATTTAGTAACATACTTGTGTCACTTCGGCAGTTTGTGCAACATTCAAAGGAGATTTTTTTTTGGTTTGAGGTTTCACAGCTTGACATTTATAAGCAAAAGTTGATCACAGACATCCATGACCTTGACCTTTTACCCATGGCCTTGAAAATAAAGACTTAAATAAAAGGGATGAGAGAGTAGTGTCAAGAACCATGTGCCTGATTGCTCACCCCTCCTCCAAACCAGCACACTTTTAAATGCTTCTTCATCTGCTGACAGAAGCAGATTGTTACCAGGTTTAAATGGGTTTTTGGCCAGTCTGAAAATGATCCAGAGATATGGCTCATAGATTTTAATCCATAATGATGAGCCTGTCAATTGTTTTTAATCTCTTTTGTATTCTGTCTGTAATTTTTTTTTTTGTGCTGCTGCCTGCCTTGGCAAAGACTCTCTTGAAAAAGAGGTTTTTAATCTCAATGGGGCCAACCTAGTTAAATAAAGGTTAAATAAAATAAAAACGGGTTTATGAAGCAAACATGGGAAACCAGAAGGTGATGTTGATCCTCTGGTTCTGATAGTCTGTGAACTAGGCCTGTCACGATAACAAATTTTGCTGGACGATAATTGTCCAAAAAGTTTTTGCTGATAAACAATATTATTGCCAATATTATTTTTAAATTTGTTTAATTTTTTTCATTAAAGTAGTTATAATATACTGTATGTCATAATAAAGGGAGTACACCATATCAAGAGCAATAAACTTTTATTTCTTAAGAGTATTTAACTGCAATTGGAAAGTCATTGCATGTGAATAAAAATAATTATACTTATTAAAAACAGTAAAAAAGACCCTGTCTCTGTAAAGAAAAAAACAAAAAAAAATTCCAATAAAAACACACACAACAATAAAAAACAATAAATAAAATGTAGTTTATACAGTTCTGGAATTGTTTGTGACATGTACTTTCTCCAAGTCAATCCGAACTGTCTGTCAAACGTTTGTAACATTGCTGGCTTTTCAACCGTATTGAAGGGTTGCATTTCTTTTGCAATGTGGTGAACAACACTGTCTGTGAGCGCGTACCATTTTGCGCTTTTATTTATATTTACTTTGCTGATCAAACGCCTCAGTAAGCGCTGACTGTTAGGACAAAGGCTCCGCTGCAACTCTTCTTCTTCGTCGTCACTACTTTCAAACAATTACGACACATCGGCTTGTCGGTGTTCATGGGCTCACACCTTGTTCATTCTGTTTTAAACCAAAATATTCACACACTGGGGCTGTGGCAACCGGCTTGGGAACCGTCGCTTTCATGCCATCATTCATATCAGTGATTGTTTCCTCGTCACTCCTCAGGACGCTCACTTCAGCTCTCTCCATATGTACGCGCAGGCGGCCCCGCCTCCCCCCCCCAAAGATTGCATGAGTGACAGATGATCACTCTGCTATAAATCTGCTTAGTCCGCTATAGAACCGATGCACCCCACTGTTAAGAAAGATGGACTGAGTGAGCCATCTTCTCATTCAGCCTCTTTGGTAGAAAGAGAGGAGGAAAACAAACATTCGTGCAGGTGTCAATTTATCAAGGTCGGCAAACTTACTGAGGACGTTTTTATTTATCGTGGGGTTATTTGATTTATTGGTTATCGTGACAGGCCTACTGTGAACAGTGTGGTGCATTTTAACCCCGGTGACATTGTTTTTTAGTTTTGTTGTGCACTTGAACTGACCACAGTTTGATACCACAGGATTCGACCCTCTCTTTTTCTCTCTCTCTGTCAGATTTTTCTCCCTCTCATGTTGTTTTGGTATCTGTCTGCACTTTTCAGAGGTCGTCATGCTCCCCCTTACTCAGCATGCCCACCTCTCCTCCCCAGATGGTGTGGTTTTTCTGGGACTAATGAGGGTAGGATGCCTCTCCCTGCTGTGTGTATATGTGTGCGTGTGCGTCCCGTCCTTGCTGGAGCCTGCTTCTCATCATCAGGCTGGTTCTGCTGGCCGAGGACTGCTGAGCTGGTCACCTCTGGCTCTCTGCTATCAGCTGTAGCAGTTCAGTGATGGGCTCCAGAGGAGGTGGTTTTTTTGCTCTCCTCAGAGGAGAACCAGAACAAAAGCTCAGCTGGGGGGTGGGAGGGTGGGATTCGGGCCTTGTGTGGGTTATTAACACCGGATAAAAAGCAGACTCAGCAATTTAGCGGGGTGAGTCACGCGTGGAGAGAGAGGAAAAAAGACGGAGGAGCCTTGAATGTACTGGTAATCATAAAATAATCTGTGACAAGCGCGTCCCCCCGGGTGTGCTTCATGTTTATATTTGTTTGAAACTGGATTCAGAATTAAGAAGTACCGTAGTTTCATGTTCAAAACAAACCATAAATTATGCTCCAGACCACACGCGTGATTCTTCACAAGTTCTCTGACATCATCTTGGAGCTGAATCTGTTTCCCCGCTGTTTGGAAATGCTCGGCGGAGCATCAGTGAGAGAAAACAAAAAACAGGCAAACATTTGATTTAGGCTGTTTGTGCTGTGACAAATGGGTCCAGAAACCCCCGCTGCTTCAGGGAGAGACCCCAGCGCTGATAATGTCCCCGCTGTAGGGAGCTGATTACTGCAGGGAACCCTGTTAGTGAGGTTCTCTGGATGATCACAATTGTATTCTGACTCTCTGAGATCACATTACGTAATATTAAGAAGAATTACAGTTCTGTCTCATTTTCAAGGGGGTGAGTTTGCTCCAGTTGTGTGCTCTCTGCTCTAGGAGCGTTGGGGCATGTTGGGACACAGCAGTGGGCTCTGGAGAAGCAGCAGCAATGGGTCTCTGTCCAAAGTTATAAACTTAAACTGTAATTGCTTCCTGTCTGAATGAAGAAATGTACCACTGATGGCTTTACCTGGTGATTAAACTAAAGGAGAGGTGGGAAACAGTGAGCTTAAGCCACATTCACACACTGTTTGGCAGACATTTGTAAATGTACAGGGAATCTTTGAGCCATATTGAGCCAAGCTAGGCCATGCAGATCTAAGTTACCCCAGTTGGGCAATGCTGATGTTCTGTAATAACCATGCAGTGCAGCTGGATCTGCCTGATTCAGCCCAATCAGAATCCTTTAAAGCAGGAAGAGGCAGGAGCTATGATTAAAGGGACTGTGAGGAGAATCTATTACCGGCGACAATAAGACTCTGCTACCCATTAGCACTCGCGGCAAATATCGTAATGCGGAAGTCGAAAAACGATCTACCAACTATTGTTAGTTGCCGATCTACCAGGCTATTGTTGTTCACATGAAGAATGTGATTATCACTATGGCAGCATTTTTGTAAATATAAGTCTAACAATACTATGTATACAGCTGATCTAGAGTGACACACCCCGGTCAGAAGTGCAAATAAATGGATTATTACAGGAGCTAAATAACTGTTCACACTGGGGGCATCCATCTTCGATTGTCAACTCGGGGGTGGTGACGTTTCACCGAGTTCCCAGTGGGAAATTCCGATTTCAGGAGACGTTCCAGTTGCAGTTTCCTACTCGGAACTCGAAAATTTCTACTTCTGACTACAACTGGAACGCACCAAAGACGTGTGCAAGCCAAACAGTGTGTTTGTTGTGATGCAGCTTGGACCTTCCTCAGAACTCTGCATTGCTTTACAACTTCTTATTTCTACAACTTACATGATGCAAAGTGACGAGGTAATGTATCTCTTTCTAGTTACGTAGCGGTAGTTTTTGATGTGTGACAACAAGCAATTTTTGGAAGACTTATTATCGTAGTTTTGTAGCCGGCTATATATCGCTACTTACAGCCCGGTGCTCTAAGACGTGTCCGTATAATATAAATTTGCTCTAGTTTTAATTGTCTTGTTCCCGAAGTTGAGTATCCAGGCCAGTCCAGCCCTGTCCGACCCGACCACAAAGCTAAGGAATAGCATTTATAGATAACCTATTTTGATGCTATAAAACTCATCTTAAAGTGTGTATTTCGATCAGGCATATATCTAAAAGTGAGACTTTTCTGTAATTACTTAGAAACTCCTCACAGTCCCTTTAAGCTTCAGCAGATTCATCAGATCTGGATTGCAAAGCACTTCTCAATAGGGAGGATATTTTTGCTCAGAGTTGACCTACGCTCTCCTGCAGTTACAGCTACATTCGGCTCTGTTGGCCATCATTGGGGCCTGCTTACCTGTAGTTCAGTGTACATCTGTCCTGTTGGGTTCAGCTGCTTCTTCTTTAGGATTTGACTCCCATTATAAAACTTGACAGCCGTCTTTTGTCCTCTGAGCAGAGTTACAATACTGAGACCAGCTGCAGCTGCATGTGGTGATATCATATCTGTTTACTGTATGGTGTTTGATGAGTAACATTACAATTTGTTAGTACAAAGTTCAGCAAACTAAGTTAGGCCAAAGTTCATTTTACTTGAGTGAGCTATCCAAGCATTACATCTGTGTTGGTGGTGAATATTTAAAATTCATCTACATTGGCAAAATTTATCAGTCTGGCTTCAGGACCAGCCACAGCACAGAGACAGCACTGTTTAAATAGTCAATGATCTCAGGTCAAACATGGAAAAAAAAATGCCTTCTGTGCTTTTGCTGCTCGGCCTGAGTGCAGCTTTTGATGCTGTCGATCACCAAATTCTTTTAAATAGACTCAATGGTTTGATTGGAATCTCTGGCACTTTTTTTATTTGGTTTAAATCTTATCAGACAGAAAGAAAGTTTGAAAGAACATGGAGAAATGCCAATCAAGGCTCTGCAATGTAAACTGTGGCATCCCTCAGGGTTCAGTTTTAAGTCCAACACTTTTTAATATTTATATGTTGCCTTTAGGCGATGTCATCAGGAGACACGGCATCAACTTTCACAGCAATGCTGATGACACTCAGCTCTACATCGCTGTGTCTCTTGATGACACAGAGCCCATCAATGTCCTCTTTAATTGTATTTTAGATGTCAGATCTTGGATGGGAGACAACTTTCTTCAGCTCAACCAGGACAAAACTCAGGTTTTAGTTATTGGTACAGGTTTGCAGTAGCCTTGCAGAGCGGGCGGATATGCTGGGTTCTGAAATCCTCAAATCATGTGAAATGTTTCCGTGGCAGATATATGGAGCTGTCATCTGACGTGTCTGGTTAGGTCCTCAGAGAGATAAACTGGATAGCAAACTCCAAGCACTGTCTCTTACACCTTGTCAGCGGATCAAAAACTTTGGTGTTATATTTGACACAGACCTCAGCTTTGACCTGAAAATCAGAGATGTTACAAAATCACATATTTTCATTAGAGAACATCTCCAGGATGCGGCAGTTTCTCTCTCAAGCCAATGCAGAGACTCTTAAACATGTTTTTATCACCTGTAGGATTGATTAGTGCAGCACTCTTCTTTCAGGTCTTCAAAAAAGCACATCTCTTAGCTTATAGCTCCAAAACTGAGCTGCACATGCTCTTAAAGACCAGAAGGTCTTGTCTTCAGGTAGTGATCTTTTAAAATGTTAAAACTAAAACATATGGTGAGACTTCTTTCCATCATTATGGCCGTCGTCTGTGGAACAGTCTACCTGAAGACCTGGGAGCAGCTGCCACTGTTCATACTTTCAAAAGCAAACTCAAGACCTAACTTTTTTATCTGACTTCTAGCTAATTATATTTATTCTTATAATTTAATCTTACTTATGTTTTCACTTTAACCCTCCTAACCATTCAGCTCAGATTCAGTGCTCTGAATTTCATTCTCTGTCTTACTTCAGAACATTTAATCTCATTATCTATTTTAATCTAAGTTCTTATCTGGATTTTTATTGTCATTTTAGTCTTAGCTCAAGTGTTTCCTCATTTTTAATGAAAGATGGCATTTCCTTTGTCCTCTTATTCTGTTTTCTGTTTCAATCTCTTCCTCCAGTCTCTGTATGTGTATGTGTGTAATGCTGCGTTCACACCGCACGCTACTTGTACTACCTCGGCGATCACTCTCCATGTAAAGTCAATGTACAGCCGTGATGGGGCGGGGCTAACCCTCCCGCGATGCGACAGACGCTTTTCACACTACCACATAGCTTGTCGCGTGATGTCAAAGTGAGTAAAAGTGAGTAAAGTAAAAGTTGATCAGTCAGCAGGTGTGTGCCCATGTGACGGTACCCTAGACAGACAGTTATTCATCCGGACTACAGAGTAACAATCCATGTCCGTGTGGGAAACATTAGCCAGTGAGGACATTAGTTCCGCCTAGACGGACCGCAGAACTCACAGATAATGCTGCTGCAGGGCATCAGCTGCAGTGTTTTGTGTTTGATAAGTGAATGAAAAGGATACAGCTGGAATAATGTCCGCTTATACATCCTATTATATGATATATAATATGATCACGGTGAAACTCAAGCAGACGTGACGTCACTGAGCGATGGCCGACGGCAACAGTGACCAAATGAGGTTTTAATGGACACGCAACGCTACTTCAGTGGGCGACATGATTTTGGTAGCTGGGTCGCTTGCGGTGTGAACGCAGCATAAGAGTGTGCTGTATGTGGATTGTGAGGGTGGGGTGATTCTATTTTTTCATCGTACTCAGTTTCCCTCTTTTTATAATTTTAGTTTTTTCATTTCTATATGAAGCACTTTGTACTACAAACTTTGTACGAAAAGTGCTAAACAAACAAAGTTTGATTGATTGATTGATTGAGGTCAAGGGGCCTGAGGGAAATGTCATTCTCCACCAGCACAACACTTCTTACTGCTTTGGGTACAATACCAGGGTTCCTACATGTCCTGGAAAACCTGGAAAACCCAGAAGAAAATGAATGACCAATTTTCTAGTCATGGAAAACAAACAGAAAATGAGAAAAAAAGCAAAATGTCCTGGAAAAGCTTGAATTGTCCAGGAAAATAATGTATCTTCTCTTTGCCTTGTTAGTGAACAAAAATCAAACATAGGAAATCAAGTTAAAATGTACTTTTGTTAACTAATGTACACTTAACCATAAAATAATGCAAGTTAATGAATATGATATAAAAACTCAAAACAATGGTAATGAAAAGAAAAAAAATAAAATAAAATTTAGGCTGCTTCAACAAAATGTATTCATAAAAAAGCAGAGTTAATAGAGATAAAAAAAAAAGAATTAACCATAAATTTATAATAATGAGACACTACATAAAAGCTAGATAGGCAGCAGTTAAGGTTCATGCTCATGTTCATGAGAGTTAAAAATAAATACATTTTAAGTTCAATATGATACATTGGAGCTAGCTAGAGATATTTATTAACCTTTAGTCTTGTTTCTTGGACGAGAGAGAGAATTGTCCACATCAATGTTGTGACTTCATTTGGTTATGTGACACAGACATCTGTGGGTGTCTTTGTGCTATTCTATGATAAATTTGTCTTAATTTCTACGAATGTCAGAGAATGTAGGCTAGTTCATAGACATGTTACAGCCATAGATTGCATATCTTGTAAATCAGACCTAGTGTTGTGTTACTCAAGGCCAGTCTTGAAACCACATTCGAAGGTCTTGGTCTTATCTTGAACTCAAGAGCATTTTTACTTGGCCTTGTTTCGGTCTCGGACTGGCCAGACTCGGGATTTTCCATCAAGACCGATCAAGACCAGCACTGATCTGCTGTTATTCAACTTCATTAATGTGAAAAAGGAGGAGCACTTGGTAACACAACAAAAAGATTCAATTCATGTTATTTCCCCCTGTGATTACTGCAACCTTAACTGTTCAATCTTGTCATGGTTTGTAAAATTGATTTTGATGGTCTTGGTCTTGTCTCGGTCTCAGATTGTCTCGGTCTTGGCCTCGACTTGGTCTCGACTCCCAAAAGTCTTGATCTTGTCTTGATCTTGGTGCATTCTGGTCTCGGGCAAGTCTTGGTCTCGGATAGAGTGGTCTTGAGCACAACACTAATTAGACCTCTAGGGGAGGAAAACATCTTGGAAAAGTCCTGGAAAATTATTTTTTAGAAAAGAGCGGGAACTAGGTAACCTTCATTACACAGAAGAGAACCCCCCCCCCCCCCCCCCCCCCTTTGGAAAGCCTGATTAATCACCTTTACAGCAAGGTATAACTTGTAAGTGTCATTCAAACCATTTCCAAAACTAAGGACCAAGTTCGGTTCGACTTCCAAGACAGACCATGAAGTGGGCGTCCCAGAAAGACAACACCCCAACAAGACCAGTTCCTCACCCTAGCTCCACTTTGGAACTGAAGGCTTTCTTACGTTGAAAGAAGGGATTGTGGTACCAGCTGTGTTGCTAATTCCTTAAATAATCTTTACAAGTTGTACCTTATTGTAAGTAGGGATGGAAATTGATAAGATTTTATTGATACTAATGCTATTAACAATCCTGCTAATTGGTCTAATTCTTTAAAAATTCCCTTATTGATTCCTGCAGATTTTAAATTTGGGTAAATGTTGGTCTGTAGATTTTCAGTGTCAACAATGTCAAACACACGTCACAGCATAGATAACTGCTGGTGTTTCCACTCACTTAAGGTTGTGCAGTAGGCACCTTTTGTTAAAAATTAAACCACAATTCTGACGCTTCTGAACCCTGTCAGTGGAAGGAATTGATAAGGGAATTGATGAGCAAAAAGACTCATGAAATTGATTCTTTGATGGAGCTGTTAACGATTCTCAACTGGAATTGGTTTTCGATTCCCATCCCTATTGTAAAGGGGACTTATCAAGCTGTCCACCTAACTTAAACACAACACAGTGGTTTCATTAAAGGGAAGAACTGTAAACTTTTTTTGAGGACAGTATTCAGAAAGAAAAAAGAAAAATCAAACACAAATACATTGTCTTCTTGGCTGTATGGAACTGAATGTCTTGGCTCCCAAGGCTACTCCACTTTATATTCGGTCCATCATTGTCAATTCTTTGTCAGGAAAGTGCAAGAGGAGAGAAAGGCATGCTGGGAACAATGCCCCAAAGCCACATCCTATCCTTTTCTTGCATCCTAGAAACCAGCTTGTGTTTCGAGTTCTCACATCAGCAGCCACAAAAACCTTGTGTCTTAGCTCAAAACCCTCTGTTCCTGAAGAAGGGAGCGGATTTATGCAGCTGGGGCGACAGAGAGGGTGTTTACAGTTTCGCTGCAGGCTAACGGCTCTCATTACTTGATGTGCGAGGGTGCTGATTAGTGCTGTTGTGTTGGCGTCTTAATGGCAGAGGAGGCAGGCTGCGTCCCACAAAGGAGGGGGAACATATGTTCACGAAGGGGAGGATGTGTTGGAGATGGCATTTTGTCAGCTTCAGTAATCGTTAGTTATGGAAAACAAAAGCATTCGGGGAGCGTTATTTGTGTGCCGAGACGCAGACGAGCCATCAAATACAAACACTGTGATTTAGTCTCAGTGACACAGCTGCACTGTCACAGGCTCTGGCCTTTAATGGCCTGGAGGAATTCATCATCAGTGTTGATATTGGAGTGTTATTCACGATGTTTCTGAGAGAGGGAGAAAAAAAATAGAAAATAAGTAAATAAATAAATTAAAAAGAAAATTATCAGCTTATTTTTTCTCCCTTCCTCACAATGTCTTTCTTTCTTTCCTCAAAATAAATGTATTTACCCATCCTCCCCTCACCTGCTACATCCTTTTTTAATCCTTTGTTTCCCATTTTTCTTTCTTATTTTTGATTTTTTTTCTGTTATTAACACCATTATTATATATAATAATATTGCTATCACAGCGACTATTATTCATGTTGTTATTGTCATGACTGATTTTACTTTTATTCATTGATTTCCCTCTTTCAATTACTGCCACAGCCACTAGGGGTGCAACAAAATGGTCAACTCACGAAACAATACGAAATATGAAACAGGGCTCACGATACAAACTAAGGATTATAGAAAATCCCCAACAGTAGGAAGCTGTGCAAAAATCTCATTTTCTTTATTTTCTTCCTAATGCAGACATACAAAAAATATTGCTGCATCAGTACAAAATAAATGCTCTTTGAAAAAAACAAAATTGTATTTTATTCCCCTTATTTAGACTACAGTGCAAATACAAACATAAAATCTCAATAAAAAGTGCTTTGTTGTTGTAAATCAGGATAACTACATTTTTGAATGAAAAGGAAAACAAATAGCAGTCCTCAGAGCTGCAGTTTAGACCTATAAATGTCTGAACTGTGAACTATAATATTTAGCCTATAACAGTGCATATACTTCTGATCTTCAAGTATGATCAAATTCTGTCAACTCAACAGTAAATGCAAAAATCACATATTGTTTTGTATGCAGACTTACACAAACATACAGTTGCTGCCTGTCTGCAGTTCAAAGTAGTTGGTAGTTGTACTCGCTGCAGTATTCGGAGAACTGTAGCAGCATATTTTGCACACGGTTGTTGTTTTGTCTGCAATCTTCTCACCATTCTCTCGTCTTTTACATGGGAAGCCAAAATAGGTCCACACAACCGATTTATTTGACGAAGGAGCGTCAGCTAATAACCTGACCTCGTCTTTCTACATTTTGATGCGAGTGTTTTGCTATGGTAGGCGAGAAGGGTGAGAAGTCACCAGTATTTTTTATTTTGCAAAATTTCAAGGCACGAAATTTTGCTACAACCCTTAAAAGCCACCATTTAAATTATGTATTTTATGTGAATTTTACACAAACATGGACTCACTCACGTAAACACACAGAGAACAGCGTTTTTTTACTTACTTTTGATTTTACTTTTTCCCCTCTCTATTCCTTTTTTCTTGGATGTATATCATTATTACTCATTTATAATGTGCTATCTATGCCCCCCCTCTGCAAATTTTAAAACTGACCCGTATGTATGGTCTGTTCTGTCCTGTTATTTGTCTCACTCTTTGTCTGTATTGTTGCAATAAATTAAAAAAAAAAATAGAATGAAGAAAAGAAAATATTCCCAATGTTTTGAGTCCTCATAGGTGGCCTGCTTTTAAACCTCCAGGAAATCATTTAATTATTCTGTTTTCTTTCTTTTAGGGAATCTTGCAGGAGCGACTGCCCAACACAGACCAACAGCGAAGCAGAAACACTACAGGACCACAGTACCTCTGCAGCTCGTCGGACAAGACTGGAAACCAATCAGCAAGCTGAAACCCAAGGTGCATAAGAGCTGTTCGTTAAGTACACAGTTAAACTGTGTTCATATCAAATGTGGTGTTTTAGTGGAACTACATTTCACACATGTATGTGGGTGTTCAAATGGTTCATAGTTATCACAACGATTTTTCACCCTGCAGACCTGATAGTGACAGGAGAAGGAAAAGACCTTTCTTTAGGCCTCAACAACTCACGTTTTCGCCTTCTCCATCCCTGATCACGGTCATGGTGGATGTTTCTATCGCTGTCTTCTTTCCGTTCCCAAAAACCAGAAGCTAAATGTCCCTGACAGACAATTGCCCAAGTCCCTCTGATCTGAGTCTCAAGCAAGTCTCGAGTCATTTGATCTGAGTCTCAAGCAAGTCCCAAGTTTTTTCTGTTATGAGCAAGTCAAGTCGAGTCGAGTCACAGGTTGTGACGGGTCGAGTCCCTCCCCATTGTTCCCCAGTCCACCCAAAAAACACTCAGATTTTTATCTTGAAGAGGGAAACCTCATCTTCCCACACATAAAACACACGTACACCCTCTTACTAACGTTAGCTTTTCTAGCTTCATATTGACCACAGGTTGGGCTAACGTTCCTGCCATATTGACTTATGGCAGGAACGTTAGCTACCTGGCTAACGTTTGCAGGTTTCACTCACTTAGCCTCATGTGTCCTCAGGTAGTGGATAAAGTTTGATGTTGTGCCCTCTTTTTCGCTTATGTAAGCATTGCAGGTCGTGCACTTGGCGTGTCTTTGTTTTCCATCTGATTGAAATTCTTTATATGCAAAAGAAAATAACTTTGGGCACAGAAGACATAGTGGTTGCCAATTTGAAACCCGCGTCCCGCACACCCTGCCCACTGATCATCACTGTAGCAGAAGCGGGTGTGTGGTAGGAACGTATGTGTGTAGTGCTGTGTCGTGTGTGGGACAATAATAGGTGACAGACAAGTGTACTGTGAATGAAGCATCAATAAAGGAAAGAGTGGCATATATTTCCTGTCTAAAGGAAGGAAAGCATGTCCTTCCCTCCTGCTGCTGTTAGACTTTACAACCAGCACTGCTCCCAGTAGACCATACGCACTAACTCATCACATGCTGTGCAATCTCCGAATTTGTAAATAATTCTTATAGTGTAGTTTTTTTTAACTTTATATTTGTAATAATGCAAATATTGTTTTTATACTTAGTCTGTTTATCATCTCTGTCCTTTTTGCTGCTATAACACAGCAAATTTCCCTGTGCAAGACAAAAAAAGAGGATTATTCAATTCCTCTTCTTCTATTCATTTCAGTATAAATCACAGTAATCACAGTTATAGTGTGTTTTTGTTATAATAATTTACACAGAGGCCATGAAATACGGGACACAAAGGTGCAGTCTTGCATGCAGAAAATCTAGACTCAGGTTTTTAGTAAGTGACCTCCTAAGATTTCTAGTCTTTGAAAAATCTCAGACTGAAAACTGAGAGTTCTGGACAACCTGTCTCTCAATGTGGGCTGGTGTCAGACTGTGGTTCAGTTAATTTTTTTTACTGTGTTATGTTACCTTTTTCATTTTTTGACTAAGATTACAACTTTATTAGTTTCTAAAGGAATACATACTAAACCAAACCACAGGGTGCATGCACAGACAACCGTGAAAATGCTTTTAAGTAGGTCAACAAAACAACGCCTCTGTTTACAAGTAGATGAAGATTGGTACTAAAGGATTATCGATGACTTGAAAGAGAGGATGTGGACGATTTCTTTAGGACTGATGTAGATCAACAACCTTACCTATTCGAGCCAGAATATATGGAGGAGGAACTACATGTTTTGGAAGTTGAGCATGCGCGAAGAGAAGCTGAGGCAGAACAGTTAGTTTGTTACATTTCTTTTGAAAATTACATAAAATGTTAATCTTAGTCCAAAATAATGAAAAAAAATCACAACAAACACACAGGACGGTGTAGAGTTGCTGAAGAGTTTATTCGATGACTGTAGGCAGAGGCAGGCTTACACTACCCATTGACTCCAAGTGTTTGAGCTAAGCTAATTAGCAGAGGGTGTGCTCTTGCTATCTCTTTCTTGTTACTGTGCCTATAGGCCTGTCAAGATTATTAATAAACAATTAACTGCAGGATAAATAAAAACGTCCTAGGTAAGTTTGCCGGCCTCTATAAATTGACACGAGCATGCTTGTTTGTTCTCCTCCTCTCTTTCTACCAAACAGACTGGATGAGAAGATGGTTCACTCTGTCCATCTTTCTTAACGCCTAGGTGCGTTGGTTCTATAGCGGAATGAGCGGGGTTAGGGTTGGTGATCCATCTGTCATTCATTCAATCTTTGTGAGGGAGGCGGGGCCGCTCGTGTGTACACACTTGGAGCTGAAGTGAGTGTCGTGATGAGTAACAAGGAAACAAACGCTAATGTGAATGATGGCATGAAAGCTACAGTTCCGAAGCCAACTGCCTCAGTACAAGTGTGGGAATATTTTGGTTTTAAACAGAATGAACATGGTATGAGTGCATGAACACCGACCAGCCGATATGTCGAATTTGTTTGAAAGTAGTGGCGACGGAAAAGAGGAGGTGCAGCAGAGCCTTCGTCCCGACAAGTCAGCGCTTACTGAGGCATTTGGTCGCCATAGTAAATATAAATAATGTTACAAACGTTTGACAGACAGTACGAATTGACTGGGACAAAGTACATGTCACAAACAATTCAGGGACTGTATAAACTACATTTTATTTATTGTTTTTAGTGTTTTAGTGTTTTTTTGTGTTTTTATTGGAAGTTTTTTTCTTTACAGAGACAGGGTCTATTTTTTTATTGTTTCTGATTATTATAATGATTTTTTTTACATGCAGTTTTTCACAAAAGAGAGTCCATTGCATTTTCGTTGTGTCTTTTTTTGTTTAATTTACTATATTGTTTAATTTATTTTATTAAAAAGCTCTTGACCTTCCAATTACAGCTAAATACTCAAGAAATTATTGCTTTTGATATGGTGTACTTACCTTATTATGACATATATTATAATTACATTGATGAGAAAATGATGCTTTAAAATAATATTGACAATAATATAGTTTATTGGCAATCATTTTTTGGACAATATATCATCCAGTAAAATTTGTTATTGTGACATGCCTACTGCCCGCACAGTTGAAAGAATGATGCCTTTCTGCTTGTCATACAGTCGGGATTGAGGCAAATCATGAAACCACAATAAATATTGGCGCATCCCTTTATAAAGTTTAGTAAAGTCTCTTGTGTGAGGTAGGCAAAAGTGGTTTGAGACCCCTTAATTAGGCTGCTTTTCAGTTTTAGCAATGCTTCTGCTGCCCTGTCTTGGGGTACTTTCCAATATTTTATGGTCAACATGATCCTAAACTTACTCTACCCTAGGAGTGATTAATTGTTCCTGTATCGGTGATGTTAAAACACAATGCACACTACAGAAAACGTTTCACAAAACTGCACAGAACAGTTTTAAATCCTACATTAATGGAAACTCAGGGTCAAATAAGTTAAAGCCCAACAAAGAGCAAAAGCAGATCTGCTGCAGCTGTACAATATCTGTAACTTAGGAGGGAGGAAAAAACAACACGGCCCACTGGAACATTAATTAAATGTTTGAAATCTGGCATCCTTGGCTCTGTTTGGTGTAATAATCCCAGACTGTTTAACAAAACCAAACACATGGCTGCCAACTTATTTAAAAAACACAGCATGTGCTCCCAGGTGGTGTTATTGAGTCAATTCATTTGTGAATTAATTTGTTCTGGTCTAACCAAACAGAGGAGGTACATTAAGGTCTGTTTGGGACGTTATTACCTCGGAAAACAAAACAAATCCCCTGAAATGACTCTCAATGTGGGTGATATTTGGTACTCATTTGAATATATTTGAAGGGATGCATCTGTATTTTTCATGAGGTTATAAATGGCTGCTGTCGTTAAGCAGGTTGAAGGAGGTTAGAGCTTGAATAAGGAGTGCTACAAAAGGGAAGTTTGGTCCCACATGGCTCGTGCAATGATACAGCCTTAAACCCAAAATGTTCTGCCTCCACGATCCACTACACATTCCTCTCCATGAGGGGGGTTGGATGACTTAACCCAGAGCGGCGCTCCTTTCTGCACTTGACCCACATTGAACTGTTCGTGCTAAAAACGTGTTAGTGCCCCGCGATACGGAGAATGTGAGGTTTTTGAGTTTTGAGTGGGAGCGCTGCACAAAGTGGAGAGGGAGGCTCATGTGTTGACATGTGGATGAATGTGTTGGGGGTTTTGTTGCACGGCACGGCTGACGGGAAAGATGTACGACTCGGTGCCACTTCATCCGACTGCAACAGAGACACGCGGTCGCTCCCGGTGTTGTAACTCAGGGGTGGAAAGACTGGAGGCTTTCTGCAGGATTAATGTCAAATGGAATAGAAACATAAAGCTAATCCTCTCCCGCTCTTGTTCTAAGATACAAAGAGTCTCCATGAGGGTTTCTGACTGCGCTCTCATCTATTCAAACAGTCATCCAGCATGTTTTCTCAGAGGCAGCGTGGGTGGCTCAGTCACACTCTCATCAGGACTTAAATGTGCTTTTTATTTTACTACCACACATCGCCCTATTTTCCTGTATTTTGTTAAATTGCAATCATGCTAAAAAGGCCTCCCACTGAAAAGTCAATAATCTCGAGCACCAATTACGAAGACCCTGAGTTTCCTTTTCAGTCAAATGAGTAAATGCACCACTTACTTTTTTAATCAGCATTATAGTACACTGAGCCGTGCAGGAGAAACACTGTGGCAGGGTTTTAATATTTTGTGTTTTATTAAGCCTTTATTTAACCGGAAAGGGAAAATTAATTCACTTTTTCATGATTGTCCTGACCAAGACAAGCTGCAGCACAGATATCAAAGCTACTCACAAGCAGCCAAACTTATAGATGAAATGACTAACACAGGAAGACAAGACAGACCAGAAATAAAAAAAGATGCATGTTCATCAAGATGTGACGCAGAGCAAGAAGAGTGCTGGTTAGACTCCATTTCGAGTTGGCATGTTCTTCCTGTGCCTGTTCTTGGTGTGAGCATGAGCATGAATGGTTGTCTATGTCTTCGTGTCAGTTTTGTTTACTAATTATTTTCATCATAGTTTTCATCAACAACCTTTTTCCCCTGACAAAAACTAGACAGTAACTAATAAAAACAAATGCACATGAGCAAAAACTAAAACTAAATTAACTGAATCTGCATCAACAAATAAAAATTTGACAAAAATGTTTGACAGAGACTTAATCCAATCAGACAAAATTTGGTCATGTAGAAAGTAGGGAAAAGTTAGGAATATATCCAATCACAGCTACTTTGGTTGTGTGGAAAGGTTGGATGAGTTCAGAGGGACATCCAATCACAGCTGCCTTAGTTTAGTGGTGGTAGAATACAAATGGTTGTCAATTCTGGTATTATAAATGAGATGCTCCGACAGGTAGCCTAAATAAGGGTGATTGACTTTCACACAAAAGTTCAATTTGCATTCAGTAAGGGTTACTGGATGTTTAATTTCATCTAAGTGTAAAACATGACTTCAGAAATTCAAGGAAACTTAAAAAATGCCTTACCGTTTATACATAGTTGACTAAATTTACAGTAGATTTCATCAACTAAAACTAGACTAAAATCAAAACAATTTAGATGACTCAATTATGCATAAAATAAAAAGGTGTTTTAAGCAAAAGACTATAACTAAAACTTAATGAAAATGCTGTCATAAATAGGGATGGGAATCGAAAACCAATTTCAGGAGCTGTTAACGATTCCAGAGAATCGTTAATCGTTAACGGCTTAAGGGGGAAAATTAAAAAAATAAAATAAATGAAAAAAGCAATGAGGAGTGGCAGTAAAAACATCTTTTAATTTTTTCTCCTTTGGTTCATTGGATCATTTATGTATTTTTTGAAATGAGGCTCCTAAATGGTTAATCGGAAGGGTCTGAGGGTGTTAACAGGGAAAGTTAATTACTAAAAAACAATGAGGAGTGGGAGTACCACCTTTTCATTTTTTTGTCTTCTTCAGTTGGTTGGATTATTTATGTATTCCTCAATGTCAAGATGTGAATTGTTGCAAAACTTTTCCCTTTTAACAAAGAAATAACAAAAGAAACAAATGTTCAGGTTTTATGCAGATGATGCTTTTATGTATACTGATGATACAAAATCCAAGAAATGTTTTTACATCTATTTACAGTTTTGCTATTTTCAACATGGAGCCAAAAATGGCAGCATTTTGGCAAAGATCTATCATGGAGTCATCAAGGAATCATTAAGGAATTGGATCGATAAGCAGGATCAATAATGGCATTGGTATTTATAAAATCTTATCAATTCACTTCCCTAGCCAAAAATAACACTGCTGCCCCTGTATGTGACCCTGTGATTGGCTGGTGACAGGTGAAAGGTGTGCTGTGCCTAATGCCAGCATGAATAGGTACCAGACCTCCATGCCCATGACTGGAATTAGCTTTGAAGATAATGTATGGATCATCCACTGGCTCTCTTTTAATCCTAATAAGCATACCAGTATCCTTTTCGATACAGTTTTCATGAGCAGCAGGGGCTACCTTTCCACCCCAGGATTTTAGGGAGTTAAGACTTCACATGAAAAACAACCTTGAAAAATATCTGAGATTTTAAGCAATCTTTAGCAAACAATTGAATGCACTGTCCCATTGTTGTGAACACAGAGCTGAGAACAACAAACCCAGAAGCACTTCAGTTATACTTTCTCTTTCTAGAAGTCAAACTTAATAAAAAAAAAAAAGAAAACACCCTTTCGGATTAGCCAGAAAACTTTGAGTTTTCTTTCAAAATCAACATTTTCTATGACGTCCCATACTACAAAATACTCCCCTAAATGTGGGCCATTGATTGTAATGGCCGTATTTGGGGTGGGAGCAAAGCGAAGTTTTTGTTATTATATTACCCTTATTCTCATCATATGGTAAAAAAAGTTTTGTTAAACTCGGCTTTGTCAAAACTTGACAAAGGAAATTATTCCTTTGTTTATTTAGATATACATTACTTTTTAAAGGGGGTGTACTCATTTAGGCTGGGCACTGTATATTACTTGAAGGAATCATTGATATCTGCTGTTCAAATGTTCAAAATGTAGCATTTAATACCTTAAATGTATGCTAAGTTAGCCTTTTGGTGGGTAAAATTGATCTTACAGGCTAAACTCAGTCAAGTCAATGGAACATTCCATTCCCATTATCATTATAGCTGTTAATGTAGATATTAGCATGATCTCTATATCCATGATCAATATATCTACAGTATCTATTTTTTTATCACCACATAGGCATGAGGTCCCTCTGAAAATGGGATGTCACATCTCAAGAGGCCTTTAACAAATTCATACTTAATGGAGACAAATATGGTTGGGAGGCACTTGTGGTCTGGGCACCCATGAGTTCTTCACTACCATAAATTCTTATTTTCAGTAAGAATATCATTGGTTATACTCCTATGAAATGATCACCACAACCATTCAGACATAAGAACCCTCCTGAGAATGAGATGTAGCATCTCAAGAGGCTAACCTCTAATAAATCAGACTACAGGTCTATGGTTCATGAACCTGTCCCTAACTTTAGTTCTTATTCTAGTCCGCTTGTCTCCTCTTACCTCCCTTCCTTTGCCCACACACCCAACACAGCATCGTGTGGATTTGCTGTTCATCATCAGACTGGGATCCACATTCAAGATTTCCTGCTGCTTAACAGAAGGTTTTTTCTTGCCGCCATGATGGAGGGATTCATGATTGGCTATATGGATTCATGTTGGGTGTTGGATGATTATATCTGTGTATATATATGTATATGTGTATTTTTATATGTATATACGTATCTATGCATATATGTGTATCCACAAAATGAAGAGTTCTTGCTCTATTGTAGAGTGCCTTGAGATAACACTTGTTATGAATTGGCGCTATACAAACAAAGATTGATTGATTGATTGATTGATTGAAGGAATCCAACTTCCTATTAAATAAATACAAATTAGTTTGACAGGAGGATTTCCAAGTTAACAAAAAACCTACAAGCTAACTAAGTCTTGAAATAGATTACAAAGCTCAATCAAAAGCTGGCGCCCTGACACCAGAACAAATCTCTCTCATCCTCTCTCCTGTCTCTTGTCTCCTCAGAGTCACCCTGCATCACTGAAGCTCCTGATTGAAGCGGAAGGTGAACAGCTGCTCCTGGCTCTGGAGAAAAACGAGTAAGTGCTCTCCCTCCATTCATAGCTGAGGCCTTAGCTCAGAACTGAGTGCTTTCTAGATTACAAATGGGCGACACATGCACTGCCCAGGGGCTACATCTGGGGCTGCGGCCAAGTCGTGTGTCACATTATAAAAACCAGGGACGGAAAGAAGGGAGTGTTCCCCGTTTTCTGTCTCTGGGTGCGGGCATGCAGTCGCTCTCTGGTCGTCTTGTGTGTCGAATCAAAGGCTGGAAAGACAGAAAGTCTAGAAAACATCAGTCAGGCGTTGATGAAAAGCGACGTCTTCCTTCTTCTTCTCCCTCTATCTTCTCATTTGATCTATTGGCACAGCGCAGGGGAGATGGAGGCTTTGTTTGAACACAGCGCACACTCCTCGCTGTGTATATTAACACACTGTCAACACAGTGTCAGCGGGGAAGCTGACGAGGAGGGGGAACATCATTTGAAACAGATAAGAGTGACGGAGATGGAGCTCAACATCTGCTGGGAGAAAATCTAAGACTAGATGATGGTGGGGAAAATTGCCTCTTGGGGTATTTATTGCAATTTTTCAAAGGAATAAGCACCAAGAACTGTCTTTTGATTCACACAAGTCAACACTTACAGAGTCCATTTGATGCTTTTTCAAGTTCCCTTTAGTGTCCAAGATGTCAGGGCTTCCCCCTTTTCCCCTCTTTAACCCTCTGAATACACCTACCTGTGTGATGTTCTACAATTGTTATGCTATTGGCTCACAGTAGCAAGCCCAGTGACTTACTTGACATATGCCTCTTGATTCCTTATGGAACAAAGGGCCGCAACAACACCCCTCCAACGGACATGGTTTTGGGAGATCCTCTTCAGCTCGGCCCAAGTCATTCCAGCTGCCTTCACCTCTGCATCGATGCTTCTGCGCCAAGTCTGTTTTGGTCGGCCCACTTTTCGCCTCTCTTGTGGATTCCAGTCAAGGGCCTGCCTGGTGACATTAGTAGCAGGCTTGCGGAGCGTGTGGCCGATCCATCCCCATTTTCGTTTCCTGATCTCAGACTCGATTGGAGCTTGTCTGGTTGTTCGTTGGAGACGACTTCTGGCCACCTGATGTTGAGGATGTTCCTGAGACATCTGTTGGTAAATGTCTGGAGTTTGTGGGTGTTGGTCTTGGTTACCCGCCAGGTTTCCAAGCCATAAAGTAGGACCGACTTGACGTTGGTGTTGAGGATCCGAATCTTATTGTGGGCTGAGAGGGCTGTTGATCTCCAGATTGGCCATAAGGTGTTGAAGGCATTTCTGGCTTTGTTGATTTGGCTCCTGATGTCTTCTTCTGTGCCCCCATCTCTACTGACGACACTTCCCAGGTAAACAAATGTGTTAACTTCCTTGAGGTTTTCTTGGTGTAGTTGCACTGGGTCTTGTTTTTTGCTGTTCACCCTCATGACCTCAGTCTTCCTGATGTTGATTTGGAGGCCAGTCTTCTCAGCAAGCCCGGTACAAAGGGCCAAATGTAGCCTGGGACTCATTTTCATTCAGCCAAAAAACACATGTGCTGTAGCAGTTAACAGCACCAATCATGCTAATTTTCCCCACTATCTGCTACCATATCACAGTATGAAAGAAAAATCATTTTACCAGCTTACCTTTCAAGTTAATCCGTTCTTTTGCAGTTTGTTCATGTTTGTGTATGAATATGAAGATGAGCTTTCTGTTCTCTCTGCTGCATCATTGGCCGATCATGTGGTAGCAAGTGCCAACCAGGCGCTGCTGAAATTGGCCACCCCAAAGCCCCAAACATTTATATGGTAAAGGTTAGATAAATTAATGCGGAGGTGTCATCCATGTATTTTTCTGTATGTGAAGAGGGGCGAGCACCATGCCTTGGGGTGCTCCGGTGCTGCTGATCACAGTGTTGGATAGACCTGTGCTTAAAATATTGATACAGCAGAATATCATCATGCACACCTCGGCCATACGTGTATCGATACAGCCTCAATGTTTTGACAGTTGTTGTCAATGCCCCTTGGATAATGTTTACAGTGGCACAGTTCAAAGTAGAAGCCATACTCACAATGTGAGCTTGAGTCTACCCTCTTTGAGGATCTGAATTTTAGTTTCTCAAAACCACAGTTTACAGTTTGTTCTCCTATCCGGTGGTGAAACTGTATTTTGCATTCAAACAAATAGTGCTGTCTAGTGCTTCCCTTTATCGAATGTGATTTGCAGCCGCTGAACTCTACAGCACCAGTTTGTGCCTAGAAGCTACAGTATGTCTTCTCTTTTTTTGCTTTTTTTTACTGATGAGGATTCCTCTTGTGGCGTGGCATAAGTATGATCTTGCATTAAGAACAACAGTCAAGTGCAGGCTTTCAAATTTGCTGGAGCAGTGACAAGCACATCTTGCTGTGCTCCTTCTTTTTTTCAGTCATGCAGCTCTGAGCAAAACTCATTTAGCATTGAACAGTAGCACTACTTAGTGCTTTATGTCACTCTTGATTGTTCATAGTTTTTATTGACTACAAGGACATGGAAGCCTCTATCGGACTTACCCATTCTATGTAAATACAAATAAAAATTTTGTCACGCAGGAGGACATGTCAGATTGTTGGCAGAGGCGATTTGATACAAATGAAGACACATTTTTGACTGTAAACAATGTTTTTGGCTCATGAATTATTTAAAACTCTACACATTGCCCTTTGAGGTTGTAGAACCATTTTAACCCCTTCTTATTCTTTCTGTTCTTGTAAAATGAACAAAACTTGTCAGGAATTCTGTTAAAGGCATAGTCAACGTTCACAATCTACGCGTATCGGGATACATATCGTTTTGTGGCCTCAGTGTCGTGATACATGTCGCATCGTGAGTTTGCTGGAAACACCCAGCCGTAGTACCAGATATGATGGCCTTCACCCTGACGTGCCCTACTTTGGCCTGTCAATGAGGTTCTTGGTTTCCTGATCTTTCTTGAGTTTCCACTGCCAGCTATGTAATTGCGGGACATCACAGCAGTGCGACACAGTAAAACAGTCTAAAGTAGAGTACAATTGTCAACAAAGAGCAAGAATGGAGGACCTCCAGCACTCCAGGACTCTGTGGAACATTGTTTTGTGCAGAAGCTTCAAAGAACAAATCACTCTTAATTCACTGCTTAAGCCTGGCTCACACTACAGGATTTTAAATATCTTGTAAGATTCTGAAATCGGGTTGTATCACACACATAAAGACAATTTACAGATTATCTTTTCTTAAATCTTAAGCACACACACTACAGGATTTCATCAAGATTATTGGACCAGAGCGGCGCTCACCGTGATCCTACGTCATCTCACACAGGACCCCATGTAAACAAAAACACAAAAGATGGAGAGTAGTGCGGTACTGCTGACACTTCTCGCTTATTACTGTTAACTAGTAAAATGCGCTTGTATAGCTGATGTACATAAGTAATATCACATGAGAGCGAGTGCTGTTGTCCTGGATAAAGGTGCGGGGTGATTACCTGCGGCACTCTGCCACATTATTATCTCACCTGGAATATTTAACGCTAATGCGATTTCTCTCCGGCGCTTGTCCTTTTCACATCAGTTGTGATCATCTCTGCATGAAAAGTTTTAGGAATATTCGTTGTCTTGCCACAGGTCGATAAGACTGTCCTCCATCCCCACTGTCCGTCTTACCTGTACTCTCTTTGTGCTCGCCATTCTTGCCTCCTGTCTCGCAGTCATTTCCGTTCATCGTAGGCGGCTCTCTCTGATTGGCTACTGTCATCCTCAGCGAATACGAGTTGCGTAATCATCCATATAACATGTTTGAAAATTATCGGGGCGGCTCCGACGAGTCTGTGAGACAATTGTGGGGGTTAGGATTCATCTGTCACCCGCTCACACTAGAAGATAATCTTGATCGAAGTCGGGGCCAATTTTGGTCCCCGACCAGACTGAGTCTGGGTTAAATCGGGCCGAGAATCCTGTAGTGTGAGCCAGGCATTATTTGAACATGGCGTGACGTGTGTTTCTGTATTTGCTTTTGTCGTGTGGGAACTGGTGATTGATTGGTGATTGCCAAAATGTGGGATGGTATGGTTCCTTCTCATAGTGTCTTTTCTCCTTATTTGACTCTGGAAACACCTGAAAGTGCATCCCATACCAAGCCAAACTGAACTTGAGACTTAACATTAGTGTAAGGCATTGATAAGAGAGTCTCTCAACTGAAATTGGTTTCCGACTCCCATCCCAGTACCACATTAGCACCAGCTTCTGACTCCCATCCTGACCCCATAAGTGACTTTCATTCATGCCCACGACCCAACTGCGATAATAAAATGATATATTGCTCGGTCTTATATGTCATTTTTGCGTTTCATACACAAAGGCCGACTCAAAGCAGCCGAGTCGAGTGTGTGTTTCTTAGTAGAATGGGACGTGATTGATGGAGCAATATGTTTTCCATCGCGCCTCGCTGCCACACATGAGCACCCAGATACAAGCAGAGTCGTCTGTAAGATAGAGAGAACAGAGGAGAGAGCAAATGGAGAGGAAAAGAGAGCACCAACAGTGTTTTTTATGTCAGACTGAGCTATGAATCCCACTTGTTTCCCAGACTTAAT
Organism: Scarus forsteni; assembly: GCA_036419115.1. Lineage (NCBI taxonomy): Eukaryota > Metazoa > Chordata > Actinopteri > Labriformes > Labridae > Scarus > Scarus forsteni. Next base: position 6,788,242 of record JAZDUH010000263.1, read on the forward strand.
ATATGTAAATTCCACCTGCAGTCTGTGGGACAAAGCTTTCAACACCAGCGACCGCAATTTTACGGCTTACCTACTTTGAAAATATTTTGATGGGAATTCACACCAGGCTCTTTCTGTCGAATAACATTCCTGCGCAGCACAGGTGGGGATTTTGCAAAGCTGACTTGCAGATTGTCAAATTTTCAACAGGCCCATTTATAGCAAGGAATTACGCTCTCTTACAGTACAAACACCTCATTTTATGAAACTTAACTTCCCCCTCGGTGATCGCTTTTTGAATGGAAACTAACCTGCATTCCCACGAATCGCAAACATGATCCTAATCCGACGCCGCTGTCATCGTCGCCCCAAAGAAGTCAATGAAAAGTCCACAAACAGACGATCCAAGTAAGCTCCAGCGTGATGGAAAGACTTAACTCAAACAAACCATTGCACTCCCCAAATACCAACCTGTCAGAATTACCCTCGACACTTTCAGCAGAATCAGAAGAAGAAGGTTTCATAACCAGCAGAGGGTTGAGTTTTCATCATCTGCAGTTTCTGGCACACTTCTGGGATAAATCAAAACTTCAAAAATAGGAGCTACTTTATGTCGTGAGTGTTTGACAAGAAAAATCAGGATCTTGGGTATTTTTTAAGAGGATGTGTGACTTGTTGAGCGAGTTTCTCCGCGGATTAAAACTGAACCTGCTGTGCTGACATTAAGCGAGGGTCCCTGTCTGAGGTTTTCTGGCAGACTGGCTGATGAAATCCAGTTGTTCAAACACAGCCGGCATCAGTAGACGGGAATAAATGTGCTCCAGAGTCAAGCGAGTGGAATTAAAGACTGAGATTTATTTTTGTTTTCTCTTCATTATTAAATATAACCAGCAAACAAAAGCTAATGATGTGAGCGGCACAGACAAATGAGAATATCTCCCCTGTGTTCAAATCTGGGGTACATAAACATGTGATCCAGAGCTTGTTGTAAAACCATTTTTCATGTGTCTATTTGATGGAGAGGAACAGTGTTCTCTTCCAGGGTTGTCATGATTAGGGTGGGAGATCAAGAGGCAGTTTCCACAAGTTTTAGGCATCCATATTATTTACCAGTATGCCCTAAAATATTCGTACTAGTGCCTTGTGCTTAGTTTCACATATCTGAAGGAAAATGTAGAAGACTGATCCAATGAGACACTTATTTATTAGTGACCCTTTTGTCTGTCGCTTTGGTAGTAACATGGGTTCAGGTGTTGGTCCTCCGGCAGCCTCTTGTGGGAACAGATTGTGTCGAAAAGTCTCTATTTTTCTAAGTGTCAGACTCAGAAAAACAGCATGATAAAAAATGTAATCCACTCTGTGCTGTCAGAACTCTGTGCATGTCATCCTTTTGCCATCAGAAGCTGGGTACACTGTGTTGGGCACTGTAAAATCCACAATCACGGAATTAAACGCTGAATTCAATATAAACACAGAATATCACGGAAATGGCAGACACTTTACGTGAAAGGTTTTTTTTTTTACTTAAAGGTGCTATGAGGAGAATCTATTACCGGCGACATTAGGACTCTGCTACCCATGAGCACGTGCGGCGACTGTTGTAATGCTGCGTTCCAGTAACCTCGGAACTGGGAGTGACATCTCCCACTTATCGGCGTTCCAGTTGAAGTCTGAAAAAAACATGCCGATCTACCAGGCTATTGTTAGCTGTTGTTAGCAGAGTGGCGAGGTTTCACCGAGTTCCCAGTAGGAAATTCCGACTTCGGGGGACGTTCCAGTTGCAGTTTCCTACTTGGAACTCGTAAATTCCTACTTCTGACTACAACTGGAACGCACCAAAAGACCAAAGCCAAAGCGTGCCTTTGTTGTGATGCTAATAAAGCATGCAGCTCGAACCCTCCTCAGAACTCTGCATTGCTTTACAACTTCTTTTTTCAACAGCTTACAGGATGCAAAGCGACGAGGTAATGTATCTCTTTCTAGTTATGTAGCGGTAGTTTTTGATGTGTGACAACAAGCAATTTTTGGAAAATTAAGTATCGTAGTTTTGTAGCCGGCTGCATATCGCTACTTACAGCCCGCTGCTTTAAGACGTGTCCGAATAATATAAATTTGCCCTAGTTTTAATTGTCTTGTTCCCGAAGTTGAGTATCCAGGCCAGTCCAGTCCTGTCCGACCCGACTGGAAGGCTAAGGAATAGCATTTATAGATAACCTATTTAGATGCTATAAAACTCATCTTAAAGTGTGTATTTCGATCAGGCATATATCTAAAAGTGAGTGTTCTTTGTAATTACTTAGAAACTCCTCACAGTCTCTTTAAACAGAAGGTATCCCTCAGGAAAATGCCCAGAGGGGATCACTGACGCTGTGGACATTGCACACTTCACTTACTGTCCCCCTCTCTCCCTCATTGCCAGTTTTAACATGTCACAGCAGCTGTCTGAGCTAGCATTTGACCCTGTGTTCACACCAAAAGCCATCTAAGCATACTTTGCGTCAGGTTGCCATTCTTTTTCAATGATTGCTGGCATTGAGGGGACACGAGCGATGTGATGTGAGCGACCTCAAGCGCCGCGTAAGTCAGCAAAAAAGGGCCGGAACTCCTGTGTCAGGAGATCAAATGTTCTGCAAAATTTGTCCACGTACTGTTGACTGGACACATAAAGATATGTATGAGGACCACCTGAAGAGTTAGTGACTAAAATTAATTACTTAATACTGTGTCTTAGGGTTGAGTTTGCTTTAAATATAAAAAAAGAAACATTTTCAAAAACTTAAAATGGAAAAAATGAAAGACATGAAGGTACAAGGAGACTCCCAAGAGAATACCATCCATGACATAATAAACCACCACAAGCCACAAATGTTGATCCATTTTGGCAGGATCAATGTCTCTGTTTTGTTCATATCAAATTCTGACTCTGCAAGTAGAGTAAGCAATTCATCAGACCAGGCAACATGTTTCCAATCGTCTTTGGTCCAGTTTTGGTGAGACTGTGTGACTTGTAGCCTCAGTTTCCTGTTCTTAGCTGATGTGGTCACAAGTTGTTTTAGTCCATTTGCTTTGAGATTCATCATGCTGTGTGCTCAGAGTGGTCTTCTGCATACCCCGGTTGTAACAAGTGGTTATATGAGCCTCCCTGGCCCATCTCCTCAACAATGATTCTCTGAGTCTTTTGATGGCTGTAGATGATGAAATCCCTTAATTTTAAACTGTTAAACTGTTAAACATGGAAATTTTGGCCAGAGAGCTGCTGCTCACTGGATAAATTATTGATCCTAATTCTATTTTAAATACTTTATTACTTTTTCTATTCTTCTTAACTGTTATATTCCTATCTCCTACATGCTTCTCTGCACTGCGGTCACACTCAAATTTCCTCTCTGGGATCCATAAAAGAGTTTTTTATCTTATCTTATCTTGACCATTCTCTATAAACCCCTGTCATAAATCACCTTAATCCACTTCCTAATGCTCAGTTTGGACTCCAGCAGGTTGTCTTGACCATTTCTGCAAGCCTAAATGGATTAAGTTGCTGCTTTGTGATTGGCTGATTTGGTCCTTGCACTAATGAGCTGTAGAATAGTTGTAACAAAATAGTGGGTGAGTGTATATTGTTATTCAAACAAGTATATCACTTTTTAATATAACATTGATCCTTACTTTTGTATCTCAGGGTTACAGCAATACACTTCCTACACATGCCTCATACAAAAACACCAAACTATCCCTTTAAACTATAATATCTGATTTGGAAAGTGGAAATCTTAAGGCCTAAAACAGCTCAAGTAATCACTCTCACAATCCCAAACATGCTCTCAGAAGTTTGGCCGGCTTTCAGACACTGACTGATTTATTTTGAAAGGTGGAACTTTGACATTTGAAGGTCTGATGTTTATTCCTTTTGCTTGATCCTTTCTGTAACAGAGTTGGCCAGTCAACAAAAACGACGGAAAGAAAGCCAATAGCTTTAGGGAGTGAACAACCTCTGCGACCTACAGACTAAACTAACAGTTAAAGCTACAAACTGCATCTTTTCTTACTGATTTTATTGGTTGAAAGTTCAGATCTCGGCAAAAAATGGCACTAATCAAATTCCTGTGAAGAATGTAATATTCTTATCGTCAGAATTTGACTCAATATTTAGGAAAACACAAAAACAAAACCAATGGAAAAAGATACAAAAACTCTTAAAGCCAAAATATTATGAAGTCGAACTGATGACCTCAATTTTTATATTGTAAACCCAATAGCTTCTTGATTAGGTACACTCTTTCAATCAGTCAATAAAACAAAAGCTAATCAGGCAAAACTCAACTCAACTCATCTTTATTCATAAAGCACTTTAAAAACAACCACAGCTGAAACAAAGTGCTGTACTCCTCCCGGACTGTTGTGGAGGAGTAGCGTGAGTGGACCATGATGAAATATTGGTGAAACTAATGAGTTTTTGGACAATTAATGCAGTTTTAGGAGCGGCGCTATACATGCCCTGTGTGCTATCATTATACGGATGTCCGCCGCTCGATTTTGGATCTAAATATCTCCCGAAGCACTGTTTGGATCAGGAAAGCCTTCTGGGTGAGTATATTGTTCTACTTCATTCTATAAACAATGTGAAAGCTGTAGAAACCAAACTTATCCTTTAAAGGAGACATATCATGCTTGTTTCTCCTTTTCACTATGCCAGACTAGGATGCCTGTAAAGCATTTCTGCCCTCAGTACAAGTCATTTAGTTCCTTCATTGCCCCACAATAGCGTTCTCAAAATCCTCATTTTAGGCCATTATCAAGCTCTCGTTGAAACGCTCGGATCTCAGGCTGACCTAAAGTTGCCTCGCAACGTCACAGCCCTTTGTGCTCTGATTGGTCAGTTCTATAGGGGTTAGAGCCAGCCTGTCCTTCTTCTTCTACTGTATTTTCCGGCAGGCTCAAGGCAGCGACCTCGTATTAAGTCCCCCTACAGGCCAGAGCTGGTAATGAGTGAGTGTGAGCTAGGGAGCTATATACTGCTGCTGGTGGATGTGTTCCTCGGTGACGGCTTTGTGGCTAACGGACATCACAGAGGAGGAAGTGTTTTATCAGATTACTCCAATAAAAAGAAATGTACCTCGAGTCGTCACGACGATTTAAATCTGGCGGACATCACGCAATAAGCTATTTTCAGAGGCATCAAATCTCGTTCTAGGATATCAGAAAAAATACAATATTTCATTTTTTGAAAATTAAGGGGGTTTAAGGTCTTGTTTTCAAATGTATTATATTATATGTAAGTATTAAATCATGCATCAGCATGATATGTCTCCTTTAAGATTGTGCAGTAGGCACCATTTAAAAAAAAAATTAGACACAATCTGATGCTTTTGAACCCTGTCAGTGGAAGGAACTGATAAGGGAATTTTTTTAACAAAAAGACTCATGATATCTATCCATTCTTTGATGGAGCTGTTAACGACTCTCAACTGGAATTTGTTTTCAATTCCCATCCGTATGCCAGAGGTCAGAGGAGGATTACCAGAATGTTGATTCAAGATGATAGAAATGCAACAGGAAGTCAAGTAACAACAAGTTATTACCAAAGTCTGCAAAAACAACATCTTAAAGAACAACATGCCCAATCTTGAAACACATGGGCTACAGCAGCAAAAGATCACACTAGGTGCCACTCATGTCAGGAACAAAAATGAAACTAAAGCTACAAACAGCACAAGATTCCACAATTTGGACAATTGAAGGTTGTAAATATGCAGACTGGTAAGAGGTGTCTTAAAGGATAACTTCGGTTCCTGCAGCTTTTACATTGTCTATAGAATGAAGAACAACAATATACTCACCCAGAAGGCTTTCCTGATGCAAACGGTGCTTCGAGATGATCCAAAATCGAGCAGCGACACCGAGTATAATGGTAGCCTGTAGGGCATAGATCGCCGCCTCCTAAAACTGCATTAGTCGTCTAAAAAACCCATGTTTTTCAATACCAATATTCCATCAAGATTCGCTACTGAATGGACGGCTATTGTAGCCTGTGTTCTCCATTATTGGAAGCGCTGTGTGGCTGAACCAATGAGTTTGTTTACATGTTTCTCACAGACAAGAAAGCGGCCTATTGTTTCAGGGCAGCTACAATCGACTTTCTTTCTTCCAGTTTTGTGCAAAAGATGAAGATGTTGTGGAGGAGGACTTTGAATATGATGGACGTCCTTACAGTTTGGAGCCAGATTATACAGATAAGGAGCTGATAGAAATGAGGGAGCGATCTCAACGCTCCAGAGAGTACTGCGCATGCGCGAGGGGCATGCAAACAGACTCGTCTGTTTAGAGGTTAGTTCAGCCACACAGCGCTGTGTGGAGAGACACAGGCTACAATGGCCGTCCGTTCGGCGCGGATCATGATGGAATATTGGTGAAAAACATGAGTTTTTGGACGATTAATGCAGTTTTTAGGAGCGGCGATCTATGCCCTACGGGCTACCATTATATCGGTGTCCGCTGCTCGATTTTGGATCTAAATATCTCCCGAAGCACCGTTTGCATCAGGAAAGCCTTCTGGGTGAGTATATTGTTGTTCTTCATTCTATAAACAATGTAAAAGCTGCAGGAACCGAAGTTATCCTTTAAAGTCTGCTGCGTCATTCAGATGGTTGGGTCACAATTTGGCATAAACAACATGGAAGCATGGATCCATCCTGCCTTGTTTCATCAAGTCAGAGTGGTGGTGATGCACCAGTGTGGGGGAGGTTTTTGGCACAATTTGGGCCCCTTAGTACCAACTGAGCATGGCAGCTCACTTGTTGCTTACCTTGTACCATGACCATATTTTTAAAACTCGTCTTAAAACCCATTTTTATTCCTTGGATACTCGCCTCCTGTTTTAGTGTTGAAGGTTTGCTTTTACTTATTGTTTCTACTGTTTTTAAATTCGTTTTTAAAAACATTGGAACAATTGTTTTAGTATTTACATCTGCTTTATTTTATCCATTGTTTTTAATTAATTTCTGTCTGTTTTGTTTTGTCTGTTTGTGTACAGCACTTTGTTTCAGGTGTGGTTGTTTTTAAAGTGCTTTATAAATAAAGATGAGTTGAGTTGAGTTTAGTTATGGCCACATCTTCTAATGCTAGATAATCCACCATATCGTAAAGCTCAAATCATCTGAAACTGTACTCCAGTGACCTCCAAAGTTACCAGATCTCAATCCAATAGAGCAGTTTTGGGATGTGGTTGCCGGGGAGGTACAAATCATGGATGTACAGCTGATGAATCTGCTGAAACAGATGCTGTCATGTCAACATAGACTAAAAACTGTTGTGTTTCCAGCACCCTGCTGAATCTATGCCATAAAAAAGGGGTGTCCAAACTATGACCCGGGGCCAAATGTGACCCTCTGCCCATTTTGAATTGGCCCCTGAAACGGTTGGATGAATAAGACACTTCCATTATAGCAGCGATACCATCGATCATTCATATTTTCTGCCATGTTTACCTAGTCACAAGGTCAGTATTCATCTTCAAGCACCAATGTTCTTGCATTTTAATATTGATTAAGTCTGACAGTGAAGATAAACTGTCTGCGTCTCCCATCTCTGATGCTCAGAAGGTCATTCTCACCCTGACTAGGTGTGAATTCAGCGATAGCCTGTGGTTACAAGGGCCCCTTGACAGGTGATACCCCACCCCTAAACTTGAAAACTTTATCTCAAATACACTTAAAGTAAGGTTCAGTGAGTGGCTCAGTCATCCATGTATTCCTCTTTATGTGACCCTCGATGTAAAAGGTTTGGACACCCCTGCCATAAAGAATAAAAGAGGCTCTGAAAGTCAAAGGGGGTCCAACCTAGTGCTTACCAGGTGGACCTTATAAAGTAGCCGGTAAGTGCATATAAATAGGAGAACCTGATTCAGTAACTATCTCTGAAAGTGCAAATTGAGGGTGATTTTGAGTCAGTATGGAGTTTCTTTTTTGGGTTGCTGCTCCTTGGCATTTATCTCAAAAGAGGCACCTCATGTATCACACTGATATCCTCAGACTGCCTTTAAAAGCAGCCTGTCATCTGGACGGAAAGGGCGCACAATGCCCGGAGCAACATGTCGACAGCATGATCTAAGTGGTTCTTGATATCATGGTTCAAAGGATGACTCCCTGATAGACCTTTGCCAAAATGCTGCCATTTTTGGCTCCATGTTGAAAATAGTAAAACGGCAGATAGATGTAAAAAAAAAAAAATGTCTTGGTTGTTGTCCCATCAGTATAGACAAAAGCATCATCTGCATAAAACCTGAACATTTTTTTGTTCCTTTGTTGAAAACTGCAAGTTCACGCTTTGATCTTCTTGACATTGGGAAATACATAAATGATCTAATGAAGTGAAGAAGATAAAAAAAATGGAAAGATGGTACTCCCACTCCTCTTTGTTTTTAGTCATTAGTTTTCCCCGTTAACCCCCTCAGACCCTTCCGATTAACCACTTAAGAGCCTCATTTCAGCAAGTAAGTAAATAAGGTGATAAAATAAAGTAGAGGGTAAAGAATCATAATAATAATACAAAAATAAATAAAAAGGTGAAAAGGAGAATATTCTGTTGGTAGTCTTGCCCAAGTCTACCAACAGTAGTCTTGGGCAATACTACTGTTGGTAGTCTTCCTCTTTTCTTCATTTATCTTCTTTAGTTTCGGCAAAAACATTGATGTCCAATGTTGTAAAAGTCTTCGTAACTAACGAGGGATGGAAATTGATACGATTTTATTGATACCAATGCTATTAACAATCCTGCTAATCAGTTCAATTCTTTAACGATTCCTTTAGCGATTCCCGTAGATTTTCCGTGTCAACAATGTCAAACACACGTCACAGCATAGATAACTGATTCTGCAAGTTGCTTATGTCTCCACTCACTTAAGGTTGTACAGTAAACGCCTTTTGTAAAAAATTAAGCCACAACTCTGACCACTTCTAAACCCTGTCAGTGAAAGGAATTGATTAGCAAAAAGACTCATGATATCGATTCTTTGATGGAGCTGTTAACGATTCTTAACTGGAATTGGTTTTCAATTCCCATCCTTATAACTAGACCTGTCACAATAACAAATTTTGCTGGACAGTAATTGGCAACATTATATTATTTTAAATTTAATGATAATATATGAAATGATAATGTAAGTTTGCCATATCAAAATAAATAAACATTTCTTTCTCAAGCATACTTTCATTGTAATAGGAATGCCAAGAACGTTTAAATAAAACAAATTGAACAAAGCACTTAATAAACTAAATGGAGTTTGCAGTTCAGGCTATTCATACTATCTGTCAAACGTTTGTGATATTTCCCAAAATGCTGGCGTTTTCAAATGTAATGCAGGGTTGTGTTTCTTTGCAATGTAGCGAAAGACACTGTCTGTGAATGTGCACCATTTTGCACTTTTTTATTTCTGTATAATATCCTGACCAAACGCCTCAGTAAGTGTTAACTGCCGGGATGAAGGCTTCACTGCACCTCGAGCAGTTTTTGTTTCCAGATGGGAAAACTGGACAGGATGGCTGTGTTTGAGGTGTGCATGCATAAATTGGTCGTATTTCCTTTCTGCATCATCACTACTTTCGAACAAATAAGACATCTTGGCTCATCGGTGTTCATGGGCGCACATTTTGCTCATTCTGTTTAAAACCAAAATGTTCCCAAGGTTGTGGCTTTCGGCTCAGAAAAACATCGCTTTTGTGCCTTCATTCATACTTGTGTTTGCGTCCTTGTTACTTCTCATGACACTCACTTGCAGCACTCCAAGATTGAATGACTGACAGGAGGGTTCCCTCCGTTAACTTTACTATAATACCAGCGTGCCCAAGTGTTGAGACAGATGCACAGAGGGAACCCTCTTGTCATCCATCCAGCCTGTTTGGTAGAGAGAGGGGAGGAAAATAAACACACATGCATGTTTCAGTATATCGAGGCTGGCAAATTACCGAGTTCATTTTTATTTATCGTGCGATTAATTGATTTATTGATTATTGTGACGGGCCTACTTATAACTAACAGTGAAACAAAAGCCAGAACTGTCAAGTAATTAGAGGAAAATTCACTGTGTTCCTGAGGTGGACCTGATTTTATAAATCCACAGTTTGTAATGTTCTTGCCTCATATTTTGGACTTAGTTCCAACATAGTAACATTTGCCTCTTTTCGTGCAAGAGGAGACATTCATTTATTCCGTCTCTCGTCTCTGTTGGAGAACATACACTCATGAGCTTCTTCTCCACATTTACTGAGCCTCTACCATTGGGTATGAAACCCCTCCTCTCCAAGCTGTTCGAGTCGCTGTTCATGAGTCCTCCAGGCAAGATCAAGATGAGTCCCTTGCAGAGAAAGCAGCATGCTCCCCATGCCCCATCCTTATCTTTCTAATGGACCGCAGCTCCGCTTCAAGGGGGCCTGGGGCTTGTCAGCTGGGTGGAGGATGTTCCTCCTTGTCTACATCGGAGGTTCCACCCTGCTCAACATGTTGTTGGCCCTAAACAGACTGGGGGGGCTTGAGGGTTGGCTATCAATCTTTTGGAGACATTTCATCTTCGTGCTCTGAGACCAGCAGACACAAAGAAGCACATTTAATCGAGCCTTTCCCCCAGACACAAAGCAGGCAGAGGTTTTTCTGAGTAAAAGGCTTGGCTGCAAACTTTCTCTATCTCTCTGGTGTTTGGAAGAACAATAAAACTCAGCCTGGACAGGATCCAGGCTCTGTTTGTCCCAGTTTGTGGATTGGGGTTTTGGGGATGTTATTTGAGTCCATATCTTAGGCTGGGCTGCCGCTGGCCTGTGACCTGTTGATTCTCGGGGATGGAGAAGTCCTCGTGTCTGACTGAAATCACGGACAGGAAACAGGCTCTCCCGAGGATCTAGACAAACAGAAGGCAGTAGACATCACACAAACAACCAAGCCTTCCTAGAAAATCAACGTCTCTGAAACCTCTTTGCTAGAGTTATGTCCTCAGATGCTGAGCCACACACGGATTGTTTAAGGAACGTCAAACTGAGGGATAGTCATATATCAAATTGTTGTTGGAATAGTCATGTATCAAAGTGTTGTTTTGTCAGAATTGAGCCAAGAACTTTATCAAATCCTTCTCCAAGTCGTTAAGCCAGTCATAAAACAGTCAGTCAGTCAAATGAGAGTACTTTTCTTTGGCTCTCAATCAATTAATCCATTCAGAAGGGGTTATTATGAATTCAAACGTCTATGATCGATGTCTTTAAACCAACAAATACAAAATTTAGCCTCTTGGTATGAAGAAAAACTAGGGATACATGTATTAGCATTATCTTTCTGTACATACTTCTGTCTTGTTCATCTTACATCTCAGACAATCTGGAAGGGATTTCCTCCAGATTTTAACCGCATGTTCACCAGGATTCAAGGATGAATTCATCCAATTTTGGGCTTCATAGGTCAAAGTCATCTTGGTTTGTGGTCATCCTTTGCAACTTAACGCAATATCTTTAGAAGACTAACTGTTCATTGTGATTTGTGGTAACTAGGGGTGTAACGGTACATGTATCCGTGCCAAACCGCTTGAAACAGACGTTTGGTTCGGTACAGTAAGTTTACATTAGCCGCTGCACATGGCTCTTTAATTTTCACGGGCGTACTCGTCTACGATTTGCGTGGTTAGGGATGACTTTTTAATATTCATAAGGATAGGGGTCTGTGATTCGTGCTCTGGGACACTTTGGTTTTCTTGTGAAATATTGCATTGGAGAAAGATAGGCGGATAAAATGACTGTGGTGTGCCGATACTGTTCAACTGAGGTCGGGTATTTTCCGACAGCACGTCAAACATGCCAGCTCACCTGAAACGGCACCACTCAAGTGTAAAGATTTCCACGGTAAGGAAAAAAAACACTGTAGTGCAAATGCACCTGCCGTCTGCCTCTTCCTGACAATTCAGATCAGGCCAAAGCAATAACAGCATCCATCAGCGTTTTTATAGCATCAGATCTAAGATCATATTCAGTTGTGGAAAATGCCGGTTTTAAACACATGATAAAGGTGATTGAGCCCCGGTATAAAGTACCCAGTCGTCCACATTTAAGCCAGGAATTTAAAAAGAAACTCATTATTTTTTATTTCATACATTTGTTGTTTATTTATTTTATTTAACTTATTAGTATTACCAAGCAGCACATTGAATATATTTTGATTTTCAGTTTGTAAAATTACAAATTTGTGGTTTAACAAACATGCTAAACAAGCAAATGGTTTTGCACTGTTCCCACACAGTGCCGAAAATGTACCGAACCGTGACCCCAAAACCGAGGTATGTACTGAACTGTCATTTTTGTGTACCGTTACACCCCTAGTGGTAACCCATGCTCATAACAGCTTTTTGTGATAGCCATGCTACAAGAATGCTGAGAGGGATTTCTCTAAACTTTGCACTGATGTCCACCACGCCTGAGCATAGAAATGGATGCTATTGGATCAAAATGATCACTAACATCTGTAGTATTTGAGTCATGCTTCAGTGGAGGTCAAAGATGCCTGGTAGCTGCATCATGATCACTACAGCTGCTTCTGTGGCTACAGCAGAATGATGAGATAGTTCATCACCCTGTTTATTTATTGCATTCTCATTGTTAACAAACCAATTCAGAGACTGACGAGAAGCTAGATGCTTTCACACAAGCTTGGCATGGTTGTTTTATCATAAAACAGGGTTTTATAGATGTTCATAAAGATCCAAACAAACCAAGCCAAACATTTGTGTTCAAAAGTCTCTCTTAAATGAAAAAAATTTTGAAAAGCACCTTTCAGGGATGAAGATTTTATTGATGCCAAATGCTTTTATTGATTCTGCCATTGATTCAGTTCTTTATCAATTCCCTCTTTTGTCATTCTTGATTATCTCTGCTGAAAAAGTGTAGACAGCGTCAATTGCTTGCCACCTTTGACCACTTGACAAATGTCTCTGCACATTGATGTCAATTCCAGGTCAGGTCAGGTTGGAGCACATGCTTGGTTGGCCTTCCACCATCCATCATTCCTGATGCCTTATCTACACCACCGGCAACATTAACCCTACTTCATTTGTAGGTGTTTAAGTGTAATTAAGTTTAAGAGTGCAAGGGTGCAGAGTCTAGCTTGAGGCTCAAGAGGTAAGGGACACAAACCACTTCAGCTGCATTACCAACTGCTGTAACCAAGAAAGTCAGTTTGTATCAACAAAACGAATGTCCAAGTTACTGCCCCCCTTTGGTTCCCAGTTCAAGCCCTTCTGAACTGGACTATGTGGCCCCCCTTATTAAAATCACACAGAAAATATCCTTATTTAGCTTTTATGATGTATCCAACACACAGTGTCATTATCAAATAATCAAAGATAGCAATATGACCAGCAGAGGAAATGTCACGAGACTTGACACCACCAGTTTTGTATGTCTTTATAAATAGTATGGCATCAAAATAAAACAAAAACACAACCATAAAAAACATCATACTAACAAATAGAACAGTCAAGGAAACATTAAAAACAACGCAAATATTGGGGGAAGCCAGAAAAAAAGTTATTGAGCACAAGCAAAAGTTATTGTAGAAACAGTACAATATGCTTACAGTCCTGTACAGAACAGCATTACCAACGCTCTGGTGTGCATTATAGATGCAGCCACTTAAAATTTCCCAACTTTTCCCGTTAGGGTCTTGGCCTGGTAAGTCCGTGACAGGACCTCTACCCAAATTTGTTGAGTCAAGTTTGCTTTCAGTTGATTTGCCATCTAATTTTCGAAACCAAGTAAAAGGTTGAGGCTTTGTCATGTAGTGAGGGAAGCACCATCTCATGTAGACACCGTGCAAATGCACGAATGGGCATGCTTTTAATAGATTTTCGGCACAACCTCAGACAGTTGGGGAGGCTTTCAGTGACTGGAAATTGGCCGGTAACTGGCAGGGAGGGGAAAACTGAAGCATCTGAATCTGTATACATTTCTAACGGTAATCTGCAAGACCTTTAAATATAATTCCTGGAAGGCTAGTTCCAATACAGCAAAAAACGGTAAAGATTTCAAAAAACATATTTCAAGCACCATTTTTTGTTAACTTCAGCTACAGTTCTGCCCACTTCTGTCGCAATAACATCTTTAACTTCGGACATTTCCGTGGACTGCCTCTGATGGAAGCATGATGTCTTTAATTTGTGAGGCTTACCAAAGATATTTAAAGGAATAAATAATTGAATTGAGGCATAAAGGGTAATGAAATCACTTAGGCTACTTGTTATGCTGCATTCATACCGCAAGCGACCCAGCTACCAAAACCGCGTTGCCCACTGAAGTATCGTCGCGTGTCCATAAATACCTCATTCTGGTCACCGTTTGCTGTCGGCCGTCGCTCGGTGACGTCACGTCCGCTCGAGTTTCACTGCGATTAGGGCTGGGTATTTCCAGCAACTTCACGATACGATACATATCCCGATACTAAAGCCACGATACGATACGTATCCCTATACACGTAAATTGTGAACATTGACTTTGCTTTAAGTAAAATTCTTGACAAGTTTATTTTTTTCTTATAAGATGAAAAAGAGCAAGGATGAGTTTTAAGTGGTTCTACAACTTGAGAGACATAAATTCAGATCCTCAAAGATGGTAGACCGAAGTTCAAATTTAGAACATATGCTTCATTATGTAGCTCGTCTTCTACCTTGAACTGTGCCACTGTTAACATTACCCAAAGTGTATTTACAACTGTCAAAATATTTAGGCCGTATCGATTCTGCAGAATCCATATCAACACACGTATCCCAAAGGAGTGCGATACGATATTTTGCCGTATCGATATTTTGAGCGCAGGCCTAACCGCGATCATATCATATATCATATGATAGGATGTCTAAGCGGACATTATTCCAGATGTAACCTTTTCTTTCACTTATCAACTACAAAACACTGCAGCTGATGCCCTGCAGCAGCATTATCTGTGAGTTTCCCGCGGTCCGTCTAGGCGGAACTAATGTCCTCACTGACTAATGTTTCCCACACGGACATATATTGTCCCTCTGTAGTCCGGATAAATAACTGTCTGTCAGGCGCACCGTCACACGCGCATACACCGCTGATTGGCTGTTGGCGCACAGCTACACATGACATCGCCCGAAAAGATCAACTTTTTTTTACTTTGACATCGTGCGACACGCTATGTGGTAGTGTGAAAGGCGGCTGTCGCATCGCGGGAGGGTTAGCCCCGCCCCATCGCGGCTGTACATTGACTTTACATGGAGAGTGATCGCCGAGGTAGTACAAGTAGCATCCGGTGTGAACGCACCTTTATTGACTCAAGTTGAAGGAAGTGCTGTCATGTCACTGTGCAAGCAAGGCTGAGAACAACAAACCCAGACAGAGTTTGACTTCACTCTTTATTGAGAAAGTCCTTACCAAACTATATTTTTTGTCAGGATATAAAACGAATGAAACCCTTATGAGCACCAACATCAATTTAACAACTTAATTGAAACCGTGTACTTCCAGTTAAATCCTATACACGGTTTTGCTCCAAGAATCCTTTGTTCCTTTTGATTCTCCTCTACCAAAACCCTTACATCATCTTAATGTAGACCGGGAGTCAGTGAAAAGGCTGAGAACAGCATTTAAAATGATGGAGTAGAGGAGGTTTAAAATATTGAAGAAAATGGGGATATGGAGATAACACCAGAGATTTGAAGTCTCCATTCATTAAACTTGAGTTGCTGTAGCGACTGCTGGCATCTAATTATCGCCTCACTTCAGATTTTGCCATCAGAGGCCAACTGGTCACATCTGGATCCACGTTCAGAGCTGTCATATTGTTCTCCTATAGCCTAAAAATAAATACAAAAGAATCAAGGACAGATTAGAGGAGGTCAAAGTACACAGGAGTTACTGTGAAGAGCAAAAGCAGCCCATCAGCTCACTAATGACCCCCGCTAACACTCATCTGTGGGAACACGGACCGCGCTTATGAGAACGCTCAGCTGTTTCCTCTCCTGCAGGCAAACATAAACTTCCTTTATCAGCAGAATTCACACCCACCATGTTCTAAAATTCATCCACAACAACGACAAAGCCCCCTTAATACCTAAAGAAGGATGCAGCTTGGTTGTCTTTGTCTTTGTACCTTTTTAGTCAACCTTGTGGCTGCAGGGCCATGATACACTGTGATTCATTAGTTTCAAAGACAAGCCGTGGAAGAGTGGCCTCGTTGCCGTCCTGAGCAGGCACCTTTTAACTACTTCCTTCAAAAGAGGATTTTTTTTTTTGGAAAGAGCTGTCCCCTTTTGAATTACCTTCTCAGAAGCTCCAATTATTTCCAAGCTCAGAGCAGTAATTAATAATGTGGATTTGCTGCTCCATGTTTCTTATTAATTAGGCAGCGCCTGGCAACAGTGGGAACACTTGGAAAGGATTGTCCCGTCTTTTGAGGACCTGGAGGAAGAGCATGTGCATGCAAGGTGTGCTTTAAAGTTGTTTTGGTGCTTTTTCCGTAGAATTTAATTCTGGCATCACCTTTAAATTCACTTTAGACTCAGAGAATAAGCCAACCTGTCCTCACGTCACAGTTTCTGAGAAACTTTCTTGGTCCTTGGTATTGCTGTTTCTGCTCAGACAGAAAAAAAGCAATTTTTCAACATCGCTTTATTGAGAAATAAATCTTTTCTTCAGGCTAGGGAGCAGTTTATGGGAAACTTTTCAAAAGAATTTCACTTTATGAAGGCTTTTATTTCTTGGACAAACACTGGAAAACTTTTATTGTCCCACCTCATCAGTATATTTTTAACAACAGATTTGTTCCCTTAAGACATACTCTCATTTGTATTCAATCATAAAAAATGATTTAATACAGCTAAGAAACAATGTATAATGCCATTTAAATCTACTTTAAAACTAAATGTTGGATTACTTTAAAGATGCTATGAGGAGTTTCTAAGTAATTACAAAAAAGTCTTACTTTTAGATATATGCCTGATCAAAATACACACTTTAAGATGAGTGTTACAGCATCAAAATAGGTTATCGATAAATGCTATTCCTTAGCTTCGCGGCTGGACTGGCCTGGATACTCAACTTCAAGAACAAGACAATTAAACTAGGACCAATTTATATTATTCAGACACGTCCTAGAGCACCGGGCTGTAAGTAGGGATATATAGCCGGCTACAGAAGTACGATAATAAGTTTTTCAAAAATTGCTTGATGTGAAACATTAAAAACTACCTCTACGTTACTAGAGAGAGAAACATTACATCGTCGCTTTGCATCCTGTAAGTTGTTGAAAAAAGAAGTTGTTAAGCAATGCAGAGTTCTGAGGAAGGTCCAAGCTGCATTAATTGGCATCACAACAAACGCATGCTTTGGCTTGGGTCATGTCTTTACGACATCGCCTTGCATGCTCATGGGTAGCAGAGTCTTTATGTCGCCAGAAATAGATTCTCCTCGTAGCACCTTTAAAAAATAAATATTTTAGTTGTAATATAGGTTTAATTCTCTATTTATGATACAATTAAAATAAATATGTGAAACAGACTTCCGAGAAACAAGTAATAAAATGGCTTTTCCTACAGATTTAAATATTTGTAGTTTTTGTTGTTACTCTATCTTGCATAGGATAAAGTTACAGTAAAAACAATACAGGGTCGATTAAGTCAACCCTGCAATGCGTACGACAACAGTCATAAAATCTAAAATACCAAAATTGTATTCAGTCTCAATAAAGTTTTTTTAAAGTGCTTTTGTCATGGTGCCAAGTGCTGTTCTTATACAAGTGCCCTGGACAACAAACGAGTCTACAAACCCCTGCCCTAACACAGGAGAATGATATCTTAAGATATTTAGACACCGTTTGGTAGCACTTTAGGATGATGGAACAAAACTATGCACCAAGGTAGCTGAATTTATGCCAGTGTTGTACTGCAGAGAATTGAAAGTAGTCTGCCATTACTTAAGTCTGCATATTTGAGTTTGATGATTGCAAGAGTACTTTCTCAATCACTGAAGCAAAAGAAAACATTTCACATACTAAGTACCTCTGATTCACCTTTACTCCCACCTTGTCTGAGACACTCTGGCTCTGTCAACATGGAGATGAAATGCTTTCATATTTAAAATGTTCTCCATAAAGACTGTATATGTCTGAGTTTGTCTCATGTTGGAGCTCCTGTCTCGGATGAGCCCAGTCTGTGCCATGTTTTCAATTTCTCTACATTCTTTCCACAATAGCACAAACCAGGAAGTTCTGTCTTAAATATTTTTCTCTCCCATTGTGGAGACTTCTTCCATGATATGCTGGTTTTCTGTTTAGTATACACAACTCATGGACATTGAACAAAGTCCTCACCTTAAAGAACAGTGAAGGGGTTGAAAATGACTGGGTCACTACATCTTGGCTTAGCTGCTGCTTTGGTTACTCTGGAGCTCCTTGGTGGCCAAGTTTTATGTACTGATGAAATTTTCAGGAAATGTTCAGCATGGGAAACGGAAGAACTGATTCGATTTTGGTGTTGATCGGGATCAGCGTCTGGCCGCCATGGCGAAAAATGTGATTTCTGTGAATAACTACTGAACTAAAATAGATATCATTATGAATCCAGTTGCTAATGGTATGTTTTCATGATCAAGGAATCTAAATATTTCAATGAAATAAAGGTAGGACTAATATTTATGGTCAAAATCACAATATGTCTAAGGACTGTGGCGCTGGCGGAGGTCTGCGCTCTCCGAGTGCTTTTCTAGTTGGATCTGTAGCCATTCATTGGAGCTAAAATTGCTAATAGTAGCATGAGCATCTGCGCTACAGAATTGTGATTTGGGGCCTGAATTACTATGAAATCTTAATACTTGCTTAAACTGACTAGGAATTTTGGTCCTTACAACCTTTAATCTGTTTTTTCTTTCTAATACTGTCACTCTTAAATTTTAGAGATGGAAAATGTTAGCCCATGATGAGATTCTTCATATGCTGAGGCTGTGTTACTTATTGTGGTAGCTAAATGTTGGCCTTGTTGATGATAGTGTACTCTTCTTTTCCTCCTCACATTTTTGTCTTCTCTGTAAAAACTATGGAACCATGGCATTATGTTTTGAAAAATGCCTCTTAAAATTCAGCAAGTTGCAAATTCTGACCCTGATAAACCAAAGTTGTTTTAATGTCACGAAATCCAGCTGTAAATACGTCTTCTCTAAGCCAGATTGAAGGCATGCACATAAACCCCCCTAAGCAGCAGATATATGTGGAAAACAAGAGCGGATGATAAATGTGTTAATGCTGCACATACATCTCTCTGCGCAGCGAAGGTCAAACATTAGAGTCCCGATAAGCAAAACACTTTTCAAAGGAATGGATGGGCTGCTGTGAGTAGGAAACCAAAGAAAATGAAGATTGACTAATAGCTTGTTAAAAAAGACCTTCTGTGCAGCGATAGGGGTCTTTCCCCCCCTCAGTGATCTGAGCCGTTTTCCAGACGGACCACTGGGGTCTCAGGACTCCAGCTGCTAGATCTATTCCTCAGCCTCCCTTCATTCTCCAAAGCCAAGAGAAGCCTACCGTCGGCTGGGTTTTTCCTCAGGAGGACGACACATCAGTCAGTGCGCACCTTCACAAGAGCTTAAGGATGATACTGAAGATGAAGATGGCCTTATTTTCATTAAAAGTCGTCATCGGGCGGAGTTCAAAGTTTGATTTATGCACTTTTAGAATAAAAATGTGCAGTTTCCTTGGATAAAAGACCACATATCTTTTGCCTGTTTTTTTATCCATTTGGAGCCTGATTTTCCTCCATTATTGGAAACAAGCTGAGCAGAATAAAGTCTGTAGGTAATGATTCAGACCCAACAAAAGCCTTTTATATTTTACCTGTAAATGGATTTCTGAATGGGTAAAAACAGGCGCCTTCACTTCTTTGAAGATAAGATTACATTACAGTTTATGAACAGAATGTTATATGAGGGTGAACCGGACCATGTTTTTCTTTTCCAGACAATTTCTTCTTTTATAGAGCATGATGTAAGTTTTCATTTCCAATAACCTCACTAGTTTTTAGCGTATACTTACTCCTATGGTGAATGCTTCTTCTGTGCCTGGCATTTCATTTTTTTAATTTAAATCTGTCATTATTCTATTCTGCTTTAACGGACAGCAAAGGTGCAATTTAAAGGTTATTATAGACTCAAGGTTGGAGATAACGTAAGGTACATCAAAATAAAAAAAAATACAAAATGCAGTGTCTTAACAAGGGCCTTAGAGTTCTTGCAAAAGGCAGAACTCTAAGATAAGAATCGGGATGGGAATCGATATGTTACTAAGCATTGTGAATCCTATGAGCAGTAATTCTTAATTGTTACTGTCCTCAAACTGCTGCACTTCTGCACTTCCACTGTCAAATTGTTTTTTTTTCCATATTTATTGATTGTAGTTCATTGCCTTAATCTTTCATTGAATTTGTATTTATTTTGACATGTGCTGCTGACCTCATGGCCAGGTTGCCCTTGTGAATAAGATCCTGATCACTATGGGAATTATCTAATTAAAAAAAATATTGACACCAATGCCATTAAAGATTCTGCTTATCAATTTGATCCTTTGATTCTTGATAAACTTTACATTTGGACAAAAGTTGGCCGGCAATGTCAAACACATGGCTCTCCTGATTTCCAGTCCTGCACTGCACTGATGAAAGGTCCAAAAAGTTGCTGGTGATTTCACTCACTGAATTTTTGCAGTAAGTGTATTTTTGTTGAGAATTAAGACTCAATTTCAGACACTTCTGCTCCATTAGCCAATTTATTTATTTACTTATTTTTACTTTTTTGCTGTCTTCTCTGTTGACTGCCTCTAATAAGAACAAACGTCTTTATATTGCAAGGCATACAGAACAAAGTGGAAGGAACTGACAAGTAAAAAGACTGATATTATCGATTCCATTAGCACTGGTAGAGTTTAGGGCTGCAACAACCAATCCATTAAATAGATGAAAATCGATAATTGAATTAAATAAAAAATTTCAACAAATTTAATTATCGATTTTCATCTGCACCGAATCGCGGGTGTTTTGGTGCATGAAATTGTAGCTTACAGTCGGTTAGTTAGGAGGACATGAGCCCGCTCTCTTGCCGTAAGCTACTGTGAGAGGTGCGCATGCGCACTAGCGACCGTCACTGCACATAACAACATGCAGAAGGATTCACAATGGTGTCGTCCACGGCAGCATCACTTCGCGAAAACCTCCAAAAGCTGGGAGCATTTCACGCTCAACAAAGCAAAGCAAACGATCACTTGAAAACATTGCAAGGCCGACTTCATCTGGCATGGGAGCTCGACCTCTATGAAAGAGCACTTGCTGAGGAAGCACGTCAGCGTGTTGGAGACGGAAGAAGACTCGCCTCGGTATAAAGATTATTTTGGTTTGTTACATTCAGAAGCACCTTATTTTATTGAACACTTTATAGACAAGACTGCTACTACTTTGTCTGCTTTGTTTTAAAAAAAAAAGTAAGTTTGTGAGCATTTATTTAAACAACATGCAAACAAGTCTGTTAATGTACTTACAGAGTTGCACAGTGAGCCAAGAAAGAAAAAAGCTGTAATAAAATATTATTACTGAAGGAAACATGCTTTTTATTGTCTTTATTGTTGTTTAGAAAATACCTGAAACAACTTTAAGCTAAATTGTATAGGAAATTGCAAAAAGGTGTCATTATCAGATTAATCGACTAATCATTGAAATAATCGACTGATAAATCGATTATGAAAATAATCGTTAGTTGCAGCCCTAGTAGAGTTAATTACACTAAGAATAACTCATGTGCATACAACTCAACACAGAGTTCTCAACCTGTAAAGATAGACAATTACCAAACCTTGAGGTAGACAGACAGTCCCTGCATTAACTTAAAGCTGGGGTTGGCGATTTTGGAGAACTAGCTGTCTGTCTCTAGCCTGAAGGGGGCGGTAATGCTCCAAAATGATGGATGCCAACCACCGAAGAAGAAGAAGTCTCGCAAGAACTGCCACCTGCAGTAGTATGGACGGCAGTTCTCGCGAGATTAGAGCCAACAGCTGAACAAACTTAGAAAAACAGAGTTTATTTTAGATTTCTTGTACATCTGTCTTAAATGTGAGGGATACTGGAGCTTGGTTGGTGTTGAAGGACAGCTCACAGCGGACTTCCCTTATTTTCAAAGACAAAACTTGAAAGGTAAGCATTCTCCAGCGGTGTCTGTTCCCTACACGCTACATGCTACATGCTACACGCACTGTCGGTGCACGCCGGGAAAATGCACGCGCAGCAGGCACGCAGAATGGCGACGGGATTTGATTGGTGTAAAAGAAGGTATCCCGGCAAGATTATTGGTTGGGGTTTTCCCTGTTTTACTCCTGCCGTAGATAGCGGATATTTTTCGCTCTGTTTTAAGAACGCATTATGAGTTGATTACCATCGGGTCATAAAATCCATTTAAACGAGAATTTAAAAAAGTGTATTTAAATCAAATCGCCAACCCCATCTTTAAAAGTTTCCGAAACGTTTTCTGTAAACTTTTTCACAACTCTTGTCAATCAGATTTATTTTTCAATTTAGCATCATTTAACAAGTTACTGATTATTAGCTGAAAATAGTTTTCAGGTCCATTCAATTCAAATACTACAACAGCAGTGTGATGAGTAACTCGTCAACCTGTTTGTTCAGGTTACTATAAATTAGGGGTCAATTAGCAGTGAGCTGAGACCACCTGTTTCAGGTGAGCTTGGGACAACTGTTTTTGAAACTTGGATCTATTGGTTTGTTCATATATATTCTAACAGTCCCTGAGCATGGAACGTCCATTTGCATTGGAGCAAATCTCTCTAGAGTTCTAGTTGTGAAAACAACCTTAAATTTAGTCTGTGTGCCTCTTGAAAGGCAACAGCATAAATACTGTACTTTGTTTAGTGCTTCTTGTGCTCTCTGTTTGGTTTTTTGGCGTCTATCTTGGGGAATAAAAAACTAATCACCAAAGCACAGCAATCCTTTCGGTGAATGATAGACAACAACAATAACCATACTTGGAAGCCTAATCTGGTACCTTGCTGCCTTCTGTTGTCTTTCTTAAATGCCTGCAATAACATCAGAGTTATATTATAGACATGGGGAAGTAAGCAAACTCTGAGGGCTCATGTTTTGTTCAATCTTAGCTTTAAAAGAAGACTAAATACACAAAGCATATGTGTGACTGGGATATCTTTAAGGGACAACACAATTTGTTTACAGCCTGTAAACAGCAGCAGAAGTGCAAAGAGCGCCATTTAAATATGAATAGGGTATGAAAAGATGGCTTTATTCGAGGTTCTCAGGGATTTTGGAGCTCTGAATTCAGTTTCAGCATCAGTAATCCAAGGGCCCTGTGCCGTCATCCTACTTTTGTTTGCTTTTTTTCCATCAGATCGTCTGACTCTCCATCTCCTTGGCTCTTGAACTCTCCCTTTCACCTATTTAAGCAAACTTTCTTCATAAATTCTTCGAGGAAAATCTCATTTTCTCAAGACTTTGGGGTGCCAAAGGGAATAAACAAAAGCAGCCAAAAGTTTCTTGTTTTTTTTTTTTTTTCTTTTCGGTGCTCACTTGAGATAATCAGTCCAGGCTTGAACTTCTGGCTTCCATCCTCGCTCTGACAGACGGACAAATTTGCAGTGTGAGTTTGTGTCTGCTGTGGGGGAAAGGGAACGCTCGCTCTGCTTCGTCCTCCATCCTGTTCTGCTCGTTCTCACACTCCGCTGACCTTCCTGTGACCGGCCCTCCCTGCATGCAGGGGTCAACGACTGAGCGAAGAAGCCGCGCGTGGTCATCAGTCAGACGGTCAGATTTGGCTCGTCTTTTCCAGCTGATGTAGGACTTTTTTGACTCTTCCGTTGCTTTTGATGCAGAGTGGAGTCTCTGTGAAAAATGAATGCTGGATTGAGCACAAAAACAGCATCCGCTCCAGTTGACAGCACAGCAGAAGCACGTCCGAGTTCAGTTCCCTCTCTTGCCCCTAAAGGTTGTGTCTCTGCTGCTGAACCGTCTTCCTCTTGCTGTCCTGATCTGCTCATGGACAACAGCCAGCAGCCAGAGGCATTGTGTTTTCAGGTTGTCCATGCAGGATGTTTTGTGAACGCTCTATCTTTGGAGTTCTCTGTGGGATTTTCTTTAAACTTAGAGTAAATGTCTACCCTGACTCAATACCAAGCTGTGTAGAATTTGAAGGCTATAAGTTAAAGGCCAGATTAGAGGTGGAGTTAAACCTTAGGTCATGCTCTCTGTCTTGAATGGGAATGCAATCATGAATCATGAATGTCCCAAGAATGCTTTGAGGGTCTTTCTCTAAACTCAGCAAAATTATTCGCTCTGATAAATTCGAAAGATTTCGGAGGCTAGCTTACAGGTCAAGGTTAAATGTTGAGGTTGAGCTTAGGTCATGCTCCCTTCTTGATTGAATGCAGTATATTAAAAATGCTTTATGGGAACTTCTTTAAAATTTAATTACTAATTACTAAAATTTATTCACTCTGATAAAGAAAAAAAATTGATTTTGGAGGCTGAGTTTAAAGGATGGCGTTGAACTTAGGTTTTGCTTCCTTTTTGATTATAAATGCACTATCTTAAGGATACTTTGAGGGAACGTCAACTTAGCACACTGATCCACCCAGATTACAGCCTATACCACATGTATATGGATACTTTTTTGACCGGATATCTTTGTCCTCGTTCAAAAAAAAAAAATCTTTGGGGTGCTGGTTTGGCGGAGTGGT
Organism: Scarus forsteni; assembly: GCA_036419115.1. Classification (NCBI taxonomy): domain Eukaryota; kingdom Metazoa; phylum Chordata; class Actinopteri; order Labriformes; family Labridae; genus Scarus; species Scarus forsteni. Next base: position 6,812,995 of record JAZDUH010000263.1, read on the forward strand.
TAGCAACCAGGCACCCCATGTACTTGCTTCTGCCGGTCCAGGTTCAAATCCCATCTGTGACCTGTTTGCAGAGTGTCTTCCCCTACTTTCTCACCCCCTTTCACAAGCCTATCCACTGTCTCTCTCCTATCAATAAAGGCACAAAATGCCCAAAAAAATACATTAAAAAAAAAAAAAAAATCTTTGTCCACACCACAGGGCGGGGCGTCGGTGGTGCAGTTGGATAGTGCGCTTGGTCAGTGATAAGGAGGTTGCAGGTTCAAGCCCAGATCTGGGCGACACATGGTGATGTGTCCTTGGGCAAGACACTTAACCCCAAGTTGCTCCCACTGCTGCGTCAGTGGCGTATAAATGGGCATGAAAGGGCGTGTATGTGTTAGAGATACTGATGGATAACTAACGTAGAAATTCTGAACCATCAGTGAGTGAATGTGAGAGCGAATGGGTGTGAATGGGTAGGTGTGACCTGCGGTGTAAAGCAGCTTTGAGTAGTCAAAAAAGACTAGAAAAGCGCTATATAAGCTCAAGTCCATTTACCACAGATATATCTCTGTCCATACGAAGAGGTAAAACTGAAAGCGATCGCCTCTGAAGCCTGCAGTGCCATGCCTGACTGATAAGTGGCAGGTTAGCAAAATGGGAAAACCATAGAAGAAGAATGTTATGAGCATGCGCAGTCAATAAGAGGAAGAAGAAGCAGTCAACAGAGTAAGAAGATGATGATAATACTGCGTGCAGCAGACGCCGACATTGCGCAGCAGTGGAGTGCCTTCGATGCAACAGCGTTACATTCATTTGTTGAGCTGTAATGAGGGCAAAAAGTGCAAAGAACACAGACATAGGGGTTAATGTCGGCCATCGTTCTTGTTGTTGGCAAACGTTGCTACAGTGACTTGTTGCTAGGTGCTTGACGTCATCGCGTCAACACCAGCTCCGTTTAACACCGCTACATGGATCCACTCAACCCAATATATTTTTATTTCTTCACTTTTTTATTCGTTTTAAAAAATCTCTGTTTATGTGGGTGAAATTGCCGTGTTTGTGTGGTTGAGTGGCCCAATTGGACAGAAAAATGTGCGTTTAGGAATATATCCATATTCGTGTGGTCCAGGCCTTATTAAAAAATGTTTAGACTTTGGAGGCTATAGCTTGAAGGTCAAGGTTAGAGGTTGAGGTTAAGCTAAGGTCATGGTTTCTTTTTGCTTATGAATGCAGAATATCAAGAATGTTTGGACAAATGTTCTTTAAGTTAAGGAAAATGATCCACTCTGACTTATTCAAATATTGTTGAGATTTTGAAGGTTGTCAGTTAAAGATTATGGTTAAAGGTTGTGGTCGAGCTAAAGTCATGCTTCCTTCTTGATTGCTAATGATTAGAGTTTTTTTTTGTAAACCTAGCACAGCTATTCACTCTAATTAATCAAAGTAATGTTATCATTTTGGAGGCTATAGGTTTAAGATCAGAGTTGATGGTTGAAGTCGGGCTCCCTTTATTGAGTGTCATGCTTTATCTCAAGAATGCTTTGAAGAAATTTCTTTTAACTTAGCATAATCATCCTCTTTGGTTTATTTAAAAAAAACAACTTTTGTCTTTGCCTCAAGCTTGACTTGGCAGAATTTTAGAGGTAAGATTCCAAGGTCATCGGGCAAATGTTGATTTCTATTCTGTATTCTTCACATTTAAAAAAGCTTTTAGGCATTTTCTTCAGACTTTGTTAAGTTTTACACTCTGCAACGATGAATTGATCAGAATTTTGTCTTTATAGGCACTTTTTCAAGCATGATCACCTGCTGCTTAAAAACTCGATGCATCAAGAACGCTGTGCTGTTTTTCTGTCTTTTTCTCTAATATCCACTCTGATCCAGAGATACTTCATGGAATCTTGTGGATCAAAAGGTCCAGGTCATTTGGCAGTATGTTCCCCGATTGCTCATGAATGCATTTTCTCAAGGTTTGAGGGATTTTCTTCACACTTAGGACAAATGTTCACTCTTACTTAAAGGTGCTATGAGGAGAATCTATTTCCGGCGACATAAAGATTCTGCTACCCCTGAGCATGTGTGGCGACTGTTGTAAAGACGTGACCCAAGCTAAAGCGCGTGTTTGTTTTGATGCTAATGAATGCAGCAGAACTCTGCATTGCTTTACAGCTTCTTTTTTCAACAACTTACAAGATGCAAAGCGACAAGGTAATGTTTCTCTTTCTAGTAGCAGTAGTAGTGGTAGCGGTAGTTTTTGATGTGTGACAAGCAATTTTTGGGAAACTTAGTATCGTAGCTTTGTAGCAGGCTATATATCGCTACTTACAGCCCGGTGCTCTAAGACGTGTCTGAATAATATAAATTTGCTCTAGTTTTAATTGTCTTGTTCCCGAAGTTGAGTATCCAGGCCAGTCCAGCCCTGTCTGACTCGACCGCGAAGCTAAGGAATAACAATTACCTATTTTGATGCTGTAACACTCATCTTAAAGTGTGTATTTCGATCAGACATATATCTAAAAGTGAGACTTTTTTGTAATTACTTAGAAACTCCTCATAGCATCTCTAAGGAAGAACTAATCTGACTTTGAAGGTTTGAAGTCAAGACTAAAACCACACCTTTGATTTTCTTGTCCCTCCAAAATACCATCAACATCCTGCAGTAGTGAACCTATCAGAGGCCCTAATTCCCACTCGGTTGTTCCAGTTTTTACTCATTTAAACCCTCCGATGGCAAATCTGTGTGGGACTTCAAATCCCTCTTTCATCACTAAGTTTAGCTCGGTGATAAAAGGAAAAGGTGCAGAGAAAGTCACGGACCTGGGGCACCGATTCTTCCCTCCTGTCTCCATGTCATGCAGGAAAAGCAGATGCTGTTGGTTCCCCATCCCCGCTCACCAGTAAGGTCACACATCTGAGGCCCGGCCGTGCCGAGAGACGAACACGCTGGGAGTAAGACGGAGGATGTGTGATGACTGGATTTGGGGTTTGAGATTAAGTGTGAAGGCCTCCCCCACCTCCCCTCCAGTCTACCTGCCCTCCCTCCTCTCCCTCCTGACTTATTTTCTCACCATCAGCAGCTCCTAACAACTCCCAACGGAGGTAAAGGGCGCAGCAGGGTCTCCTTCGGTTAGTCACGATGTACTTCTCCTCAGTCAGTCTCACCTAATCCCTCCAGCCGAGGGGATGGGACCGAGCTGCCAACAACAATAGGAGCTGCCAGGGTTTGATGAAGAGGCTGTGGACTACATGGGGTGAAGAGACCCCCGAGTCGGTGACACAGTTGCCTTGAGATCATAAACAGTTTCCAGAGGGGTCACAGGCAGGTTGTAAATCCACAGAGGGTTCAGCAGGAAACCGTATCTGTTGACGCATAGGCTGAGAAAAACCATTAATTTAGATGTGATGTCGTCATCTGATTCAAGAAAAGAGCTTGAGACTGAACAACCAGAGTGCTTTTCTACAAATGTTGAGTCTTTAAGGATATGTTAAGGTTCTTCCAGCTTTTTAGAGCCATATTTATTTTTTGTCTTGACGGTGGATGTCAATATTGATATCATTTATATCTATTAATAAGGAGTGAAGGGTCTGGAGTCTTGTTCTCACAGTAAGCTTTCCAGGACTTGACCGCACAGCCAAGAAACAGTCCCTCCTTTCCTGAATCCCAAGCTGACTTTTGAAAGCTCTGATAAGTGGTTACACAAATAATTTAAAGCATTATAGTCTTTCGGCAGTGTATTTAGTCATATTTTCGTACAGTGTATCGCATTTGTTAGTGATTTTGTGACAGTTTGGACCAGCAATGAATTTTGGCGAATTTATGCTCCGTGTCAGTGATATTAAAAGTGATGGAAAACTGGAGTAATGACAAGACTTTATTTGAAGGTGCAGGTCAAGTTTTGATGTTTTACACATGTGCACTGGCAAAGCAAAGATGAGAAACTAACCCTGAACTTCCGCTAGACACAGTCTGATAGTGCACTTTATTGGTGATCAGAATGTTGCCGGTTCGAGCCCAGCTCCGGGTGTCACATGGTGTTGTACAGTTGCATGAAAATGTATATGAACTCTTTGGGATCACTTGGATTTCTGCATAAATTGGTCTAAAATATGTTCTGATCGTCATCTAAGTCACATCACTAGACAAACAGAGTCTGCTTAAACTAATTCTGCACAAAAAATTATAAGTTTTCCTGTTTTTATTCAACGCACTATGTAAACAGTCACAGTGCAGGGTGGAAAAAGTATGTGAACCATTGGATTTCGTAACTGGTTGACCCTCCTTTGGCAGCAATAACCTCAACCAAACATTTCCTGTAGTTGTAGATCAGACCTGCACAACGGTCAGGAGGAATTTTGGACCATTCTTCTGTACGAAACTGTTTCAGTTCAGCGATATTCCTGGGACGTCTGGTGTGAATTGCTCTTTTGGGGTCATGCCACAGCATCTCATTGAGGTCAGGACTCTGACTGGGCCACTCCAGAAGCCGTATTTTCCTCTGTTGAAGCTATTCTGTTGTTGATTTACTTCTATGCCTCGGGTCATTGTCGTGTTGCATCACCCATCCCATCAAGTAATTAGCCTAGGGGTTCACATACTTTTTCCACCCTGCACTGTGACTGCTTCCATATTGTGCCGAATAAAAACATGAAATCTTATAATTTTTTGTGCTGTATTAATTTAAGCAGACTCTGTTTGTCTAGTGATGTGACTTAAATGAAGATCAGAACATATTTTATGACCAATTTAAGCAGAAATCCAAGTAATCCCAAAGGGTTCACGTACTTTTTCATGCATTTGTGTCCATGTGCAAGACACTTAACCCCAAGCTGCTCCCACTGCTGTGGCAGTGGCATGTAAATGGGCATGAAGATGTGTGAATGTGTTGGTTAAAACTGATGGACAATGGGGGTGCTGGTTTGGTGGAGTGGTTAGCAACCAGGCACCCCATGTACTTGCTTCTGCCGGTCCAGGTTCGAATCCCACCTGTGACCAGTTTGCAGAGTGTCTTCCCCTACTCTCTCAACCCCTTTCACAAGCCTATCCAATGTCTCTCCCCAATCAATAAAGGCACAAAATGCCCCCCCCCCCCCCCCCAAAAAAAATACATTAAAAACTGGTGGACAACTGACATAGAAACTCCAACCATCAGTGAGTGAATGTGAGAGTGAATGAGTGTGAAAAGGTGGATGTGAAACAACTTTGAGTAGTCAAAAAGACTGGAAAAGCACAACATAGGCTCAAGCTCATTTACCATATTACATTGACATTGTTCGTCTACGTAGCGTCCCGTCTGCACCACTGCTTTGTTGCAATCGATGGCACATAACATAACATAGGTGGAGGCTGTTTAGCTCTGACATCATAAACACCAGGAAGTAAAAACAGAGTGTTTAAGGAACATTTTCTTGTCTTTGTGAGCTGAGAGTTTAGTGAAAGGTGTCACGATCTTCTGCTCCCTTCTAACAGTATTAAAGCAAATCAATTTATTTTACAGGACACGGGAGGTTTGAAGTGCTGCACATGGAGAGCAGCTCTGATTAGCTTGAAAAGCAGGATCATAAAATCACATGAGGACTTCACAAAGTTATCATGAGATGACAAGATAAAAGGAAAAGTAACAGGAAACTGCTTTTATCCCCTGCCTGATGTTATTCTGTTGACTGAGTCCGTATTATTTCCACTTTTTCTGCTGCATTTTAGCATCATAGAAACTTTTAGCACTGAAGTAGCTGTAGCTCCTGACTTTGCATGTATTTCCAGCAAACTGTTGTGGAGCTTCTGTTAAAGTGGACTGATTAATGAGACTTGACCTGATTTGCTTCAATGCGTAGGCAGACTATGTGGAAATGGAGGGTTAGGGCTAATCATGATAAGACGTAGGAAGATACAGCATGAATGAATAGGATGTGTGATGACGTGATTTGACATGTAATGCCATCCACGAAGATGAAGACATACTTCATTAGTCCCTTGTGGGAAAATTTAATCCTATACACAGTGTTGTTGAAACACGCTAAGCACAGTTCAATGCCTTGCTCAGGGGCACTTAGCACTTAAATAGATTTATACTTAATGGAGACAAATATGGTGGGGATGCACTTGTGGTCTGGGCACCCATGAGTTTGTCACTACCATAAATTCTTATTTTCAGTGAGAATATCATCGATTATACTCCTATAAAATGATCACCACAACCATTTAGAAACAAAACGAGATGGAGCATCTCAAGAGGCTAACCTCTAATAAATCAGACAACAGGTCTATGGTTCATGAACCTGTCACTAACTTTAGTTCTTACTTTAGTCCACTTGTCTCCTCTTACCTCCCTTCCTTCGCCCTCACACCCAACACAGCATTGTGTGGATTTGCTGTTCATCATCAGACTGGGATCCACATTCAAGATTTCCTGCTGCTTAACAGAGGGTTTTTTCTTTCCGCCATGATGGAGGGATTCATGATTGGCTATATGGATTCATGTTGGGTGTTGGATGTATATATTTGTATATATATGTATATGTGTATTTTATTTTATTTTATTATGTTATTTTATTTTATTGTGTATATATGTATCTAGGCATATATGTGTATGCATAAAATGAAGAGCTTCATGCTCTATTGTCAAGTGTCTTGTGATAACACTTGTTATGAAATGGAGCTATACAAATAAAGATTGATAGATTGATTGACTGAGGCAGCACCCAGGAAGTCAGCTGGGACCTCTCTAGCTACCAAACCAACTTCCAAACATGGTCCTCAACCCAAGAAATCCTTTTGAATGAAGCTGCCGCCACCCAGTTTTATGAGACGTAAAACATACAACTGGTTAAGACATAAATCAAAACATGATGGATAAAAGTGACCTTATATATCAGATGGGGCCCAGAATCAACTCACTTTTGGCCTGCTCACCTGTGACTGCAGACAAACCGCTCCTTAGTTTGTGACTAGACTTGATCTGTCTAACTTAGCTGGCCGCACTCCCATTTAAAACAAATGAAAATGACGTTCAACACTTTTTGACCAGATTTTACTCATATTTAATCTATTATTCTTTTCCAAATTTTGCCCATGTGAAAGAATAAAGACAATACTACAGTAGGGTGTTTAATAAACAATTAAATATCTAATCATCAAGAATTTTCTAATTCTGATTGGTTTGTTATTTAACAAATCAGAATGCCAACAAATGTTCCTTTTCTATACAAATGATACTGTTGATTTTAATCAAAAGTATTTGGTGATTATAAGGATGAAGCATTATGGTACATTCTGCCAATATTTCGGCCGGTATAAGGGTTGTACAATATATGTGTGATTACACTGGCATAAAGTTTTGTATCTGCAGAAGCTGATTATTTTACTTTTAAATCTTCTATCTGTCATGCTTAATTTTAAATGCTTTGATGAACTAAATAAAACATGAACCATAACCTTAAAAAAATGTGATTAGTGTGTGTTTAAAGGAAAAATGTCTCTTCAAGTAAAGATTAGCTGTATAGACATCATTATTGCATAAATAAAGAATGATTTTTCAAAAGCACATGACATTTTAAAGTTATTATACAGCAAAGAACATTTATGCCTCATCTTAACCTTGCCTGTAAACTTTGTTTTACTCCCACACCAGCTTTTGATTTATTTTTTGACTTGTGTTAGCATTGCTTTCATTCATACCTGAGTGTAGTCATTAGGTGATGATGCAGTGAGTCGTGTTGCTTTCAAACTGAAAAATCACTAAAGCAGTAATTGCCTTATTGAAAGTTGGTCTGACCTCTAAAGAGTGCTTGTGCTGTTGGTTTCTGGTCAAAGCCTATGAACGTTGAGTACTTTAATGTTCAAAAACATCTTTAAACTTTATTTGAACTAACGCTGATAATGAACTCCACCATCTTTAATAGATTAAATATCCCCTCATTTGCCTCTGATGCCCTGCGGCTGCTCTGTGTGAACTCTGAATCCACAAGTTTAATGATTAATAAATTGTTTACTTGTTGCCATTAGCTATTAAAAGAGTACTCAATAGCCTGTGTGAATATGATGGGATGGAAAATGACTGAAACCAGTTGGGTAGGGAGCAGACCGGGGAGATAATCTACAGTATCCAGTAAGGATGCAACGAATATTCGGTGGCCAAATATATTCGGCCGAATATTGCAAAAAAAGCCATGTTCGGCCTTGGTCTTTGATTTTAAGTTTGCCATCAACGGTGTAGAACCAAAACTACTTCCACACAGCTCTCCTCAGAACATTCAGAGCCGGTAATGTCCGCTCGGATTGGAAACTCTTTGTTTACTGAAGTCAAGAGAGCACCGGATGTGTCTGATGGTCAAGCTGTGCTCACAGCGCCCTCTGTTGGATGGAACGGTCCACTGCTCCAGACCTGATGTGTTGCCACACTCAATATTTTACATTCAAATACTTATTTACAATTTGGTTACGGATATTTATTCCCATATTCGATCGGTTATTCAAATATCGAGTATAAAGTGACAGCCTTAAAGCAGACTTGTGTCAAAAGGGCAATTATTTATTTGTTGCGGGTTTATCCACTTCATTGCACATTGAAAAACTTTGTTGGGCTTGTTTTGAAAAGCAAAGGCTACTGGAATATTAAAAATGTCATAATTTTCAATAAACAATTACTTTCTTTTAAAAACATGTCTGAAAATGTACTCTAAGCTATTAATGCATTGGATATTCGGTATTCAGTATTTGGTATACGGCCAAGCGTTTTATATTTTATTCGGCTTCAGCTTCGGCCACAAGTTTTCATTTCGGCGCATCCCTAGTATCCAGGACTCTGACTCCTGGGACAGTGGAGACATGGGCTGATGGATCCAGCTCCAAGTGTGAGGAGCTCCTGCTTTGTTCTGTCGAAAATTCACAAACACTCATGTTAGCATGATGTTATAAATAACAGCTCTCTTCTTAACCAATGCTAACAGTTAGTCATTATATCTACAAGTTTAAGTTAAAAATCTACCATGGTAAGTGAACGCCAAATATCAACAACACCCAGAAACACCTGCAACTTCTCTGGGCCCGAGCTCTCCAGAGATGAACTGAGGCAATGTGGAAAAGTCTGCTGTGGTCTGAGTCCACATTTCAGACTGTTTTAGGTCATCATGGACGTGGTGTCCTTCGAGCTAAAGAGGAAAAGAAACATCCAGAATATTATCAGAGCAGTGGTCAAAAAACAGCATCTGTGATGGTATGGGGATATGTTAGTGCCCATGGCATGGGTAACTTGCACATCTGTGAAGGAACTGTTAAAAGAAAGGCACATTAAGGATTTGGAGCAACATATTCTACCATCCAAGGGACATATTTCTCCGGGATGTCTCTGCTTATGTCAGCCAGACAAAGCTAAGACACATTCTGCACGTGTTACAACAGCTTCATAGTTAAAGAGCGCGGGTACTAGAGTGACCTGCTGCAGTCCAAACCTGTCCTCCACTGAAAAATGTGCAGTACATTATGATGCGCAAAATACAGTTTTGGACACCCCAGACTTTTGAGCAACTTAAGTTGCACATCGAGTAAGCATGAGAAAGAATCCCTTCAACAATTATTGTCCTCAGATCTCAAACTCGTACTGTTGTTTAAAAAAGTGATGTAATAGTGGTAAACAGCTTTTATGAAACATGATCCAGGAATCAAAATGAGTAAATATTAGCAAAAAACATTGAAGTATTATCAGTTTGAACATTGATATCTTGTCTTTGTAGTCAGTCAACTGAATATAGGTAAGAAAGGATATTGCACATAATTGTATTTTGCATTTTGCACAACGTCCCAACTTCATTGGAATTGGGATTCATGACTGCAGCCTTAATTTTATATTTAAAGCTGCCAGGAGAAGTCTTTTTCCGCTGTTTTGACTGGAATCTGATTTCACATGTCCACTTAGCTGTCTGGGTTAACTGAAATAAGACATTCAAAGGAGTGGTAGTGTCCTGATTTTGTTACTGTTAGAGCAAAGAGATATTACACTGAGTGGTATTGCTGCTGCTGCACTACCACAGGATGTCTTTGTTGCGTTTACAAATATAGAAAGGCAAAAAAAAACTGCATGAACTTTGGCTCGTACTGTCAGTTTGATCAATATGCTAAGCAAACAGCTCTAAATATGATATGATATGGTAATGGTTCCTTACAAAACATTGTGATATCAATATATATATTTCTAGCCCAATCAGGGTTAGAAATTGAGCAGTACATCATGAAAAAATCACGAGAGTTTCACTAAAAATCGTGATCCCCTGTCAGATATCTATACGTACTCATAACCCAGGGTTGAACTTTTATTTAACATTTCATATTTCCAGTCCTCTCTGGGCGTTTATAATTAAGTAGCTACTTTTAAAGACGGATGAGACTACGTATATTTAAATTAGTCAAATAAATTAATCAATACATAAATAATTCAGGATTTCTTCTTGGCAGAGTGGAATAAAAAAGCTTTGAAATATAATTCAGATGTTAGTGTTGGGATGTAAAATCCACTCAAAACACAAGTCTGCTGCTCACTTAAAGTAAACAGATGTAAATCATAACAGGCCGTGCTCAGGGTTAAAGGAGATGTACTTAAATGTTTTTCTGAAAAGGAGAAAAATGCACTTACAACCTCAGATTTATAGCCTCTGAGCTATGGCCTTGGTCCTGCGCTGCACTCCCATATATTAACAGATAAATGTTTTGTTTGTGAATGCAAATGAATCACGCACACCTTCTCTGTATGCTCCATGGGCCATCGCCGCTTTAAAATATGTACGAGCCCCAGCTGCGTGCTCCATCTGCATGCCCCCTCGTATGATGTGGTGTTTACAAACAGGCTGTTGGAGGAAGCCAATAATTTTCCACTTCCTGTGTGCATCGACTGAACTAGAGGACCAGTACAAGACCAGTGGGCCACGTATGATTGATGAGGGAGCAGTGTGTTATTGAGAAATCAGTGACCTTCTATTGTGTGGAGGAATCACGTTCAATAAAGGCTGCTGAAAATTCATGAAGGCAACAGACCACACTTGTTGCAAAAGAATTCTGACCCTGCGCTACGGCTGAATGATATGGCCTAAACATAAAAACCCAGATTTTTTTCCTCAACGATCAATCCCTCAAAGAAAAATAAAACCTCAAAGTGACATAAAAATGGCATGAATCAAGTTTTTCCTTTATGTTGCACTATATTGCCAGAAGTATTCGCTCACCCATCCAAATAATCAGAATCAGGTGTTCCAGTCACTTCCATGGCCAGAGGTGTATAACATCAAGCACCTAGGCATGCAGACTGATTTAACAAACATTTGTGAAAGAATGGGTCGCTCTCAGGAGCTCAGTGAATTCCAGCGTGGAACTGTGATGCCACCTATGCAGCAAATCCAGTCGTGAAATTTCCTCGCTCCTAAATATTCCACAGTCAACTGTCAGCTGGATTATAAGAACGTGAAAGTGTTTGGGAACGACAGCAACTCAGCCACCAAGTGGTAGACCACGTAAACTGACGGAGCGGGGTCAGCGGATGCTGAGGCGCATAGTGGGAAGAGGTCGCCAACTTTCTGCAGTCAATCTCTACAGACCTCCAAACTTCATGTGGCCTTCAGATTAGCTCAAGAACAGAGCAGAGGGCTTCATGGATGGATTTCCATGGCCGAGCAGCTGCATCCAAGCCTCACATCAACAAGTGCAATGCAAAGCATCGATGCAGTTGTGTAAAGCACGCTGCCACTGGACTCTAGAGCAGTGGAGACGCGTTCTCTGGAGTGATGAATCGTGCTTCTCCACCTGGCAATCTGATGGATGAGTCTGGGTTTGGTGTTTTCCAGGAGAACAATACTTGTGGGACTGCATTGTGCCAAGTGTAAAGTTTGGTGGAGGGGAGATTATGGTGTGGGGGTGTTTTTCAGGAGCTGGGCTTGGCCCCTTAGTTCCAGTCAAAGGAACTGTGAATGCTTCAGCACACCAAGACATTTTGGACAATTCCATGTTCCCAACTTTGTGGGAACAGTTTGGAGCTGGCCCCTTCCTCTTCCAACATGACTGTGCACCAGTGCACAAAGCAGGTCCATGAAGACATGGATGACAGAGTCTGGGGTGGATGAACTTGACTGGCCTGCACAGAGTCCAGACCTCAACCTGATAGAACACCTTTGGGATGAATTAGAGCGGAGACTGAGAGCCAGGCCTTCTCGACCAACATCAGTGTGTGACCTCACCAATGCTCTTCTGGAAGAATGGTCAAACACTCCCATAAACACTCCTAAACCTTGTGGACAGCCTTCACAGAAGAGTTGAAGCTGTTATAGCTGCAAAGGGTGGACCGACGTCACATTGAACCCTATGGATTAGGAATGAGATGTCACTTAAGTTCATATGCGAGTCAAGGTGAGCGAATACTTTTGGCAATAAAGTGTATCAAAGTATCTTCCTAAACAGAACAGATTTTCCCTCTTATAGTCAAAATGCATATGTAATTACATCATAAAATGTTGATTATGTAGTTTAGAACAACACTAAAAGTTTAAATGCTTATATTTCCTTTTATTGACAGATAAGGTTTTTAGTTCATAACTTTACATGTTTTGACGGAGCTCTTCCGTCTTCGTCAGAAATGTCACCTAATGTGGGTGAGCCATTGAGTTACATGGGATTAATTGGGATTGACAAGTAACTGTCTCAGTTTAGTGTGTGGTTTTACCAATGTGTTGATGATATATTTTTTCATCGCTCTTTTTTTTTTTCTGTGGCGCCCCTAATGTTTGGCAATGTGACCACCCCTTCAGTTTTTAATTTCTTTTCTCCTTTAGTCTGGTGTGCTTTCACTTTGTTTTACTTGCGCCTTTCCTTTCTCTATGACCCATTTGAGTACTGGCATTCTTTTAGTGTGTATTCTATGTGTTTTTGTTCTGTAGCTCCGTCAAAACATGTAAAGGTTTGAACTAAAAACCTTCTTGTCTGTTAATAAAAGAAAGTATAATCATATTATCAATGTAGACATAATGAACTTTCTTGGACTATTACTGAAAGTTTAACTATCTCCATAGTATATTAACATTAAACTCTCTGATCAGTGTTTAATCTAATTTAGAGTACAAATACAAGCATTAACATGTGCTTGTGCAAAACCTGATAGGGCCTACCATCACGAAAGCTGTAAATCTTTATTATTTATATTTTAAAACATTGTAACAACTTACAACTGACAACTAGCTCTTAAATTTTGAATCGTCTGCAGGAAATAAGTCAAATCAATCATTTAATTAATGTATTACCCAGACCTTGAGTAAGACCAAGAAATATGGCATATCTCCTTCAAACTCCTTTTCACACATGCAACCCTGATATTACCAAGAGACCCAGGCAGCCTGCTGGGTAATTCACTGACGTATTTGTTCACACTTAACAGGAAGCACATGACGCCAACTCCACGTGGCGGATGTCACTGTTGGAAATACAAGAGCAGACGAACAATTCAGAGCATTGACAAGCAGCAGAGGAGTCTTAAGTTATAAGCAGGAAACTCGGTGGAGACGCGTCATGCATAATCAAGTACTTCGCACGCCATGTCAGTGTGTCTGTCTTCAGCAGCGTCATCATTAAACATGCATGCGGGACATGATGAGATTCTGCACAGGCTTCTGGTTTCTGACTCCTGAAGCTGATTTAAGAAGGACTTTCATTGAGTGACAGTCTAAAAGAAGAGCAAACAGGTGTTGTAGGTCTCCACTGTGGTAAAGTAGCAGGTAGTGCACCTATTAGTCCGAGAAAGTTCATTATGTCTACGTGAGTAATATGCTTATACTTTCTTTTTTAACAGATAAACAAGCTTTTTAACTCATATCTTTACATGTTTCGACTAAGCCCTTCCGCTGTCGTCAGAAGTGTCATCTGATGGTAGTGTTGCTTGTCTGCTAAAAAACAAAGTGTAAGCATAGGTGGTGCACCTACCTCACAGCAACAAGGTCACCAGTTCGATCACCCCATGCACGTGTAGGCTTTCTTCAGGCACTCTGGCTTCCTCCCACAGAACAAAACATGCTCATTAGTTTGATTGGTGACTCCAAACTGCCCTTTGGTATGAGTGTGAGAGTGATTGGTTGTCTGTCTCTATATTGCCCTGTGATTGGTTGGTGACCAGTTCAGGGTGTACCTACCTCTCAGCCAGTATTAGCTGGTATAAAGCTCAAGCCCCCTGTGACCTAGTAAGGGAAAACAGCATAGATAATGGATAGAAGGATGGACCAAACTGCACATCCTGGAGTGTGGCATACATTGTTAAGTCCAAATGTTTTAGGGACCATTTACAAGACAAAGTTGTCACCAGATGGAAAGACTTTTGCTTTACATTTCTAAAAGTGCTCAGTGTTCACATGGAGATGGTTTGATAATAATGCATGTTCACATGGATACGCAAGAACGACTGAAAACGGGGAAGGGTGCATGCCAGACCAGTAGTTGCCGATGTAAGTCTGTAGTGAAACTGCCGTGTTCAACACAATATTTGTGAAAATATGACAAATACGTCTCCGCTAAAGATAGATGCAAGATAGTGTATTTTTGCCGATATTCAATATTCTGATTTTTTTAATCACTATTGCCGATATCAAAATTTCTAGTTAATTCCTGGTACTTAGACTTGTTTTCTTTCAGTGTTCCAGTGTATTTTTGCGAGAAACAGATGTAAAACAAGAAAAACAGCACTTAACTCTTGCAAAAATAAAATGCTTAAATTCTAAATGTATCGATGCAGTGATGAGGGGGTGCATCAGCTTTATTTATTTGTGTAATTTCCAGCCGGTATATCATCTGTAAATATCTGCAAAACTTTCAACATCACCCATTACAATGCTCAACTTTTTAGGCTGATATTGGCCGATACCGATATCAAACTGTTTATATTGTGCATCTGTGGTTTCCGCTGGTCAGAGTAGTGACGCTGTAAATCCACATTTTGTTGGAGGAGTGACAACAGACCAAGTACTGTTAGCAGCGTACATGTTGCTGAGTAGTCGGCCATAGCTGTTGTTGTTCATATGTGTGTGTTACCTTTATTTGAAAGAGTAATACGCATGTGCCATGCGTCTCTGTTTCCCTAAAAATGGCGATACCTTAGCCTTGCAGAGCAGGCAGACCTGCCTGATTCTGAAATCCTGCAGGTCAGGCTTGTCCAACGAATTCACTCGGCTGAATTCTTAACAGCCCAATCAGGGAAGAGACGCGGGAGCTGCAGAATGCGGATGTGACGGCAACCGGAAGTTGAGAACTGGAAGTTGAGGACGGATATGCTGATTAGCCTATTGTCCTCATGGCTACTCAGTAAAACTAGGCAAGATCTGCCCTCCTCAGAAGTTTACCTGTAGGGATTGTCTTTGACGAGGTTCATGTCACATACAAGTGTTAAATGAATCATCTCTGTGGTACAATTTAGTGTAAGACGATAGTATAAGGCCGTTAGCAGCTAAGTAAGTGGTGAACGGTCATAAACTGTTGTTAGCTGTTTGCGACTAAGTTAGCGTACGTTATAGGAGGCAACCCTGCTTGATGTGGATTGGTGTGTGATGAATGTGACGAGCCAAACGATTGTCGGATCACAAGCTTGTGTTTTTTTTAATGTTCTGCCCCTAAAGGGCTCCTACCCAGATGGACTAGTGCAATATTTCTGTGGCAGATCTATGGAGCTGTCCATCTGGCTTGTCAGGCTAGCGATACCTGTTTACACAGGCAAAATCAAAGACTTTTTCATAACTTTTCGCTCCGGTTTCAAAAATTGTGGATTCAGGCACCCCAGGCACCGTCTTTATGTACACAACAAAAACTCTCCGTTTACTGCTGTTTTTGTTGTCATGTAAACAGGCCCTTAGTACTTGGAGCTTGCATGGAAAGAGCCTGAGTCTCTTGAAAGAAGCAACACTTTTATGCTGTGATGGGGTTGGTAAGGTCTTCATTGGCATGGTTGATGGTGGAAGCTCCCATTTGGAGAAGTGGCTCACTTTCTAGTCTTCTGGAGGTGAAGCACCGGTAACAGGATCTTCCTTCTGTTGAATGCTGGTTGTTGTTGCCCTTTGGCCTCTACACCATCAAACAGAACATCATAGGGTTTAGGGGTTTTTCCACTGAGCACTGATCCGTTCATTAGAGCACCAGCATCTTCAACTAGGTCAGATGTTTTGTTATCTCTTTGCTTCAGCCCTAATCTTGTCTTCTCCTGTCAGTCAACCTTGAGGATATGCACATCCTAAGACACCTAATGCATCAAAGTCAGACTTCTACCAGACAAGGGGAGGACGTCTCCCTCCCTGACACAATCACCGGGGTGAAGACATGAAGAGAGGGAGAGTAAATTTGTATTCACTCTTTAATTGTTTGATTTCCCTCGAGGGCTCACAAGACGGGGGGAGAAGGAGGCGGGCGAGGTAAGAAAAGGAGGGAGCGTCCAAGTACAGACAGATTTAATTAATTGAAATGCAGTTTTTTTACATGTGCGTTTACCTCGCGAGGAGAACGATAGGCTTGATTGTTTGAAGTTCCCAAGCTGCTCATTAGTTCAAGCATGAGGTTGCAATGAATATAGATGCAGGGGCCTTGGGCCAGTTCTTTGCAAACCATTTGAATTAATGCGGTAAGCTCAAAGCTGTTGTATTAGCATGACCCGTCCTGAAAGTGACTTTGCATTCACCCCGTTCCTCCGTGTCTCCTTTTATTCTCAGCCTTAACCCACATTACGGACCAAAAAATACAGAAATAAGCAAAAAAATGATGCAGAAACTGAAAGAGTGATGCAGCTCATTTGTTTTTGGATTATTGTTTTCAGTTGAAATATACCCCAAGAGAGGAATGTGATTTTTAATCTATTCAATCTCTAACGGCAAGATATAAATATTTGCTGATTCTGCTGCAGGCACAAAGGCGTGAATATCAGTATGGAGATTTATGTGCCATGCTGTCCACAATGTATAAAAGTTAGATGGGTGCAATTCCTCCTTATATTTCACTGCTTTTTGTTCTTTTTTGTCTTTAGTAAAATATAGAGCTACTTTACAGATGAAATGGTAATGAGTTTGCACAGTATGCCCCATCCTTAAAAAAAACACTTCCTCCTTTTTGTTGTTTTCATGTCACTCCCGAGTCTATGACAAGCAGATAGACACCATTCTTTCAGCTGTGAGTCCACTACAAGGGAAAAATAGCCAAAGCTCGCCCACCGCTAGTTAGCTTAGCTCAAACACTGGGAGTCAGTGGGTAGTGTTAGCCTGCCTCTAACTACAGCACCTTTAAAAACAGATGTTTACAAAGTGCTTTAACAGACAGACAATAAAATCAACAGGCAGGTCAAACAGAGACTAAAAGAGTCAGAGGAAACACAAAGGGTCATGTTAACTAAAGTAAAAAAAAGAAGGAAAGTAGCGAACTGGTGGGCTGGAAACAGCCGAAGTAATTTACAGTATGGAATAAGAACATTGATGATTAAGAAGGCATTTTATTTTACATACATTTACAAGGAGAAAAGACAAAAAACAGGATAAATTTATAGATAGATACATTTATGAAAGTTGATAGTTGACGACATCACATCAGGAGGATGGGAAAGAAGAGGGCAGATAGAGGACGGGTAAAAGAGAAAGAATGAATGAATAGATGAAATAAAAGCATTAAAATAATGTGGGTGATAAAATGGGTACAATCCCTCCTTATATTTTACTGTTTTTTGTCCTTTTTTGTCTTTAGTGAAGCATAGAGCTACTTTACGGATAAAATGTTAATGAGTTTGCACAGGATGCCCCCATCTTTAAAAAAACACTCCCTCATTTTTGTTGTTTTCATGTCTTGCATCACTCCCGAGTCCATGACAAGCAGATAAACACCATTCTTTCAACTGTGATTCAACTAAAAAGGGAGAGACAGCCAAAGCTTGCCCGCCGCTAGTTAGCTTAGCTCAAACACTGGGAATCAGTGGGTAGTGTTAGCCTGCCTCGGCCTACAGTCAACAGATAAACCTTTAAGCAAGTCTATAGTATACTCTGTGTGCTTGTTGTGACTCATTTTTTACATCATTATGTGTTAACTTTAGGGATGCCGGATATTGGATTTTTGACGATATCCGATGTGTCAATATGCCAACATTACTTTGAGTCATTATCGATGATACCGATATCGATACCAGTACCAATATTTAAGGTCAAGAGCACAAGCTCTGTGCTTAATAATAATGGACTTGTTTCTTTCAGTGTTACAGCATAGTATCACATGAACAGATGTAAAACAAGAAAAACAGCTTTTAAGTCTTGCAAAAATGAAACCCTCGATTTTTAAATGCACCTTTGCCATGATAAGAAGGTGCATCAATTTTGAACATTTGTATAATTTGATGGTATTCCAGCCAATTTATGGCCGATGTGTGTGGTCAATATATCGGCTGTAAATATCTGCAAAATTTCAACAGTGGCCGATATGATACTTAACTTTTTAGGCTAATAAAACTGATATTGTGCATCCATAGTTAACTTCTACTATCATCATATTATCTTCTTTTACTCATAGACAGAGACTTTGTTTTGTTATGTTATCTATTTTTACTCTATGATAAATTCTTCAGCAACTCCAAACAGTCCTGTGTGCTTGTTGTGACTCGTTTTTTTTTTACACTAAAATAATTCCTGATTTCACATCCTGGTAACAACCACAACCAACATCTAGTCACTTGCTCGTTGTGCCATGGTATTACAATCCCTAAAAATTGCATACAAATCTGTTTATAAGTTTTTCAGTTGTCTTGATAACAAACAAAGAATCAAACAAACTCCAGCAAAGACATAAACTTTGCGGTGGAGGTGACAAACTTCTCCAACAATCGTATCTGTTTCCCACATGAACCAAACCATAAGCTGATCCTATAGGGGCTCTTTTATGGTCGTCCCCAGGAATTTTGGTCCTTCAGTTGGTTTTTAAGAGTTTGCAAAGTACTCCAAGAAAGCACTTTAGCTCCATAATGCCTTCCTGGTTTGTTACACAAGCTGTGCCGAGAGTTGAATAAGTAGTTTAGGAAATCAGCCGGGGAGTGTTGTGGTTTGCTGATAGTGGTTAAAGAAAAGAATGTTCATTATCCATAAGCCACAAGCCTGCTGCGTGTGTCGAGCACAAACACGATCCACACATGCCACAGTCGTACCTGCAGGAGAACAACTTCACCGACACAGGCTCCCAAACATTGTGCATAAATCACACAGGGCTACTGGAACATGCAGGAGTTCCTTCACACACTTTTCTCTCCTTCAATCGTTCTCACACTCCGGCACTCTCAGCACGTACCGAGGAAGATGAAGAGGCACGCTCTCTTTGCCATGGAGGAACAGAAGCCCCGAGGGCAGACAGGAGTAGAAAGCAGGATGAAGGATCTCCCCCCTCCAGTGATCCACAGCAACAAAGGCGATTTGAGAGGCTGCTGCTTTGACACGCGGGATAATTAGGTTCAGATAACAATGGCACTGGTCCATACCATGAGGAAGGGACGAGGAAAGAAAGTCTCAGTGGGAAAAACAGCAAAAAAATACTGGTTTCATTTGTTTACTTCAATTTAAATTCAGCTTTCATTTGCGGAAAAGCACTAAAAAAACCTCATCAACACTAAACCTCAGTGAAGCCATCAGGCTAGGGCTGGGCGATATTATTAACTTTACAATAATAATAATAACTTTAGTCATAGCACCTTTAAAAAACAGATGTTCCAAAGTGCTTTAGCAGACAGACAATAAACAGATAGGTCAAACAGAGAGGGTCATGTTAACTAAAGCAACAAAAGGAAGGAAAATAGCGAACTGGTGAGCTAAAAGAAGAACACTGATGATGAAGAAAGCATTTTGTTTTTTCGAAATGCCTTCTTCAAAATAGATTTATAGATAGATACATTTATGATGGTTGATAGTTGACGACATCACATCAGGAAGATGGAAAAGAAGAGGGCAGATAGAGGTTGGGTAAAAAAAAGAATACATAAAATTAAAGCATAAAAATAATAAGAGTAAAAAAGGGAGTATATTAAAACGAGAAAAGATGGTAAAAACAGGACTAATACGATGAGAAACCCATGAGATTAGAACAGGAGAGCTTAAAAATAGTTAAAGGTGCTATGAGGAGAATCTATTTCCGGCGACATAAAGGCTCTGCTAGCCATGAGCACGTGCGGCAACTGTCGTAAAGACATCACCCTAGCCAAAGCGTGTGTTTGTTGTGATGCTAATAAATGCAGCTCGGACCTTCCTCAGAACTCTGCATTGCTTTACAACTTCTTTTTTCAACAACTTACAGGATGCAAAGCGACGAGGTAATGTATCTCTTTCTAGTTAATTAGCGGTAGTTTTTGATAAGGAATAGCATTTATAGATAACCTATTTTGATGCTATAAAACTCATCTTAAAGTGTGTATTTCGATCAGGCATATATCTAAAAGTGAGACTTTTTTTGTAACTACTTAGAAACTCCTCATAGCATCTTTAAATTAACTCAATTAGCTCAATCAAAATTGGACTTGCCAATATTCAGATGAAGTCAGAAGATACAAAAGATATTTACATTATGATACATTTAACTTCATAGATTCAAAGAAATTGTGTTACCTTACACTAGGGATGTAAAGGTTACCGGTAAAATGGTAAACCGCGGTAAAATTTCCCACAGTAATCATTACCATATCCTATTAAAATTACCGTTATTACCGTGTTTGATTACCACAGGATTCAATGAGCCATACCTGAGTGAATTATAGACAGTTTATCAGGATTTTCTGAGTAAATAATGTATAAAGGTTGTAGATAACAGCATTAGTATCATTCTGGAGTGTGTTCTTGTCGTTCTTTCGCCATTTATTTGCTGTGTTTTGCAGTATTTTGTCGTAATATATCGTCTTTTACCGACCTAGTTCGTGTTTTATGGATATCGTAATTTGTAAATATTAAAGAAGGAGATGTGGAGGAGATCTGCCATGGAAAGGGGAGACCAGAGGAGAGTCATGAAGGGGGCTTACTGCTTCAGGGACTATCGTTAGTAAAACAAAAAATAAATAAATAAATAAAAAGGCCTGGACATGGTCTAATTTAACGAGCTGTAACATGGACACTAATACTGTAAGCAAACAAAAATGTTTGAGTGTATGTAAAATAGGTTAAGTTTATTTTTGGCCATCTCAAAACTTTGAACATGTTCATTTACAATTGTTTATGATGAGAAACCTCAAATCCGTTTTTTTCTTTTCATGTAATTTCACACAGTTTAAGCATTTATCACATAATAATGACAAATACTTGCCGGAATTGTTTACTTTTATTTCTCAGAAAAAAGTTTAAACAAATCTACTTTTCGGACATTTCCTGACAGTTATTGACAAAAAAGATAACAGAACAGTTAAAATTATAATATTAAAGTGGTTAAATGATTTCAAGACTGTGTTAAAGTACTTTTTGAACATTCTGAGCACACTGCAACAATACTGCGATAATAATGATAACCGTGATAATTTTGGTCACAATAACCGTGATATGAAATTTTCATACTGTTACATCCCTACCTTACACCTCGTTTTAAAATATAACGATATATCCATGTTTCCCAGCCCTATTTCATAGACCCTGCTGTCCTTGATTAGTCACATGTGATCACTTTTCCCTCCGACTCCAGGAAAGTGACATCATAAACCATAAAAATAAACCCTTTTCAAGCAGGATTAGAAAAAGTCCCATTGTCCTCTTTTCAACCATGACAGATCGGATGGCAATTTGGAGGAAGATTGTTCCCACAGACAGAATCCGGCGTGTGCAAGCCTGCCTTTGGGTGACAAACACTGGGGTGTAAATAAAACACGCGAAAGCCAGATGTGCCTCGCTGTTACATGCCGGCAAGTGACAGCAGGCGTAGAAAAGACATATGACTGAAAGTTCTCCTGTGGCTTTGGTGTTTGCAGTCATGCCTTTGTGTGACTATAACCGGACCATATGTCCTGATAAGTTGAAGAGAAACATGGACAGCGTGACTTTATATTGTTTTATCAAGATTTTCATTGTTTTCTGGAATGTTTGGACTGAGAAGCAGCAAGAGGCAAAACGTTTCCATAATATGATGAGGCAGCAGCATGTGTGCTTAATGTGTCACTGGGAGCAACCATGTCAGAGAACAGCATGGAAACATACACTCCTGCATACCGTAACGAAAGGCTCATTCGTGTTTTTGACCCACTGACCCCTGCAGAACAATATTTGAGAATGTAACGGTTTTATATTCTGATCCTCCTGGACTCTTAGGGTTTACGTTTGAGGGTTTTTTAAAATGGACACGCAGCCAACAAGGAAAAAGTCCAACTTACCAAAAAACTTACCAGAGTTGTTAATTAAAAAAGGAAATTATCCAGTGTCTCCCACGCACAGATGATGTTCAGACAGACCCCCTGGGTTGATATTCATGTCTGCCAAAGCAGTTTTTTAACTTGTTTTCATCGAAACATGAGCAGCCGAATGGTGATGTCTCATGTTGATGCACTTTGGAGTTTTAGGGCCCGTTTACCCGACAACAAAAATGGTCAAAAATAGAGGGTTTTTATTGTGTTTTCACCACTGTTTACATGAGAACAGCGCCGGCACGTTTTATCAGACAATTGGACTCGAGGCGACTTGAGCCGCTAATGAGGCGACTTGCAACTCGACTCAGGAGGTAAAAACTTGAGACTCGATCCGGACTCGGGACAAAATGTCTCCAGACTCGACCTGATTTTCAAATTGGCAACCGCTATGTCTTCTGTGCCCAAAGTTATTTTCTGTGCATATAAAGAATTTCAATCAGATGGAAAACAAAGACACACAAAGTGCACGACCTGCAACGCTTCGATAAGCGAAAAAGATAGATAGATAGGAACTTTATTAATCCCTTGGGTAGGTTCCCTCAGGAAATTCGGGCGCAACATCGAACTTTATCCACCATCTGAGGACACATGAGGCCAAGTAAGTGAAACCTGCAAACGTTAGCCTGACCTGTGGTCAATATGAAGCTAGCAAAGCTAACATTAGTAAAGAGGGTGCACATGTGTTGTATGTGTGGGAAGATAAGGTTTCCCTCTTCAAGATAAAAATCTGAGTGCTTTTGGGGTGGACTGGGGACCAATGGTGAGGGACTCGACCCATCATAACCTGTGACTCAACTCGACTTGACTTGCCCACAACAGAAAAAACTTGGGACTTGCTTGAGACTCGGATCAAATGACTCGAGACTTGCTTGGGACTCGGAACGGAGGGACTTGGACAATTGTTTGCGTTTTATGTTGATCCTGTACAGCTGCATTATGGTGAAAACAGTAAAAGCTACATTAGAAATAAACTTACTTCTGGCTTTAAAGGAGACATATCATGCTTGTTTCTTCTTTTCACTGTGCCAGACTAGGATGCCTGTAAAGCATTTCTGCCCTCAGTACAAGTCATTTAGTTCCTTCATTGCCCCACAATAGCGTTCTCAAAATCCTCATTTTAGGCCATTATCAAGGTGTCGTTGAAAGGCTTGGATCACAGGATGACCTAAAGTTACCTCACAACGTCACAGCCCTTTGTGCTCTGATTGGTCAGTTCTATCGGGGGTAGAGCCAGCCTGTCCTTCTTCTTCTACTGTATTTTCCGGCAGGCTCAAAGCAGCGACCGCGTATTGAGTCCCCCTACAGGCCACAGCTGGTAATGAGTGGGTGTGAGCCAGGGACATTTATACCTCTGCTGGTGGATGTGTTCCTCGGTGACGGTTTTGTGGCTAACAGACATCACAGAGGAGGAAGTGTTTTATCAGATTACTCCAATAAAAAGAAAGGTACCTCGTGTCGTCACGACGTTTGAAATCTCGCGGACATCTCGCAATGACCTATTTTCAGAGGCATCAAATCTCGATCTAGGATATCAGAAAAAACACAATATCTCATTTTTTGAAAATTAAGGGAGTGTAAGGTCTTGTTTTCAAATGTATTATATTATATGTAAGTATTAAATCATGCATCAGCATGATATGTCTCCTTTAAGGATTTCTTTTTGTTGGATACATTTTTCCCTCTCTTTTAACAGTAAAATTAACATTTGTGTTTGGAGTGGGACAGAATAGTTTGTGTAACTTCTGAATTGAAAAATTGGTGGTAGAGTGAGCATCAGATCCCTCCTGGGTTCTGGGGCACAACAAGCCCAATAGAGCAACTGCATTTTTAGAACAAGCCTGAGAAAATGTAGCCTGCTACTGCCAATACTTACAAGAAACTTTTCTTGTATTCTATTGGCATTGGCATTCTAATTATACATATAGTATGTAGTATACAGTATGTACACATGATTATGTAGTATGTAGTACGTTAGTATGCCATTTCGGACACAGCCTAAGACTGGGAATGTTGGGCTATCAGGGTTGCTTGTATGAAAATTGGAAGGGTTTTAAACATTTGTGATTGTGAACATTTCCTAGCAGTTATCAAAAGTGAATCAAGGTAAAACATGACATAAGGCTATAAGATGAAACCATCACCATTAAAACCATAGGTGCATAATTGAAAAGCGAAATTAACAAAATGGTGATTAGAAGTACGGTTTCACAGCACTTGTTCATGCACCAGCCTTCAGCTTAAGAGAATTCTTACTGTTTGATGGCTGACATTAAATAAAAGGATTATAAAAGAAGACATTTTCCTTGTTTAAAGTTTCTGCACTGTTAGAATAACTGAAACTACAATCTCAAGGTGAAAGACATACATTCTGTTGCTATAGGCAGCTATGAAATCTATTTTTAACATCATATTTGTGTAACTCAGTTTGGTCTGCATCATTATCTTCACACTTAATCAAAGATTAGTGTTGCATTTATGTCCTAATTCCAATTATCCCATCCATAGTTGGGTTGTGTTCATCAACCCGTCTCTGTAATTGGGATCCTGTGGACTCATCCATCACGCAGACGCTACACAATGATGACACTTTATTGATTTCATGGGGCATGCCTGAGTTTAACCACATCAATCTCTAGGTGACAGTGGCTGCAATTATTGCGTGCCACTGCTACTAATGGCTATTTTGTTTGACCACCTCACTTGGGGTGCGACGCAGGTGTAGGGAATCATAATGAAGGCGATTTAATGAGTTCAACCCAGGACTCAATGTGCTTCCTCTTTGAATGAATACATTATGCTCTTATTTTTTAACTTCCAACTGAATTGTCAATGCAGGCCAAGAAACATTTCGAGTTGGTGTCGTGTTGGAGTGAGCTTTAGCCTCGGTGCCAGCAGCGCCACTGAGATGCATGTTAACTCACTTTTGAACATGGCAGCTTATATAAATAACATCAAAACCATCTGCCTTGGCGTTTTTTTTCTCCTTCCTCCCCTCCTCCTTGAGCTGGAATCATTGGCTGGCATGCTCGAACGGCTCCGTTCATGACATGCTCGGCGAAGACTGGGACTTGCATTGAGCTCGGGGTAAGCGGAGGGGAATTCTGCTTCTCTGCTCTACTTGGCACCGGCCTGAAACAGCGCCTGATGTCAGACAGATCACAGCCAGGGAGACTGGCCCTCTTCCCTCGCCTCTGGAAAAAAAAAGAAATGTTACTTACGCTGAGACAAGTTCCTTTGGCTTGAGGGGGATTTTTCGCCATTGTAGATCTTTCATGCACATGATCCCACTTTTTCCGAACCGAGCTGGGCTCTTGCCACTCGCCACATGAAAGCACGGGGACATTATTACTACCACATTGCCTTACAAGGTCCCTCTTTTGCTGTATAGTGTTCTAATTGGAGCTCCTAGATTGGGTTTTATGAGAAACGTATTTTCTTTGATGATGATTTCATCTGCTCTTAATGTTTTTATTTACATCTGGTCTGAATAACTTTCCTCTACAGAGAGGGGCTTACAAGTGCAGGAGCTACGAGCTTCACATTCATCATAGTTAACTCCAGGATTCATCCAGAAGTCCCTGATTAGGTTGTCTGAGTGTAATGAGACATACCAGAGCGATGACTAGGAAATCACTCCATGTGGATAATGGAGGCTGTAGTGTCAATGCACTGATCATAGAAGGCTAATTAAGGATACTCGTGTATTGTAGTCGAGAAAAGGAAGTAGCCGTACTCCGTGGAGTACATTAAAGGCTGTCAGAGAATGTGCGAGTGTTAACCTTTTCCCTGCACCATTACACTTGGAGCCTGGTCGGATATCTTATAAATACATCCTGCAGAGCTTGAAGCTTGAACCTCATTTGTGACTACTGACTGAAAAATGGGTTTGTGCTATTTTCTGCAAGAGCAGGAATGTAAGGCCAACAAGCGGTAGTGTCTGCTGCAGTATTATTCTACAGGGTGGGTGCAGTTTCTATTGACCGTAGAAAGAATTGGACAAACCCAGAGTGACGCCAGCTGCTTGGTTTTCTTAGGAGGCTTTGGAAGCCAACGTGTGGATGTTGCCATACTGTAAATGCCTGATCAACTTAACTGTAGAACAGATTAAGAGTAGGGATGACAATCAAAATTAATTTTCTGTTGTTTTTTTTTAAATCAAGGTCTCTTTATTGAAAGTTTTTGCAGTATACAAAATAGAGTACTGTAACGATGACTTTTAAGAGATAAAAATATTCTTTTGGTTTTCTATGTGTCCAGCCCACAAAAAAAACCTGCATCTGTTTCCAAGTCTGTCTGAGGAGAAGACATACAGTCAAAACGTCTGGCAATTAACCATAAATAGGAATCACTGAAAAGAAGCTGTACCTGACCATATGTGAAGTGAGCAATGTATGCATATCTCAGCTGTCTTAGATTAGTGCTGCCATGTTTGTGTCTTTACAAACTAGGAATGTAACGGTATGAAAATTTCATATCACGGTTTTTGTGACCAAAATTATCACGTTTATCATTGTTATTGCGGTATTGTTGCAGTGTGCTCAAAATATTCAAAAAGTACTTTAACAGAGTCTTGAAATCATTTAACCTCTTTAATGTCTTTTTGTCAATAACTGTCAGGAAATATCTTATAACTAAATTTGTTTAAGCTTTTTTCATTAGAAATGAAAGTAAACAATTCTGGCAAATGTGTGTCATTATTATGTTATAAATGCTTAAACTGTGTGTAATTACAAGAAAAGAAAAAAATGGATTTGTAATTTTAACAGCTTTCTCTTTATAAACAATTGTAAAAGAACATGTTTAAAGTTTTGAGACGGCCAAAGTCCACATTACAGCTCATTATATTAGACCATGTCCAGGCCTTCTTATTTATTTATTTATTTATTGTTTTACTAATGATAGTCTCTGAAGCAGTAAGTTTCCTTCATGACACTCTTCTAGTCTCCCCTATCCATGGCAGATCTCCTCGACATCTCCTTCTTTAATAGTTCCAAATTACCATAAATCCATAATCTCTACTCACGACTCCATAAAACACGATCTACTAATAAATACGTAATCCGGCGATTCCACGAACCCTCATGAAACAATCATATTTACACTTTTACAATTTGTTAACTTATTATTTTATACATTATTAAAGATAACAAGTGATTAGCTCATATATTTCTATTAAATCCTCTGCTCAGTTTTATATTAGTTAGGAGCATGCAGTTTTAATCACGCACATTTTTGTCTTTCACCGCAGCTTGGTGTTTTAGACAGGGCGACTGTCGTCGATCAGTTTTTCCTCGACATCCTTGTGAAATCCAACTTTGGACCAGACTTTTGACTTAAGCTGTTTCCCGAGTTGAAAACCTTGATAGAGCGAGGCTTCAGCTTTCTGAAGCCAAACATTGCAAACTGGTACCTCTGTTTACAAGACGGCTTCATCAAAGGGCAGACGCACGTAGTTCAGGCTTTTTCAGGCAAAGAGCAGCATCACCGTGAGTTATTGACCCAGTGTGGTGATCAAACTCGGTATAACAGTAATTTTAATAGACACGGTAATGATTACCGTGGGAAATTTTACCATGGTTTACCATTTTACCAGTTATCGTTACATCCCTTTTACACACATGCCTATTTAACTGAAGAAATGACTCGTGGTTCTTTGTCGGTCTTGTACTGAACTGGCCGTAATAAACAACTCTGATAAAAAAAACAGTCTTGTCCAAGGCATGTTTCATTAATTGAAACATCTTGAAAACAAGTACACGAGAAAACATTAATAAAATATCAAAGAAAGCCATACCCATTAACCCATTAACCCACCCACTGGACAAATACAGGGGGTCCATAAAGTCTCTTTACAATTTAAAAAATGTATTACAAAGGCAGTGGATGAGATAGCTTAACGAGATTTGTTTTATTTTAATCAGTGTTATTAAATGTTTTATTCAAATTAAAATTTTGTGCTTCAGATATTCTGTTAATGGGAGGAAAGCTGTTAAATGAACCCCTTTAAAATGGCTTCAATGTGTGTTCTGGTTTATTGAGACAAAATCGGATGTGCAGACTCAGCGAAACTACAGAACTGAGTCTGGAAGAGATCCACCATCACATCCTTCAATTCCTGCATGGCACAAGAAAGTTATGGAGACAGGGACAGTGTTGGATAAAAGGAGGAGTGGGCAACCAAGAACACTGGTTAAAATAAAACAAATCTGGTTAAGATATCTTATCAACTGCCTTTGTAATACATTTCTTAAATATAAAGAGATTTTATAGACACCATGTAATATGCTATATCAATCAGTCATTCCACGTTACCACCAGCCAATACTGAGAGAAAAAAGATTATGGGATTATAGTTTCTGCTGTAACTTCTCAACAAGCATCAAGAAAGCCTTCCAGATTTATAAAATCATGAGGCAGACCCTTTAAGAGAGTGTCTTATCTTCTCAAGCGTGACATATTGCATAAGCTTTTCAATCCACTGAGAACACTTATGATTTGATTTTTTTCCAAAAACGGTGCATTTGATCACCTTCTATGTTGGAGAATAGATTTATAGATTTGAAATGAAATGTATGACCAAGTCAAGACAATGTGTCATGGTACTTACGGTTCTGTTTTATTTGGTGTAATGTTCCTCGGTTCGATATCTCAGTTTCCTTTTTCTCTCTTGATTCTGTTCTCCATTTTAGTTAAGTTACCAGTTTTGTGTCTTGTGTTTTGTGTTTCCTGTTTTATTTTGAAAGTCCGTGTGTTCCTCGTTGTGTTTTCCTACCCTCCCGTCTGTGTCTGTACTGTGGTTTATTTATAACTTTTTGCTTTGTATTTTGGACATTTTTGTAAAGGATGACTTTGGACTTTTGATCCATTTTTAGTTCATATGGTGTGTCAGGCTCTCTGCAGAGCTCCTTTAAAAACTGAGCCTAATGTAAAAATAAACTGAACACATTTATTTTTAAAGCATTTTTCACACCTGCATAAAACTTTGGCGTAGTACTACCATCTACGAGCATCATTCCTCTTTTATGACTTTGCAGGTGCACTTAGAGACCTTTGCCTGACCCCGAAATGCGCTAAACAATTTCCTACATCTTGTAGCTCTAAAGCAATCCGTTGTAAGTTATTTGAGGAAAAATGTCCTTATCTTTATAAATATGAAAGCGAGCTTAGTCCATTTTACCCACTGTGGCAGGCTGACTGAACTGCTCTGAACTTCTACACCCTGCTGTATCTCAAAGCCACTGAGCTAAAGTTCTGAGGTATCACGTTCTCCGCCCTGCGCTGGGATAATCAATTCAACATTCTGTCTTGTCAAACAAATTTGATCAAAAGTATCTTGAGCAATCTCTGCCTCGCTGACTATATATTTTTATTAGGCTGTGCGTGACTTTTGCTTGGCTCCCGCTCCGTCTCATACTCCATTGCTTTGTTATTGCCATGACCGTATCACAGAGAATCTGAACTGTATTGTGTCATAATCAATAGAAAACCGATGTTACATTTAACATTTAAAAGCTTAAAAAATACCTTCTTCATCAGGACTGCCAGGTAGAGCTGGGCAAAAAAACCTATTAAAGCAGCACTACGGAAGATCCCCGCTTGACCGGAAGGAGAACTCAACTACCCATGAGCTCTAGCGTGTGCACACTGCCGTAAAGGTACAGATCTGCTGGTCGCGTGCATTTGTTTTGTAGGCGAATCACAGAATCCAGGACTTCGTTAAAAGTATTCTTCTGTCTTCAGCGGCTGTTTGCAGGATGGATAGTGACGAGGTAATTTATTTATTTTTGACTAAATGACGATGTTAAAAATCGCTAAATTCAACTTGG
This sequence comes from Scarus forsteni, assembly GCA_036419115.1. Taxonomy (NCBI): domain Eukaryota; kingdom Metazoa; phylum Chordata; class Actinopteri; order Labriformes; family Labridae; genus Scarus; species Scarus forsteni. Next base: position 6,843,185 of record JAZDUH010000263.1, read on the forward strand.
TTTTATTACCGTGAAGTTGCCCCCGCGCTCGTCCTGTTGAAGCGATAAAGTGAATAAAAGTAAAGACAAACACGAGCTGGCGATATCACACACTTGAAATAGGTCTGAACAAAACTACATACTGGTACGTTCTCAAGAATACTGTAAACGGATGGTAAACAATCAACAAGTATTTACAAGTCCAGCAATAACAGGGCCAAGTCGGCATCGGTCGGACATCCATCCTCGTCTTTTATTTCATGCCAGCGAGTGAACGCCGAACCGATGTTTATTCTGGTCCGAGCATTCAGCTTGTTTTTCTCTCGCTTTCTTTGTTTTGTATCCTCAAAATAAACTTTTCTTTTTCTTGCGTTCTTTGTTGCCTCCGCCATGACTACAGCTCTGCGTTTGGCTTTCGCCGACACTTCCGTGTTTTAAACAAATCGGGAATCAGGGGAAGTGACGTATGCAGTAAAGCAGTCCAAACTTGTAGTTTTTTAGTGTGGCAGGGTTCCCACCATCCACCCCGAAGTTACATAGCACCAGTGAAAGCGATACAGACCACTTCAGAACACGACAGAGGTTTCATTCAACTCATTGTAAAGTGGTGGACCATCACAATGAATATCTAAGGACTATATTATGTTTGAAAAACTACATAGTGTTGGTTAAAAACGATTAATTTGAATTTGTTTTCTGCAGAAGATTTCAAAAATTAAAAATCGAGATTCTTTTCTTACCTTAGTCCAATTGTAAGTAGTTGCCATTTTTGAAAAAAAAATAAAATTTTCATGATGATCGGCCTTGTAGGGTTTGCACAAGCACTTTTATAGGCTTGTATTTGTTATTTATGTAGATTAAATATTAATCAGAGAGTTTCATGCTAATACTGTAAAAATACCTCAGCCTTTAATAGAGATGGGAATCAAAAACCTATTCCAGTTGAGAATCGTTAACAACTCCATCAAAGAATCGATATCATTAATCTTTTTGCTTATCAATTCCCCTATCAATTCCATTCAATTGACAGGGTTCAGAAGCGTCAGAATTGTGGTTTAATTTTAATTACACATACTGCACAACCTTAAGTGAGTGGAAACACCAGCAACTTGCAGAAGCAGCTATCTATACTGTGATGTATGTTTGGCATTGTTGCCACTGAAAATCAGAACATTTGCCCCCATGCAAAATTTGCTGGAATCGATAAGGGAATCGTTAAAGAATTGGATCGTTCAGCAGAATTGTTAACAGCATTGATATTGATAAAATCTTATCAATTCCCATCCCTAGCCTTTAATGTTTATGTAGACAAACCTGCCTACGTTTATGCTACATAATCAACCTTTTATGACTCAGAATTTGACTTTAAACCAACACTATGTAGTTTTGCAAACATATTATAATCCTTTGATATTCATTGTGATGGTCCACCACTTTACAATGAGTTCAATGAAACCTCTGTCGTGGTCTGTATCCCTTTAACTGGCGCTATGTAACTTCGAGGTGGATGGTAGGAACCCTGCCACACTAAAAAACTACACGTTTGGACTTCTTTACGGCATACGTCACTTCCCCCGATTCCCGATTCGTTTACAATACGGAAGTCTCAGCGAAAGCCAATCGCGGAGCTTTAACCAACAACGTTAGGAAGAGAAAAGTTTTGTCGGAGGATACAAAACAAAGAAAGCGAGAGAAAAACAAGCTGAATGCTCAGACCAGAATAAACATCGGTTCGGCATTCACTCGCTGGTGTGAAATAAAAGACAAGGAGGGATGTTCGACTACAATCAGGTATGTTGGGCGACTAGTTTATGACGAAGTTCCCCAGAAAAACTTGACAGGAAAAAAGTACAGCACAACAAATCCAGAACATACCAGTATGTAGTTTTGTTCAAACCTATTTCAAGTGTGTGATATCACCAGCTCGTGTTTGTCTTTACTTTTATTCACTTTATCGCTTCAACAGGACGGGGGCGGGGGCAACTTCACGGTAATAAAACCAAGTTGAACTTAACGATTTTTAACATCGTCATTTAGTCAAAAATAAATACATAACCTCGTCGCTATCCATCCTGCAAACAGCCGCTGAAGACAGAATACTTTTAACGAAGTCCTGGCTTCTGTGATTTGCATACAAAATAAATGCACGCGACCGGCAGATCTGTATCCTTACGACAGTATGCGCGCGCTAGAGCTCATGGGTAGTTGAGTTCTCGCTCCGGTCAAGCGGAGATCTTCCGTAGTGCTGCTTTAAGAGGGAAATATTTAGACAACATAAAAGCAAAACTTGATTTGTTTCATTTTTATGTCACTGGGAGTTTTGTTTCTTTTAGGGAGGGAAAAATCGATTAAAATCGTAAATGTGTGTTGTGGAAAAAAATCTGGGATTTTATTTCTAGGCCATATCGCCCAGCCCTACTGCCAGGTGCACACTTTGACATTGAGAGCCTCTCTTTGTGGGTCATACATGGTGACAGGTAAGCTCTCCTTTTCGCTGTTGATTGATTAGTCTTTGGGTCCAATTCATCAAACCTGCTTCAATTGATACGTCTCAAAGCCACCAGCGTTTCTTTACATGCATAAAGGCAGAGCAAACGATACAATGAGGAGAACATGCCAAAGATTGATTGAGCTTGTCGATAATTCAGCGAGCAGATTAATTCTCAGAGCTGTGACATTTATCCCCGTTAACAAATGTATTCAATTCAGATGAGGCATTGTGTAAATCCCAGTCATCTTTCTGCACAAAGACAGACAGACAGAAGAGGCTGACAATGATGAGGAGAGATAATTTGATGCAGGAGAACAGAATTGGCATTTAGTAGCTGGCATTCGGGATTAGCTTGAAGTGGCCTCATTGTTTTTCTGTCTGCACTGACGGACAGATTTGAATCTTTTCTCCATTCAAACAGAAATCCTCGTCCCTCACAGCCCGCAGACGGCATGACAAGATGTACACATGCAGGCTAATTATGTTTTTGTGCCCATCCAACAGATCAGATATCACTCTACCTAACTTTAGGACAAGTTCCCTCATGAGTTGGAAAACTCGTGGCTATGTTTACTCTCTGTTGAGACACATTTGAAGTTGTGTGTGTATTAAGTGGGTCTCCGAGGGTCATGCTGCCTACACTCCAGACAGGTGTGACCAAGGTGCCAATGCTTAATCTGTCAGACTGAGCCCTGCTGGTGGGCTCTCCCAGGGGTAATGCATTTTAAATGGGGGGCAGGACCTCGCCCTGCTTCTCTCATCAATGTCTAATTAGCTTTCTGCTAATTGATAAGCTGTGAGCTGCTGCCATGCAGGGTGGACAGGGTGGAGGCTCTTATCATGCATTTGGCTGGCGGCAAGGGTAAAGCAAAGAGTGTTGTCAGGGTTGGTGATGGGCTGGGTCATGTGATTGGTTGGTGACCAGACGTGTGTACCCACCTTTTGCCATTGACAGCTGGGATAGGCACCCTTTGATTTAGAAAGGAATAACTGCTATAGATTATGGATTGATGGACAACAGACTGCTGGTAAGGTAGTGCTGTTATATGGAGGCCATGGTCTTCTATCCCACATGTCAACTCCAAAATGTTGTGTAAACAATGGCAAAATGTATCAATAATCATAAAAAGGACAGAGTATTGCCTCAACTTGGGTCATATATTCAGATTCTTTCAGGACCCCCCCCCCATGCTGGCCCAATTTGCTCTGATTGTTTAACTGTCCCTCATTTTAGTGCTTTTGTGCGCCAAATTGTCAACTACTCTGTAATCATTCTAACTTTTCCGCTTTACATTTTGCTACTCCAAGACAATCGGCTTAAACTTTAGACAAAACAAAGGTATGCTATAGCTGCGTACCTTTTACATTGGAACTAGTAAGAGAGGAGTGGGAATGACCTTATCCAAGTTATCAGCGTCCCAGCTACAAAGTCGAAAAAATACTTGCCGATAGGGATGTATACCACGGACCGGTACCTTAATGTACCAGTCCCTAATTGGGTCGGCACCCAAATACCATTAACAATCTAGAAAAATGGTACTGTTATCGGTACTTGAACGTCTCTTCAACTGTCACGTAGTTATGACTCTACCGCAACTACAGGTGATGACGCAGCTGGCTCAAGCATGTCGGTGAGGGCTAAGCTCTCGAAGGTTTGGGCTCACTTTAGCAAAGTTAATGAAAACTTGGCCTGATGCAATCTTTGTCAGAGAGAAGTTGCGTCCAAGGGGGGATTTACTAGCAACATGCCAAACACTTGGAGCGCGCGCATAGTATAAAGTTAAAGGAGTGCGGGCTGTTTGATTGCTATAGCAACACGAGTAAAGTTAGCAGCCCGGCTAACACTAAAGACTGCAGCACCGTGGTGGCAGCACCCGGTTTTGTTTCTGCTATGTCAAGTCACGGTAAGTTTTTTGTCTAATTTGTAGTCATCATTACAGCATCGATATTAGCACTACTGTTATATTATGTTAATCCTGTAGGCAGCATAAACCAGGCAGCAGCAGCAACATCGCAGACGACCCCGTTCACTTTCAGCTTTCTTTTTGCCTCTGAGAAGCATTTGTAATGCATTACTTCTATTCTGTTGTAGCTTTATTATTACTTTGTGGTAATAAAAAAAGGTTGAATCTTTTAATATCTTGTAAAGTCTTTATTTTTTACACAAAATTACGTGTTGTACTATCGATAACAGTATCGATAAGTATCGATATCGATAAGGAGTATTGGTAGTTGTATCGATAAAATCATACGATATACATCCCTACTTGCTGATCCAGCAGGTTATTGTTAGCCATTTTAGCACACCCTGCGTTGTAGTTCCCATATACCATGAAAAATTGACCATGAAATTAACACTATAACATTTCCACATGTGAACATCAAACGATACCATGTATACAACTGATTTAGTGCAACACACATTAGTCAGAAGTGCTAATAAATGGAATTTTACAGAAGCTTAATAACTGTTTGCACTGAGGACAGCCATCTTTAATAGTTAGCTTGGGGTAGGTAGTTGGCAGATCCTGCGGGGGCGTTTCAGATGGGATTTTCTACTTGGAACTTGGAAATCTCTACTTCCCAGTGCAACTGGAATTGGTTCTATTTTGGTACGTTATTGGATTTGTAGTATGAGGGGTGGAAGTGTCATTTAAAGGACTGATATTACTAATGGGCAGTGTTGTGTGTAATGTGTTACAATGTAACGTAACTTTTTCGGGTTAAAAGTAAAGCAACGCACTACTACTGAAAATTTGGTAACAAAATGTAGTTTCTTTTTTAATGTGGTGCAACGTCACTTTTCCCACTGGCAGATCTGACACCGAAGCTGCCTTCTCAGCTGCTCGCATAGACACGAGTAGCGTTGCCAAGTCAGCTTGTTATAAGCGTTCAAGGGCCGCAAATCTTGTGAGTCACGGCCGCGGGTCGTGGTTTTTTGGGCTTTTGTTTCTGAAGGTGAAGTTGCTTCCTGGGGCTCTTCTGTCTGTGTGAATCCTCCTGATTATCTCCCTGCTCCCAATAATAAAACAAAACACAAGTGCAGTAGGCAGTTTGTCTATTTCCTGGTTTATTGGCTATCGCGCACGCCCCCAAACACACTCACACACATAGCACATGCACCAGAGCCAAAGTTGCCAGGTCTGCTTATTATTAGCAATGTTTGTTTTTTGAATAGATGCTTGGCACCTTGATATTGAAAAGTAATATAGACGGAAATGAACACACTGTACAAAAGTAATATATCACACCAGGAAAGGAAATAGCTGGAGGTTGCTTATTTTGGGCTTGTTTTATGAACCATGTTGCTTCTTACAGAAGCAAAACGTGGAAACACAGAACAGGAGCTCTCATTCCACAGGGTATGTGACATGAATTTGTAAAATAAAGATCACAAAAAAAATAACTGTTATGTTCTCTGTGGTAGAACTTTTTGTAGGCCTACACACTTAGGAACAGATGTGGGATTCTGTCCAAAGTTGAGCAATGTAAAAGTAACGAGTAACGTGAAAAGTTACTTTTCATAGAGGGTAACTAAGTAAAGTAACAAGTTACTTTTTTCAGAAGTAACAAGGAATGAGCAAACACTACTTTTTAAAAGTAACTTCCCCAACACCGATAATGGGACACTTTACAGTATCACATGGGCTTTATTTAATTTCATTGCTGGCTAGATTTGACTTGCGGGCCTTGAGTTTGTCATGTCTCCACAAAGGCTCGATATCTAACACAACCTGACAGTGCAATAGTTATCTCGACACAGAGGTCGCAAGTCAATATTCATCCCGATATCCATTAGTTGTGGACACTGACAGCACTTTTTACAGAATTCTTTTAGTAAAAACCAAATAGGGAGAATGTTAAAAAGATGCTTCAACAAAAGGTACCTTGATTTCAGGTCTTTAGAGAGCTATAGTAATATTAATAGTGTGCATTGGACCATGTAATGTAAATATTTTTTGTAAAATGCACTGTTGGGGACATTATCAATGCACATATTGAAGAGGAGAATGCAACAATTTATTGCATATCAGTTTTTTCAACCCTATCAAAATACGACTGATGTCACTGAGATGCTTTTTATCCATCATATCTGTCGATGTAGGAATGATAAATAACTCCCAATGGCATCACAGTTTTGAACATTTGAACCATGCATCTTTGAGTTGAGACCATAAACTCATTAAAAAAGTGTTATTGCACTAGTAAACCAACTCAAATGAAGGTTTTCTCATCAGAGTGCATTCAGAAATATACTCCTTATTCAACCAGTGGGCTCCCTCCTGCTGTTCATGATACAGAATATAGGAGTAAGGCAGCTCTTTACTGTCCTCACATTGAAAGACTTTGTTCATTTTTAATGTACAGAAAATTAAAAAAAAACCTCTTGGGTCCATAAGAAGCTACAGTTTTTATGTATCAAAACACATGGGTAGACCAGTATTCGTGTGACATCAGTCATACTGAACAAAAGTGCCAGATGTTGCATCATATCGCGCACCTGCCGTCCACATTGCACCCATTAAAACTGTAATTCCATACTCTGTGTTCTCCTTGTAAACAGTACATAAAGTGCTTTGACTGTACAGCTGGAGTTACTCTGTGAGCCAAACTCCTTTGGAAACAGATGAATGCTCCTCTATCTGCGCCATATTAAAAAGATTGACGAGCTCTGCTGAGTGAGCAAAGTCAAAGAAAAGCAAGAAAATCTTCCTCCAAATCTTCTTTTCTTGCCTCCTCCTTCAAACTGACGCACAGCATTGTGCTGCATTGCCCACAGACATTTAGGACAATCATGAATGCACTGTAAAAAGGTTGTAAATTTACTCTGAGTTACAGGCAACAAAAATGACAGTAAGTTACTGTAGATGTTTTAACAGTAGCATGACTCTTTAATTTACAGCATTATTACTGCATTTCCTGTTCTATTTTTTTTCAAGGTGTCATTACTTTGCTCAATTTACAGAATAATTACTGCAACATCCTTACTGACTTTTATTTACTATACTACTACAGTGTACTATTGTATTCTACTGTTACTACTGTATTTTTTTTGTTGGTTTTTTTTTTATTTTATTCGTTTTTCATTACAGGGAACTTGCTGTATATAGTTTACATTACTATATCTTAACTATTTAATGATCATTTATGTGAAAGATGTAACTTTGTTCTGAAAAATTACATACATCAATTTTTATCTAATAGAGTACATTTACTGAAACATTTGTTTCACCAAAAATGTGACATATGTAGTTAAAGACATCTTGCCTGCTAGTGGTCATTTTTCTGGGCAACATTAAACTTTCTCTTGATCCATTGCCGTTTCAATAATTAACTATAGGTAGCTGTAGACACTAAGGTGAAATGCTAATAATTGCACAGAAATTGGTATTGTTTCCCACAGTCTTTTGCAGTTACAGTAATTTACTGTTTATTTTTATCGTAGGGTAGGCTAGCTGTAGATATTATGGTAAAATGCTGTTAATTTTACAGAAATCCATATATTTTTAAACATCTTTTGCCAGTTACAGTAGTTTATTGGGTAGATTTTTTACAGTAGGTAGCTGTAAATATTATGTTGAAATGCTGATCAATTCACAGGAATCAGTATGTTTTCCTACAATATTTGCCAGTTACAGTAATTTACTGTATAGTTTTTTTTTATATAGTTGATAGGCTAGCTGTAAATGTTATAGTGAAATGCTGTTAATTTGACAGAAATCAGTATGTTTTCCTTCAATCTTTTGCCAGTAACAGTAATTTATTTAATTTATATTTTTTATAGTAGTTCGGCTAGTTGTAGATATAATAGTAAACTGCTGTTAATTTTACAGAAACCAGAATATTTTCCACCATCTTTTGCCAGTTACAGTAGTTAGCCATATTTATTTTTTGCAGTGGGTAGCTGTAGATCTTATAGTAGTGCTGTAATTTTACAGAAATCAGTATATTTTCCCACAGTCTTTTGCTAGTTACAGTAGTTTATTGGGTAGATTTTTTTTACAGTAGGTAGCTGTAGATATTATGTTGCAATGCTGATAATTTCACAGAAATCAGTGTATTTTCCTACAACTTTTCAAGATACAATAATTTACTGTATAGTTTTTTTATAGTGGGTAGGCTAGCTGTAGATATTAAGTTGAAATTCTAATAATTTTACCAAATTCAGTATGTTTTCCTACAATCTTTTGCCAGTTACAGTAATTTATTGAATTAATTTCTATAGTAGGTAGGCTGGCTGTAAATCTTTACTGTATAGATGTTTTACAGTAGGTAGCTGTAGATGTTATGGTTAAAAGCAGTTAATTTTACAGAAATTAGTGTATTTCCCTACAATATTTTCCAGTTACAAATAGTTAACTGTGTATAGTGTTTTTACAGCAGGTAGCTGTAGATAGTTTGATGAAGTGCCGATAATTTACATAAATCGTAATCGTAAAATTTACATAAATATCATGTTGAAATGCTGATTATTTCACAGAAATCAGTATGTTTTCCTACATGTTTTGCCAGTTACAGTAATTTACTGTATAGTTTTCTTTATAGTAGGTAAGTAAGCTTTAGATGTTATGTTGAAATTCTGATAATTTTACTGAAATCAGATGTTTTCCTACAGTCTTTTGCCAGTTACAGTAATTTACTGTATAGTTTATTTATAGTGGGTAGGCTAGCTGTAGATCTTAGGGTGAAATGCTGTTAATTTTACATAAATCAGTATGTTTCCATGCAGTCGTTGCCAGTTATGGAAGTTTACTGTATAAATTCCTTGCAGTACATCAGTGAGCTGTAGATGTTATGGTGAAATGCTGTTAACTGTACAGAAATTGTTTTCCCTCAATCTTTTGCCAGTTATAGTAATATATTGGGTTTTTTTTTCAGTAAGTAACTCAAGATATTATAGTGACACACTTTGAAGTTGACAAAACTCCATTACAGTGTGATTCTCTGATTTTGTCGCAGACACGGATTTGATGTTAGTAATTTGTATCATTAGCTAATGCTTTCACCGGTAACATTTGATTTGATGCCCAGACATGAGTTTGGTCCTTGGTTTGAATCCTTTTAAAACTGTATGCTCTATGAAAGTTCTTGACAATAGACTCCCTCAGTCTCATTCATTGAAGTCAGGGAGAAAACGTAACATATGGATCCCACATGGGTATCTGTGAACATCCTTCATACCCACACTCACTCTCCCCCAGTGTTACAGACGGGCAGACACTCACCACCACACTGGCTCATCTGTTGTGGGCAGATGTTGAGGTTGTGTGTCCGACGGAGAGCGCAGACCTAATTAAGACTGAAGAAACACATCATTTTATTTGGCCCGCTCTCCTCTTTGGCCCCGCTTTGATCCAATGATTATTACCAGCTCTTTGGCTCGGCAGAGGAGTGGAGGGCGGGGAAGCATTGTGTCTCACGCTGACAGCTCCCAAACAAAATACCCCCCCTCCCTCCTCCCCATGGTTGTTACATTTGACACTCCCAGCTGAGTTGTCAGCAGTGAGGTCAGTAAGAGAATCCAGCTGCCTGCTGAGGTTTGCTCCTCTGCTGTGAATTAGCACCAGCCAACCATCTGCTGGTGTCCTGTAGAGCCGTACAGTGCATGCACTCTCTGTTTGTACAGTGCACATGAAGTCACAGACCCCTGAATCCCCCCCAGTACAAATTATGAACACAAATACACACGCTCATGCTGCAATAATCAGCCCAGGAGGGGTCCGCTTGGCCTGTTGTGGAACCTCTGCTCATTTGTTGATCTATTGCTGCTGTTGATCCTCTCAACCCCCCCGCTGAGCGTCCTTTAGTCCCAGAGAGAAAGACGAGCGCTGTTTAGTAATAACTGGAGGTGACAAGAGGGGCAGCCATGTTTGATTTATGAGTGTGACGGTGAAAAGGTCTTTGCAGCACTCAAACACAAATTAGAGAATATCTGCCAGTGCACCAGATGTTTGGTGTGTTTTAAATTAACTGGAATTGGACAAAGAGCTTGATGGCTTTGTCTGGTAGTTTGCTCTACCACTTGGGAGGTTTCTGGTTTGAGCCCAGCACCAGTTGTCACATGCTGATGTGTCCTTGGGCAAGACACTTACCAAAGTTTCTCCTATTGCTGTGTCTGTAGCGTGTAAACAGGTATCTGTCTATCCAAACATTGATTTGTCTACCCATTAGATACATATTTATGAAGACACCTGTCAATCAGTTGGTACATTCATTTGTCTATCCATCTGTCCATCCATTCGCAAAACCATAATCCATTCAGCTGTTAGTCCATTAACCCATTGAAGTATCTTTCATACCACCCATTCGCTAACTAACCCATCCATTTGTGAATATGTCTATCGGTCCTAATACATCTTTGCTTCCATCTGGCTTTCTTTTCATCCACCTATTATCAAACCAGTTGTCTGTCTAAGATTGTATCTATTCCTTTATGCATTCATCCATTAATCAAACTGAAGGTCTATAAATCTACCTGTCTATCAATCTAGCTATCTTGCTATCTAGCTATCTATCCTGCTATCTTGCTATCTTGCTACCTAGCCAGCAGCCATCCATCTATTGGTCCAGTTGCCGTATATCCATTTATCTATCATACATTCCCACATTCAACATCCATTGATCAAACTGTAGGTCTGTCTATCTATCTATCTATCTATCTATCTATCTATCTATCTATCTATCTATCTATCTATCTATCTATCTATCTATCCATCTATCCATCTATCCATCTATCCATCTATCCATCTATCCATCCATCCATCCATCCATCCATCCATCCATCCATCTTGCTGTCTATCTTGCTATCTATCCACCTAGCGAGCAAGCCATCTATCTATTGGTCCAGTTGCCATATATCCATTTATTCAAAAACAAAAAAAAAACGAAAAACGGATTTTTTTTTTTGTTTTTCTGTTTTAAAACCCAAACAGAAAAGCGCTTTACTGTTCTGCTTTCAAAAATGAAAAAATGAAAAATAAACACATAAGATTTTGTTTTTTTCTTTGAGGGATATTGTAATATTAAACATGGATGATTTTTTTTTAAGTTATGAAACTGATCAGTGCACATTTGATGAATCAAAGTGCTTCTGTGGTGGTGAAAGAGTTTTAAGGCTGACGTGTTCCTGAGCTTTTTTATAAGTAACAGATCACTGCACTCCTCATCCGCGCGCATTTGCGCACTCCCATGTTTCTATGAGACGGCATCAGTCAGTGCACAGTCTGCTGCTGTCTGATCTGCTCTCAGATAAACCAAGAAACATCAGAGCAGATGATAAATCTAAGTTCTTTTTCTCTCGCTTTTCACCTGTTCCGTGCGCTATGACTCATTTCATGCTTAACAGCTTTGCGCCTTTCTCTTCCGCAGCGCTCTCTCAACAGTAAAGAGGCATTTAGGATCATCAGAAATAAAATAAACCAATAATAACTTTAATGTTGGCTCACTTAATGTGACATGAGTTGTGAAAACACCAGGTTTCTTTTTATTTAGACCCTCTTCACGTCAGCCTCAAAACTCTTTCACCACCACAGAAGCACTTTGATTCATCAAATGTGCGCTGATCAGTTTCATATCTTAAAAAAAAAAAAAATCATCCATGTTTAATATCAAAATATCCCTCAAAGAAAAAAACAAAATCGTATGTCATCCATTGATCAAACTGTAGGTCTGTCTATCTATCTGTCTATCTATCTATCTATCTATCTATCTATCTATCTATCTATCTATCTATCTATCTATCTATCTATCTATCTATCTATCTATCTATCTATCTATCTATCTACCTACCTACCTACCTACCTACCTACCTACCTACCTATCCATCATTCCTTTCTATCTATTTATGAATCCAGCCGTAATCAAAAGCTCAAAAAGTTTTCATTAAAGAGTTGATATTGCTTTAGTTCACTTGATTGGGATCACTGACAACGTCAGTTTGCAACAGATCGGCTTCATCAGCACCTTCAACACATAACAAAGTCACCTTAACAGAACAATGTCAAAGGTGCAGGGAAGCTCCACCTTGTAAAATCTGAGCTCCACATTGGTGGTTTGGACATATCAGAAACTAGTGACAAGTATCAGAACCCAAGCACTGAAAGCATAAGGGCCTCTTGTTTTTGATTTTTGGAGAATGCAGGCCAAAGAGACTAACAAATTTGTCCAAGGATTTGACTTGAAGGAGACATATCATGCTGATGCATGATTTAATACTTACATATAATATAATAAATTTGAAAACAAGACCTTACACCCCCTTAATTTTCAAAAAATGAGATATTGCATTTTTTCTGATATCCTAGAACGAGATTTGATGCCTCTGAAAATAGGTCATTGCGAGATGTCCGCGAGATTTCAAACGTCGTGACAACACGAGGTGCATTTCTTTTTATTGGAGTAATCTGATAAAACACTTCCTCCTCTGTGATGTCTGTTAGCCACAAAACCGTCACCGAGGAACACATCCACCAGCAGGGGTTTATAGTTCCCTGGCTCACAGTCACTCATTACCAGCTCTGGCCTGTAGGGGGACTCAATACGCGCTCGCTGCTTTGAGCCTGCCGGAAAATACAGTAGAAGAAGAAGGACAGGCTGGCTCAACCCCCGATAGAACTGACCAATCAGAGCACAAAGGGCTGTGACGTTGTGAGGTAACTTTAGGTCATCCTCAGATCCGAGCATTTCAACGAGACCTTGTTAATGGCCTAAAATGAGGATTTTGAGAACGCTATTGTGGGGCAGTGAAGGAACTAAATGACTTGTACTGAGGGCAGAAATGCTTTACAGGCATCCTAGTCTGGCATAGTGAAAAGGAGAAACAAGCATGATATGTCCCCTTTAAGTGTGCATTTGGAGATGTTAGATGCAGCTGCTAAAGTATATATGTATCCAAATTAGCAAAGCATCCACCTGTCATCCAGCATGTTTAGGGTTCTTCGTGTCAATTCCTTGGCTTTACAGTCTGCATGAAGTGGACTCTCATGAAACTCCAGGTCTGTCTTCTTGCATTGGTGGTCGCTGCTTGAGTTTAACCCCCAAACCAACCCTCTGGTTGTCAAATAATCATCTATTTAAAGTACTGGAAAAGTCCACACTGGGCTTTGTAGCTTGCTTCTTGTCTGAGGTTAACATCTGTTGCTCGCATGAATGCAAAAGAGATTCAGTGTTTGCCAACGATGGCCCGGAGCCACAGCATAAATTGGAAGCACAAAAATGCCGACAAGATCGTCGTTGACCGTACTCTTGTTCCATACACCACTTCAACGCTCCATATGCTCTGAAAGAAAAGCATACAGCAAAGTAGCATATTTGGCATTTTATTGCTGGGGTTAAGTTTTTGAAGGAGACAGCAGAAAATACATTTCCTCTGAGGACAAACTACAGGAAGAGCTGGAAGGTCCCTTCCTGCCCATGAATAACATTAAAAGATACCACAAAGGCCGACATACTTGCCATGACAACTTAACAACTCATTCTGCAGAGGAAGGCCATGGGACACAGTCAGAAGTTTTAAAGGCAAAATGAAAGCAGTACCCTATGTTGTGGATTTTATGTCACAGTATCTGTAGTTCAAGACAAGTTTTTTATTTTGTTTCCTTCATATGCAAAGGGGATTTAATGAAGCACAGATGCCCTGTCGTATAAGCAGTGTTCAGTTACCTATTCTCTACTGGAAACATTAACATACAGCCCTCACTGTTTAACAAATATGTCGTATATTTTTCAAGGAGGCACTGTTACTTTAGCTCATATGTATTTGGTAGGAAATTTGACAACATATAAAACAACCTTAACCTGAATGCAGTGTTAATCCACTTTGCTGGAGACGCGGGCGCACAGGAGAGAGCGGAGCCGGTCGGACTCAGTGATAACCCGTGCAGACAAATCCAGCTGGAAACGAATATTTACAGAACTTACCTTCAAAACCTGTCTCCTCAGCGACTTTCACCCAAGCCTGCTCCTTTTGTTCCAGTCTCTGTAGAGGACACACGCCGAGTAGTTTAGCTCCGGATGATAGCAAACAGCGCAGATAAACCTCTCCTCCATCTTTGAGAGGGGTTTAAGCAGGAGCAGGAGGTCAAGGCGTCACACATTATTAAATAAAACCTCTCTCTCAGCGACTTTCACCCAAGTCTGCTCCTCTTTGTTCCGGTCTCTGTAGAGTATACACGCAATAGTATAGCTCAATGATAGCAAACAGTGCCGATAAACCTCTCCTCCATCTTTGAGAGGCTTGAGCGGAGCAGGGGAGCTGGAGCGTCACACGCCATCAAATCAATGACGTCGGCGAATGTCATCGCTGATTGGCTGCCGCGAACTGGCGTCGAAAGTTCAATATTTTCAACTCGGCGCCGAGGCGTTTGGGCGTCAAAACGCCGACGCTTAAACGAAACGCGTCAACGCTCCAGACGCCGAAACGCCTCAACGCGCCACCGGCAATTTAAGGCGCCAAGACGCGTGTTTGCATTGACTTTGTATGTAATCTCGAAGCGCGTTGACGCAAATTCGCGTCCGGTGTGGCCGTAGCATAAGACAGAACATAACCATAATTCGCAGAGATAACTGTAAAATATTTGCTACAGTTTTTTTTCCCCAGAGTAAGTAGTTGTTTAAGTTACGAGAATACGAGATAAACCTTCTGTTTTTTTCCCTTTTGTGTTGTGATATCAGATAAACTTGCTGCACCAATGCCTTTAGTGGGATTTATCAGGCAGAAATCCCAGTTTCACAGTTTTGGTAAGTCATGTTTTTACATATATAAAGTATTTGAGTATTAAGGAAAATTCATGCTTAGCTAGCATAGCACTCAGAGAGCGCAACGCTCTGCCGGCGCCATAGTCCGCACCCATGTTGCACCCATGTTCCATCCTTGAATGTGTGTGCACATTTGTTAAAAGTTAAAAAAAAAATAAAAATTTCCACAGATATTTCTTATCTGTTTTTGTATGCAAAAACCAAACAACACCTGCTACATCCTGCTTAAGCAGGAGAATGTGTGCTCTATCCAACCTCAGCTCAAATGAAGAATGACCACAGAGCTTATTGTTATGTAAAGTTAAGTTGAATCAGTGCAAACGGCATGGCTGTTATTCAAACCCAATGACACTCCATTAGAACACATTGTTTACCTATGTGATAAATAGCTTATTAAAGCACACCGTAGCCATTTGTTCTTTCAACCTTTTCTCCCTCCAATATTTACAACAGTGCCGTCAAAATGCACCTTAGACTCATTATCATTACAAACAAATGGCACATTTTACACACTAGGGAGATCTCCGTCACTTTGTTGGCTTAAACTCCAGGGAGCTGTTCCCCATCTGAATATATGCTGCTCTCTCATCAGTCTTACAGTGGATATGAGAAAACTCCCTCTGTTTACCCACAGCAGAGACTTTAATGTTTCTTTATTGTGTTTTCTGAACAATGACTGTTAATGATTTAAGATTTATTCTAGCTGATACTTTATTGCAACTGAAATTATTTATCTGTCTGTCTGTCTGTCTGTCTGTCTGTCTGTCCGTCCGTCCGTCCGTCCGTCCGTCCGTCCGTCTGGCTGTCCGTCTGTCTATCTACCTATCTATCTATCTATCTATCTGTTCATTCATTTTTTCATTAACCCATTCAACCAAGTGTCCAACTATCAATCCATTCAACCTTGTAATTGTCCATCTCTTAAAGGGCAACTCTGGTTTTTTGACACCTGGACCTGGACTTATTTATAGGTTTGTGCATGCTCATATACTCACTCAGACAAACATCGTGCAGCTCGGAGTCCTTCAGAAGTTATTTAGATCCAACCGATTTAGCCGCACTTAGCGGGGGCCAGGGCAATGGAGCTTCAGCACGGGACATAATCTCTGCAAAATCGCTCATTTCGGCTATATTTTTTCATCCATCTCCAGTGTTATCATAAAGTCAGCTCGTCTACTGTCTTCAGGTGGGTCAGCTGACCTGGTAAACAAACTTTTGATGACGTCATAGCCGCGTGACACAAAGGTACAGCTGACTTACTTTTAGCCGGCATTGCTGAGCAACATTGCAGAATATTTATCTGATGCCGAAGAGTCAGACTACGACGACCGGTTTGAGTCTGAGTACACGGACGAGGAGCTCCATGAAAGAAGAATGCGAAGGGAGAAAGACGAACAGCTGGCTCGAGAACAACAAACAGGAGCACGTCCACGACTCAATGCGAACTGGTGTGCGCTTGTGGACAGTGTTCGCCGATAGCAACAGAAGAGGAGTGTGTTAGCTGCTCAGAGTGGGACTTGAAACCGGCTGACAAGCGTATGGATCTATCCAGGAATATATGTCTGACTACTCTGGAGGATTTCTCTGCAATGACAAACCGGGCTGTGGTAGAGACGAGCGATTTTGCAGAGATTATGTCCCGCGCTGAAGCTCCATTGCCGTGGCCCCCGCTAAGTGCGGCTACATCGGTTGGATCTAAATAACTTCTGAAGGACTCCGAGCTGCACGATGTTTGTCTGAGTGAGTATATGAGCATGCACACATCTGTAAATAAGGTCCAGGTGTCAAAAAAACGGAGTTGCCCTTTAATTCCGTCATCCATCATCAGTCCATCCATCCATTGGTTGGCCCATCTTTCCTTCCACACATTCATCCATCCAATCATCCTTCCTTTTGCCCCTGTAACTGTTCATAACTAAATTCATCCATCCGTTTTTGCAACATTAGTCAATCTAGCCATCATCCAACTGAATCTGTCCGTCAGTAAATCTATTTTTCCATTTAACTGTCCAAAACTTAATACACCCATCCATTTATCTATTTTTGAGCCTTTCCATCCATCCGTTCATCCATTTGTTTTTGAGTCTATCTATCTTCTATCATCTGTTCACTTGTGCATCATTAGTCCATCTAGCCGCCATCCAACTTCATCCAACTGTCTGTCAATCAATCTATTTTTTCATTTAACTGTCCACAACTTAATACCTTCATCCATTCATTTATTTTTGAGTCTGTCTATCCATCCATCCATCCATTTATCTATCTTTGAGTCCATCCATCAATCCATCCATCCTTCCACTGAACCATTCTCCATTCACATAGCCATTAACCCACCCATATATCGACCTGTCTATCCATTCAACCATCCATCCATCCATCTGTCCACTTTTCCATTGGTGTTCCCATCCACAAATTTATCCATCCATCCATTCATCCAATCCTCCAATTGTCCGTGATTAAATTTTCCCATCTATCCACACACGTATGTGTCATCCATCCATTCATCTATTCATCTATCAATTTATTTACCCTGGTTGACCATATCTTATTATCTTCATCCATTCATTTGTCTAAGTGCTCATCCATCCAACTGTTGATCTAGTAATTAATTACATTCTTCATTTCATTTGTTCTTCCATGCACCCATTATAGCATCCATCTGTCCATCATCCATCCAACCGTAAGCCTCTCCATATTTCCATCCATCCATATAACCTTCTATCTTTTTAATCCATCCATCTTTTCCTGTAATCAATCCAATTGTCCATTAATTGATCCAGTATTGTCCTTCGATCCAGCCATCTATCCTGTTCGTCAGCCTACTATTCAACTTTCTTTATCCTTCTGTCAGTTCATTCAACCATCAAACAAAAACATAACTTGAAACACCAGGGAGTTCTCCCTCTGTCACTTTTTGTCGACTCAAACACCAGGGAGCTGCTCCCCTCAGAATATCTTATCGTACAGTAAACATGAACGAACTCCCTCTGTTTGCCAGCAGCAGGGATTTGTTGTGCTGATTTATTGTATTTTCTGAACACAAAGTCTTAATGGATCACTTGGTAACCTCTGAGAGTCTCAGTGTTGGTATCGATTCTCCAGTGTAACTAAATTGATTTCTTTATTGTTATTCTGTCAGCAAACGCACCGTTCCTATTATTGTGAGATCATGTATCCATCATGTGTGCTAATTATTGTCTCTATTGCATGGAATGAGATATTGATTTATATTGAGTGTTTTTCCATGTTGAACGTATGTGCTGTAAAACGTTTGATAGAAAACATAACACATTTTAAAATCCATATTCCTCCCTCAAGCCCACATCTTTTTCTTCCAGTGCTCTCTTATAAAACAGGGACTGTGTACTTACCATTTATAGCAACTGATGTTTTTAGATTCAGGTTGGATAACTGCTTTTTTTGTTCTCTCCCAGGGGCCTGTTTACGAGTAACTATACAGAAACCCATTACCTGGAAGATGGCATTGAGGTCACCGGCTCACACAACTCCATGGTAAGAAACCTGTCCTGTTTTCTCCCCTTTGGCGACAAAAATCGAGCTGTTTGTTCAAACTAGACGTTTTCTTCAGGACCGAGATATTCACAAGGTTCCAAACTACACAGTTATAACCTGGTAATGCAAAGTAGTCTAGTTGTTCAAAGAGTAATTTGGAATCAACCAGCGTCAGAGCTAGGGATGTAATGAAATTTCGTGCCACAAAATTTCGCAAAATAAAAAATGACGAAATAAAAATTCAGAGACGCACGAAATAAAAAAAAATGAAGGGGCGCTGGTGATTTTTTTACCCTCCTCGCCTACCGTAGCAAAACAATCGCTTCAGAATGGAGGAAGACGAGGTCTAGGAATTAGCTGATGTTGACATTGGTGCCATATTCAATCAATCCATCGATCAAAGTTTGTTTAAATAGCACTTTTCCTACAACATATGTAACTCAAAGTGCTTGCAGAAAAGAAAACAAGAAGAAAGGAGAGGGGGACCTTCGTCAAATAAATCGGTTGTGTGGACCTATTTTGGCTTCCCATGTAAAAGACGAGAGAACGGTGAGAAGATTGCGGACAAAACAAAAACCATGTGCGCCATGAGTGCGCCTCTCTTGGCACTGCAGGAAACTTGCAAAGTGCGCTGGTCACACCCAGTCCGCGCGGCGAAGGCCGGCGCAGGCAGGTGCGCCTGCGCTTGCACCTGGTCTACGAAATTAGAGCCCTTTATGTTTGTATTTGCATTGTAGTCTAAATAAGGGGAAAAAACTGCAATTTGCCTTTTTTCAGAGTATTTGTTTTGTACTCATGCTGCAATAGTTTTTGTATGTCTGCATTAGGAAGAAAATAAAGAAAATGAGATTTTTGCACAACTTCCTACTTTTGGGGATTTTCTATAATCTTTATTTTGTGTTGTGAGTATTTCGTATCGTGAGCCCTGTTTCGTATTTTGTATCGTTTTGTGAGGTTACCATTTCGTTACACCCCTAGTCAGAACCCTTTGGCAGTCATGGTCCATCAGTCTCATATATGCCGAATGTCTCTAAGAACGGAAGCCAGCAGTCAGCGTTAAACAACTTGCAGGCGAGGGCTTCCTTTCCCGTGTGGGGTTTATGGCTGCTGTGTTAGCGTCATTTCGTGGTCCATAACAACTCAGAGGAACACCTGTTCATCTGTTTAAACTCAAGTCATGCCGCTGCCTTGAAGAAAATATGTCAAGGCCTCTTTTAAGGGTGTTAAATTAACCAAGGCTTAAACACAAAGAGACGTGTAACATAAAGAAACGGGTACTGGCTAAGAGGAGTTGAAAGTCAGCTTAATCTGTGCAAGGGGAAGTTCAATTGATGTGAATCAGGGGTTGGAAATGGGCAGCTCTATCAGTGTGGCCCGTCAGTCAATTTGAAATACATTAAAACATGTATAATATTTGGTGGGTTTGTATGGCAGGTATGCATGTAGGGATACTTGGAGGTATATGATCAGGTGTGCTTGTATATCAATAAGGGTGTAAGTTAATGGATACGACAAGGCATCCACTTGTTTTTGATAACCGATGCTTTTTCTTCATGAAACAATTTATGTTAAGTCTGTGGCCAAAATTACATAACTGTATGCTACTTGTTCCTCTATAGAGAAACGTGTTAAGCTTGTCTTGTAAGAAGCCTAATAAATACTTGAGTAAGAAAAAACCCTGTATTTACAGAGTTTATGTGCTATAGTTGGACTTAAAACATAGAAAACATAAATGTCTGCAAGGAAGAGGTGCTGCAATTGGAGAAAAAACATTTTTCTGTACATGCTAGTTATGTAGAAACATATGCATTGTGACTTGCATTGAAAAGACGCTAAATCTAAAATGCTGCATGTATCTCAGTAAATTGAATACAAGTATAACCACAATGACCAGGATTAACAGACAAACTGTATTAATATGGCCCTCATTTGCCCCCCTTGGGATACAAAGTTGCCCATCTTAAATGTAGATCAGTGTTAATTTTGTTGACTTATTTTTTTCATGATAGTTTTCGCCAACAACCTTTTCCCCTGATGAAATCTTGACAGTAACTAACAAAAAAAATGCACATGGACAAAAACTAAAACTAAATTAACTGACATTTTTCTCAAAAATTAAAACTAGACAAAAATGTTTGACATAGAATCCAATCAGACCGTATTTTGTCGTGTAGAAAGTAGGGACAAGTTAGGAATATATCCAAACACAGCTACTTTGGTTGAGTGGTGGTGGGATAAGTTTGGGAGTGATCCAATCACAGCTGCTCTCTTTATGAATTGATGTATTCATGTAGAGCAGGTTCACTGTTTGTTGACACTTCTAGTATTGTAACTGAGATGCTCTGCTAGGTGGCCTAAATAGATGTGATTGTATTTTACACAAACTCAAAATTGTTTCTATTAAAACATTCAAGCTTTACTAGCATTCAGTAAAGGGTTATTATATGTTTCATTTTATCCAACTGTGAAACATGACTTTAGAAACTCAAGGAAACATAAAAATACATTACACTTCATATTTTACAGTAGGGGTGAGTATTGGCAAGAGCCTCACGATATGATACGTATCACGATACTTTGGTCATGATACGATAATATCACGATATCACAATATTGTGATATATTGCGATATTATACAGTAAACTAGGTAAAACCTAGAGACAATGAATATGTAACCTTTCCATTTTATTGTAATTGAAATATGTCAAATGCAGTGTTACATTGATACACTTAACCTGAAACACAGAGTGGATCAAGTCACTTAAATTAATGTTGCAAAGAAGTTATTCTTGTTTTCCCCTTAAAGTATTGAAAGCATCCTAACCTGCAGTGCAGCTCAAACTGCAACTGAACACACGAGGAACAAAGTGCTTTGAGTTACTGACAGAACAACAGTAAGTAAGTAAAAGTAAAAAAAATCACATATTTCTCTTGTCACTGTCTGAACTGACACCTGTGCATACATATTTATAAGTAGTATTTTATTTCAAACTGATAAAATATGAGTTTTTATTTTTACAAAAATACCGATACTAAGATTTGAAATATCGATATTGTATCGGGAGTCAGAATATCGCGATATATTGCGATACCGATATTTTTTCACACCTCTATTTTACAGTATATTTCGTAGACTAAAATGTTGTGAAATTTCTAACTAAAACTAGACTAAAGTTGAAACAATTTAGATGACTAAATTATGACTAAGAATGGTATTTAGGCAAAAGACTATAAGTAAAACTAAGTTAAAAAGTGCTGTCCAAATTTACAGTGCTAGAGATAAATGGTATGAAACAACTCAGGCTTTAGTTGAACATAAGTCATGTGCATAAAAAAAAGTGGAAAATGTAATAAGTGTTCAATAAAATCTGGTCAAAATGAGTATCAAAGCAACACCCATTGTGAAGCTACAGGTCAAATAACAGCTTCAGTCTCAAGAGAAGTTGTGCCAGAGCTCTCTGGGGTGTGAGGCTGTAGCTTTGGGATTGTTAAAATAACGTTAGTATGATGATGGGAACGGAATGTTCTTAATGAAATGACCAAATATGTGTCATGTCTGTAATTTTAATTATTGAGGCTTCGTGTCTCCATAGCAGCAGGCAGTCTCCACCAAGGATCCCAGGCCACCTACAAGACAAGAGCCAGAGACGAGTACAGGAGCAAACAAAAGGGGCAAAGACAGATATGGAGAGAGAGTGTGAGAGAGAGATAGAGCCCAATGTACCAGATCCCCCCGGCAGTCTAGGCCTATTGAATCTTAACTATGAGTCTAATTTATAAACTATAAGCTGGTCCCTAACTGAAAGCTTCGTCAAAGAGGTTGGACCTTCTTTTCCTTCAGAAGTGCCTCAGTACATATAGATTTAACAAGGTACCAGCAACATTTTTAAGAGATTTTGGTCCAGTTGATGGTTGCACATCTGTGATTCAAATCTTCCATTCCACCACATCTTAGAGGAGCTCTATTCAGTAGAGATCTGGTGACTGTGGAGGCAGTAAACTTATTGTCATGTTCAAGAATCACTTTGAATAAATGGATCCAATAAATGGATTAGGGCTGGGTATTTCCAGCATCGCCACGATACGTATCCCGATACTGAAGCCACAATAAGATACGTATCCCGATACACATAAATTGTTAACATTGACTGCACTTTTAACAGAATTCCCAGCGAATTTTGTTTTTAATCCAAGAAGAAAAAGAACAAGCATGAGTTTTAAATAATTCTTCAATTTAAGAACTTTAATTTAAGGTCCCCAAAGATTGTAGACCTAAGTTTAAATTTGGAACATGTGTTTTATCATGTAGTTCAGCTTCTACTTTGAACTGTGCCATTGTTAATATTACCCAAAGTGTATTAAACCAACACTTTGTAGTTTTTCAAAAACATAATATAATCCTTCGATATTCATTGTGATGGTCCACCACTTTACAGTGAGTTGAATGACACCTCCGTCGTGGTCTGGAGTGGTCTGTATCCCTTTCACTGGCGCTATGTAACTTTGAGGTGGATGGTGGGAACCTGCCACACTAAAAAACTACACGTTTGGACTGCTTTACGGCATACGTCACTTCCCCCGATTCCTGATTCGTTTAAAACACGGAAGTCTCCGCGAAAGCCAAACACAGAGCTATAATGTCTATGGCTGTAACCATGGCGGAGGCAACGAAGAACGTAAGGAATAGAAAAGTTTTGTCGGAGGATACAAAACAAAGAAAGCGAGAGAAAAACAAGCTGAATGCTCGGACCAGAATAAACATCGGTTCAGCGTTCACTTGCTGGTGTGAAATAAAAGACGAGGAGGGATGTCCGACTACTATAAGGTATGTTGGGCGACTAATTTATGACGAAGTTCCTCAAAAAAACTTGACAGGAAAAAAGTACAGCACAACAAATCCAGAACGTACCAGTATGTAGTTTGGTTTAGACCTATTTCAAGTGTGTGATATCGCCAGCTCGTCGTTGTCTTTACTTTTATTCACTTTATCGCTTCAACAGGACGGGGGCGACTTCACGGTAATAAAACCAAGTTGAACTTAGCGATTTTTAACATCGTCATTTAGTCAAAAATAAATACATTACCTCGTCACTATCCATCCTGCAAACAGCCGCTGAAGACATTAGAATACTTTTGAGCGAAGTCCTGGCTTCTGTGATTCGCCTACAAAACAAACGCACGCGACCGGCAGATCTGTATCCTTACGACAGTATGCGCACGCTAGAGCTCATGGGTAATTGAGTTCTCTCTCTGGTCAAGCGGGGATCTTCCGTAGTGCTGCTTTAACAACAACTGTCCAAACATTGAGGCCGTATCGATTCTGTAGAATCCATAATCACATATCCCAAGAAGTGCATGACGATATTTTGCTGTATCGATATTTTGAGCACAGACCTAAAATGAATGGAGATGGTCGGCAATACTATTCAGGAAGGCTCAGAGAAGAAAAGAGACAATATCCAGCAAGGATTTGGTTGAATGTCCAACCATCATATCTGTAGCTATTGTGTGATGGTATCATCAATATAGACCAATATTTGTGCACCTTGTTGAGTTAATGTCACCAAGAATAAAGGCAGATCTGAGGACTAAGAATACAGGTATGGGCTTTGCCTATGTGGTCCAGTTTCCCGTTTCCCACATACCCTTGGTCATAAAGTAAGACACACTGATGCTGCAGTTGGTAAATCTTTGACCTTTCTGTCTTTGGTGAGGCTCCTGCATTAAGAAGCTTGTGTAGGTAAGCAGACACATTTTTGTTCTCTGCCGGAAACATTCATATTTGATGAGCTGAAAGGCGGACAGAGGTCAAAGAACTGACACAGTTTTAGAGAACAGCTCCTGTCTTTTATAATAGATAAACCTCAACCTCTTTAAAGCAGTTTTTGCCTTATAGGTCTGCAAGAAAACACCGAATTAGAGAACATAAAAGTGCACTTCAGAAGAGGCCGGGACAGTGAAATATTCAGCATCTGTCCTTTAAATTCATGAGCTCGGTTCTTCTGTCTACTTCAGTGCCGGTTTTACTTTGAGAATATACAAATCTAACCCATGTTCGCTGGTTTATACATAGATGACTGCATAGATAATACCTTTAGATTTACATTTAATCCCTTTATTCATGTAAAGCCATGATTTCTGTCCAATTTCTTATTATTTTTTTCAGCATTGGATAATTTTAATCCTCCTAAGCTTAGTTGTTTTCCATCAAAATCATGTCCTGCTTTCAGATACAATGGCTCTTAAAAATATTCAATGGATCCATAAATAGCCTCCTATTGAAGGGTATTAATTTAAAATCCATAATCAGCCCCAGCATTAGGAAGCTGTATTTAAAACAAGCAGCACTCCACAAGTTTGATGCTTCCGCTCCATGTTTCTTTGCCTCAAATCACCCACCTTCCCACCTACTCTCTCCGTTTAAAAGGATCGGAAAACATTCATCACAGCGTCTTATTTTTGTTTGGAAACACAGGAAGCAGAATAATAGACAGCATGTGAGGTCTGTGTACAGAACGTCTGGCCTACTTCTGATGAAATCCACAAAAGGTGGGATTAATGTGTTCATAATGGAAAACCTACACAATCAAGTGAACAATGTTTTCCACAGGGGAGAGCTGGGAGAGCAGAGCTGGACCATCACAGCTCTCTAATCAGACTGGCTGCCATTCAGAGACAGTGAAGTAGTTGTATTGGCTCGACCCTGAAACTCTGAGACGTACCTGGACTAAATTGCCTGAATTGATTCTAGATTGTTACTTAAGAGAGGGTGAAACTTCCTTGTCAAACATGATCAGAAATTCTGTTTTAGTTTAGTAGAAGAAAGGTTGATGGGAGTGATGAAAAGATTGATGAATAAAACTTATTTTATAACTGATATATTGGCCTTCCAGTTGGGGTTGGACCATGATTTTCAAATATATGAATTAAGCTTCAGGGCTCCACAATTAAACGCTTTATTATTGTTATAGGGATGTGTCTGTGCAACAAGTAAATCCTCTGAATTTAATAATAATAATAATAATACATTTTATTTAAAAGCGCCTTTCTAAGCACTCAAGGACACTTTGCAAATACATCATAAAAACACAGTGCATTAAAATCACAATAAAAATAAATAAAAACAACATACAAGAGTGGCACAGTTACATGACTGTGGAAAATTAAAGGGAATAGGCAGTTTGAAACAGATGGGTTTTGAGTTTTGATTTGAAGCGGGGAAGGGAGTCAATGTTTCTGAGGTCCGGGGGGAGAGAGTTCCAGAGTTTGGGAGCAGAGCGGTTGAAAGCTCTGCTACCCATGGTGCTGAGCCGGGCGGAGGGCACAGAGAGATGGAGGGAGGAGGACGACCTGAGGGAGCAGCGATGTGGAGGAGATCAGACAGGTAGGGGGTGAGGTTGTGGATGGCCTTGAAAGTGTACAGTAGGATTTTGAAATGAATGCTGAACTACGTGGGGAGCCAGTGAAGCTGCTGGAGGACGGGGTGATGTGATGGAAGGAGGGGTTCTGGTGATGATCCGGGCTGCAGAGTTTTGAACCATTTGAAGTTTATGGAGGATTTGTGGGGGCACCGTGGTGATGGTGTGAGGAGGGGTGCGGAGTTCCGTTAATATTTACTGCAGTTAGAAAAGAAATTCACTTTCTTATTTGGTCAAGCAACAGGACGAACAAAGAGAGACGGACAACACTGTCATAGCAACATTAAAATAGCAGCATTTCCAAGAAAGTAGCGCACTAACACGCTGGTGTTGTTTCTGTGAAACTAAAAAGGAAGATGCAAAGCAAGATGTTCTTTGATTATCGGTAAATGTTCTGTTGTTTTTCAATTGCCTCACAGAAAGAAGGCTGCTGCTTCGACTCCTTGTGTCAGTCAGATGTCGGAAGTGGAATGAAAACATCCTTTCCATGAAAAAATGCTTCCAGTGTTGGTTGTTTTTTATTTAATAGAGATGTGGTCCAGAGCTGATAAAACTGCTAAAGCTGTTAGCATCTATGGCTATCTTGGTACGAGCCATCACTTCCTGCTGTCGGATTTTCACTCCTGTCCCGTCCCACTCCCAGAGAAAAAATCCCATCCCGTCCCAATCCCAGGCCAGACTAAAAAAATGTATCCCGTCCCACTCCCACTCAAAATTACTCCCACTCCTGTCCCGTTCCCGTTTGAATAAAACCAAACATGTTGAAAAAATGTTGCATTTTTATTTTAGGTAAAAGTGCAGTGCATAGAAAAGGCATTGCCTTTGAGTTTCACATGCCTGACATTCGGTCGGTATAAAATGTGTGTCACCGGCAGCTGCTCCGAGTCGCTTTCCACTTCCGGTGGTTACAGGAAGTCAAACCACTTTTGTAGTTCTTTTGTGTTGCTAGCGCGGTCAAGAGTGTTGGCTCTCATTGAGAGATGACTACAAACATGGATGCATCTGTTCATCTGGTTGTTTAACATGGCTGAAAATGATCATCTGTTAATGTAGTTCCCGCTCCTGCCTGCTCCCGTTGCTTTTTTTCCCATCCCGTCCCGATCATGGGATTAATTAAAAAATGCTTCCCATCCCGTGGGATTCCTGCGGGAATCACGTGACCCACGGGAATTCCCAAAAAATGTCATCCTCTATCTTGTAGCTCCCATCTTTTGGTGCTTCGAGCCAAACACAGTCTTAAAAACTAGAGCTTGGCAAGATGGATTTGCCTAATTATGGACAGTGAAACAGGCAGATCCATCTGCTGTGCAAGGTTACCATCGAGCACAAACATCTGCCAAGCCATTTCTGACAGGAGAGTGATTATGGAAAATGTGGAAAGCTGGCCCATCTTGTAATAAAAATAAGGCCTTTATAAAAATGTATAGAACTACATCCAGATTCAGATCACCAACCCTGATCTCTGCTACACATGTGGCAAGGATTGTTGGTACCCTTGCTGTAAAGAAACAAAAACCCACATGGTCACTGATATAACTTGAAACAGGCAAAAGTAATAATAAATAAAAATTTACTGAAAATCAACTAATGAAAATTAGACATTGCTTTTTAATTGTGGTTCAACAGAATTATTAAAAAAAAATAAATAAACTAATGAAACTGGCCTCAACAAAGATGATGGTACCCTTAACTCACACACACCTTAGCTTAACATGTCCCAATGGTCAAATCATTTTCAATCTTTTGTAGGGGTACCATCATTTTTGTTGAGGCCAGTCTCATTAGTTTATTTTTATATATTTCTGTTGAACCACAATTAGAAAGCAATGTCAGGTTTTCATTAGTTTCATATTACTTTTGTCAGTTTCAAGTTATTTACAAAGGGTATAAACAATCTTTGCCATGTGTGTATTATCAACATTATCTGAAAAGTGTATAAGTCTGTGGAGAACTGATTCCACACTGATTTTGCCTGCAGATGGGCTAATAGACAGCTAGCATAGCCTGCAAAACAAAGTCTCCCTGATGAATGTGATTATAAGATAGCACAGCATTGCTCTAAAAGTATGCTACAACTTCCCCTTTGTGGCAGAACTACATTGAATTAAACCGTACCGTACCGTTTTCTTCCGCTTATCCGTGGTTGGGTTGCGCGGACAGCAGCCTCAGCAGGGAAGCCCAGATCTCCCTCTCCCCGGCCACCTCGTCCAGCTCTTCCCAGGAATCCTGAGGTGTTCCCAGGCCAGCTGAGAGACATAGTCTCTCCAGCATGTCCTGGGTCTTCCCCGAGGCCGCCTACCCCGGGACATGCCCGGAACACCTCACCAGGGAGGCGTCCAGGAGGCATCCTGACCAGATGCCCGAGCCACCTCATCTGGCTCCTCTCTAAGGGAGAGCCCAGCCACCCTGCGAAGGAAACCCATTTCGGCCGCTTGTACTCACTCACTTGTTTTTTCGAAGATTGACTGGTAAATCGACAGAACCGGTACAGTGCCCGCATCACTGCTGACGCTGCATCGATCCGCCTATCGATCTCCGGATACATCCTTCTCTGAGAGTGCACTCCACTCTCTCCCGGGCGAGGACCATGAACCATCCGATGAAGCCAACAGTACCACATCATCTGCAAAAAGCAGTGACCCGATCCTGAGGTCACCAAACTGGAGCCTCTCAGTGCCCTGGCTGCACCTAGAACTACATGCGCATTAGATTTAACACTGGTGAAAATAATGGAAAATAGGAAATGGCATGATCAGGGGAAGTCTTTAGATTTGTCCATGGTGATGTCCATTGAATTATCCAAAGGCAGGTCCCATGACTATGAGCAATCAAGCTTCATAACTCACTTAAATTTAAACTTAATTTTTTTTTTTAGGTAGATATGTCCTAAAATTATGTGATAGTAGATACTTTGATGAGAACTTAGACTAATGAAGTTGCTATGACTGAAATTTGTTCACCAAATCTCTTGCTTTGTTCCCTAAACCTGCTAATAATGTTGTCTTAAATGATAAAGAGCAAGAAATTCAACCATCTTAGAAACCTTAACCAACAAATTGCTCCTGATTTTCCGCCTCCACATGTCAGATAAGTGCTTCATAATTTCCTACCCAGCAGCTCTTTATTAACTGACTAATAAATTACTCCGTGGGTGGGTTAAAGATGTAATTAATGGCCCAGAGGATCACTACCTGCTTAGTGTCTTACCAGCTTTGGGAGCTCCATATTTCAGCCCCTCATTCCTCTTTAATGACCACAGCCAGCTCTTCATGGGAGGGTCTCTTTTCTTGGAAACAATCAGACCTTTCAAGAACGATCCCGGCTTAATTTATTTGTCCTGCTGGCAGGGAGGAGACTGATACGGCAGTCCAGGAAGGAGTCTAGAGTTGTGTTTGTGAGAGTCAAGGTACTGCTGGGAGTGACTTAGCATGAGTCAAGCCTCCCTCCGCTCCCCTTGTCTGGTCTGCAGCCTCTCCTTTTCACTTTAAATCCACTTCTACAACAACAAATGCCACGAGAAAGCTGCGAATATGAGTCACTGGGATGTTAAAGAGTTAACCCTGGATGCTAATAAGTGCAGACGTATGATAAACAATGTAATATTCACACCCGCAGTGGCCTCCCACAATAATCTGGGTATTAGTTATTAATCTTCCTTATTCCTGATGTGAAGGCGTAAGCACTTTCCTTTCTCATTTGTCTCCACAGAATCCTCCAAAACAAAAAGTCTATTCATATCCCGCATATCGATGCATCACCGTCATGATCTCATCAAAGAAACATGAGCTGGTAGCATTAACTCAGAGCACTAAATCCAGCCCCGCTCCTCCCCGCAACACTCCAATTTCATATTTCATGTAATGGGCTGTCCTTTCTTTGCACCTTTTCGCCTCGCCATAATGGATGGCTCCCTCCCAGTGCACCTCCAGGTAGAGAGATATGGAAAGTGGCCAAAGAGACGGAGGCTTTTCTCAGCTCTGGGTCTTGAACGTCCTCTGAATAAGAGATTGTGTTTTTAGTGGGGTCGTATAGCCAAATCCATATTTCAACCCTGTCTCCCCTGAAAAAAAATCTGCTGCTATGGTACATGAAGCATGCGCCAAATAATGTTGGAAGGACCGAAGTTGCAGCTTGATTTAATTTTACGTACAGAAGATGTCCAGGCCAATTTGTAGGAAAAATTACTTACAGGGCAAATTAATCATATGAAAGTTCTGCAAATACTGAAGCCGTTTTGGAAATCATTTTTCTTTCTTCGTTTGAATCCAAAAAGAGGCCTGTTCCTCCCATGTTAACACTGAAAAAAGATTATTCTAAACTCGACAGTAACTTACTGATTACAAAATACCAGTAAGTTACTGTAAACGTCTATACAGTTGCATAAGTCTTAATCATTTTAGTGTCTTTGCTATCATTGTTTTGCTACTGCACTTTTATTCAAGATATCATTACTGCCTTTTTATTTACAGAATGATAACTGTATTTTCAAAAAGAGCATCCTTACATCCCTGTACAATATTCTAATGTGGTATTTATATTTATACTACAGTGTCTTGTTATTTTATTTATCTTTTATTAGTTATAGTATTTGTTTTATTGCCTTGGTTTTTAACTGAGACCTGCTACTTCTACTGTTTTAATTTTTTACAGTATCGTTATTTTACATTACAACTTTACGAGATTTTAAATTGCAGTTCTTTCACTTTCTCTCCTTTTGATTAATATTTGATCCTTTTGGATGCTTTTAAGGCAAGAAACAATTCAATTTATAATGTTCTTGGCTTGGGTACTTTGAAGAATTTGTTTTTTATTTGATCTAAAAACAGCCTCCTTTGGTATTAATGGTCTGATCTAATTTGCAGTGGGTAGAGTCACCTGGTTTGGGTTTGTGTCCAACTTTTGGCAGTTTTTTCCTAGTTGTGTCCCTTTCTTTCACTAATTTCATGCTTTGTCCATCCAAATGAAAGCTCAACTAAATGAAAAGATGGACTGCTGCTGCATTAATTGGTTAATTTGATGTACCTTCTGACTTGGGACATTCACAATTCCCCTTAGTTTCAATAAACACCTGATGAATGATAACTCAAAAAGGGTATCTTAAAGCACAAACAGAAACCAAGGCATTTCCAATGTAGTCAAATGAGTTATTAACAAAATGGGGAGACTGCCCTGTCTTGCGCTGATAAGAAGCCTTTTGATAAGTTCCTAGATCCACATCTGGATTTGGATCACCACCAGAATCTAACCACTTCTTCCTTGTGACACGACTAACACTAACATGACATGCCAGACGGACAGTTCCATAATGGTAATATGTCACTAATCCATCTGGGGAGGAGCCTTGCGAAAATGTTTTCAGGGGCAGAACATTCTAATTTGTGATTAGACAATCGTTTGGCTCATCACACTCATCATAGACCAGTCCATATCAAGCAGCGCTGCTATGAAGTAGCACATGTAGTGGCTGAACGAAGCGGCTAGTGGCTAACCATTAGCTGTTATGGCTAACGGCTTACAAGGGTAAACAACAGTTAATGGCTGTTAGCCGTAGCGGCTAAAGGTAGCTTATTCCTTACCTCAGTCCTTGGTGCTCAGCCATGTCTCTCTTTCTCTCTTCTCTTCACAGCTAGTATGAATGTGTGTGCGCAGGTGTGTGCGTGTGTATGTTGATGTCTGTGAGTGTGTGTCTGGATATGTCTCTGTAGTTTGGGGGGGGGGGAGGGGGGGTGGTTTCTGTTTTTATGCTGTTTTTTAGCCTCTGTGAGACACTTTGTGTTGCTTCAAAGTATGAAAAGTGCCTTATAAATAAAGTTTGATTTGATTTGATTTGATAATTGTTGTTAGCAGCTAACTGTTGGTAGCCGCTGCGGCTAACAGCCATTAACTGTTGTTTACCCTTGTTAGCCGTTAGCCATAACAGCTAATGGTTAGCCACTAGCTGCTACGTTCAGCCACTACATATGCTATGTCATAGCAGCGCTGCTTGATATGGACTGGTCTGTGATGGTGGCCGCTGCTGCTAACGGCCATTAACTGTTGTTTGCCCTTGTTAGCCATTAGCCGATAGCTTAACTACCTTAAGACGATTTCACATTAAATCATACCACACATATGTATCATTTACACATATGTGACATGAACCTCGCCAAAGACAATACCTACGAAGTAAACTTATGAGGAGAGCATATTTCGCCAAGTATAATTGAGTAACCATGATGACCACAGGCTAACTGACATTAGCCGGCATTATTTGGACAACAGGAAGTGCTCCCATTGCTCCTGCCACTCCCACTGCTCCCACCTCTCTTCCCTAATTGGGCCGTTAAGCATTTAGCCGAGTGAAACTGTTGGAAAATGGAGGCTGGCAAGACGGAGATGCATGATTTCCAAATCAGGCAGGTCCGTCTGCAAAGCTTAGATCAACACTACCTGAAAATTAAATCAAAATACACTGAGAGCTTTTTGAGTTGTCATGCTCACTAACAGATTGAGAAATTATGGCAAAAACTCGACTTCAGTATGAGTGGAATCAACAACACATGCTGATTATATATCCACCCATAAACAATATAACTTAGGATTTAAAACTGTAAGACAGAATTTATCAAGACTTCCTAAAAAATGCTTATTTCAGAATAAATTTGTTAGTCCAACTCCGTAATTAGTTTGAAAAATGATGTGAGGCAAGGCTAAGCGTGGACTGCATATAAACACCAGGAGCCCATTTAGACTGAGCAGGTTTACCACCAAAAATCCAGACATTGATATTTACTGCTTTCTTTCTATATTTGGAGGAAGTCCATGGAGGTTGGAAAACTCCCATTTCCTTGTTTTCCAGAATAGGGAGGCAGAGGGGGCTGATGGTCAGACCTCACCTAAGCCGGGCTGTCTGATTCTCGCAGAAAGCAGAGGGACTGTTTTCACTCCAAACCAGACACTTCCTCCACGCCCTCCTGCTGCAAGGCCTGGTTCAATAAACATGGGCTTAATTCACTGTTTTTCACTCCCTGCTGCTGCTTGACAGGTGGTCCATGAGAGCAGGTACATGGGAACCCAACGGCAAATGAGGGGAAGGGGGATATCTACTCCGACTTTAGCTGTCGTTTAGCTGTGGTTACGGGTTTGGAGGGCTTGTGCAAACCCCTAAGACTATCTCCCCTGAGCTTATTCACTCATACTTGACATTGGTTTCATTTTCTGCTTTGTTTGTTCTCCCTCAGGTAAACTGCTACTACCACGGCGAGGTGGAGGGTCGTGCCAACTCAGACGTCAGCCTCAGTACTTGTAATGGCATAAAGTAAGTCTTTCAGTCTTTCTTTTTTTAGTTTTAACCATGCCAATGGTTCCCTGCCTTTTCAAAACATGGTTATTATTTAATGTGTTTCTCAGCTAGCAGGTTGGGATCCAAAAGTGGATTCTGGAGCTGTCTTCTGTGGGTCATGAATGTGTAACTGACCAAAAACTGCGAAGAAAAAGTCTCTGGTCTGAGTTTTTACTCGAAATAAATCTGATTGGTTGAATTATTCAGGAATGTGGATCCTGATTTCTTATTCATGAGCCCACACTTTGCCAAACAGTGGTTTGTATATTTGACTTCAGTATAAATTATTTATATCATAATAGAGTATGTTCACATTCATTAATGCTAAAATAACCTTTTAATTTCACATGCCGAGTACCCCTGATCCACGTGTATTCTCATTCTGCTTGAGCTGCTTTGTTGGAGCTCTTGTAACTTTAAGGCCCCCTTCACCACATGGACCTAGTCCACTCTGATTGGTTGACAGGTCTATCAACCAATTACCACATAGAGAAATGTTTTAACAGTTCAGCGATTTGTCTGCAGTCTCTGCTTACATATAAATAAAACTATGGTGACATGGGATCCTGGTTTGGTTGAGTGGTTAGCAACCAGGCACCCCATGTGCTTGCTTCTGCCGGTCCAGGTTCGAGTCCCACCTGTGACCAGTTTGCAGAGTGTCTTCCCCTACTCTCTCACCCCCTTTCACAAGCCTATCCACTGTCTCTCTCCTATCAATAAAGGCACAAAATGCCCCAAAAATACATTTAAAAAACTATAGCGGCATGCATGGATTAGCATTAGCATTAGTTTCATCAAGGTACAAAAATCTAATTTCTTTTGACAGTGATCAAACTAAACAAATTTTAATAGAGATTAGAACTATTGCTTCACAATTATGAGAACTGAGGAATTGAGATCAAAGATTACTAGTTCAACATGACATTTTGAGCTATTTTTTTTCTAATTTCCATTATTGTTATCAGCATTCTTTTAAGATATCTGTTTTACAAGTATATCTCTAGGTATTTCCAAATCTTTAATGTTAAAAATGATAGTGTCAAAACCATAAACATTCAATGCAAGCATCTGATGCATGTTTTAAAATCAGCCAGTGATTGTGTTTCATTATCAAGATCTCAGCATCTTTAACCCTATAAAGCCAATTGTATCATATTTGAAACATACTTTTATAATACCTCTATCAACTCAATATGATCAACAAATTACAAAAAAAACATCTGGATACAATCAGATAAATGATAAAATGTCCTCAAATGGATTATCAGTTGCCAAAAACACCTAACATATCAAATGAGATACGAAAAATCTATATATTGAATTTTATGGACATTTTGATTTTAATGGATTTTAGCAGAAAGTGAAACAAACATTTCAGCTCCAAAAATTTAGAATTTTCTGGCTGTAATCTATGGTCTTGGGCCTTACAGGGTTAAAGATAATCACAATTGTGATTTTTGCCATAAATGAGCAGTCATAGTATAATGTTTGGTTATATTATAATTGGATATTGATAGGATATTAATAGGATATAGATTAGACATGGTTAAAAGCCTGCAGTCGATACTAGATAAAATTACTTACAGATTCAATACAGTTACATTTAGGATAAGAAAATTAGCAGCTTTTAGCATTTTATCACTTGAAATCTTCTATTTTATCTAGAAAAGAGATCCTTCTTATTTTAAACCTAACGACAACTAGAAGTGCTCGAAGGACACAGACCTCTGCAAAGACTGTCAAGCACTGACAGGTGAGTTTAAAAACCAAACAAAACTGCCCTGTCTGGGACTGTTGACAAGTCCTTGAAAAAATCCTACATCCACTTCCAGACTTGGATAAACACCAAATCTGAATTGCTTGCCCCTTGTGCCACGACCAATATTCCCCTGAAAATGTCATCAAAACCTTTTTAGAACTTTTGAGTGATAAGCAAAAGAGCGCCCTATCTCGCATAACAAATCCCTGATATCTTTTTACAACCCTTGTAGGATGTCACACTGGTAGGTCTACCCAGGGGGGCTGGAGAACAAGCCGTCTCCAGCACCAGTTTCTGGGGCTGTATACACGGGATGAGGGAAGTCATGATGATAAAGACTTTTTGTTTAGTGCATAGGCCTGTCATGATGACAAATTTTGCTGGACGATAATTGTCCAAAAAATGATTGCCGATAAACTGTGTTTAATGTAAGTAAATTGTAAATTGTCAATATCATTTTGAATGTTTTTTCATGTTTTCATTAATGTAATTATAACATGTCATAAAGTGAGTACACCATATCAAAAGCAATAAACTTTATTTTCTGAGAAGTATTTAACTGTAATAGGAAGGTCAAGAGCTTTTAAGGAAAATGAATTAAACAATATAATTTTAACAAACAAAAAAGGCAAAAAAAACCCAAAAATAATGAAATGGACTCTGTTTTAGGAAAAATTGCATGTAAATTAAAATAATTATACTTATCAAAAACAAAAAAATGGACCAACTGTAATGAAAAAAACGAAACTCCAATAAAAACACACATGAAAATAAAAACAATCAATTAAAGGGAGTTTTTACAGTTCCTGAATTGTTTGTGACATGTAAATTTTTCCAGTCAATTCGTACTGTCTATCAAACGTTTGTGACGTTGCTGGCTTTTCAACCGCACTGAAGGGTTGCATTTGTTTTGCAATGTAGCAAACAACACTGTTTGAGAGTGCGCACCATTTCACACTGTTTTCCTTATATTTACTTTACTGACCAAACGCCTCAGTTAGCGCTGACTGTCAGGATGAAGGCTCTGCTGCTCTTCCCCTTCTTTGTCACCACAAACTTTCAAACAAATGTGACATATCGGCTCGTTTGTGTTCATGAGCTCACACCTTGTTCATTCTGTTTCAAACCAAAATATTCCCACACTTGGGCTGTGGCAGCCGGCTTTAGAACCGTAGCTTTCGTGCCATCATTCATATTTGTGTTTGTTTCCTCGTTACTCCTCAGGACGCTCACTTCAGCTCTCACCGTGTGTGCGCCCGAGCAGCCCCGCCTCCCCAACAAAGATTGTATAAGTGACAGATGCTCACTCCGCTACAAATCCGCTAAATCCACTTTAGAACAGATGCACCCTGGTGTTAAGTAAGACAGACAGAGTGAGCCATCTTCTCATTCAGCCTCTTTGGTAGAAAGAGAGGAGAAAAACAGACTCGCATGCACGTGTCTATTTACCGAGGACGGTTTTATTTATCGTTCGGTTAATTGATTTATTGATTATTGTGACAGGCCTACTTGTGAATGTAAGTACCCCATCATGAAGAATTGATAAAGCACATTCACAGGCACATACAACACAAAAAGTATGATATTGGCTCTTAAACACCATGTCCTCTTGGAAGTAATAGGAACAGGAATGGCAAGGGAAACTTTGTCATAAAAAAGGCGTCAGACTTGGTCTCAAGACCCGTCAAAAGCCATGTTTCTGAGTGTCTCTGCCTTTTTTCATGGAGTTATTACTCGGTCAAGACTCAAATGACAAAAGCAGAGGGCCTTGGCCTTGTCTTCTTTTATCACTGTTACTGAGTGCATAGTTTTCTGCAACAAAAGGCTTGTGATGAACAATAACAAGACATTAAGCTGTTCAACTTGATTGATGTCAGTCTGAAAACAAACCCCAAAAGCCTCTGTCATGTCTTGGTCTGGTCACAGTCTGGGTTAGATCATGACTTGATTTTGGAAGAAGTTGAGTGCAACACTAAAGCCTTGGTGGGATCACAAATCCAGGCTTAGACGAAATTATTTAGAACATCAACCACATCTGTCAGCGCTTCAGCAAGATTTCAAGTCAAAGAAATGACGACTACTTGTAAATCTGTCGGTTTATCAGATCAAATGAAAGTGCAAAGATAATGGAGGT
Source organism: Scarus forsteni (assembly GCA_036419115.1). Classification (NCBI taxonomy): domain Eukaryota; kingdom Metazoa; phylum Chordata; class Actinopteri; order Labriformes; family Labridae; genus Scarus; species Scarus forsteni. Next base: position 6,880,556 of record JAZDUH010000263.1, read on the forward strand.
GTTATCAACTTACTGAAACTGTTCCCAAAAATGAGAAAATACAGTTAAAGTCATTGTTAGCAGGATTAAGCCTCCAGATGTTTCTAAGTTAAAAGGATACATCAAGTTTTTTTGTTTTCATGTCTTGCCACACTCCTGAGTCCATGGCAAGAAGATAGACACCATTCTTTTAACTGTGCGTGCAATAACAAGGAAGAGACGGGCAGAACTCACTTCCTGCTAATTAGCTTAGCTCAAACACTGGAAGTCAATGGGAAGAGTTAGCCTACTTAGAGTCATCAGATAAACTCTTCAGCAACTCTAGATGGTCCTTTGTGCTTGTTGTGACTCATTTTTACAGCGCTATTTTACATTATATTCTACTATTATGGTTGTTATCATCTTCTACATATAAACAGAGGTTTTGTTTTATTGACCTACTTCTGCGGTGGTTTGGCTAGAGATGTGGAGTTTGCGAATGAGTTAAGTCCTTTGGACCGCTCTTTTAACTATGAAAAATGATTTGCAGTATTGAGGTAGCCATTTATTTGTGAGCCATTCTTAAATGCAAATTGCCTGAAAATTTAAGAATGCCTCACAAACAAATGGCTAACTCAGTATTGTGGATCAGTTTTCATCGTTCACGTAGATTAGCTGTTCAAAATACTCGACTTGATACCACAGCAGTAGTAGGTCAACAAAGCAAAGTCTTCTGTTACAAGTAGAAGAAGTTTAGAGGATTACGTACCATAATACAGGAAAAAAAGTAGCAACAAGCACACAGAACTGTAAAGAGTTGCTGAAGAGCTTCTGTGATTACTAGGGATGGGACGTTACGCTTAAACTCACGATACGCTGCACCTCGATATGCCCGGGTCACAATACGATATGTCACGATACAATATCAAAAAAAGTAAGAAAGAAAAAATATAACTGTGTAATTACAACTTATTTGTTTTTGTTTGAGTTGCACACAGGAAAACACAAGGCCTAACAGGCCAAACACAAACAATAACACTCTCTCTAACCCTAGAGAGGTTAGAGAGAGTGTGTGCTAACGAGCGGTAGGCTCGTTTTCGCCGTCTTTGTCTTTTTTAATGAGAAAGCCAAAATACTGCCAGACAGATGACTTGTATCAAGGCGGAGTGTCCTCAATTTTGACCTCATTCGACTCCGTCATTCAGCTTTTTGGAGGCAAGGTCGTTGGAGCTAATGTTTGTTGTCGTCACTTCTGGTCACATGCACTATTACTGGACGTGACGTCTTTATTTCGCGATCTATTTTTTTCAAACTTGATGCGTTTCGTCACATACTGTATCGCAATATATTGACAAACGATATTTCATCCCATCCCTACTGATTACTGTAGGCAATTTAGGCTAACACTTCCCACTGACTATCAGTTTTTGAGCTAAGCCAATTAGGGGTGGGCTCCGCCTGTCTCTTTCTTGTTACTGCACCCACAGTCAAAAAAATGGTGTCTATCTTCTTGTCATGGACTTGGGAGTGAAAAAGTCAAACAGAAAACAAGTTGGCATTTCCCTTTAAGGTGAAGGCTAAAATCTGCTGGAATGTGAAATGACATGTCAGCAGCTGACTCCTTCCTCATAAGTAAATGCAGGAAACACACTGTATGTGCTGAAATGCCGTAAAACTTGACGTATTGTAAGGAATTCCTCAGTGAGGGATTTCAGCATTGGAAGCACTCTGTTTGCAGATGTCAGGACACGAATAATTATTGCACTAATATCATTGGAAACCATGAGGAATGCTCTCACAAATCAGCCAAACGTCTACACCCTCTGCAGAACCTGATAATGCAGCCCTCGCTGCTGACCTTGGTCTTAATTTTCATTCATTTGCTCCAGTTTTTCTGCAACCTGTCTGCACAGTGACAGATTCACCGAGCTGTTTTGACTGAGAGCCACACGTCGGCTCGGCTCGCTGAGACAAATTGATCTGGGTTTGGGTTGGCAGTGTCCAGGATTTTCGGGGGGTTTGTGAGTTCATGTGATTGTGGATATTTTGCAACGGTTTATGAGAATTTAACAGTTTATCCAAGTCACTGCAGGAGGATGTCACGTTGAATTAAAGAGGCCACTATAAAAACATGAGAGAAGTAAAAATAGAGGAAACTGAGAGATGCTATTACTCTGGAATCAGAATTTCTGCCTCTTCATCATTATGTGTTATCTTAAGGTATGAGGGCTGTCAGGGAGTAAAGTTGCAGAAAACATGAGAAGTCCAAGAACAAATTGTGGACGTATAATGAATAAAAGCAGAAGACTATTTTTAAAAAACGGGCCAGTGTTCAATGAAATACCTTGGTTTACTTTAAATAATCCTGGCTCGCTTAAACTACCAACCACATAACCACACTGTAAAAAAGTAGTTGTTTTAACTTAAAAAAGTTAGCGTCAGGGCTGCCTTAAAATTTTAAGTTTTCTGAATTTAGAAATTTAAAGGGACTGTGAGGAGAATCTATTACCGGCCACACAAAGACTCTGCTACCCATGAGCACACGCAGCGACTGTCGTAATGCTGCGTTCCAGTAACCTCGGAACTGGGAGTGACATCATCTCCGACTTATCGGCGTTCCAGTTGAAGTCGGAAAAAAACATGCCGATCTACCAGGCTATTGTTAGCTGTTGTTAGCACGCCCTGCGTTGTTGTATGAAGAATGTGATTATCACTATGGCAGCATTTTTGTAAATATAAGTAACAATGCGGTGTATACAGCTGATCTAGAGCAACACACCCCAGTCAGAAGTGCAAATAAATTGATTATTACAGGAGCTAAATAACTGTTCACACTGGGGGCATCCATCTTCGATTGTCAACTTGGAGTTGGTGAGGTTTCACCGAGTTCCCAGTAGGAAATTCTGACTTCAGGGTCGTTACAGCTGCAGTTTCCAACTCTGAACTTGAAAATTCCTACTTCTGACTACAACTAGAACGCACCACAACACAACCGAAGCCAAAGCGTGTGTTTGTTGTTTTGTAGCCCGGACCTTCCTCAGAACTCTGCATTGATTTACAGCTTCTTTTTTTGAACAACTTACAGGATGCAAAGCGACGAGGTAATGTCTCTTTCTAGTTACTGCATCCTCATCCACAAATGTTCTTTAACTTTTACTAAAATTCATCTGGCTTGCATGACAGCTCGTTTGTTGGAAAATGAGCTTATAGCTCACATCTTTTACTGTTTTATTTCTTTTTTCAAATTTGTGGATGAAGATCAGTGACCTGAACTTCAGATCAAGTTGTTTTACCTTTAAAACTGTAGTTTAAAGAAGTTAATTACTGTGTTGGCATAAAAAATACTATTGGAATTGGATTGCTTTTAGAAGTTTGTTGTGAATCGTTCTTAGTTCAACTGAACTTAAATTTCTCAATTTAGATAACTTAAAATTTTAAGGCAGCCCTGACACTAACTTTTTTAAGTTAAATCATCTAGCCTTTATTACAGTGCAGTAGCGGGATCAGCCTGATTCAATGCCTGTAATCAGGCTGATGCAGCTTGCCAAGCTCCTGTCTACAACAACTGTGAGTGGCCCAAAGTGGCACGGTCAAATCAGCGCCCTTCAGAGAAAAAAGAGAAACAAACTACTAGGGGTGGGAGAAAAAATCAATTCACATAAGTATCGGAATTTTTAGTTTGACGCTTTTTTAATATATTTTTTTCCAAATTTAAATGCTTCATTCTAGTCTGTGTTAATAAGCCACTTTTAAATGCAATCCAGGCTTTTGAAGAGAGAGTATAAACAGCTGGTTAAAATATGTTGCTGAATAAATCCTAAAAACAGACTCACATGTGATGTGTATTTTTCCTGATATAGTCTGTAGGCATCATCATTGTTCATCTTTTTCGCTGGTGTTAAAAAAGCTAACTATAGATTGCAAAAATTGGCAATATCGTAGAATCACAATCTAAGTCGAATCAGCACATGAAAAATTTTAAAAATCAAATCGGGAGGAAAGCGTATCGTCCCAGCCCTACAAGCTATGAGTGAAAAGACAGCAGGACGTGACTGCACGTACAGGGATTAGCATAGATGCTAACAGCTTCAGTTACAGTTTTGTCAGATTGTGCCTACATTTCTTAACTTGATGAAAAAAAACAAATATTAACACAACTTCTCTACAGTAAGGATACTTTGGCTCCATTTCTAACATGTTCTGGTTAGAGTTTGTTTATGAAGTGGCTTACATTCTGTAATGTAGTAGCTTTTATGGTTTGGCAGGTAATAAATGTTGATTGATGGAGCGTTCGTCCTAACACCTGCTTGATATGCTTCTGAGAAATTCAGCCCTCCCCAGATACTTTCTATGGACTGTTTCCAAGATGGACTAGTTATATATATATATATATATATATATATATATACATATATATATACATATATATATACATATATATATATATATATATATATATATATATATATATATATATATATATATATATATATATATATATATATATATAATAAATAAATATATATATATATATATATCTATATATATATATATACATATATATATATATAAATATATATATATATATATATATATATATATATATATACACATATATATATATATATATATATATATATATATACACACATATATATATATATATATATATATATAAAAATAACAATCTCGTGTGCCAGGCTACTATCCACAGTCGCAGATGTGAAACCAATATAGCATAGATCATGACAGACAACAGTGTTGATTGGTGGCATCTGATCCATGATCATGTTTAATGACCTGCTACAAATCATTTAAAGTACAATGAAATTTGGCCCACTTAAACAACAGCATAAAGAAAGACAAATTAATACCCAGCAGGACAGATGGTAGTAATTTGCTCCGTAACTGTAAAAGACATTATGCTAAACATCCTTATTGGGGTAACAAAATAGGGGATTTTCTGACACTTGAAGTGTTATACTTGTTATTAGCTGCTTGGGGTAGCATCTGTCATCAGGTCCATTTGTTGAAGGTGCTATGAGGAGTTTCTTAGTCATTGCAAAAAAGTCTCACTTTTAGATATATGCCTGATCAAAATACGCACTTTAAGATGAGTTTTATAGCATCAAAATAGGTTATCTATAAATACTATTCCTTAGCCTTCCGGTCGGGTCGGACAGAGCTGGACTGGCCTGGATACTCAACTTCGGGAACAAAACAATTCAAACTAGAGCAAATTTATATTATTTTATTATTTATATTACACGTCTTAGAGCACCGGGCTGTAAGTAGCGATATATAGCCGACTACAAAACTACGATAATAAGTTTTCCAAAAATTGCTTGTTGTCACACATCAAAAGCTACCGCTACGTAACTAGAAAGAGATACATTACCTCGTTGCTTTGCATCCTGTAAGTTGTTGTAAAAAGAAGTTGTAAAGCAATGCAGAGTTCTGAGGAAGGTCCGAGCTGCATTCATTAGCATCACAACAAACATAATGGAAAACACCCAGATACCATCAAAAATAAATTAAACAAAACTGAAAAATCTACATTTTCATTTGAAAGTTTTTACAGATTTTTACATACCTACAGTAATACATGGTTTAATGAGCCTGCCATTGAATCCAAGTTTATTTAAACTTCTTTCCAAATATAATATACACTCATTCTTGTATCATATTCCATTGCTTGATTTAAGAGATTCAGAGAAACATTCATAGATAAGTTCTTTAAGTACTTGCAAAAACAAAACATGCACCATCATTTTGAGGTTATACAGGAAAACTTCTATTACATATCCTTGTTTGTGAATGTTGTTGTAAAAGTGTTTAAGTCTGAGTCACATTTGGCAGTTTCTTTCAGCTTTTTTTCATGTTTACAATTTGCTGATTTTTGGAAATGAATGTCAGGCCTCATTGACTGAAGATGGTGGTCCGCATGTGGCTCCCAGGCTGCCAGTTGACCCACCCCTGTGGTACACTGAAAGAGATATATGGCCCTTTTCCACTAGCATGCCTTGGCCCTACTCTACTCGGCCCTACTCGATTTGCAGCATGTTTCCACCGGCCTGGTACCTCCTATAACAAACTCGTTTTAGTACCTACTCCGCTCTGGTTACTACTGGTCACTAATGGAAAAGCAGCAAAAAGCGAGTAGAATAGAGCCGGGTAGAGTCGAGTAGAGTAGAATAGGGCTAATGGAAAAGGGTCAATAGTCTCTCTCATCTATTGGTACAGCATTCAGGAGACTCTCTTCACTTTTTATTTCAAGCATTTTCAATTTTCTTTCAGTGAAGATTCAATATGTGAATTCTTGGAAAATAAATAAAAAATGTCCTTGGCGCTGAGCTTTCATGCACTTTTTTATCTCCCTGCAGGGGTTTCATATCCCTTGAAGGCAAATCCTATATACTGGAACCATCTGCTGACCACGTCGATGGGACTCACTGGATCTATTCAGCTGAACACCTCAATTTCACTCCTGGCACCTGTGGCCATGATTTCAACATATCCTCTCCTGTTGAACATGCAGATGGCGGTCTGTTCGCGGCTTTCAAGACGAGGGTAAGCTCTCTGCAGTACCACACAAGCTTTTGTACAAATATGATGTAAGGGAATTCATCTTCGGCTGTGAAGTATTTTGGGGGATTGAATGCCTTATTTTATCTGGAGGACTGTAAAGAAATAACAGACAAGACTAGAAGTTAAGATGGACAAAGACTTAACTTTGAAGTTTCGACATTTCGTGAGGACCAGTCAATAGCCCAATTTTGTGCCCTCTGTTTGCTAATCCTCTTCATAGATACTTCAAGGCTGCCTCTCAGATGAAATGTTCTTAAAGTGCTCAAAAGAGTGAAAAAGTATGTGAAAAACCTTTCTTACCTGCAGTATGTGTTGTTCAGATGGTGCGAACTCATTTAACTTCTCTGTGTCTTCTATTGATCAACCCTTTTTGCTTAAACACCCTCAGTACATTTAAAGCACCTGTGAGGAGTTATTTTCTGGTTATAATACAGGCTGAAATTGATATTGATCCATCTATGTGGCCCACCAAAGCAAATCAGACCTTTAGTATGAAGGCTGGGTGTTTCTTTGCACTGTTTATTTCAAAGTACCAACACAGGGTAGGAGTCAGACAAAACACGTAAGGGCACTTTGCAGAACAGGCGTCTTTTTCCCGTGTTTTCATAGCAAAGTTATTTAATCAGTAGCTGGGTTTCCATCATAGTTTTTCACAAAATAAAAGCGATATTCCTAAAATTTCGGCAAAGTATATTTGCGCTTTGAACGTGTTGCCATTGAAGGTTGTAACTCTCGTGAAGTATCATCTCACGAGATTTCACTGCAGGAAGATGGACGCCCAAAACCTGTTGCGTGTAGCTCCCTCATTTCCGTTCCTATCTCCTTAGCGAATTTTAACGCCAGAAGCCTGTAACGCGCCGCGCTTAACGCCCGAAGCTGGACGCTGGACATTTTGACATGCTGTGGGACGACGCGTGTCCGGGCGCATGCGCAGTAGAGAGCCGGAGCCGGTCGGACTCAGTGATAAACCCGTGCAGGCAAATCCAGCAGGAAACGAATATTTACAGAACTTACCTTCAAAACCTGTCTCCTCAGCGACTTTCACCCAAGCCTGCTCCTTTTGTTCCGGTCTCTGTAGAGGACACACGCCGAGTAGTTTAGCTCCGGATGATAGCAAACAGCGCCGATAACCCTCTCCTCCATCTTTGAGAGGGGGTTTAAGCAGGAGCAGGAGGCCGGGGCGTCACACATTATTAAATAAAACCTGTCTCCTCAGCGACTTTCACCCAAGCCTGCTCCTTTTTGTTCCGGTCTCTGTAGAGTATACTCGAATAGTATAGCTCCCAATGATAGCAAACAGTGCCGATAAACCTCTCTCCATCTTTGAGAGGGGCTTGAGTGGGAGCAGGGGTCATGGAGCCACACGCCATCAAATCAATGACGCCGGGGCGTAATGTCATCGCTGATTGGCTGCCGCGCGAACTGGCGCGAAGTTCAATATTTTCAACTCGGCGCCGAGGCGTTTGGGGCGTCAAAACGCCTCGACACTCCAAACGCGCCGCGCCAAACGCGTGCAACGCTCCAGACGCGCCGCGCCAAACGCCTCCAACGCGCCGCCCAGGGCGAATTTGCGTCAAGACGCCTGTTTGCATAGACTTTGTATGTAATCTCAACGCGCGTCCAGGCGAATTCGCGTCCGGTGTGGCCGTAGCATAACATTCTGCATTCCTCGGTTGTTTGCTGTCTAGTATGGCAGTTGTGTTTTTCACGAGAATAATGGCAAGAAAAGACTACATCTCCTCCTCTGTCCAGACATACCACGCCATGTTTACCCCGAGATAGTGATCATGTGACCAGGTACGGCACGTCCTGTGACGTATAATTGCGGAAAAAAGTGTTTCCATTGCGCTTTTGCGATATATTTGAATATCAAAACCACCTCATGAAAGCGTAAAAACTTTTTAGCGATATTTTAGTGCTTTTTCGGAATTCAGGTGTTTCCATTACCAGTTTTTTATTGCGCTATTTACATTTTTTGCATATCCAAGGGTAATGGAAATGCACTTAGTGATAAGGTCGGATTTGCTTTACTTTAAAGTTGATTTGTGCATTAAAGGTGTAGTCAGCGATGTGGGAGAAAACGAGTGGAGAGGTTGTTGAAAAATGAATTTAGACCCACCTCTCCCTTCATTCCTCACCCCTGGCTCCACCCCCGAAAGCTGATGGACATGTATCGTCATGGAAACGGCCGTAGAAACTGCGTCGTTGACCAACGTAGCTAAGGTAACCCCGACTCGTCAGACAACTCGACTGCCATGATTGATGACTTCACAACAACAGTACATTTTGGCAGATTAGACATTAAGTGGAATGCCCGACGGCTGTTACTGTTATGTGAAGCACCACACTGCTAATGTTGCTTACCTATCCAGCAGAAAGACGGTAACATCCGCAGCCGTTTTCAAGTCTTTCAATTGGCGGAGTTCCCTCCACCGTCGGAAAGCAACACCAATGTTGACCCGGGTCTTCGCTCTTTCATGGTCGTAGCCCTTCTTTTTCACTTTCTGCTCCTCTGACCTTTTTCATTTGGGCTGTTTTTCAGCCATTGCTACTGTACCTATTGTATCTCTCTCACGCTAACTGCGCACGCTACGCAACCTATGACTCCCCCTCCCCCCTCTGTCTGATCTGCGCATGAGTGTGATCGCCCACACGATGTGGGGTACCCTGTTTTGGTAGTGCCAGTGAGAAGCTTTGACAATGTACAGATTACTTTTATTTATTGTCTCTGACATACCTATGTCAATGTGTTTGTTGATGTATTCACTGTTTGGTAGACTGCACAAACTTGTTTGCTTTTTTGGATAAATAGATAATTCATTTCTGATCCCCCATGCCTACCAACAAGATAAGTATGACAATACAGAGGTCCGTACCAATTTCAATAATATTTTGAAGCAGGCAACACTAAATATTCTTCAGGTCAGACGCTCTAATAAGTTATTACAAGAGTGAAATATGAAGTAACAAGAAAAAATGACATATTTTGGATGGTAATTGTTAAATGTACTTGATCTTATATGGTGCTTTTCTAGTCCTTTTGACAACTAAAACTTTGACTACATTCCCATTGACTCCTAGAGTTTTAGCTAAGCTAATTAGCAGTGGGCAAGCTCTGCCCGTCTCTTCCTTGTTACTGCGCGCACAGTCAAAAGAGTGGTGTTTATCTACTTGTCATGGAATTGGGAGTGAGGCAAGACACACACAAAAAAGGTTGGTGTATTCCTTTACTGTGAATAGAAAGAGGTTTTAAAAAATCCTGGCGATTGCATGCCTTTCATTCGCATCACCCTTGTTTGTGAAGGCCTTAAAGCAAACCAGCTGTGATTCCAGTACCACATTTTGGCCCACTGAGCTACTTCGTCCTAGGCTGAATCTTAACTGAATTAACTAAAACCAAATAATTAACCTCAAGGACGAATGACCATCAGTTTCTGGGAAGTCTTCCTTTTGGTCTTTATTGCAACTGGAATGGACTCATCACTTAAACAGTAACCACCCACCTTGAGGCAGTACATCATTAACAGATGACTTTTTGTGTGTCATCCCTGTGATGAAATATGATGAATGTATGAGCGGAGATAATGAACGACTTGGTTATGTCCTCTACTTTACCTGTGCTCGTGTCATTAAGAGATGAGAAACTGTTTGCCTCCTGCAGCAGAAAAGGCACGGTATAATAAATTTGTTTATGAATTCAAACCTGAAGGCTGAGAAGGATTCATGTTTCACACCACGTAAACACGACTGAACAAGGGCGTTCAACATGCCTATTTATTCAACCTTGCCGAATGAAAGCGTGCCTTTTTTCATTTATTTTGGTTTTTACTCTCAAAGTGCCTTTTGTACATTTCCTCTGTCTTAAACAAACTCAGCCCCACATTCTTGCTGCTCTATTATTGACAAGTTTAGAAGGAAATGCACCAAGAAAGTTCGACTTTAAAAAATCTATCACACAGTTAAACTGTAGTTTAAATGATGATTCACCTTCACAGCACTGGTATAAAAATATACAACACTATACTATACTAAATTAAGTCTACATAAATGGATATATATCACAATATGATACTATACAAGACAATTTAATATAATCTGATAGAATACAATTTGATATTTTATCAGAAATAGTGGCAAAATCTGGTGCTAAAAATGAAGCCAAGAAGAAAAAGAACCAAAAGCTGCACTTCCTCCAGTGTCCACTAGAGGCCGGCTGCAGAAAGCTGGAACTTACATGATTGTGTTTGGGAAACAGATGATTTTTATACAAATGAAAATCTATATGAGGACATGGAAGGACTTAAGGGGTTAAGTTCTTTTACTGTACAAAGTTTGGACACCCTTGGTCTTAGTATTTGTTATATCTAAAGGCTCCCATGGTGGAATCTGTTTATATTGCACCAACTTTATGTTACCAAGGATTTCCAGTTTTTGTTGACTGGGAATGTGATTGACATGACTTTAACCTTGTGCAGTGTCACTATTGATTAAATTGATTGCTTGATTGATTTTTATAAGATCAACATTAGGGATGGGAATTGAAAACCAATTCCAGTTAAGAAATGTTAACAGCACCATCAAAGAATCAATATCACAAGTCTTTTTGCTAATCAGTTCTCTTATCAATTCCTTCCACTGACAGGGTTCAGTAGTTTTAGAATTGTGGCTTTTTTTTTGTTTATAAAAGGTGCCTACTGATTAACCTTAAGTGAGTGGAAACACTAGCAACTTAGAGAAGCAGTTATCTATGCTGTGACATGTGTTTGACATTGTTGCCACTGAAAATCTGCAGGCCAACATTTGCCCACACGGAAAATCTGCAAGAATCAATAAGGGAATCGTTAGAGTACTGGATCGACGAGCAGGATTGTTAAAGTCTTTGCAATTCCTATCCCTAATTAACATTAAACTCCCTCCCCCAATGAAATACAAAGAAAATAAAGTTTATATTATTTCAACCACATAATGCGACAAAGGATGAAGCTGGTCAAAGAGGATAGGTTGAAGCTTATGCTTATTATGTCCACCCTTTTTACATAAAAATCTTCAGCAAGCCAACTTAGTTACATCACAACTTTCAAAAAATCTAAGGGAAGAAAATAAATAGAAAAAAAAGTTAGATAAAAAAAATAATCTAACCAAAATTTCAGTGATTTCATATTTATTCTTCCTCTTCTTCTTCTGCTTCTTCTTCTTCTTCATCTTCTTCTTCCGCTTCTTCTTCTTCTGCTTCTTCTTCTTCTTCTACTACTTCTTCTTCCTCTTGTTCTTCTTCTGCTTCTTCTTCTTCCTCTTCTTCTTCTGCTTCTTCTTCTTCTTCTTCTTCTTCTTCTGCTTCTTCTTCTTTGTCTTCTTCATCTTCTTCTTCCGCTTCTTCTTCTTCTGCTTCTTCTTCTTCTTCTACTACTTCTTCTTCCTCTTGTTCTTCTTCTGCTTCTTCTTCTTCTACTACTTCTTCTTCTGCTTCTTCTTCTTCTTTAACTTCTTCTGCTTCTTCTTCTTCTTCCTCTTCTTCTGCTTCTTCTTCTTCTACTACTACTTCTTCCTCTTCTTCTGCTTCTTCTTCTTTGTCTTCTTCTACTTCTTCTTCGTCTTCTTCTTCTGCCTCTCCTCTTCTTCTTCTGCTTCTTCTTCTTCTTCTTCTTCTTCTTCCCCTTCTTCTGCTACTTCTTCCTCTTCTTCTTCTTCTTCTTCTTCTTCTTCTGCTTCTTCTTCTTCGTCTTCTGCATCATTGTCTTCTTCGTCTTCTTCTGTTGCTTCTTCTTCTTCTTCTTCTTCTTCTTCTTCTTCTACTGCTTCTTCTTCTTCTTCTTCTTCTGCTTCTTCTGCTTCTTCTTCTTCTTCTTCTTGCTTCTGTCTTCTTCTTCTTCTTCTTCCTCTTCTGCTTCTTCTTCTTCCCCTTCTTCTGCTACTTCTTCCTCTTCTTCTTCTTCTTCTTCTTCTACTTCTTCTTCTGCCTCTCCTCTTCTTCTTCTGCTTCTTCTTCTTCGTCTTCTGCATCGTTGTCTTCTTCTTCTTCTTCTGCTACTTCTTCTTCTTCCTCTTCTTCTACTGCTTCTTCTTCTTCTTCTTCTTCTTCTGCTTCGTTGTCTTCTTCTGCTTCTTCTTCTTTTTCTTCTGCTTCGTTGTCTTTTTCTGCTTCTTCTTCTTTGTCTTCTTCTACTGCTTCTTCTTCTTCTTCTACTTCTTCTTCGTATTCTTCTTCTGCCTCTCTTCTTCTTCTTCTGCTTCGTTGTCTTCTTCGTCTTCTTCTTCTGTTTCTTATTCTTCTTCTTCTGCTTCGTTGTCGTCTTCTTCCTCTTCTTTTTCCTCTCTTCGTCTTCTTCGTCTTCTTCTTTTGCTTCGTTGTCTTTTTCTGCTTCTTCTTCTTCTTCTTTTGCTTCTTATTCTTCTTCTTCTCCTTCATTGTCATCTTCTTCTTCTTCTTCTTTTTCCTCTCTTCTTCTTCTTCGTCTTCTTCATACCTGATTAATATATATTTTTTGTTCTCAAGTTGTAAACCTGTTTTTAAATGACCTTCCGTCCCACCTCAGGTTGGCCTCTCTGTTGGTAGGTTGATCCAAAGTTCAGCTGAGAGGGTGTGAATAATTTGGCTGCATCCATAGATCGGCTTTAACAGCTTTCCAAAGAGTCCTTTAATAATAAAAAGCTGATGTCACATGTTTTCTTCCTACAACAATATGCAATACAGCTCAACAAAACAAATCAATACGATATCAGATCAAATAGATTTTGGTGTCTGAAGTGTTCAAGGCAGAGTTTAATTGTCTTTGCTCAGTATATTGCCTATAAAGGATGATATTTTGCTGTAGTTCTGCTCCGTCAAGATCCAAGCAGATGATATTTCAGAAACCCCTCCCTCACCCTCACCTACACTCTAGGGGGTAAATCATAAGCTCCACGGTCCCAGTTTGGTCACCATCCTCTGAAGGGATGGGCCTTTAAAGATGACGATAAGAAGCAAACACTCCAGAGATCTCTATCAGACGAGTCACAGACGACAGGAGTGGCCAAACACGCCTGATTTATCACAAAGAGATGGAGATAGCTGGTGTAAAAGATGAAACAGATGTTCAAGGACTCAAAGGAGGGAGAGCACACAAACCACGAGCATGAGGGACTGGCTATTTTCTTTAAAACTTGTTTTTATTTTGTTGGATTGCTTCACTGTTGGGGTGGAGTGTTTTTGAGGATGCAGGCCAAACATATGGCTTCTGGCTTAAATGTACAGTCCATGCTTTGGGATTCTTCATTTTTATGCATCTATGAAGTAAAGTGTTTTGTTTTTCTGATGTTTAACTTTCCATTTCGATTCCTGTAGGTGATTATAATGCTGGCTTTAGTTGCAAGAGTTGTCTTTAGTTTTGAGATGTTAAAAAATCCTGCCAGCTGCAGAATTTGGAAGATTAAAATGAGGATTAAAAAGTCATCTGTACCCATGTGAAATATGGTTATTTTATAATCAAAAATAAGTTTCTCATCATGTTTTAATACTGTGAATCTGATCACAACATCCCCTTTTGTTTGCGTAATATACAACATCCCTACCCCACCTAACACAGCAAGAGCCGTCCAGCATAGAAGGGAAAACATCTGACTTAAGTGAAGACAGATGTGCTTTATAAGGGAGGTGGTCAAACATGGTAATCCCACAGGTGATAAGAAGAAATGAAAACAGATATTTTTCAAAAGCTGTCACGTGTAACTTGAGCGAGGTGGTTTTGTCATAAGCAAAGAGAAGATGAACAGAAGAGCGAGGATTTAGGGTCTGTTTTGCAGCAGCACGCCTCGGCTCTGCGGGGACGCTGAGGTGTGCTTTGATAAGCCGAGATGTGCCCTGCTGGGGGGTCTGGAGATAAAGAGGTGTGTTGGCAGAGCGTGGCTGTATGCAGAGAGTCAGATGTGGTGGAAAAGGGAAGAGAGATATGATTGGTATCTGACAGAGGCTGGGAATCATTGATATCAGTCCCTCAATCCAGCGCCTGCTTATAATACGGACAGGGCATCTTTGTCTCCTGTACTGTACAAAAATGAAGCTAACATACCTCATTGATTGGCACTGACTATGAATATAACGATTACCAGTAAAATGGTCAACCGCGGTAATCATTACTGTGTCCTATTAAAATTACCGTTATACCGTGTTTGATCACCACACTGTGTCAATAACTCACGGTGATGCTGCTCTTTGCCTTAAAAAGCCAAAACAATGTGTGTCTGCCCCTTGATGAAGCCGTCTCTCGCAAACAGGTGTGCATGTGAAGCTTGCAATGTTTGGCCTCAGCAGTTGGAGCCTTGCTCAGGCTCTTACAGGTTTTCCCACTCAAAATGGCTGAAGTCTAAAGTCTGGTCCAAATTTGGATTTTACAAAGATGTCAAGGGGAAACTGATTGACGACAGTCACCCTGTCTAAAGCACCAAGCTGCAGTGAAAGACAAAAATGCACGTGATTAAAACTGCTGTAACTCCTTGAGTAAATAAGCAGACTGAGAGAGAGAGAGAGGATTCAGTGAGCCAAATCTGAGTGAGTTATAGGGGGTTTATCAGGATTTTCTGTGTAAATAATGTATAAAGGCTGTAAATAACAGCATTAGTATCAATCTGGAGTGTGCTCCTGCCGTTCTTTCGCAGTTTGTTTGCCATGTTACGCCGTGTTTCGTCGTAATAGATCGTCTTTTTCTGTCATTGTTCGTGCTTTATGGATTTAATCAATTGAAGTTTGGAAATATTAAAGAAGGAGATGTCGAGGAGATCTGCCATGGAAGGGGAGATCAGAGGAGAGTCATGAAGGAGGCTAACTGCTTCAGGGACTGTCAGTAAAACAAAAAATAAATAAAGAGGCCTGGACATGGTCTAATATGAGCTGCAACATGGACACTAATGCTGCAGGCAAACTAAAATGTGTGACTGAATGTAAAATGGGTTACATTTATTTTTGGCTGTCTCAAAACTTTGAACATGTTCATTTATTTTTTTATAAAGAGAATCCTGTTAAAAGTACAAATCCGTTTTTTTCTATTCATGTTATTACACAGTTTAAGCATTTATAACAAATTAATGACAAATAGTTGCCATAATTGTTTACTTTTATTTCTAATGAAGAAAGTTTGAAGAAATATTTCTAAAAGAAAATTTTCTGACACAATTATTGACAAAAAAGACAAAAGAACTGTTAAAATTATAATATTAAAGGGGTTAAATAATTCAAGACTGTGATAAAGTACTTTTTGAACATTCTGAGCACACTACAATAATACCACAATAATCATGATAATCATGATGATTTTGGTCACAATAACTGTGATAAGAAATTTTCATACCGTTACTAGTGGATCCGTTGCTTGGCGCTTGACATCATTGTGTCAACACCAGCTCCGTTTAACACCACTACACGGATCCACTCAACCGGATATTTTTTTATTTCTTCACTTTTTTATCCGTTTTAAAAAAAAAATTCTGTTTATGTGGGTGAAATCGCCGTGTTCGTGTGGTTGAGAGGCCCAACTGGACAGAAAAACGTGCGTTTGGGAATAAATCCATATTCAAGTGGTCCAGGCCTCAATGTGATCTATTTTAAGTTATTTAATTTTTTTTTTTACAAATATTTCTGCCTTTTCTAATGTATTTGTAACAAATTTTTGTGCATTTTATGTCATCACACTATCAACTGTTGGCTTTTAAAAGCTTTCAGTCCCACACTAAGAAAATATCTGTTTTTTGTTTGTGGTTTTCTCTGTTCCCTGAAATGTTAATGGACTCAAACAATGATTGATTTGTTCTGTTTCTTAAAACATTATATCCCTGAATTAATGCTAAACAGTTGAGCTGGTAGTTAAAGGGTTAAGGCACAAGCTGTGGTCCAAGATGCCAAACCTGCTCACAACATGCGACAGTGCTCTTTAAATCACGCTGCGCTCCATGATGAAAACTGAATAATAGAAAACCAATTCTTTTTGAGAACAGATAATAAATAAGGAAAGGAATTAATATTATGAGTCATTTTGCTTAATAAATTCCTTCAACAAGGATCTGATTGCCTTGCAAGTCAAGGACTTAATGCTCTCATCAGAGGCAGTCAGAAGTAAGCATTGCAAATAGCTAATAGAAGAATTCAAAACTGCTTATTTTAACACAGCATGATGCTAACTGCACAATATTCAGAGTAATTTAAGCAAGGCTGGAAACACTGGTAACATGATGAAAGAATTCTCTTGGGATTTCTTGGCTGTTATTGACCCTGATAACCCATAAACCTGCTTTTTTATGCTAAAAATCAACAGGAACTGATATGAGAACTGATAAACTACTTTCTGAAATGTGTGGATTAAGCTGTTAAATGCATCTTAAAAACTGTAGAGGTAGAAAACCGAGGTTTATTTTTGATCCTTTAGTGCCGCTATTTGAATGTTGAAGAGGAAAATCTAATCACAAAGCTCCATTATTCAGTTTTCATCTTGATCCACACCTGAGCCGGACCCATTCTCCTAATGAAGACTATGAGATTGGCCTCAAAGCTCAGAGGCTCTTAAAGTTTCCTCTGCATTTAAATTGTATGAGAACTGAGCAGCGCTGGCGTTTCAAACATTAACAAGACAAAAAGAGAATATTTGGTTCTTGAAAATAGAGCCCAGGTGTCAAATTGTTAATATGAACCAAATGTTTTTGAATAGGAAGCACGTATTTTCAATTATCTACCATATTATGTGTTTAAAATCTCCTTTTCAGGTGTTTGTTCTTGTTTTTTAGTCATTTGAATTTTCCTGACTGATTTTGTTTATCATTGTGTCCCTGCATGAGTCTGTGTCCTCTCCAGTGGCCTCTCTGAGACTTGGTTATCACCATAGGGGGCATTTAGAGCTCACTTGCCCGTCCTGGCTTATCTGTGGAGGAGGCAGATAAGAGCAGAGAGAGGATCGGGGCTGCCAGGCCAGCGAGGATAAAGAGGCTCAGGCTGAAAGCCGGCCATAGTGTGGAGGCAGAACACTTAGCCAGCAGGATAGTATAGGATCTGTGTGAGTGTGAGTGGAGGGGCTGAGATTGTCTGAGGGTGTATGTGTGTGTGTGCAGGTGAAGCAGATGTGTGCTCCTGAGAGTTAGAGTAAGTTGAGTCGCCCACACTGAAAAAGTGCTGCTTCTGCTTCGTGATGGGGGTCTGAGGCTGCCCTCAAATATATTTAAGTTCTTCATGGTCGACTGAGGTCAAATATTTGGAGAAACTGCACTTCTCTGGGCATCTTGGAGTAGGACCGGACAATTAATTGAAAAATAATCGAAACCGACATTTAGACCCTCTTATCAAAGTAATTTTACTCTTACCAATTATTTTGATTATATACAAGAACTAGAAAAGCACTCGGAGAGCGCAGACCTCCGCCAGCGCCACAGTCCTCAGCCATATTGTCATTTTGACCATAAATATTACTCCTACCTTTATTTCATCTAAATATTTAGCTTCCTTGACCATGAAAACATACAGTTAGCAACTGGATTCATAATGATATCTATTTTAGTTTAGTAGTTATTCACAGGAATCACATTTTTCTCCATGGCAGCCAGACGCTGATCCTGATCAACACCAAAATCGAATCACTTCTTCCTTTTCCCATGCTGAACATTTCCTGAAAATTTCATCCAAATCCATCCATTACTTTTTGAGTTATTTTGTTCACGGACAGACGGACAAACTCTCCCAAAAACATAACCTCCTTGGCGAAGGTAGAAATGCCGTCTCAGTTTAGGAACATTTTGGATTATGTGCAGAGGACATTAAGCAGAAGGAAGTTAAGTATAAATACTGCAGGAAGACCGTTTCGACCACTGTCAGTAACACCACCAATTTTTTTACATGTCATCTGTCAATCCATCTGACAAAGCTTCAAGCAAGTTGGATTTTTCAACACCTATAAACCCCTATGTTTCAGCCCTGCCCAGAACAGACTGTTTAATTGAGCTGTACTGTGTACAATGAATGTGGCTTTGTTTTAATAATTTGTTTTTGTCACCATTGTTCAGAGTTTTATATTTTATTACTTTGCTTTTATCATTTTATCTACTCATATATAGTGGCTATGTGTGAATAAGTTACAGAGGACATTTTTACTTCATTTCCTTCTGATTTTTGTTCACTAACAAGGTAGAAGGAAGATAAATCATTCAAGCTTTTCCAGGATATTTACTTTTTTGCCAAAACATGTTGAAAGAGTGGTGAAAGTATCCTTTCTGTCATCTGTCAGATCCATCTGAAAAAAGCTTCAGGCAAGTTGGATTTCTTAAAACCTCCTGTATAAACCCCTCTGTTTCAGCCCTGCCCAGAACAGGCTGTTTAATTTAGCTGTACCATGTACAATGGATGTGGCTTTTTCTTGTCAGCACTGTGCTTTAATGTTTACTCTGCCAGCACTGAGATGCCAAGCTATGCTATTTTCACTGTGTGTTGGCTGAACAACCACCTGGATCAGGGAATGTCTCCCATAAGGGGAAGGTGGTTTAACCCAAAATAACGTCATCAGGGGAAAAAAAATAACCTGGTTATTTTAGGTTAGATTGTTTGAAAGGTGGACCAAGCTCCAAAGAGGGAGGGGGATTTGTTAAAAGGCCATGGACACACAACCTGACACACTAGCAGGACAGTTTAACATATCTCCACTAGTCTACTAGTAACAGCCCAAGAAAGAGTTTGGGAATGGGAAGAAGCTTTTAAAAGAAAATCAGGTAAGAGATTGGACAATCGTTCCGCCAATCACATTCATTATCAAAAAAATGTAGTAGGCAGGCACTACAAAATGAAAACCACTGTAAAGAACAAACTGTTGCCAAAACATGTTACAAGAGTAATGGAAATATCTTTTCCATCAAGGAATGCTTTAGTGTTGTCAGTTGTTTTTATTTTATACAGAAACTCAGACCAGATCTGACAAAACAGCTATTGGAGCTGCTAGCATCTATGCTAATCTCACAGCACTTCCTGCTCTGAGAAGCCCATTTCCACCAAATGGTCCGGTATGGATCAGCACGGTTTGGCTCAGGCTGGATCGGTAAAGCCTGATCCTGTTTGCATTTCCACAGCCAACGGAACCCTACTTGGTAGACGGCGTCTAAGCCAGATGCTGATAGCATGACGACACAGTGTACCATACTATTAAATACAACGAAGAAGGAAATGCGACACAGTAAAAAAAAAACAACGATGGAAGACCTCTAGCAATTCTTTTTTGTGATCAGCTTGTGGCTTTTTATTACATAGCGCAACCAAGCTTTGTTTCATACAAGGCTGTGTGCCGCAAGAGTTATCTTCACCAAGACGAGTGGAGATTTAAACATGGCGGGGTTATGTGTTGTTCTGCTGTCGTACAGGAAGTGACGTCTCCTTGGACCAATCAACAGACTGCAGCGTTTCTAGCTCCACCTTCTGGGGGTCGAATTAGTATGCTTGGCATCCCAACAGAAGCATCCCAAAAAGTAGGACGGCATGGGTCGCTTATAAGGGGTCCTGTCCCGGTTTTAGGCTATGGAAACGCCACAAAAAGCGAGCCGTACCGAGACGAACTGAACTGAACCCTCTGGTGGAAACGGCGCTAAAGACTCTGATTGGGTAGTGCTGCTTTGGGCTGCTCACAGTCATTGTAGATTGGAGCTTTGCTAGATGGATCTGCCTGATTACTGATATTGAATCGGAAAGATCCAGCTGCAGCTCAAGGTTAACGGACACATGTTTCTTTACGTTAATCTTTAGTGTATTTTCCATAAGTGGAGACCTTAAAGCAAAGATTGTGTTCTTTAAGTGATATAAAAAATATAGTAGGTGTTGCGCAAGGGTCCAAACTAAAGCTTGGGATCATCATTTCTGTTGTCTTGTGGTTTTTAGAGGTTGTAAATGTATTTCTAAGTAGAGGTGAATATTAAAAAGGTCATACTGCAGCTCCACACAGAAGGTAATTCTTGCTAATGCTCTTTCTGACCCCCGGCTTTCCACATTATTTATGACTATTGATTCAGTAATGGATCAATATTTCTGTCCTTCTTTATTCATTCAAATTGTGCTTTGACTCTGCAGCAGTACAAGAGTATGGCACAGTGGGAGCTCCACATGCACACACACTCCCCAAATCCATCTTGTATTACCCCTGAAGCTAATACAGAGGGGGATCACTGCATTCTGCCAGGCAAACGGTCAAAGGGGCATGGTACGAGAATAGTGAATAAGCCTACAGCAAAGGTTTCACATCTTCAGTGTCTTACTTCAGAGAGCTTAAGTTTTCAGAGAAAGGTATTATGGGTAAGTGTTTTAAGCTTTGTGCTGGCTCCAGCACAGGCAGCATTGTCCAAAAACGCTGATTTATTAGTTAATAAGCTGGTTCCTGCAGAGCACTGTTATCAGAGGACTGCGTGACCTTACTCTCTTATTGGGTCGGACACTGAAGAGAGGCTGATTGCTTTGTGCTGATTCTGGCTCCTGCAGTCGTTTGTGTGGAGTGGAGTTCAGGTGAAAAGCCTTATTGAGTGGCGACCTGCTAAATTTAGTCTGCCCTTTCCAAAAAGCTTCACTTAAGTGTCTCCTCCTAATGTCCTCTTTTTCTTCTCCCCCTGCTCTCTCCTCTTCATCATGCCCCCTCTCCCATTTCCCACTTTATTGTCAATTTTTCTCTGATCTTTTTTCTCCTTTACACCCTCCTCCTCCTCCTCTTCGCCTTTTTCTGTCACCCCATGCAGCACAAACGCCATGTCCAGACCACAACCAAGTACGTGGAGTTGATCATTGTGGCCGACAACAGAGAGGTAAGTAAAGGTCACGCTGGGGTGTTGGCAGCCAATTTAGATTTTGTCTTCTTTTTTCTCAGTAGTAATCCTTGTTGATACTTTTACTTTACAGACATAATAAGATAAAGTAAACGTTTACTGATCCCTTGTTAGGAAAATTCCTTCTTCACACTAGATACTAGGGATGGGAGAAAAAATTGATTCACATAAGTATCGGGTTATTTGTTTGAACATTTTTAAATCGATTTTTTTTGTTCAAAAATCTTGTTTTTTTCCGAATTTAAATGCTTCATTTTAGTCTGTGTTAATAAGACACCTTGAAATACAGTCCAGGCTTTTGAAGAGAGAGTATAAACAGCTGGTTAAACTACATTACTGAATAAATCCTAAAAAGGGACTCACATGTGATGTGTATTTTTCCTGATGTAGTCTGTAGACATCATCATTGTTCATCTTTTTTGCTGGTGTTAAAAAAGCTAACTAAAGAGCAAAAATCGGAAATATCGTAGAATTGCAATTTAAATTGAATTGGCACCTAAAAAAAAGTAAAAAATCAAATCAGGAGAAAAGCGTATCGTCCCAGCCCTACTAGATACACAAATGTAAAAACAGAAAGAACACTCATATTAACAAAGAAAAAAATGTGAAATTGTAATTATTTCAAAGGAGACATATCATGCTGATGCATGATGTAATACTTACATATAATATAATAAATTTGAAAACAAGACCTTACACCCCCTTAATTTTCCAAAAATGAAATATTGTATTTTTTCTGATATCCTAGATCGAGATTTGATGCCTCTGAAAATAGGTCATTGCGAGATGTCCGCGAGATTTAAATCGTCGTGACATCATGAGGTACCTTTCTTTTTATTGGAGTAATCTGATAAAACACTTCCTCCTCTGTGATGTCCGTTAGCCACAAAACCGTCACCGAGGAACACATCCACCCAGCAGCAGTGTATAGCTCCCTCGCTCACACTCACTCATTACCAGCTCTGGCCTGTAGGGGGACTCAATACGCGGTCGCTGCTTTGAGCCTGCCAGAAAATACAGTAGAAGAAGAAGGACAGGCTGGCTCTACCCCCGATAGACCTGACCAATCAGAGCACAAAGGGCTGTGACGTTGCGAGGTAACTGTAGGTCATCCTGAGATCCAAGTGTTTCAACAAGAGCTTGATAATGGCCTAAAATGAGGATTTTGAGAACGCTATTGTGGGGCAATGAAGGAACTAAATGACTTGTACTGAGGGCAGAAATGCTTTACAGGCATCCTAGTCTGGCATAGTGAAAAGGAGAAACAAGCATGATATGTCTCCTTTAATAAAAATAGAGATAAATATAATATAATAATGTTTATAATACACTGTGTACACTTCAACAAGTCATTGATATTTTTTAAAAATCACACTTTGCTTATGGATAAGACAAAATGACTGAAAAAATAGAAAACACATTTCTTTCTCTTTTTTTAAATGTATTTTTTTGGGCATTTTGTGCCTTTATTGACAGGGGAGTGACAGTGGATAGGCTTGTGAAAGGGGGTGAGAGAGTAGGGGATGACACTCTACAAACTGGCCACAGGCGGGATTCGAACCTGGACCGGCAGAAGCTAGTAAATGAGACGTGCCTGGTTGCTAACCACTCCGCCAAACCAGCGCCCCCATAGAAAACACATTCTAACAGAGCTTGAGCATTTGTTTTTCTTACTAAAGGGAGCACATTTTCCAAGACAACTGTTTTTTTTACAACTTTTTAGGCAAAAAATGTTTTTGTTTTTTTTAATCTTTGTCCAATATCAAACACATCATTATGATGTTTTGTTTACATCTTCTTGATATTTATCTTATTTAAGTTGAAGAGGCTCCCTGATTTGTCTGTATTCCCAGTCTACCGTTGATGCTTTGTTATGTCTGTTTGTGGTAATTATTCTGTTCATTGATTCCACAAACTCTGCTCCATGCTTGACTTGAAATCCTGAGCCAATAAACTTAATATAATGATGAAACAATGGTGTGACATCACACTGGTAGGTCATTTTGGGGGTCTAGTGGAACAGGCTGTTTCAGGAAGCTACTGGCGCTGTAAAAAGGGAGCGAGGAAGAAGTCTGGATGCCACAGATATTTGCTTGTTGTGTGTAGACATACTCGATAAATTGGAAAGTATAATGATTTAAATAGAATTAATAAAGTAATTTATATACATTAGAAAAACCCATGTCTGTTTTTTCTTTCTTTGCCTAAATAAATTTATGGCACATCCACTTTCTGATTTATTGCATGCACTTACCCGGCACTCACATGGGTCCATGGTGTGTGTCTTCTGCATAATTGAAGTTATTTATTTATTTATCTTAACAAATGAAGCAAGTGGAGGCATATACATGAAGAGGTCCCAGCATGGAGCCTTGGGGAACTCCACATGCAAATTTTGTCTGCTTTTACATACAGACATGAAGAACTTCCTCCTTTTAAGTAAGATCTAAGAAGTCTGCGGCATTGCCAGAAAGTCTTATCCAGTTTTCAAGTCATATACATAAAAGTAAACATACATTTCATCAGAGTTTTATCATCAAGGACAGATTTGTTGTGAACCTACTTGTTGTGAAAAAAGCAGACCCTCTCAGTTGTACTTCATTTATTGACTAGAATAATCTTGTCACATAGTTTTGCCCTTTTTCAAATCCTGCAGGGTAAGAATCAGGGGTCTCGTGCTTTCTGCTCCTCCATTTCCCTTGAGACAAAGATAAGACGGCTCATACATGCCTTGTTTTTGCTCTGACGTGTCCACTTACTCATCTGCTCAAATCCCTGCATACATCATCCGAGGACTTGACTCACAAATGAGCAGCTTTCATTTTTTTTGAAGCTTTGAATCATCATAAGTTCTCAGATCTTGGAGGAGGCACGGGGAAAGAAAGTGTTTCATGTTAAAATGAGACATATAGGTCAATGCCATATGAATAAATGCTGGATGTATAGTCATACAAGGTGTCTGAGGTTATCTCTTTAGCCTAAGCTCCACTGAAGAACTCTTTGATGATAGCAGCCGCTGTAGAAGAAGCGCCACAGGAATTATCATGCCAGCTCCTCCAGGACACCCCTGCGGAGACGTTTGTAGAGCTGACACAGTGTTATTAAGTCCTGAATAATGTCTCTGATGATGCTAAACATTCAAGAAAGGGGGCTGGATCACCTCTATTTCACCTTGCTTTTTACTCACAACGCTGGTGTTTTTTCAGTTTCAGAAGCAAGGCAAGGACATGGAGAAGGTCAAGCAGCGGCTGGCTGAGATCGCCAATTATGTGGACAAGGTAACAATCAAATCAACAGAGGGATTGTCGTATAGGAATGTGATTTATTAGAGGTCACATCAAGCTTGGTGAGACTTAACTGCCTCGTGAGGAGAGCCTGATTGGATTATAAATGGACGATCGATTCCATAACTGGGTGGAGAAATCGAGGGGAATAAGAAAGTGCAGATGGTGGCGGTTTAATAAAACGAAAAAATAAAATGGTTAATTTGAATGAAAAGGCCTGGTTCTAAACGTGGACCATGACATAGAGCTGATGTTTTTATTTTAAATATTTTGTTGACTAATTATTTTCGCCAGTTTTCATCAACAACCTTTTTCTTCCTTGACGAAAACTAGACAGTAGCTATTAAAAACAAGTAGATAGACTGTTTGACAGACTTAATCCAATCAGACCTAATTTGGTCATGTAGGAAGTAGGACAAGCTAGGAATATATCCAATCACAGCTACTTTGGTTGAGTGGAAAGGTTGGATGAGTTAAGAGGGACATCCAATCACAGCTGCCTTAGCTTGGTGGTGGTGGGATAAGTTGTGGAGCGATCCAATCAGAGCTGCTCTCTTTATGAATTGATATATTCATGTAGAGCAGGTTCACTGTTTGTTGTCAATTCTGGTATTGTAACTAAGATCCTTTGCCAGGTAGCCAAAATAAAGTTGACTGCATTTCACACAAAAGTTAAATTTGTTTCTGTTCATCTATACATTCAAACTCTACAAGCATTCAATACAGGGTTTTTAGATGTTTCATTTTATTTCAGTGTAAACATGACTTCAGAAATTCAAGGAAACATAAAAACTGCCTTACACTTCAAAACAACTGTACAAAATTTACAGTAGTTTTTGGCAACTTCAAAGTTGTTATATTTTTTATGAACTAAAACTAGACAAAAATTAAAAACAAATTAGATGACTAAATAATGACTAAAATTAAACTATATTTTAGGCAGAAAACTAAAGGCAAATTCAAAAAGTACTGACAAAATCAACATTGTTAGGCTGTGCAATATAGAACACCAGCCTTCTGATTTTGAGCTGAATGGACAAATACAACATACAGTTAGCGCTGGACAATCCCCCCCCCCAAAAAAATCTTCAATCTAAAAAAAAAAAACCTTGATTCATGATTTGATTCAATGCCCCTGCCCCATTTAAAATGAAATAACTACTCACTGTGAATTTATTCCCAAGGTATACATTTATTTATACTGTAACTGGGGGGGGGGGGACTCGAGTTTTTTCCTAAAACTCGAGTTTTAGGAAAAACAAATCGGTTTGACTTGCCAACTCAATTTTTAAATCTTATTGATTTTTTGCTCAGGCCTACATGCTATGTTTAGTTATATCTGGATATCACAACACTCATTTTATAGGCTGATTCTCATTAAGATCAATTGATCCTGATCCCTTTTTGATACCTTAGCAACAGTGTTCTCCCTTAAAAAATTTGGAAACATTCATTATTTTAAACATTATGAAATCTTTATGTTTGCCCAGACCTAGTTTCACACATAATATGGAATTGTAGGCCTGTGACCTGAATCTGTTTCCTGAACTCCCCCACTTTACAGTTCTACAGAGCCCTGAATATCCGCGTGGCTCTCGTGGGCCTGGAGGTGTGGAGTGATGTGGACAAGTGCCCCGTCACCCAGGACCCCTTCACTACTTTACACGAGTTCCTGGACTGGAGGAAGGTCAAGCTGCTGCCTCAGAAGCCGCACGACAACGCCCAGCTCATCAGGTAGACCTGCTTTTGTAAGATTCAGTAATACTGGCAATGTTCTTGTCTTGTTTCTAGTCCTATTATTTCATAACAAGGCTCAAATGGACTAGTGGTTAAGACTTACATCATGAACAGAGGATTTAGTCTTGCGTGGACCTGGTTCAGGCTTGTTGAAGCCCTTTTCCACATTCCCTGACCTCCTACTTCCCGACTTCGTCTGCTCCCTTGTCCATCCATTCATAATTAGATCAGATTTCTTTAACAAGTCCAGATTTGATTGTGTTTGGGATATAAATGGCTACAAATCAGGCCTAAATAATAGCATCTGCAATTGCAGCCAGCAAAATTGGCTTTTTGAGTGTTTTGAAATGAAATATCTAAACTAGATCAAACAAACCATTTACTTAAATGTCAGTGCAATGAGTTTTGGCAAAGCAGTGGTTCATAATATCACTATTAGACAAACATTAGTCTGTGAGGAAATCCATGGGAGGACAATATTAAAAAAAATAACCTGATATATTTGGAGGGGGTTTATGTTTTTTAGATGCTCCTATTTCATTGTGTAAATGCTATTTCCTGTTCCTTTCAGCTGCTCTCAAATGTACCCCGCTGAGAGGATATTTCATAACCAACAAATGCGTCTCTACTTGAGCAAAACAAATTTAATTTCCTTCTTCATGAAACATTTGCAAACCTTTTTGGAAAGGTCTGAGGCTCCAGCTTGATGTGAAAGCCTATTGTGTTACTAAGATGCTGCCAAATACAAACAAAACACTAAACACTTAAAGAAGCATTTTATTTTGTTCAAATGACTTAATTTGAATCAAAGGAGTGCAGACTGAGCACAGAAGGAGAACAGAAGGTTTGATTAGTCTTGTTTTAAAAAGTATTAACCTGTT
Source organism: Scarus forsteni (assembly GCA_036419115.1). Classification (NCBI taxonomy): domain Eukaryota; kingdom Metazoa; phylum Chordata; class Actinopteri; order Labriformes; family Labridae; genus Scarus; species Scarus forsteni. The sequence continues at coordinate 6,907,800 of JAZDUH010000263.1, forward strand.
TGGTTGGTGTCAGTAAAGGGCAAACAAAAATGCTAGCTAAAAAGCTATTGCAATATGCCAACAAAGTTATCCTCTCTGGCAAACAAAATAATACATTTTTTGTCTTAAGTAGGGTAAGTAAGAAAATGAAGAGTAAGATTTATTTTAAGACCAAATATAAATCAGGAAATGTGGGCTTTTGGTCTGATTCATGCTAGCTGAAATCTGTATTGCTAGCTTAAGCTCAAAGATGGCAATATGATGCTATCAAGCTATACCTCACTTAAACCAACACTATGTAGTTTTTCAAACACAATATAATCCTTCGATATTCATCGTCATGGTCTACCACTTTACAGTGAGTTGAATGACACCTCTGTCGTGTTCTGAAGTGGTCTGTATCCCTTTCACTGGCGCTATGTAACTTCGAGGTGGATGGTGGGAACCCTGCCACACTAAAAACTACACATTTGGACTGCTTTACGGCATACCTCACTTCCCCCGATTCCCGATTCGTTTAAAACACGAAAGTCTCGGCGAAAGCCAAACGCGTAGCTGTAACCATGGTGGAGGCAACAAAAAACGTAAGGAAGAGAAAAGTTTTGTCGGAGGATACAAAACAAAGAAAGCGAGAGAAAAACAAGCTGAATGCTCGGACCAGAATAAACGTTGGTTCAGCGTTCACTCGCTGACGTGAAATAAAAGACGAGGAGGGATGTCCGACTACTATCAGGTATGTTAGCGACTAATTTATTACGAAGTTCCTCAAAAAAACTTGAAAGGAATAAAGTACAGCACAACAAATCCAGAACGTACCAGTATGTAGTTTTGTTTAGACCTTTTTCAAGGGTGTGATATCACCAGCTCGTCGTTGTCTTTACTTTTATTCACTTTATCGCTTCAACAGGACGGGGGCGACTTCTCCGTAATAAAACCAAGTTGAACTTAGCGATTTTTAACATCGTCATTTAGTCAAAAATAAATACATTACCTCGTCGCTATCCATCCTGCAAACAGCCGCTGAAGACAGAATACTTTTGAGCAAAGTCCTGGCTTCTGTGATTCGCCTACAAAACAAACGCACGCGACCGGCAGATCTGTATCCTTACGACAGTATGCGCGCGCTAGAGCTCATGGGTAGTTGAGTTCTTTTTGCGGTCAAGCGGGGATCTTCCGTTGTGCTGCTTTAAATTTTTAAGTACAGTTCATAAACATTCTTCTTAGGGCAAGGATGAAAAGCAGGTATTTTTTAGCTATTCATTTAAAACAAAAATTAAATTAGCAAATAATTTCTGATGGTTACAGATGCTAGTGGCAAATTAGCTAACAAGGAGATAGAACTTAAGCTTTTTGTTTCAAATTAATGTAATATATAGTAGTTTAAGTTAACATAGTGGTGATGAAACAAGTGTTATTACCTCTGCCAAGGAGGTTATGTTTTCGAGAGAGTTTGTTTGTCCGTCCGTCCGTCAGTCCGTCCGTCCGTCCGTCCGTCCATCCATCCGTCGGTCTATCCATCTGTCCGTCCGTCTGTGATCAAAATAACTCAAAAAGTTATGGATGAATTTTGATGAAATTTTCAGGAAATGTTCAGCATGGGAAAAGGGAGAACTGATTCGATTTTGGTGTTGATCCGGATCAGCGTTTGGCCGCCATGGCGAAAAATTAGATTTTTGTTAATAACTACTGAACTAAAATAGATATCATTATGAATCCAACTGCTAATGGTATGTTTTCATGGTCAAGGAATCTAAATATTTCGATGAAATAAAGGTAGGACTAATATTTATGGTGAAAATCACAATATGGGTGAGGACTGTGGTGCTGGCTGAGGTCTGCGCTCTCCGAGTGCTTTTTAAAGAGATGGTGATGTTGGGTCAAAAGCCATTTTTTCATTTAGCTATTAGTGAACTAAGTTGTTCGCATCTGGCGCAAATCTTTTGCTGTAGCTTACCTGCACTCTTAATTGTTGAAATGCTTGTGTCTTTGGTAAATATATAAAAAAATATTAGTGTAAGTGTCATTTTTGTCATCTTGTTTGTTTTTTATTATTTGTTATCCTTTGACTCTTTCACTTGGTTTATGTTGTGCGTCCATAAAAATTGTCAATTAGAGCATTGTTAATGTTGAAGTACCTACAAAGTTGCTGATAGATATTTTAAATTCAGGATATATAAAGAATAAATGTTTGTTTGATTGATCAAGAAACAATTTTCTTCGTTTACAACATATGAGTATATTCTCTTCATTGTGGCTCAATCATTGTCAATATATTGTTCTTGACTTGAAAAGTATTGTGCACTAATGAAATTATAGGACAGCATTTAATCTTAAAATGTCTTCAATTTCCCATCATTTTGTGAATTAAAACATTTTTTGTACATTTTATAAAACAGTAGTTTGATCGCAGCTCTGTTCGCAGTGCACATTGTTGCATCAGTCTTCTGCGGTCAGTACGTCCCTCTATGATGCATTAGTTGTCCAAAACTTGCCTCAGGCTTAACTTTGACAGCTTTTATGGGGGTGACATGATTATCTCCTTTTCCTTCTCCTCTAGTGGGGTCTACTTCCAGGGCACCACCATCGGTATGGCACCCATCATGAGTATGTGCACAGCAGAGCAGTCAGGAGGAATCGTGATGGTATGCAACCCTTAAATAAACCCTTGTTTCCGCCCTTAAGCAATGAATATGAAATATTTTGTGTGCCTTGAATGTCAGCCCAGAGACCAGACATATTCTATCATTTTTTCTTCCTGTCCCCCCTCCACACACACTCTTCGCTTTGGTCCCCACCCCCCTCTCGTCTGACATAATACTCTCATATTTCTCCCCTGGGTCTTTCCTGTAAGGGTTGAGCTAAGGATTCCTGGGTTGATATTAACTTCAAGGCGCACACATCATTGAATCTTTTTCCAGGAGGCATGCATGGTACCCTTCAGTGAGTGTAGGTGTATCCGAATGTGCAATAAATACACCAGTGGAAACCTATGCTTGGTAATGAGGTGTGACAAATGAGTGAATTTAAGGTTTAACCGCATACTGAGGCCTGAACGTAGGGGTATGTCGTAAATGATCGACCACTGCAGACCTGCACTTTATACTGGTGCAGAAGTCATGTTAAATTAGTACTCATAGTATTAATACGAACTCTGCATAGGGCTGGACAGTATATCAGGTTTTAAAGAAATGATTTATCTTCATGGCATATGTTCAAGAAGGTGCTGGACACATTTCTGAGAGACTTTGGTCCGTATTGACATGATAGAAGGGCTAAAAGCTGTTGGGATAAAAATGACAACACAATATTTCTTCCTTCTGCAGTTTTTCAGGGAACTTTCCAGAGAATTAATATTGTTTCTTCAAAACACACAAGGGAGGAAAAGTGAAATTTCATGTTACATCTTAGATCTATTTACACTAATTTGCCTGTTATGGCCCTTTTCCATTAGCCCTACTCTACTCTACTCGACTCTACTCGGCTCTACTCTACTTGCCTTGTGCTGCTTTTCCATTTTTTGTTTTTTTTCATTTTGAGCGCGACACAACAATCTGTGGCTTTTTCTTACAAACCGAGTAAATAAGGAAAGCAGAAGAAGGCTGCAGGTGGCAAGAAGAAATACCCCTTGAGAAGCGCAGGAGAGTTTTGGAAGCTATACAACAGAATGAAGCCGAGGACGAGAGCAATCCAGCTGCAAAGAAAAGACGTATGAGGGTAAGCTAATGGTAGCTAGCATGCTAGGTCGTCGCGCTCATGACACATCGATGACGACATTGTCTGACCAATCAGTAGCCGGCAGTCAGTGACGTCATCTTTTAGTATCGACTCAGATCGCTTGGAACCAGAACGGAGTAGGTACGAAAACTAGCTTGTTTTAGGAGGTACCGGGCTAGTGGAAACACGCTGTAAATCGAATAGGGCAAGGCGTGCTAGTGGAAAAAGGCCATTAGATTGAATTAAAAGTTTTAGGGGCTGTTTACTTGGCTCTGCTTTCAGCCTGAAACACGTAGTTTTTTATTGCGTTTTAAAGGCTTTGTGTTGCGTTTACATGAGAACGGTGCCTAGAGTGCCTGAATCCGCAAACTTTTGAAACTAGGGTCCAGAGTGGAACATTTGAAAATGCATTGCTACCCGGCTACCCACAGTACTCTTTCACAACAACAGCTTTGGCAGTTTCCGTGTGGATGCAAATCATGTTTGACAATGCAAAGGAAAATCTTTGCATCTCTGGTGAAATTGTTGTCATGTAAACATGGCATCTATCAGTTCTTCAGTGATTTAGTTTATTCAAACAAAGTTGTTTATACACTATTTAAAACATGTGATAAATTACTTTTTATTGTGTAATTGAGATGTCTTTGCAACATGATGCTTGTCCTCGAGATCTTTTTGTTTTAACTTTGTTGAGCAAACATTTGACCAATACTAAACATGATTCATATTGGTGTCAGCCAATCTCACAAACAGGTGATCAGTATCATCCAGAATTCTGAGAAGCAGTCTGGTTTGGGCGTCCCTGGTTGAATCAGTGTACCTAAAAAAGTTAAGCGATAAGTAAATATCCAGCCATACGAAGTCTTTCAGATCTGCTGGTACTTGAGACCTTTTAAATGTCCCGCTGCAGAACAAGCTACTTCATAGAGTGACTTATTATATGTATAGAAATTTTGTCACTCTGCTTTGTATTTCCTCAGGTTGTAGCCTCGGAAAAAAAAGCAGTTGCTAACTTACTGTAGCATTACCTTTGACAAAGTGCTCACAGCATTCATGAGCGCTGTCTAACCTCACTCCTCCAGCATTGTGACATTCATTTGAAATTTTACAATAAATGAATGAATCAGCCAAATAAATATCTGCACATGTTTTTTGCTCCACGCTGCCCAGCCCTAACCGTGTCTAAAAGTAGCTGCCTGTCTCTTGGCCAAGTTGGCTGGTAGAGGTTTACAGCCAGTCCCCAGATGGTTCTTCACTCTTGTTCAACCAGATGGTAAAGCTGGGTCTCCATCATAATGATAGAGCTGCACATGAGCGCATACATCAGGTCGTAGACATGAAAGATTCGCCTCCAATCGCAGAATCCTCTCCAGGGCTGATCTGGACCCTGTTGTCACAGCCTTCATTTACAGAGTACCTTTGAACTCATTATCCAACTTCCCCCGTGGGTCCCATTGTTGTTTTCCTCTACAGTTAAATCCTAAACATCCATTCACTCTCAAACCATCTGGGATCTCCATTAAGCAGCTCCGAATGCTGCATTAATATCACTGGTGCGGTGAAACGGAGCACAGACAGAGGCATGAATCGCCCTCTGGAGCATATTTAGCCTCATCACTTGGAGGAGGCGTCTGAGTGTTAACAGACAACAGAATCAGAGGGTTTATTTCTGTTCGAGTCCATTCTGCCTGGTTGGATCGTGGCGTGTGTGGACAGCTGATGACCGTTTACTTTCGGTAAGCCTCCTGCAGAGCCGCTCAGCTGTGTGGGCCGGACTTTCTCGTGAATAATGCACGGCGACGGGGAGACAGTTGAGGCGAGATGCTCTGACGCGCAGCTGTGCATCCGTGAAGAGATGATAGATGCTGCTTCTGCCAGATGCATTATTTATGTGGGCTCTTCATGTGTTCATGTTTTACACAGTTTGCAGGGAATCTCTGCACCGTAGTACGCTCCGTGTCACTCAAAGTGTGTCCAGATTGGCTGTGTGTGTGCTTCAGTAGCTGCAGCTGAAAACACAATGTGTAGATCTTTATATACTTTATCTATATTTTGTTCTTTAACAAACTCATGGAACAACTAGAAAGTACTCCGTGAGTGCAAGCCTCCACCTCACATAGTGCTGTTACATCTATCAGCAACAGGGCTTGAAAGAGTGCTGTAGCAGAAGTGCAAAAACTGCAATGCATTGTGGGTATAGCAGGCAATAAGAAAATCTGTTTACTCTGTGGACACTTGCTGTGTGATTCTTTGCCACAAACGGTGTCATGGCTCAGATTTTTCAGCAGCATGTTTATGGACAGCAATCATATAACAGCGATTTGGTAACCAAAACAACATAGTGCTGCTATCATATTTGTCCTATGCAAACGATCTCTGTAATTATAAATGCGCACAGTATTAATTTAGGATTATTAAATGGCATATAACATCCTGACGTACATTAATATTTAAAGCTGGGGTTGGAAATCTGATTTAGATACACTTTTTGGAATACTGGTTAAAATGATCTTTATGACCCAATGGCAATCAATTCATAATGTGTTCTTAAAACAGAGTGAAAAATATCCACTATCTACAGCAGGAGTAAAACAGGGAAAACACCAACCAATCACATCTTTGTGGAACACATTTTTAAACCAATCAAATTCAATTTCTGTTTTGCCCGCCTCCTGCACGTACAATGTAGCTGAGCTAATGGGATCCAAGTCCGCTGGAGAATGTTTACCTGTCAAGTTTTGTCTTTGAAAATAAGGGAAGCCCACTACAAGCCGTCCCACAACCCCAACCAAGCTCCAGTATCCCTCACATTTTAAGACAGGTTTACAAGAAATCTAAAATAAACACTTTGTTTTTCTTTGTTTGTTCTGTTAGCTGTAATCTCACGACAGCTGCCACCCAGGCTACTGCAGGTGGACGTACTCGCAAGGCTTTTTGTTTTTTGGTTTTAAGGCGGTTGGCATCCATCATTTTGGAGCATTACCGCCCCATTCAGGCTACAGACAGAGTTCAGTTTGGAGAGGCAGAGGAATGTTTATATTATTATATCATCACACGGGAGATTTATGGGAGAATACGAATACAGGAGGACGTCGGGAAAGAGGATAAAATATACGGTAGTTTAATGGCGCTCATGCATGTGATGGGGGGGGGGGTCATTTTGGAGAAGGGGTGGGAGGGGCTAGACGAAACCCTGAGGAGATGCCACGTTCAAATTCATGCTAGTTTTCCATAATTACCGACCCTAGCTTTAAGATTACTGTTGGGTGTTGCAACCTAACGTCTCGCTAATGTTAGCATCCTCACAAAGCTTATATACTGTACCTCTGTAAAGACAACGGCCATATCTTTCAGGTTGAAAATTTGGAGGTCCATCACCCATCCAATGTTGGTTTGTCCATGAGCTCTGAAGACTTAGTGTTCCTGAATTTGTTGCTGGTGTTGTAGCTTGTTCCGTTGACAAGTTAGAGGACTAGCTCTGCTTCAGACATCTGTGGGAGGTGGATCAAATTTTGACTCCACTTTTGGTACTCACACAGATAGATTTCATCTTTTTTCTTAATTTTTCGAAGTACTGAGCCTTTGGACCAGAGTCCAGCTTGTCCCAGTACGATCCGGCAGTCATTTGTTTTGAACAATCCATTTTTGAATCTCGCCGATGAATGTTAACACAGGAACGTTGCCTGCAAACATGGCGCTTACAATCCACAATGCATTGCGTGATCACCAGGCCTTTCAAGCCCCATAGTTCCATATAAAGTTAGCATCATAATATGATTCCTTGACCCTGAAAACCCACACCTAGCACTTGGAATCATGTTGATATCATTATAATTAGACAGTTATTGCGCAAAAACGATTATTCACAAATGGTTGCGAGTTAGGTGTTCATTTGCAAGCCATTGTAAAAGCTTGGGTTGGTAATTTTGGAAAACTAGCATGAATTTGAATGTAGCATCTCCTCAGGGTTTTGTCTAGCCCCTCCCACCCCCCGCTCACATGCAGGCTGACATATCCAGAAGACTGATTCAACTCCAAACCCCCAGCACAACGTTTATATTTTACACTACACCAAGTCATGTCTCAGTCAGCAGTAAGAAAACACCAAAACATTATCATGGTAAAGTTAAAAAAAACAGAAAGTTAGTTAGTGCTCACAGTCCGATGTTGATCGGGGGTATAGGTAGTTCATCTGCCATTCTCCACATAGCTGTCAAGTCTCCCTTTTTGGCCATGAAACTACAGTATATTTTCTGTATTTTATCCTCTTTCCCGACGTCCTCCTGTATCAGTATTCTCCCGTAAAATCTCCCGTGTGACCATATAATATTAAAACTTTCCTCTGCCTCTCCAAACTGAACTCTGCCGGGTGGTAATGCTCTAAAATGATGGATGCCAACCATCGTGAAACTGAAGAAAAAGCCTCGCAAGAACGTCCACCTGCAGTAGCCTGGGTGGCAGCTGTCACGAGATTAGAGCCAACAGAACAAACCAAGAAAAACAAAGAGTTTATTTTAGATTTCTTGTACACCTGTCTTAAAATGTGAGGGATACTGGAGCTTGGTTGGGGTTGTGGGACGGCTTGTAGTGGGCTTCCCTTATTTTTAAAGCCAAAACTTGACAGGTAAACATTCTCCAGCGGACTTGGATCCCTCTCAGCTCGGCTGCATGCACTGGATCAAAATGTCCCGGCAGAATGACGACAGAATTTGATTGGTTTTAATATTGGTGACATGACATTTTTATTGGTTGGTGTTTTCCCTGTTTTACTCCTGCTGTAGATAGTGGATATTTTTTGGTCTATTTTAAGAACACATTATGAATTGATTGCCATTGGGTCATAAAGATCATTTTAACCAGTATTCCAAAAAGTGTATCTAAAACAGATTACCAACCCCAGCTTTAAATGCAAATTGCCAGCATGTTTGAAACACAGCATGTGTAAAATAGCTGACACAACAGATCTTGGGTCAGTCAGTGGCACTGCAAAATAATTGCAGCTTTGACGATCACGTGATTGCGTTGTCTGAAATTGCGATTTCGATTCTAGAACAATAAATCTTTCAGCTGTAGTGTCAACTCAAGTCAAACAAAGTCACCAAATTACGTGGTCACTAGTTGAACTGTTACACCACACTAATTCCTTATTTCCCGGCCTTTTAAATAGAATTTACCGTCATCGGCTGGATGAACAGATGTGTTTATATCTTTGCAGTCACACATTCAGGAGTTGATGATTGTGTTCCTTTCTTTATCAGTTTATCTTACAAAGTTTGTGTTATTGTTTCCTGCTGTGATATTGACTGCAGCTCATGTTTGTTTGTGTTAATTCTGCATGACACTTCCATGCAGCAGCTATGTCTCCAGCTAACTAACTCCCTGTCAGAAGAGTTTACATACTGTGCACATAAGAGATTGACTATCAGCCTTGTGCTTGTTTTGTTCATGTCTTTATTTGTGTGGATGAAGCAGCACATCTGGCTCTGTTGATATTTGCACAGCAGGCCTGAAGTGACAGCCCACAGAATGCTGTTTTTTGTCTTCATTTGGTGTCTGATGAGATTCAACAGCATTGTTTTTTAAATCTTTGTATTGGCAATTAAGCTCTGTGGTTTTTGAGTAATGTTTCTCCAGTGAGCCCTGTGGGGAACAATAATTTGGCTCTCTTTAAGTTTTTCATCATTTGTTATTTTCCTTGGTGTGTGTGACCAGAAAAGTCTGTTTTTAATAGGCTTTTGTTTGCTATAACTAAACTGTAAGCTAAGCGATTTTTGTTCTGAGACCTCTCGTTTAGCGTCATGTCTAGCCTCGGATAAACTTGATGAATCAGACTCTTAAAGGGAAAAGCTTTAAGATGAAGTGTTCTTCTAAGAAAATGCCAATTCCTCATCTGCATCGTTACTCCTTTTTTTTATAGGATCATTCTGACAACCCCCTGGGTGCTGCAGTCACTCTAGCCCACGAGCTTGGACACAACTTTGGCATGAACCACGACACGCCGGAGAGGGGGTGCGGCTGCAGGGTGACGGTGGATCGGGGAGGGTGCATTATGACTCCCTCCACAGGGTGAGTCACATTTTCTATCCTGACAATTAAGAGTCAATAGATCTTGATGCTGGCGGACTCCTCGCAGCAATATCCAGGACTGTGGGAGTTTTACTTCAGCTATATTTCTCCTATCACCCCCAGGCTTTGAGCACTCTTGGGCCCCTTTTTGTTCTGCTGCACCCAAGACCAATTGAAATGCATCATCATCCTGTCAAACCGTCAGTCCTTATATTCATTTATTAACTCATTAAAGCAGCCAGTGTCTCTTAAAGGCTTCCAGATACTGATCACATGTAAACATTCATCTACATCCACTGTATTTGTAATTCCGTCTGTGCCGAGCTGTGAGTGAATGAAGCTGTTGAACTGCTGATCTATTGGGTTTAAGGCAGATTCAACAGCTGTACTAAAGCTCTGAGGTACCATGACTCATTCTGAAGAGGGAGTTGTATTGATGCATTGCCAGAAACTGTGCAATTATATCCTGAAATGATCCACAATTGACTTTTTAGAAACTGCAGAAACTACCTATTGCATCAGGGATGCACAGAAGAATCTGATGATGGAACGTGTGAGTGAGATATAATAAGAAAGACCGTCACGTGGGATGACTTCAGGCCTGATCCAGGGTGTGGCTCAATCCAAGGCCTGTTGCACATGTTTAGTCCAAATAACCTTCAAGTGTGCAGTGTCAAAACAGTTATTCAACTTCTCCTGCAGCAGACCAAGGGCGATAACATTCAAACACAACACAGAAAGAGAGAGAGCAGCTGCCAAGCACTAATGTTCAAAGATGTTGAGGTGCAATGTTGTTTGTATGCAAACAGAAAAAGCTGAATTCAAGCTTCCATGTTGCTGCTACTCCATTCATTATCTTGTATCTTTGTTTTGTTGACTTACTTACAAGCCCTGCTTTGAACAATTACATAAAGTGCTAATCTTAGTCTAAAAATAGATAATGTAACATAATGTGGTCAAAACATAAGCCACAACAAGCACACAGGACCGTTTAGAGTTGCTGATGAGTTTATGTGATGACTGTAGGCAGAGGCGGGCTAGCACTACCCACTGATTCCCAGTGTTGAGCTAAGCTAATTCATGGTGGACGAGCTTTGCCTGTTTCTGCCTTGTTACTGTAAACACAATGGAAAAACGTGGTGTCTATCTGCTTGTCATGGACTAGGAGTGGGCGCGACATGAAAAAAAAGTGTTGGGTGTTTTTATATTATTCGGACACGTCTTAGAGCACCGGGCTGTAAGTAGCGATATAAAGCCAGCTACAAAACTAAAAACTACCGCTACGTACCTTGGGTCACGTGTAGTCCCGAGTAGGAAACTGCAAGTGGAACGTCCCTCGAAGTCGGAATTTCCTACTGGGAACTCGGTGAAACCTCGCCACCCCCGAGTTGACAATAGAAGATGGATGCCCCCAGTGTGAACAGTTATTTAGCTCCTGTAATAATCAATTTATTTGCACTTCTGACTGGGGTGTGTCATTCTAGATCAGCTGTATACATAGTATTGTTAGACTTATATTTACAAAAATGCTGCCATAGTGATAATCACATTCTTCATACAACAACGCAGGGTGTGCTAACAACAGCTTACAATAGCCTGGTAGCTCTGCATGTTTTTTTCCGACTTCAACTGGAACGCCGATAAGTCAGAGATTATGTCACTCTCAGTTCCAAGGTTACTGGAACACAGCATTACGACAGTTGCAGCGCGTGCTCATGGGTAGCAGAGTCTTAATGTCGCCAGAACTAGATTCTCCTCATAGCACCTTTAAATAAAAGAACAAAATTGTTAAACCAGACATATTTGTCATCATGTGTGGGATTACTGACAGTTTCACTATGTTAATGTAAAATTTAGGGAACTGGCAGGTAACTGTAAATAAAAAATTTCGTGCTTCGCACTTACACACTTGCAGTGAACCCTAAAAACATCTTAGTTTTCTGGATTTTCTAAACATGTTAATTAGGCTTCTCTAACAGGAGATAGTTTTCCAAAGATTGTTACAAATCATTAGAGATGTTTTGTCTGAAATGGACTTTAATGTCTATTCTTAGGTAGTAGACTAAGCTTGAGGCAGGGATCTCCAGAGTAGAAACACTCACAACCAGTTTTCACTCAAGGTTTATTGGTGTGTGGGAGCCTTCGAGTAGTCCTCATGCTAGAAAGATCTATTTGTATTTGGTTTGGACCGGCCCCTTGAAAAACAGGCTAACACTATTCTTGATTATAGACACATAAAACTTAACTGCAGTGAGAAGTAGATTCATAAATAGCCCTGAATGAGGGTTAGCCCGGACAAGGACTTTATCCTAAAATTGGCGACAAGATAAACTCGTAAAGCGAGCTTAAAATACAGACTTTCATCCTCGGTTAGCTCATGTCTGCCTCCTCTCTGTCTTATTCACAGCCAGTTAGAGTGATTCTATTCTTTGACTCATATGCAACTTTAATGTTAGAAAATCTCTCTGTGCGAGTAGAATAAATAGTTAAACACCTTTGGAAAGTGTCTGTCGTACACTGCGAATGTATGGAAGACTTATCTTGTCCTCCATTAAATCTAAATCTGAGGTGGTGTTGTGTCCAAACATAATGGTAAACAAAAAAGCATTAATATTTATTGCTCTGCCCTCCACAGGGACGGCGTTTCTTTTCTTCATTCAGGCTGACAAAAGAGTCCTTGGTTCCAAAATAATCCCTTCCATGGCCCTTAAATGCTCCAGGTTGCCTCTCTGCCATTTAATCCAGGATTAAGGAGGCAACACATCGGAGGGAAAGATGTTTAGGAACTCCATATTCCCTCATTCTTAATTCCAGGTTCGGAATCGCACACGCTGCCCGAGGCGGTGCTGCATCTCCCGTGGGTCCGGCTCAAAACCCCACACAGTTCCACGCTCTCAAATGCCATGTGGCAGCACAATAACAGGCTCTGTTGCAATCACCTGAATGTTGCTCGTCACCCAGCGGCCACAGTTATTTGTTTACAGCGCTCACTGCCATGTTTTTCTAGGCAGAGCACCAGCTCCTTTCAAAGCACAATGTGATTATACAGAATGCCTCTTCACAAGGCCAAGACTGGGATGAGCACAAAAGCCCCAATGATTACCAGCCCTTGCACTCAGTAATTGAAAGTACTTGCTAAACTCGCCCACACTTAGGATTACCCTGTGTGTGTGTGTGTTCTTATTTATCTGTCATGTGGCTTAAGTAGAGTGAAGGAAAGCCTTCATTGTCACTCTTTTGCGCAGGCTCCATCACAGCTCACCCTGACCTTGCTCCAGATCCAGGATTTGAACAGAAAGGCTAATAAGATCCAGTTCATCATTATTGTTGTGGATTTCAGGGGGGTTACGGGGTGATGTGCGGAGCAGTAAAACCAACCGCTGTCCCGGTGCCAGCTGCACATCTGCACATCTGCACTGAGCAGCGCTTGTTTCCTGTTCACATTGGTCACGGCCAATTGTCGCATCCCCCCCTCTCCATCCATCTTTCCATCCCTCCATCAGCGCCTAATGAGAACAGGCTGGTGTCTCTCATCCCGACATCTTTGGGCCTTCAAACACTCTCAGGAGCACACACACCAAACCACCAAGCTGCTGATGGAAACTCTTAATCAGGATGAAACAAGGCTGCACAAAAATATGCACCTGAAAGATCAGTCTCCTAGGGCGTGTTTGCAGCAGGCTGGGGTGACCATATTCTGAAAAAGACGACCCCCGGCAGCATGTGTTGTGTCATGACGGGTTCAATATCTTGACAGGAATAATGGTAGTGGTCAAGTGCAGCGCTTTGTTATGAATATTAAACCTTTTACTTCTAAGAATTTAAATGACCACCGTGTCTTTTTTGCCCTTTCTGTCAATAAATGTGTCCCTTTGAGTAAATTATTTGAACCTTTTTTCACATCAAAATTAAACATTCTACCAAATATTTTCAGTGTTAAGTTGTAAATGCCTAAAACTTTGTTTGATAAAACAGAGTTGAATTCACTCCAAAATGATACTCAGCTATTAGTTACAGTATTTCTTACATTATTTAAACTTAAAGCACTGATAAACTCCCAATAAAAGACTAACATGTTTGTCTCAGAATCCTCTCTCTCTCCTCTCAGTCTCAGTCAGCTCACTTGCCGTACCTCCCCCTCAGGCAAGCCTTTACCGTGATGTACCATATACTGATTCTTAGCTTTTAGAATCCATTGCGGCTTAATTGATAGCATGGATGCTCAAGGAGGTACAGCAGTTTGAACAATAGATCCTTTTTTCTGCTCAAGCATGCATCATCCCTGTACTCCGGCTTGTTTGGCGTATCCCTTTAAGGTGGATCCTGGGCCACGGTTGACCATGCCCATAACTTGGACACCTCCGTTCTTAATCATTAAAAGATGCAAAAATGATACTGTTGTGAAAAAGAAAGATTGCGTTTACACCACGATTTGTGATGGACGATTTAAAATGGAGCTAAAGTGAGATCAGGTCTGTATTATGGGCATTATAAAGTCTTCTGGGGTTAAACACAATCATGTTCTTGGTTAAATTAAGATTTATAAATTTAAAATGGCATAGTATTTCCTTAAAGGAAGGTAAAGTTGTGTAAAATTTAAAGGTGCTATGAGGAAAATCTATTTCCGGCTACATAAAGACTCTGCTACCCATGAGCACACGCGGCGACTGTCGTAAAGACGTGACCCAAGCCAAAGCGGGTGTTCGTTGTGATGCTAATGAATGCAGCTCGGACCTTCCTCAGAACTCTGCATTGCTTTGCAAGTTTTTTCAACAACTTACAGGATGCAAAGCGACGAGGTAATGTATCTCTCTCTAGTTACGTAGCGGTAGTTTTTGATGTGTGACAACAAGCAGTTTTTGGAAAACTTAGTATTGTAGTTTTGTTGCCGGCTATATGTCGCTACTTAAAGCCCAGTGCTCTAAGACGTGTCCGAATGATATAAATTTGCTCTATTTTTAATTGTCTTGTTCCCGAAGTTGAGTATTCAGGCCAGTCCAGCCCTGTCAGACCCGACCGCGAAGCTAAGGAATAGCATTTGTAGATAACCTGTTTTGATGCTATAAAACTCATCTTAAAGTGCGTATTTAGATCAGGCATATATCTAAAAGTGAGAATTTTTTGTAATTACTTAGAAACTCTTCATAGCATCTTTAAGTATAGGAATAAAAAAATTCTTATCAAATCATTTTACTTTCCTCTGCATGCTTTGCAAATCAAGGATGCCATACTCTCATCAGAGGTAGTCAGCAGAGACGATATCCTAAAAGCCAGAAATTTCATCATGGCAGACAAAGGGACCAAAGCAGTCCAAACTTTGCCTTACTTTTTGACCAAATTGTTAAGGGAATTGTCAACTGATGGGCTGATTTTATAATGGCATTGGAATCAATAAAATCTGATCGATTTATATCCTCAGAAAAAGTAAAAAAAAAAAATAAATAAATGTAACAATCAACCACCGTAACATTGATGTTGATTCAGGACAACTTAATCGTTCTTTCTCAGACATTTAAGAACATAAGTGACCAGGCCAATTCTTTCCTGCTGCAAGAGAAATTACCCATAATGCATTTCCCTTTCTTCTCTGATAAATGCCACAGTTAGACATATGACAGCAGGTGGTATAAATGGGCTATTTGACTGGGTTGAACCCAAACTGCTTTAGCTTGTAACCCTGTTTGTGTGGCATTTAGAGGAAACTGACTGAAGGAGCAGAGTTGTGAGTGTAATAGAAATGAACCAGACCACCAGTTATAGAAAGAAATATCCTTAAGAAACTCCTACGTTATGTAGCCATGGGATTTTTATTCAGGCATCAGTGGGAAAGACTGAATAATCATGCATCTGCTGGCTGGTTTCATGTCGTATGCAGATGATTCTATAATTAATATATCAGATGAAAACTACTTTAAATCATTAAACAGCACAGACATGTTACAGCATTTACACATGGTGGTAAAATTATTTGCTTTGTGATCAAAATTTCTCCCTTTCATTATAATACATAAAGCATACTTTCATTTTTTCCATCAAAGTGAGTCGCAGAAGCTGAGATGGACAGCGGGACCCCAGGGTGCATTATTAAGACATGGCTCAGCCGCTCATTGGTATGGCCCTAAGTAAAATGACGAATGAAGTGCGTGATCACCTTCAGACAGAGATTTGGTGTATTTCCCTTGTCATAAAATAATCAGGAATCGCAGACAGTGAGTCACAGTCATAGGCATGCAATGAAAATGTGACCCGTGCCCACTGAAGAGCAGGGACCCTCTGGTAGGCCTTGTTTAATTGGGTCTGTGGGGAAATCAATGGGAAAATGCTCCTCGGTATCTGCAACGTAGGCCAGACAGCCTGGCACTGAAGGCCACAGCAGATCATATCACCTAATGCCATCGCCCCGAGCCCGGCCTGCGCATGAACAATGGAAGCCAGAGAATGAATATTCAATGTGAAGTGAAGCCCTGTGGTTTCTGAATTACTTAAGCCAGTATGAAATATTTGTCAAAGCTGAGGTTGTGACAGTTAGGTTTGAGTCAGCTTTTGTTCACATTTGTGCTGTGTGACGAATGTCTGTCTGAGTATTATAAAACCGTGATAACCAGGTAAAATTAGAGGTTCTGTCACACACTCTCAAGGCCTCTTTATTAGGTACATCTTACTGGTACCTTTTTGCCTCCAGATCTGCCTTAATTCTTCATTTTGAAGATCAGTGATTCTCAACTGGTCTGGCTTTGGGACCCATCCTCACCCCTTAAAGGATAAGTTCGGTTTCTACAGCTTTCACATTGTTTATAGAATGAAGAAGAACAATATACTCACCCAGAAGGCTTTCCTGATCCAAACAGTGCTTCGGGAGATATTTAGATCCAAAATCGAGCGGCAGACAACCGTATAATGGTAGCACACGGGGCATGTATAGCGCCGCTCCTAAAACTGCATTAATCGTCCAAAAACTCATTAGTTTCACCAATATTTTGATGGTCCGTTCGGGCTACTCCTCCATTCCAGTCTGTGTTGCTCCAGACATGTTTTGTGACTGTGCTGACCTCTGAACTGAAGAAGAAGAATGTTTGCCTCCGCGCATGCGCAGTACCACTCATTGTTTCAGGGGCGACCGCCGGCTACGCAACGACTTCCTTCTTCCAGTTTTGTGCAAAATGGACGAATATCTATTGGATGAAGATGTTGTGGAGGAGAACTTTGAATATGATGGGTGTCCTTACAGTTTCGAGCCAGAGTTTACAGATGAGGAGCTCATCGAAAGGAGGACGCGGAGGCAGCGCTCCAGAGAGTATTGCGCAGGCACGGAGCAATTGTCTTCTTCTTCAGTTCAGAGGTCAGCACAGTCACACAACATGTCTGGAGTGACACAGACTGTCGTGGAGGAGTAGCGTGAGTGGACCATCATGAAATATTGGTGAAACTAATGAGTTTTTGGACGATTAATGCAGTTAATGCATGCACTGGGCATGTTTGCGGTGCTAACATGCCCCGTGTGCTATCATACGGATGTCCGCCGCTCGATTTTGGATCTAAATATCTCCTGAAGCACTGTTTGGATCAGGAAAGCCTTCTGGGTGAGTATATTGTTCTACTTCATTCTATAAACAATCTGAAAGCTGTTGAAACCAAACTTATCCTTTAAATAGATTAATTATCCTTTTTATTTTTTTGCATATTTAAAAATTAAAGACATGATATTTTTTCCATGACCTACCTTTACTCTGTGTGTAAGTGGTGGAACTGCATAAAAATATAAATACTAAAAATGTACACAGTTTTCATGACAGTAGGCCCTGTCAGGTTTTGCAAAAGCATGTTATTAGGCTTGCATTTGTTGATTTTAATTTTTACTGTGAAAATATGGCAGCTCTCAGTGTTTATGTAGGCAAGCCTACCTTTTTTCAAACTACAAATTTAACATCTGACAAATGTTTGGCACATTTAGAGCATCCAATTAAAGCATATGAGGTTTTGGAATACATTTGATAACACTGGGGCAAACTTGTTTATTGCAGTTTCCAAATCAAACCTTTAGCACGAGCAACCATGCTAAGTTCAAAATGACTTAATTCCTATTTTTCCCTCATTCTGATGCTCAGTTTGAACTTTAGTAAGCCCCACTGGACACCTCTACATATCTTAATGCATCTACTTGCTAACCTTATAAAGTGGCCTGTGAGTGTATACTTAAAATTCCTAAAAGTTATTTCAGAGAAAGCCTTTGTTTGGTCTGTGGAAAGTCCAGATCTGAATCACAGCCTGGTTTGTTGTCTGTGTTTGTAGGTTGTGACAAACAGCAGCACAGGATGTCCTGTGTCGTCCATGTGATCTGAACCACAGTGACAAAGCAGCTTGCCGGGCCCTGCTCTGCTAATTTGGGGTCGAAATGCTCAGCTGACTTCAGCGTGGTTCTTCGCTTGAGAATATTTTAATAGCCGGTGGAGATAAGTTTGATTCATCAGTTGTATCCTGCAGTAGGATCATGTTTGTGCCTCAGGGCATCCTTTTCATCCAAGAGGAACCACCTTACTTTTAAGTTCTTGATCCTAGAACTCTGAGTTTTTTTCCAATCAAATGTTACCAACATGATGAACAAGTCACAAAGTACCTCAGTCAGACAGCTCATGTTTGTTTTAGTTAAATACATCTTTTTAGCAGCAGCAGAATGAAGATTCAGTTTGGCATCAAGACTTCAAACTTGACCTGTGAGACTGAATGAAGGACAGAGGGTGCACAGGATAGCTCTTCTCCCGGTTTTGACTTTAATTAAAAGGTTTATGGTCGATTATTGTAAGCAGAGAGACGGAAACAAAGAAAACATATCAGAGAACACATTTATTTAAAGGTAAAACGCAGGCTGTGTTATATTTATCACTCAGTTTACTTGTACACTCAATGCTAACTTTACTAGGTACATCTTTTCAACGGCTCGCCTCTGAGTAGAGTAGAGTAGAGTGGGCTAATGGAAAAGGGCCAAAGATTTGATTTGTTCTGTTTATTAAAACATTAAATTTCCATGAATTTAATGATGACCTCTGCCAAACAGTTGAGCTGGTAGTTAAAGGGTTAGGCCAGTGTGGACATTTGTGAAATGTTTTCAAAGAACCCTATAAAGATGTTTGGGTATCCATTTACTGTACAAGGTCAAAGATGGGGTTCATTTGGTCTGATGTTAATCTCTTGGTCAGAAAATTTATGCTTATCACACTGTTACAGGAACAATCATGATTATGTGAGTGCCATCGGCTGTTCGTAACCTGACATGCCAGATGGACAGTTCCATATTGAAAATATTTCACTAATCCATCTTGGGAGGAGCCCTGCAAGGGGCAGAACCTTCAAAAACAACAGCAGCTTGTGATTGGACGATTGTTCGGCTCAAAACACTCATCGCGGACCAATCCATGTCAAGCAGCTCTGCTATGACGTAGCATATGTAATGGCTAAACCTAGCGGCTAATGGCTGACAAGGGCAAACAACAGTAAATGGCCGTTAGCCGTAGTGGCTAACTGTTGTTAGTTGCTAAGTGTTGTTCGCTGCTACGGCTAATGGCCAACTGTTGTTTGCCCTTGTTAGCTGTTAGCCGCTACGGCTAACGGCTGCTAGCCGATAGCTTAACTACCTTGAGACTATCATTTCACATTAAATTATAACACACAGATGTATCATTTGACACTTATAAGGGATATGAACCTCGACAAAGACAATCCCTACTAAGTAAACTTATGAGGAGAGCATATTTCGCCAAGTATAACTGAGTAATCATGAGGCTAACTGGTATTAGCCTCCATTATTTGTACAACAGGAAGTGACTTCACTTCTTGTTAAATCACTACCTGTGGTCTTCACGCCCGCAGCACCCGCTGCCCCTGCCTCTCTTCCCTGATTGGGCCGTTAAGCATTTAGCTGAGTGAAACTGTTGGACAGTGGAGGCTGGCAAGACGGATATGCACGATTTCAGAATCAGGCAGGTCCGTGTGCTCTGCAAGCCTTGGTTGTTAGAAGAGTTATTACACAATGTGAATCGATCTGATTTGATACTGATCAATATGATAGATTTTTGGTCCTAATGTTAAAATTTGTCTTAGGCTTCAGTGCTGGAACAGACCTATTACTAAATGCTGCCACGAAGATGGAAGTACCATCTTGTTCTGAATAAATCATTAATATGATGAGATATGGTTCAGTGCAATAAGAGGCAATGTGATAAAATCCAATGAAATGCTATGCAACAATTTCTCTCTTGGATCCCTTGCAGAAAAGATTAAATTAATTTCTTCCCCTACCTCTGAAAATCCACCATTTATTACCAAGGTCCATCATTTAAACAGCAGTCGCAGTGAAAGCAGAGGCTCCCAAGAAGAGAAGTTAATTGAGTTTTGGCGTCCCATTCAGTTTGTATTAAAGCTTTCATACCAGGCTTCTCCTCCACCCCTCCACCCCTCTTCATAAACTGTAGGTCACAGTTCATCAATCCTTTTTCAGACCAGCAGGGCTGAAAGACGTTTACCAGCCTATAGCTGTTCTGTGCTATGATCACTGTGTGGGGCCGATCACAGGGGGCTGTAATAGATCTGGGAATGATTCTTTATCAGCGGACCTCCCACAGATCCATTAAAGCCTTGTTTTTTGCCATGGCTGCAATTTAGTGCCAGTGATTGCTCTGCACTCTATCTATCAACCATCAAGTGAAGACTCGGGAGCAGGAGAGTGAGCTGTCTGACCCTGACTGTGGGGTAGAGATAGGGAGGGGGAGAATATCCTGTTTTAAGATCCACTGATAGGGTTTAAGATAATATTTATATTATCTTAAATATGCTGGCAGGCCTCATGTACGAGTTGTAAATTGTAAGAACCGCTGCCAGTATTATTCTTTTTGACCTTAAAAGAATCTGCTTGAAATGTTAAATCCAAAAGAGGAATCAGAACAACATCAGACGAGGAGGTTGTAGTTTTGTTGTTGTTGTTAGTTCGTTTGTTTGTGAACAGGATAACTCAAATATTAGTGTAAAAAAATCAGAGTTTTGCTAATGGAACAAGGAAAAAGTTCAGTTTGGTGGTGATTCAAGTCCAGATGTGGATCCAGGAATGTTTTAAAAACTATTTCCCAACATTGCAAGATAGAAGACATTTTCTACATCTTTGCTAATAACTCAAAAAATAATTGATGGATTTTGATGAAATTTTTAAGGGAATATTAGTGATGGTACAAGGGACAAGTGATCTTATTTTGGTGGTGATCTGATTTCCTAAAAATTCCAAGATTGGGCAGTTTCCCATCTTTTCAATGACTATGCAACCCTATGTAACCCTAACCCTAACCCTTTACGACAATTATAGAGGAACCCCTATTGAGGTTAACTAATACTCCTAAAAATCAACCCTCACCAAGACTTTTTTCTGAGCTTAACCATTTGGGATTAACGCCTAATCCTAACCTCTCTTTTTCTAATATAACCCTCACCCTTATCCTTACCCCAACCCTTACCCTAACCCTAACCATTAGGGATTCTGGCCTAACCCTAACCCTCTCACTCTAATATAACCCTTAACCCCATTGCCTTTGGCTTCCCATTCAACTGCCCTGTCGTCTGACGAGGTGGGGGAAGTCATCCAGAGAGTTATGAACTATTCCTAACCTGCCAGTGCCTTCGGACTGACGGCTCTTTGTTATCCTTCGAACCAATCACTCATGCACCTTGGCTGATGACCCTGATAACCCATGGGCACCACAGGAGGTGCGACCGGCGGCAATGCCTGGCAGGAGATCCCACCTTCCTGTAAATGTAACTAACATGGTCATATTTTCAGCATATATTTAAAATGGCACAAGAAAGAAGTATTTATAACTTGGCAGATAAAGGATTTTCAAAAAATATTTCTTAACATAGTAAGATGGGGACATTTTCTACATATTTGGAAATTTCTCAAGTTCTCAAAAGACCTTTATGTCATTTTCAGGAAATGTTGGCCATGGCACATGGAAGACTTGATTTGATTTTGGTGGTGATCCAAATCGGATGTGGATCAAGGATATTTTTTTAAGGCTTCTTAACATTTTAAGATAGGGCAGTTTTCACATTTTTGAGAATAACTAGAAAAAAATTCTCATTGCCTTTAATAGAATTTTACGGGAATATTGTTCATGTCACAGGGAAGAAGTAATCTAATTCTGTTGGTGATATGAATTTAGGTGTAGACCTAAGATATATTTTTTAGGATTCTTTTAATATGCGAGGTAGGGCATTTTTGCACCTAGTAACTCAATAAATTCCAGACTGACATTGTTGAAATTTTAAGGGAATCTTGATCATGGCACAATACAGATGTGATTAGATGTTTGTGGTGATCTAAATCCAAATGTGGATCCAGAAAAGTAAGTCAAAAGTACTAAGCAGAATTTGAGGACATTTTCAGGCAATGTTGGCCATGCAGTAAGAGAGAAGTAAAAAGAGTTTGGTGGTGGTCTGAATTTGGTGTGAATCCAGGATTCTTTAAGGAACTTTGTGATATTGGGCATTTTTCTACATTTGAAGTAATAACTCAAAAAGTTTCCAATGAATTTTCTTGAAATTTTCAGGTAGTATTGTTCATGGCAAAATAAAGAAGTGATGCGATTTTGGTGATGATCCATATCCAGATGGGGACCGAGGAATTTTTGAAAAAGAGTTCTTAAAGGTGCTATGAAGAGAATGTATTTCCTGCGACATAAAGACATGAGCACGCGCGGCGACTGTCGTAATGCTGCGTTCCAGTAACCTCGGAACTGAGAGTGACATCATCTCCGACTTATCGGCGTTCCAGTTGAAGTCTGAAAAAAACATGCCGATCCACCAAGCTGTTGTTAGCTGTTGTTAGCACGCCCTGCGTTGTTGTTCACAAATATCACATGAAGAATGTGATTATCACTATGGCAGCATTTTTGTAAATATAAGTCTAACAATACTATGTATACAGCTGATCTGGAGCGACACACCCCAGTCAGAAGTGCAAATAAATTGATTATTACAGGAGCTAAATAACTGTTCACACTGGGGGCATCCATCTTCCACTGTCAACTCGGGGGTGGCGAGGTTTCACCAAGTTCCCAGTAAGAAATTCTGACTTCAGGGGGCATTCCAGTTGCAGTTTCCTACTCGGAACTCGGAAATTCCTACTTCTGACTACAACTGGAATGCACCAAAAGACATGACCCAAGGTACGTAGCGGTAGTTTTTGATGTGTGACAACAAGCAATTTTTGGAAAACTTAGTATTGTAGTTTTGTAGCTGGCTATATATCTCTACTTACAGCCCGGTGCTTTAAGACGTTTCCGAATAATATAAATTTGCTCTAGTTTTAATTGTCTTGTTCCAGAAGTTGAGTATCCAGGCCAGTCCAGCCCTGTCCGACCCAGCCACTTAGCTAAGGAATAGCATTTATAGATAACCTATTTTGATGCTATAAAACTCATCTTAGAGTGTGTATTTCGATCAGGCATATATCTAAAAGTGGGTGTTTTTTGTAATTACTTAGAAACTCCTCATAGCATCTCTGACTAAAATGTAGGGCAGTTTACTAAGAAGTAACTAAAAAAATTCTTAGCAAATTTTACAGACATTTTCAGGAAATAACACAAGAAGCTTTATAAAAGGTTTCCTTGACAGTTTCAGCTGATGCTGCCTTGTCTGGATTAAAGTCTGATTTTTATCCTCTATATTTCGCCCAGCTGTGGCCATTGATTGAAAAAAGAGAGCTCTTCTTCATAAAATCGGGAACCAGATGCGTACAAGCCCAAAGGTCACTCAGTCAAACTTGGTGTCTTCCTTTGAGGTGGTGGCCCAGACTCCCATAGGCAGAGCGGTCGTCTGGATTATCTTTACGCCACTACGAACTCCAGATGTGCCCACTGCGAGCGGCCCTGGATGTTCCCTGGCCTCGGGGAGTGCAGCTGCTAAATGCCATCCACTGTAACTCATGGATGCCTCTGCCTTTTTCACAGCCATTACCCCTCCTGGACCGTTGCAGGGCAGACCAATTATTTCTGTATTGCCTCTCATAAAGAACAGCTGGATCCCGAGCCACACATGTTTCCTCGAGGTCCAGATTTACAAAAAAGGGGGATGTTAGTGTTTGTCATGGATTGTATGGCCTGGTAACTGAAGAGCAAGGCTGAGTTCATGGAAATTGAATAAATGCAGCAACTTAAGAGGGCAATTTGGACTCTTGCTTTTGGGGCAGAGAGGAAATCAACAACAGCAGTTGCGAGGGAAGTGGGCCGACCGTTGAGCCAGCCTTGACAGCTGTTCGTCATAGCAAGATGTTGAAGGAGCGGGGCAGTAATGGTTGTTATTACAGCTTTTCCTCATTGCTATTTCCTTTTGCCATTTCGTGTCATTACACATCCACTCAGATCTTTCTCTTTAATCCGGGGGGTTTGGAGATCTGCCCCGCCGCTCCCCTCTTTCACCTAACACAACCTCAGCAAAGTCCTCGTGTAAGAGAGCGGTGGGGTACGTGTATCGGGGGGAGGGGGTCAGCAGCAGGGGCTGATGTAAGCTGCCTCTGCTCAGGATGGGAAATCAGAGGCAAGCCGTGAATGAGGTCACGTCAAAACATTCGCAGAGCTCTGTGACATGTTTGGAGCCGTTATGGATGTGGAGCCCAATCAGGGGGAAACACAGTTTGAAGGAGTTGTCTGGATTGAGCTGCACTGATGAGAAAAGTCGGCAGAAAGTTTGTTTTACTGCTTTTTGTTCTGACTCAGCTGATGGGTACGAGTTCAAGGCTCCACCTGAAGGCGAATCAACAAACCCAGAACATGTAATCTTCTTTATCCTCCAGTAAAACACCTCAATTATCTGCGTTTATGTGGCCGTAAAAGGCTATTATTTATCACTGAATAAAATCTAATCAGCTCCGGCTGCAAATGTAGGAAATTTCCTTGACATTCACTCTTTGACTGATTTGTTAGTTTCACCGATTGTGCTCTGCCAGAAACATGTTTACAGTCCTTTCAGAGCTGTCATTGTCAGCCCATAAATGCCTCACTGTTAAAGACGCCGATGTCCTCTGCTGTTATTACAGAAAACTAAAGTCTGAAGTTGCTTTATAGAGCAGGTAGTTATAACAACATGTTTTTTACTTGCTGCTCGAAAAAGTTATCGACACTGAATTGGACAATATTAGTAAGATTGGGGGTGACCTCTTGTTGCAGCAAGAGTCATTTCACATCAGAGAAGTAGTTTTCTCTGTTTAAAATCAACTTTCCTACATCTTTGGTTTGTTTCAACTGCCCATAAGTTGATGCAAGTCTGTTGTCTGTTTTTCTTTGTAATGTGTGATGGCCCTGTACTCTTATGTACTCCATCCATCCTTCATCAGTCTAGCTGTCTGTCTGTCTGTCTATCTATCTATCTATCTATCCATCTACCTATCTATCTGTCTATCTATCTATCATCTGTCTTTCTATCTAGCTGTCTATCTGTCTATCTATCTACCTGTCTAATTCAATTCAATTCAGTTCAATTTAAAAAAAAAATTGAATTGAATTGAGTATCTACCTGTCTATCTATCTAGCTATCTATCTATCTATCTATCTATCTATCTGACATTTCCTGAAAATATCATCATAGTCTGTTCACAACTTTTTGAGTTATGTTGCTAACAGTGAAACAAACAAACATACAAACAAACAAAACCAAAACAGACACTGGCAATAACAGAACCTCGTGGCGAAGGTGCAAATCATTGCAATTTTTTTTTTTTTTTTTTTTTTTGCTGTAACTGAGCAGCCTTAAGCCTCCTCCTATAAAATGCATGAAAATGCTCAATTCTCACCAGAGCTTCCCTTTCTAAGTACAAAGTTCCCTTGTGACAGAGGTCAAAATTTTCTGGTTTATTCATGAAAGGTTTGTGGTCCAGGCGATGACGGAGCTGAAAGAGCTGTGCACGTGTTGTGCTTGCAGCACATTTACTTATTCTAATAAATCAATCAGTGGTTGGAGAAGTTCCTGGAGCAACCTAAAGATCATCACCAGACTTGTGCATGTAGTCAATTGACATTTTTTACTGCAGCTAAGCATTAAAATGAATGCCTAATAAAGCTTTACTAGCATACTTATTCCCCGTGTCCTGCAGGCCAGCTGTTGGGTGGGTTTGAGCACTAAAAGAAACATCTGAGGGTCCACGCTGACCTCATGTTGTCTCATACCTGCGATTATGTGTGTGCACAGAGAACAGGCCTGGATGTGAGTGTGAATATTACGCACAGGCTCTCCCGCTCCGACCTTGTTGGACTCAATTTTACGGTTTGGGTGGAGGTATTAAAACTCTCATATGGAGCTTTATTATGGAGAGTCACACTGAAAACAAAAGATAAAATCTGCACGTTTTCATGCACACTCGGCGCGGACACATGTTGTCATCGAAGGCACTATATTATCACAGAAAAGCCCAATAAAGCCACACGAGGTCCGTAACAAAGCTCTTGGCAGACTGAGCCCTGGGCGGTGTGCTCTCCCCGTGGAGCAGACCACCCCCTCGGTCCACTCCAAAAACAATATTAGAAGCACACCATCCCCTGGTTCTTCCAGATTTATGGGTGTTGCAATTCTAGCGAGGGAAGCACATTTTTGGTCTGAGTTTTTATGATCCCCTGTCTCATAAAGTATGTCTTATCAGATCTACCTCTCTCCGTGAAGGGGAGAAGCCGGTGCTGTTCGCATGCTGATGGAGCTCTTGAGAGGTTCCTGAGCTCCAGTGGTTAATTGATTTTGTAATTAATGGCAATTAGCGCTGATTAAATCAGACTGCAGAGGACCCCTGCAGGAGAAAAGGGTCTTGGTTGTCCTCTTTTTCTCTTTTTATGCCTCTGCAGTGGCCAGAAGGGTTCATGATTTCAGGTTATCCATCTGCTGTCTGTCGATTCCTGGTGTGGGTCGTTCGTGTGAACATGATGACAAGAACAAACTTTGAGAGATTTTCCTCAGTTAGCAGAAATGTCAAGTCCAATTCAAATGTAATGATAGGTCAAGAGTTTGTGTTTTAGCTGGTGTTTGATGTTTTGTTTGTTAGATTGTTAACAGCATAACCTCGAATGGGAATGAAAAACATTGATAAGTTAAGTTAAACATTTGTATCTTTAGATATGAAAAATATGAAAAATTTCAAACAATGTACATGTAAGTAAACACAAATAATCACAATAGCAATTGAGAACATAATAATAAAAACATTAAAATAAGAAATAAAATAAAATAAAAACTACGAATAACATAACACTAACCGGAGGATACAATGCATTCTGGGCCCTGCCCAGTTAGTTTTTATTGGGATTACCTTTGTATAATGATCTATAAAAAGATGCCATATTGAGTCAAACTTATTTACCTTTCACTTCAGGGTATATTTTATTTTTTCTAACTGCAGATGTTTCATTACATCATTCATTAAAGCTTGATAAACTGGAGGAGTTTTTTGTTTCCAGTTCAGCAGAATTATCCTTCTTGCCAACAGTGTTACAAAGCATCTAACATTCTTTTGGTCATTTGATAAAGAGAGCTCCAGAGCAGCTGACCCAACCCCAAACACTGCAAGAATTGGGTTTGGTTTGACAGGTTACTGGAAAATCTCAGTAGACTCTAAAATATCTTGATCCAGTAAGTGGCGATATTTGGGCAAGCCCAGAACATACAGACGTGGACAAAATTGTTGGTACCCTTCCATTAAAGAGAGAAAAAACCCAATTTTCACTGAAATAAGCTGAAACTGACAAAAGTAATAATAAATAAAAATTTGCTGAAAATCAACTAATGAAAATCAGACATTGCTTTTGAATTGTAGTCCAAGAGAATTATTTTAAAAAACAAACTAATGAAACTGGCCTGGACAAAAATGATGGTACCCTTAACTCAGTATTTTGTTACACAGCCTTTTGAGGCAGTCTCTGCAAACAGGCAATTTCTGTGACTAACAATGAGACTTCTGCACCTGTCCACAGGTATGTTGGCCCACTCCTCATGAGCAAACTGCTCCAGCTGTCTCAGGTTTGAAGGCTGTCTTCTCCAGACTGCATGTTTCAGCTCTTTCCACAAATGTTCAACAGGATTTAAATCAGGGATCATAGAAGGCCACTTCAGAATAGTCAGTGTTTTGTTCTGAGCCATTCTTGGGTGTTTTTAGCTGTGTGTTTTGGCTCATTATCCTGTTGGAGGACCCATGACCTGTGACTGAGACCAAACTTTCTGACACTGGGCAGCACATTTCACTCCAGAATGTCTTGATAGTCTTGAGATTTCATTGTACCTGCACAGATTCAAAACACCCTGTGTCAGATGCAGCAAAGCAGCCCCAGAACATAACTGAGCCTCCTCCATGTTTCACAGTAGGTACAGTGCTCTTTTCTTTGTATGCTTCATTTTTGTGTCTGTGAACATAGAGCTGATGTGACTTACCAAAAAGCTCCAGTTTTGTCTCATCTGTCCAAAGGACATTCTCCCAGAAGCTTTGTGGTTTGTCAATATGGATATGGGAAAATTCCAGTCTCACTTTTTCATGATTTGCTTTCAACAGTGATGTCCTCCATTCAGTCCACTTTAGCTCAAACAGTGATGGATGGTGTGATCTGACACTGATGTACCTTGACCTTGGAGTTCACCTCTAATCTCTTTGAAGTTGTTCTGGGCTCTTTGGTTTCCATTCGTATTCTCCGTCTCTTCAGTTTGTCATCAGCTTTCCTCCTGCAGCATGTCCAGGGAGGTTGGCTACAGTCCTGTGGACCTTAAACTTCTGAATAATCTGTGCAGCTGTAGTCACAGGAACATCAAGCTGCTTGGAGATGGTCTTATAGCCTTTACCTTTAGCATGCTTGTCTATAATTTTATTTCTAATCTCCTGAGACAGCTCTCTCCTTAGCTTTCTGTGGTCCATGTTCAGTGTGGTACACACCATGATACCAAACAGCACAGTGACCACTTTTCAGCCTTTAAATAGGCAGACTGACTGATTACAAGCTTGGAGACACCTGTGATGATAATTACAGGGCACACCTTAGTTTAACATGTCTCTATGGTCACACCATTTTCAATTCTTTGTAGGGGTACCATCATTTTTGTCCAAGTCAGTTTCATTATTTTGTTTCAAAAATATTTCTGCTGAACCAAAATTTAAAATCAATGTCTGATTTTCATTAGCTGATTTTTAGTAAATTTTTATTTATTATTACTTTTGTTATTTTCAGGTTTCAGTTTTTCTTTCATTAAATGAAGGGTACCAACAATTTTGTCCACGTGTGTATGTGCCAGTGTGGCCGGAGCCAGACCACAACGATCACAGAGAGGATTCACACCAGGGAACATTTTTGAAAGTTTCAACTTTGATGAATTAAGCTTGTGCAAGATTTTGAATTGTATCAGTCCATGTAGCTTCAAATCTTTTGACGTATTCTTCATTTACACCATTACAGATATTTTGTTTCTTCCAATCATGGTGCCAGAATCACTGCCAGATCCGTCGTGTTTGCTTAGCACCTCACTCCAGCCATAACCACCGGCTTCCTCGTGTCACTCAAAAATCTACCTCCATCCTCACAGGTATCCTTTCCCCACGGTGTTCAGCAGCTGCAGCAAGAAGGACCTGACGGCCAGTTTTGAGAAAGGCGTGGGAATGTGTCTCTTCAACATGCCCGAGGTCAAGGTGCTGTACGGCGGGCAGAAGTGCGGCAACGGCTACGTGGAGGAGGGCGAGGAGTGTGACTGTGGAGAACTGGAGGTGAGAGCGCTACAAATCACAGCAAAGTAAATGTTTTTGGTCTCAGGAATTCATGTTTTACGCCCTCTCTGCCAAAAAATGAAATCTCTTCCACTTCTCTCTCCCATAAATCATTGTTAATTATGTTTCCCACGTTTTCGAGAAATGAAATAAGCCGAAGCACAAGCGGGGGGGCTCTTTGACAGAAGCATGGCACAAACCCACATTTCCTGAAGTGAAAACAAACAGTTCCTCTCGCCTTCAGAGCCAGCGACGCCGAGCCGTGGTAATGCAAACACTGTCTGCAGAAAAAGAGCTCAGAGATATGAGTGGGGATTTATTCTTTGTGCTCACTGAGGAGGGTTGTCTGATCGCGGTACAGTTCTCTGTGAATGGAAGTGTTGCTGACAGTTTCACCCCGTCAACTGCTGAATTATTTAAGGGAATCTGCATTGGCGCGCACACATGTGGCAGAGGCACGCTGCGATCGCTGCTGCCACTGACAAATGATAAAAGAGTTGATCATGATGCAGTTGACAATCAGCAGAGGCAGGCTGACAGCTACATGAATGTAAAGTAGGGCTGGGTGACATACTGAAAATCACATCTTCATATGTTTATCTGCAGAGACATAACCAAACTTTGATAGGATTCTAGTGAAAGTTTAACATGTTTGATTCATACCTGATGCCACAGCAACAATATGAAGACAGTTTTTGGTGATATTTAGGTCTTTGCCCTCCTAGGATTGAGTCTAGGATATATGAAGGAATAACAGACAACTTCTCTCTGAGCCAGTGTGGGTCTATGACAAAAGGCTAGGCTATAGATAAGCGCTGGAATCAATCTATCAATCTTTATTTGTATAGCGCCAATTCATTACAAGTGTTATATCAAGAGACTTAACAACAGAGCACAGAGCTCTTCATTTTATGGATACACATATATGGATAGATACATATATACCTATAAAGATACGCATATACATATATATACAAATATATACATCCAACACCCAACATTAATCCATATAGCCAATCATGAATCCCTCCATCATGGCGGCAAGAAAAAAACTTCTGTTAAGCAGCAGGAAACTTGAATGTGGACCCCAGTCTGATGATGAACAGCAAATCCACACAATGCTGTGTTGGGTGCGAGGGCCAAAGAAGGGAGGTAAGAGGAGAAATGTGGACTAAAGTTGGAACTAAAGTTAGTGACAGATCCGTGAACCATAGACCTGTCGTCTGATTTATTAGAGGTTAGCCTCTAGAGATGCTACATCATGACAATGTGGTGATAAAAATAGCTACTATAGATGTATCAACCATGGATAGAGAGATCATACTAATATCTACATTACCAGCTATAATGATAATGGGAATGGAATGAGTCTAATGAAACGGCCAAAGATGTGTTATGTTTGTAATTGTAGTGGAAGTGTAGAAGTGTAGTAGAAAGTGACTCTGAGGTACAAACAATCTGGCAATAAGACAGGGGAAGACACAAGTCTGTCTGATCTCCTCCACATCACCACTCCGGCCCATTCCCTCAGATCCACCTCCTCCACCCACCTCACTGTGCCCACTGCTCACCTCAGCACCATGGGGAACAGGGCCTTCAGTCGCTCTGCTCCCCAGCTCTGGAACTCTCTCCCCCCGGACCTCCATAACCTGAACTCTGTGTCCCTTTTTAAATCTAGACTGAAAACCCACCTGTTCAGGACTGCATACTCTCCACCATGAATTTGCCATTTCATAGGACATTTTGAAGTCAAAAGGAAAGTTGTTCCATATTTTCTCATACCTAAGGGCAATTTGGAGAACCAGTGAACCTAATGAGCATATTTTTGATCTTTGAGAGGAATCAGTGTGCCCAAAGTGAATCATGCATGCACAGAAAGGCCCTGACCAACACAGGGATCGAACCATCTACCTTCTTGCTGTGAGGCACATGCTTTACCTGCTGCCCACTGAAGTATCCCTTTAACATAATTTCTTACATCCTAGTATGTCTTCAAACCCAAATGTCACCCAGCCCTAACATCGAGCAGGCTTCCATTTGATCTGAAAGACTTTTCTAAATTACATAACAGCCCGCGTGAGAGAACCCCTCGTTGTCATTCATGATTCGTCTTCACCTTAACGCTCACTGAGTACTTTTGTGAGCTTGATCCAGGGTCAGGCTGAAAGTGGCCTTGTCCTTCAGAAACAAAGAGCTGACATAAGCCGGGCAGACCCGAGCCAGCAGCGATAATAAAGCTCTTCACAAAGCCGAGCGGCCTAGTGCCAGCCCAGGCCAGATCAGAGTGCTCTCCTCTCTCCTCCATTAAAGCTCCTCATTAAAAAACCCTGGGTCCCATTCCTCACAATCACGGGCTACTTCTTTTGCAGTGCGACTCCTCCGCCTTCCCCTTGGCCCAGGGGACCATGGGAAAGACCCTTAATGGTTTTCAGGCTGAGAGAAGTTCTGGAAGGCCCATCATGTCAGCTGTGTCCCCCGCCAGCTTCATCCATCTACTTCTTTGCGCCTCTTGCTCGCACTCGGCTGTACAGTGTGTTCTTGGCAGCTTAATGGCAGGAGGGGGAAGGAGCTGACCCTCAGGGGGTCCGGTCGGGCTGGCTCTGTGCGAGATTGCTCATGCACAGGCATACCTTCTGCAGTTCTTCTCTGGGACTTGATTGAATCTGTATCAGAAGGCCTGAGCTGTCGATTGGTGTGGGACATGGTTCATGATGAAGGCTAACATGAAACAGATGGGTCTGCATGGTGCTGCCGGGACCATGTGTCATGGCCTGTGTCTCTTTTTCCACGGCCAAAATGGACAGCATGAGATGTTTTACGTAACGTTATATGATTATTAAATCTTCATACTAAATAAATATTCATGCTGATCTACTTTTCATCCTCCATTATTAAAAGTATGTTATCACTCGGCTGAATGGAAGTGTTTTTACAATCCTTTCCAGTTGGAAGTTTAGTCTGTTAAATCTTCTCTGGGTGTAGTTCAGTTTTCTGTGTGATGATACCAGTATTTAGAACTTTTCAACAACATAGGCGGGTATTTTCAGTAAAAGAAAGGCTTTCTATTAACCTGACATGCCAGACGGACAGTTTCATATTGGAAATATTTCACTAATCAGTCTGGGGAGGAGCCCTGCGAAAATGTTTTCGGGGGCAGAACCTTCAAAAACAACAGCAGCTTGTGATTGGACGATCGTTTGGCTCGTCACACTCTTCACTGACCAATCCATATCAAGCAGCACTGCTTTGACGTAGCATATGTGGTAGCTAAACATAGCGGCTAACGGCTTAAAAGGGCAAACAACAGTTAATGGCCGTTAGCTGTAGTGGCTAACTGTTGTTAGCTTCTAGCTGTTGTTAGGGGCTAGCTGTTGTTAGCCGCTACAGCTAACGGCTAACGGCCGTTAACTGTTGTTTGCCCTTGTTAGCCGTTAGCCATAGTGGCTAACGCCCATTAGCCGATAGCTTAACTACATTAAGACTATCGTTTCACATTAAATTATACCACACAGATATATCATTTAACACTTATATGTGACATGAACCTCATCAACGACAATCCCTACGAAGTAAAATTATGATGAGAGAATATTTTGCCAAGTATCACTGAGTAACCATGATGACCACAGGCTAACCGACAATAGCCGCCATTATTTGTACAACAGGAAGTGACTTCACTGCCTGTCAAGTCACTTCCTGTTGTCGTCACTCCCGCTGCTCCCGCCTCTCTTCCCTGATTGGGCCGTTAAGCATTTAGCCGAGTGAAACCGTTGGACAGTGGAGGCTGGCAAGACAGAGATGCATGATTTCAGAATCAGGCAGGTCTGTCTGCTCTGCACGGCTATCTTTCTATGGCCTTCTGTCCAAACATTAGTAGCATTTTAGGTCAATAATCCAGAAGTCAATCTTCAATTGTATAGCTCCAGTTATTAGCAGGTGCTATCTCAAGACACCTTACAAAAGAGCAGGCTGAAGCCATACGCTAGGTGTAGATGCCTGGCAGGGGTGGGAATCAAAAACCAATCCAGTTGAGAATCGTTAACAGCTCCACGAAAGAGTCTTTTTGCTAATCAATTCCCTTATCAATTCCTTCCACTGGCCGGGTTCACAGGTGGTCAGAATTGTGGCTTAATTGTTTTACAAACCAGCAACTTGCAGAAGCAGTCATCTATGCTGTGACATGTGTTTGACATTGTTGCCACTGAAAATCTACAGGCCAACATTTGTCCACAAGGAAAATCTGCAGGAATCAGTAAGGGAATTGTTAAAGAATTGGAACCATTAGCAGGATTGTTAATTGCATTGGTATTGATAATTCTTACCAATTCCCGTCCCTAATGTCTGGACAAAGGATACATTTAGCAAATTTATGGTAGATTTTAGGAGAGTCAGTTAAGGTGAAATTAAGTCCCCTTAAACTATTTTCTTAAAGTATCAATGTTTTTTCTTTGGTAGAGATGCGAGGTTGCTGTTTGACTAGCCACTTTTTCTCTGGCAGATAAAACATGACATCACTGAAACACATGAATAGATACACATTTATACACATACATGCATCCAGAGGTGCCTCCTTCCAAGGGGAGACAAAAGGGACTAAAATTACGAATTAATGATAGCAACAATCTAGGGATGTAACGGTTACCGGTAAATTGGTAAACCGCGATAAAATTTCCCACGATAATCGTTACCGTGTCCAATTAAAATTACCGTTATATCGTGCTTGATCACCACACTGCCTCAGTAACGAACGGTGATGCTGCTCTTTGCCTGGAAATGCCGGAACTATGTATCTGCCCTCGATTAAGGAGCCTCACGCGAGGTGCAAATGCGCAGTTTGCATTGTTTGGCCTCTGAGTCTGACACATTTATTGGCAAAAAAGACAAAAGAACTGTTATGAATATAATAATAAAGGGGTTAAATGATTTCAATTCTGTGTAAAAGTACTTTTGGAACATTTTGAGCACACTGCAACAATACCGCGATAATAATGATAACCGTGATAATTTTGGCTACAATAACCGTGATACAAAATTTCTATATCGTTACATCCCTACAACAAACCCATGGATGCCCAGATCATACATCTGTCTACATCACATTTGTCCCTGCTGAATATAGACTTAATTGGTTGGTCTCTATTTGTATAGCAGTATATTTTTCTTTGCTGAATATACATTTATTTTTGTAAGATATGGCATCTCATTTTGAAGAGGGACCTCATGTCTATATGGTTGTAAAGATAGTTCTTACTGATGAATAATCAATTATAACCATGGATAGAGAGATCATTCTAATATTAACATTAAAAACTTTAATGATTATAATCTGGAGAGGAATGATGTTGACTAATCCAACAGCATCTAGCTGAACCACCATTAAAATGAGATTAACTGCTCTGAAAGTGTGAATTAATGTTAAAAGATATAATAAAATGCATATTTTGCAAAACCACAAAAGTTTTTTTTTTCCTTTCCGCATTTAGTTAGTTAAAAAAAATTAATGGTTATTTTCTCTTCCTCTTCTTGCCATACTTATTGAATCTCTTCATGTTACACCAATAAAGCACTGAAAAGATAAATAAATAAATAATGGGATGTGTCATGTGACTGTATGAGAGTGTGATTGTGTATCATAATCTGCTTAATTATATTTAACTTTGAATATGCTTTGTTTTTTTCTCTATTTTTTATTATTTATTTGTTATTAATTTCTATGTTTTAATGTCTTGCAGTGCAACATAATTTAATTCTATGTATAAGTGTAGTGAAAATAAAAAATAAAAAAAAATCCCCAAAATTAAGAATTTATCTTGTCTTGAAAACATAACAGTTTTGATCTTATGTAGCTCAAATAAAATAAATATAACAGACGTTTTGGTAAGATTTCAAAAATCCTCCTCCAATTTTGTCACAATTTTGCGTAATGCATCTTAAAAATTTGACATACTGTCATGCCATAATCCTGGTATAAACTGTGTCCATCTAAGGATGCAGCCCCTGAAATGGGACACAGCTCCAGAGGACACCTACACATCACTGCAGCAAAGTTACAAGCTGCATCTTGTGTGTTTTAGCCAGAAATATGATTTTTTAGGAACAATTAATTTATCATTTCTAAATGATTCAAGGTTGTTGGAGATGTTGAACTTAAGTGGTTTTAGTCTGAGCTGCGACGGTCACATCAGGTTGTTTTGTTAGGTTGAGGATGGTGCTGTAATCATTTCACTGCTTCACAAATTTCCTTTTTCTGATGTAAAGTGTTTGGTCATTTTAAGTGAGGATGCTTCTATGCTGCTGTTAAAGTTTGGCTTCCCTCTTTGAGCCAATTAGACCACATTATCTTAAATGCTGTTGTTTTATTGGGTGCATGAAGGCTTTATTACATCTGAGAATTAACACTCTTGCCTTTTGTAAATTAGCTCAGAGAGTTTATTCTGTTTTTTCTCTGTTTCTCGACAGTTTGTCTCCATTACATTTTATTTTGCTGCCCTTTGAAATGTTTTTATTTCTGCAGCTCGTCCATCCTCTCCTCATTTTTCTGTATTGCTCACCAGTTGGCACATGGTTTTGGGTGTCTTACTGAACTCCTAATGCCCGTCACATTGAGACGTTGTTGTTTTTTTAGGAATATAAACTGCATTTCCTTCCCTCCATCAGGTTTCTGTAGCTGCTACAAACACAGTCCTGGTGGGGCTGCGTTTGCTCTGTGGTGAAATAAGATCTCTTTGTGCTGACTTAATTCTCCTTTTCCTTTGTTCCTCCCTCACTTACGGCCCATTTATCTGCTTTTCTTCTTCCCATTGTCGTCCACATCTGAAGGAATGTATAAATCCCTGCTGCAACGCTACGACCTGCACCCTGAAGGGAGATGCTGTATGTGCACATGGACAGTGCTGCCTGGACTGTCAGGTAGAATTTTTAACTGATGGCTTTGTCCCATTTGTTTTTGAAATTTAGATTGTAACTTCAAGCTGTGTTTCCACCAAGGGGACTTTGGGTTTCTGGTCTCCGGGGCTCTTCAAGAGAGTCAATCTTATAGATCTTAGTATTTTCCCAAAGATCTAAAGACCTACAGAGACTAGATTAATTGGTCTACTGATATGTGAGAGGCTTCCTAAAGACGCATGTACTCAACTAATTAGAGAAGTTCATCACTTCACTCTTCTTTCTTAAAGTAATTCCTCTCTACCCTTTCTTCCTGGGACTTTTATGTGCCCCATTACACCGAATGCCACCCCAAATCAGTAAAAGATATCTTTGGATTAGCTTCTTTGTGTTGCTTTAACATCTAAAATGTTTGGTCCAGACTTAACAAACTCTGGTTCACTAGTTTTCGAAAAGTTTGTTTGATTTTGAGGGTGAATTTAGATGCAGACCAAAGAACCAAACACTGTTATGCTTGAAAATGGGGGTCTTGGTTTGCTTCCAAGAGCGCGGGCACTGACAGAAGCTTGGGTTCAATGAAAGATATAAGACATTAGATTGGGCCCTATACTAAACTAGTTTTTTACAGTTTCTAAAACCAAGCATCCATAAAGCTAATGAATAAAAAATATGACAAGATACTTATATATACTTAAGGTGCTATAAGGAGAATCTATTCCCAGTGACATAAAGACTCTGCTACCCATGAGCACTCGCGACGACTGTCGTAATGCTGCGTTCCAGTAACCTCGGAACTGGGAGTGACATCATCTCTGACTTATCAACGTTCCAGTTGAAGTCGGAAAGAAACATGCCGATCTACCAGGCTATTGTTAGCTGTTGTTAGCACGCCCTGTGTTGATGTTCACAAATATCACATGAAGAATGTGATTATCACTATGGCAGCATTTTTGTAAATAGACGTCTAAAAATACGATGTATACAGCTGACCTGGAGCGACACACCCCAGTCAGAAGTGCAAATAAATTGATTATTACAGGAGCTAAATAACTGTTCAAACTGGGGGCATCCATCTTCAATTGTCAACTCGGGGGTGGCGAGGTTTCACCGAGTTCCCAGTAGGAAATTCCGACTTTAGGGGACGTTCCAGTTGCAGTTTCCTACTCGGAACTCGAAATTCCTACTTCTGACTACAACTGGAACGCACCAAAAGACGTGACCCAAGCCAAAGCATGTGTTTGTTGTGATGCTAATGAATGCAGCTCAGACCTTCCTCAGAACTCTGCATTGCTTTACAACTTCTTTTTTCAACAACTTACAGGATGCAAAGCGATGAGGTAATGTATCTCTTTCTAGTTACGTAGCGGTAGTTTTTGATGTGTGACAACAAGCAAGATTTGGAAAACTTAGTGTTGTAGTTTTGTAGACGGCTATATATCGCTACTTACAGCCCGGTGCTCTAAGACGTGTCCGAATAATATAAATTTGCTCTCGGTTTAATTGTCTTGTTCCCGAAGTTGAGTTTCCAGGCTAGTCCAGCCCTGTCCAATCCGACCGCGAAGCTAAGGAATACCATTTATAGATAACCTATTTTGATGGTATAAAATTCATCTTAAAGTGTGTATTTGGATCAGGCATATATCTAGAAGTGAGACTTTTTTGTAATTACTTAGAAACTCCGCATAGCATCTTTGAATATATTATTTTAGCCAAGTTATTAATTTTAAAGACTTAAATGATTGAATAGATGGTGAATTTAACTATGTGTTTTAAGCTAATTAAAAAATGTATCTCTTGAGTTCGTAATGAAATTTTGGTCTTTAACCTTGTAAAAGATTTAAAACTTTTGCAGGTTATGTATTTGTCTTGTTTCCTAACCTGTCTTTGTAGGCCTGTGCTCAAAATATCGATATGGCAAAATATCGTCGTGCACTTCTTGGGGATACATGTATCGATACGGATTCTACATAATGGATACGGCCTCAATGTTTGGACAGTTGTTGTAAATACAGTTTGGGTAATATGAAAAATGGTACAGTTCAAAGTAGAAACCGAGCTACATCAAATTCAAACACATGTTCTAAATTTAAACTTATGTCTGCGATCTTTGGGGACCTGAATTAAAGTCCTTAAGTTGAAGAATTATTTAAAGCTCATGCTTGTTCTTTGTCTTCTTGTAATAAAAACAAAAGTTGCTGGTGATTCTGTTTGAAGTGCAGTCAATGTTCACAATTTATGTGTATTGGGATACGTATCGTGTTGTGGCCTCTGTATCGGGATACGTATCATGGAGTTGCTGGAAATACCCAGCCCTATGTCTTTGTAAAGACTCAAATATATAAACATCATATCTGATGTAGCAAATTGCATAAACAAACGAAGTAAACTACAGTACATGTTCAAAAGTGCCTCTTTTTTTCATATAGATAATAATTAAGGGAGTTAACCAATACATATGATGGCTAAATATTAGCTTTTTTTGCAGTTGAAAACAAGATAAGCTTGGTATTTTTTGTATTTAAAGAGAAAAGGAGATTCTCAAAGACCTGAGGCAAAAAGTGAATTAATTGCTATGCAAAAACCAGTGATATTTTAGTGTTTGTGTCATTCAGTCATTACCCCAAACATGGTCCTAACAAGGTAAGGTTCACAAAAGGCAGAAAATTGTGGCTTTTCCTCAATAAATCCTCAACTATAGAGGGACAAGCTTGATAAACAAATTCTCCCCCTTCATTATGAAAGCACATAGATGTATTATATATTTAAACTGAAGCTGTTCTTTGAAAGATGCTGTAAAGATGTGTATGTAGGCTATAAAATCATATTTTCCCCAAACAGCTCATTTAAGTATCTGGTTTCTGCAACCAGCCTCAAGTGGACACTTGGGGTACTGCAAGTTCTGGTACTTCCACATGGACCTCCAGTTTCAAACACCTGACTCAGGGAGTGTTGAACATCTCAGTTGGACTGTGCTTTATCCCCTAATGGCATTATATGGGGACGTTTCTGAATAAACTGTTAAAGAACTCAGTTTTTTACAGGTAGAGTAAGCAATAGAAGAAAAGTGAGGATTTCTTTTTTGTTGGGGAATTGTTGACAGGTAGTGGACACATTTTTTATTAGTTCTTACAGCGTTTATAGTCTGAGCTAATTTGCAATGCTTGGCCGTTGATGGACTTTTAAACACATGAAATATAGGCTATAAAATCATATTTTCCCCAAACAGCTCATTTACTGCTGCAACCAGCCTCAAGTGGACACTTACTGCAAGTGACTTCCACATGGACCTCCAGTTTCAAACACCTGACTCAGGGAGTGTTGAACATCTCAGTTGGACTGTGCTATCCCCTAATGGCATATATGACATCTGAATCTGTTAAAGACCCAACAGGTAGAGTTAGCAGCAAGTGAGGATCACTCTGTTGGGGCCAATTGTTGACAGGCAGTGGAAACACTTTTGATGTTTCACACTGTTAATGATGGTCCGGGGTGGTCACCTGCTGTTTAATAAGATTTAATGGGTTTTAAACACATGAAATATAACAAAAAATCCTACTTTAACGACAATTTATAAACTAAACAAAATACAAAGCAACCAGACCAACTTTTACCCTCCAGTCAACATCTCAAGTCCTTACCTGATAAATGAATAGAAATCTGCCCCATGATTTTAATAAACCATAGATGAAGGTGTTGAATAAGGGTTTATCTACACCAGAGTCTTCATTATTGTTTTTTGTCTCATTCTTTTTTTCAGATTTCATTAAGTGCAGCTGAATTTGCCGGCAGGAACTATTACTGTCCTCCATGATAAGTCCAGCCAACTCCTGACAGCATTTCCCTGAGTTCTGCATAAAATAGGCACGAGCCCCAATGTGTGATTTCATTCTAACTAAATGTTAGTCAGGCTGAGTATTGGCTAACACAGTTCAACTGAATCATTTATAATGTCCAGACCCACAGCAGCAGTTCATCATTTTTGCTGGGGCAAGATCCAATGACGGAAAAGAACAACACTTTGATGTTTCACGCTGTTAATGATGGTCCAGGGTGGTCACCTGCTGTTTAATAAGATTTAATGGGTTTTCACGTAAGGTGCAAAGCCACCAATATTCAAAGATCCTGGAGGCCCCCTCTTCTTTTATTTCTGTTAAATGATTTCACTTTTTTACTATTGACCTGCTTGACTAAGTATTGCTGGACTGGGGTGGGTGAAAGACCAATAACTGGGCCTTTTGATTTTAGTTGAACGTCATAGTGAAGGTGTTGAAAAGGGTTTGTGTGAGTCCAGAGCAGAGGTGCCACCATAAGTTGATGTTGCCCTATTTAAGCAGTGCAGATTTTGACATTAAGCCCACATTTAAACTATTACTGTCCCCCATGATAATAAGCCATCTGACAGCATTATAATAAATTCATAATGTCTCATAACTACACTTCTAACAAACACAATGTTAGTCATGATGCTTTAGTATCAACAGTTCATAAAACATTATAATGTCTTTTATAATGCACACAGTTCATAGACATTTTTTTGCAGATCAATCCAATGACAGTGCACAACACTGGTGCTCATACTGTAGGGGTGTTAACATTTCCCAAAAATCAGATTTGAATGGTTTTCACGTATAACCACCAATATTCAAAGATCCTGGAGGCCCCCTCTTCTTTTATTTCTGTTAAATGATTTCACTTTTTTACTATTGACCTGCTTGACTAAGTATTGCTGGACTGGGGTGGGTGAAAGACCAATAACTGGGCCTTTTGATTTGTCGTGGATGAGGAGTAAGGCAGCCTTTGTATGCTTAAAAATGGGGGTCTTGTTTTGCTGCCAGGAGCAGAGGTGCCACCATAAGTTTGGTGCCCTATTTAAGCAGTGTTAATTTTGACATTAAGCCCACATTTATAATGCATGATAACGGCATCCGTCATGCATTATAATAAATTCATAATGTCTCATAACTACACTTCTAAGCAAACACAATGCTTCATGATGCTTTATATCAATGGTCATAAAACATTATAATGTCTTTTATAATGAATTATAATGAATTGTTCCAGTTTGAAAAATATAAATGCTGAAATTTTACAGTTTTCATGTTGGTGGTCCTGCCAGGTTTTGCACAAACACTTTAATAGGCTTGTATTTATCATTTTTAAATAAGATTAAATACTGATCAGAGAGAAACATGTGAACAAGCTGTGACAATCCTAGAAATTCTGATTGATTATATGTGATATCATAATGTTTTATGACCATTGATATAAAGCATCATGAAGCATTATGTTTGCTTATAAGTGTAGTTATGGGGCTTTATGAATGCATTATAATGCATTATGGATGCCGTTATAATGTATTATAAATGTGGGCTTCATAGAAAGTGTTACCAATTTTACTTTTATTCTTCTACCTAAATTATATTTAAATGTTAGTCATTATTCATTCATCTAAATTGTTTTAATTTTTAGTCTAGTTTCACCTGATGAAGTGTAAAGTGTAAGGCATTTTTTGTTTCCTTTCTGAAGTCATGTTTTACAATTGGATAAAATGAAACATCTAATAACCCATTTCTGAATGCTTGTAAAGTTTGAATGAATAAATGAACAGAAACAAATTTAACTTTCGTGTGAAATGCAATTACTTTGATTAAGACTACGTAGCAGAGCATCTCAGTTACAACATCAGAACTGACAACAAACAGTAAACCTGCTCTACATGAATATATCAATTCATAAAGAGAGCAGCTCTGATTGGATCGCTCCACAACTTATCCCACCACCACCAACCAAAGTAGTTGTGATTGGATGTCCCTCTTACTCATCCAACCTTTCCACACAACCAAAATGGCTGTAAAGTCTCTGTCAAGCTTTTGTTTGTTGATGAAAATGTCAGTGAATTGAGTTTAGTTTTTGTCCATGTGTACTTGTTTTTGTTAATTACTGTCCAGTTTTCATCAGGGGAGAAAAGGTTGTTGACGACAATACTGACAAAGTAATCAGTCAAAAAAATGACCACTGCTGAACGTATTCTTGTTTCAGCCTTCTTTCTTATCACATTTGGATGGAACCTTAACAGTGCTTAAATTGTTAATATATGTAGGATTCACTCACACAATTAAACTGCTAAAAGTAAAAGGTTTATGTTCTACAAACCCAAAACTAAGTAGTGACATTTTTCAAAACGAGATTCCAAAAGACCTGGAACGTCATGGGAATGTGAATAAAAACAAAAGTGCAGTGATTTGCAAAGCTATGCAGAGTTTGAACTAATGAACTTTGCCATTTTGGGCAAATTAACATTCGCAGTTCGCACATCCCAAAACAGTTTGTTTGATCAAGACAGCATTTTAAAAAGTCAAAACCAGCATCCAGTCCCCACATGTGGAGTGGTCGTCTTGATTTGCTGGCAGTTTAAGGACTAATTTATCCTTAATTAGAAAACAAGTGACAGACAGTAAAAGTTACTATCATTTTTTTGCCTTAGATAAAGGTTAATCTGTCACTTTTTGAAATGCAGAAAGTTCTCCAGCCTCTCAGGTGTTGGTCTAAGAATCAACAAAACAAGCTTTCCATTCTTCTCTCCCTCCCTAATTGGACAGTGACAGCAGGAAAAATAATTGCTTATTTACACTTTTGGAAAAAATAGCAAAGTGTTATTCAATTATCACATTGTTTTCACCCGGTGGTTGGTGCTTCTTTTTTTTTTTGCAGAGATGCTAAATGTGGCAAAATCCAGTGTCAAGGAGGAGCTAACCGCCCGGTAATTGGTACCAACGCTGTTTCCATAGAAACAAACATCCCCTTGCAGGAAGGAGGGAGGATCCTGTGCAGAGGAACCCACGTGTACCTGGGCGACGACATGCCCGACCCCGGGCTGGTGCTGACGGGGACCAAGTGTGGAGATGGGATGGTGAGACATGTACACACACATTTAATAAAGAAATTGATTTAGCAGGTGAACCCGTCGATCTTGCATTAATGGAGAGATGTCAGAGTGATGGCTTGCTGCTCCTGAGCAGTTTTGGGGTTCGGTGCCTGGCACAAAGGCACTTTGGCAATGCCCCGGAAGTCAGCTGGCACCTCTCCAGCTGCCAGACCAACTGTCAACATGGTTCAGTGTGGACTTGAACAGGCTGCCCCCAAGAAATCCTTTTGGATGGAGCCACTGCCACCTAGTTTTTTATTATATGGGGCGTACAACACAAAACTGGTTTAGATATGCTGCAAATCAAAACATGATGGTTAAAGATGCTATGAGG
This sequence comes from Scarus forsteni, assembly GCA_036419115.1. Taxonomy (NCBI): domain Eukaryota; kingdom Metazoa; phylum Chordata; class Actinopteri; order Labriformes; family Labridae; genus Scarus; species Scarus forsteni. Next base: position 6,951,459 of record JAZDUH010000263.1, read on the forward strand.
AGTTTCTAAGTAATTACAAAAAAAGTCTCACTTTTAGATATATGCCTGATCGAAATACACACTTTAAGATGAGTTTTATAGCATCAAAAGAGGTTGTCTATAAATGCTATTCCTTAGCTTTGTGGTCGGGTCGGACAGGGCTGGACTGGCCTGGATACTCAACCTTCAGGAACAAGACAATTAAAACTAGAGCAAATTTATATTATTCGGACACGTCTTAGAGCACAGGGCTGTAAGTAGTGATATATAGCCGGCTACAAAACTACGATACTAAGTTTTCCAAAAATTGCTTGTTGTCACACATCAAAAACTACCGCTACGTAACTAGAAAGAGATACATTACCTCGTCGCTTTGCATCCTGTAAGTTGTTGAAAAAAGAAGCTGTAAAGCAATGCAGAGCTCTGAGGAAGGCCCTTGCCGCATTCATTAGCATCACAACAAACACACACTTTGGCTTGGGTCACGTCTTTATGACAGTTGACGCGCGTGCTCATGGGTAGCAGAGTCTTCATGTGGCAGGAAATATATTCTCCTCATAGCACCTTTAAAAGTAAAGTTTGAAAGTATAAATGAACAGCAATAAACTCAACTTATGTGTGAAATAAATCATGTTTATTTAGGCTACCTGGCAGAGCATCTCAGTTACAACACTAGAGTTTACAACAAACAGTAAACCTGCTCCACATCTTATCCCACCACCAACAAGCTAAGGCAGCTGTGATTGGATGTCCCTCTAAACTCATCCAACCTTTCCACACAACCAAAGTAGCTGTGATTGGATATATTCCTAACTTGTTCCTCCTTCCTACATGACCAAATAAGGCTGATTGGATTAAGTCTCTGTCAAACATATAAGTCTAGTTTTTATTTGTTGACGAAAATGTCAGTTAATTAAGTTTTAGTTTTTGCCCGTGTGCACTTGTTTTTATTAGTTACTGTCTAGTTTTCATCAGCGGTGAAAAGGTTGTCAACAAAAAAACTATGACTAAAATAATTAGCCAACAAAACAAACACTGCTGAACATATTCTGGTTTCAGCCTATTTTCTTCTCACATTTGGATGCAACCTTAACAATGTCATTGTCAGCTTTATTTATATAGCACATTTAAACAGCCAGTGCCTTACCAAAGTGCTTTACAGTAGAAAAGGCAGACATGATAAAAACAACAAAACAATAAAAACCAATAAAAGTAATAAAAACAAATAAAAGCAATAAGAACAGGGACAGTACAGTATACATATGCATACTGCCCAGTAAAACCAATAAAAGTTCCAAATAAAAGTGGCTTTATTCCACCAAAGGCCAAGGAGAACAAGTACGTCTTTAGCTGTGTTTTAAACGTAGAGAGGCTATTCGCAGTCCGCACATTTACAGGTAGTGCGTTCCACAGTTTGGGTGCCACAACAGAGAAGGCTCGATCTCCTTTATGGCCCTTTTCCATTAGCCCTACTTTACTCTACTCGCCTCTACCCGGCTCTACTCTACTCGCCTTGTGCTGCTTTTCCATTAGCCCAAGTCACCTGCCCAACGGGGTGCAGTGTCGCTGTAAACAGCTGAGTGGCACTGCGGTGACGTCATTTTGAGCGCGACACAACAATCTGTGGCTGTTTGTCACAAACCGAGTAAAAAAGGAAAGCAGAAGAAGGCTGCTGGTGGCAAGAAGAAATACACCTTAAGGAAGCACAGGAGAGTTTTGGAAGCTATACAACAGAATGAAGCCGAGGACGAGAGCAATCGAGCTGTAAAGAAAAGACGTATGAGGGTAAGCTAGTGGTAGCTACCGCTAGCATGCTAGGTCGTTGCGCTCATGACTCATCGATGATGACATTGTCTGACCAATCAGTAGGCGGCAGTCGGTGACGTCATCTTCTAGTATCGACTCAGCTCGCTTGGAACCAGAGCGGAGTAGGCACTAAAAGTAGCTCGTTCTAGGAAGTATCAGGCTAGTGGAAACACGCTGCGAATCGAGTAGGGCCAAGGCGTGCTAGTGGATAAGGGCCATATGACTAAAATAATTAGTCAACAAAATTAACACTGCTGAACATATTTTGGTTTCAACATATTTTCCTAACACATTTGGATGCAACCTTAACAATGCTCAAATTGTTATTAAATACGATTCACTGGTTCTAATGCAATCAAACAGTTTAAGTCAATTGTTTTATGTTATGGAAATCTTCAACTATGTCGACCTAGAGCATCATGGAAGTGCGATTGAGCATAAAAAGTGCAGTCATTTGCAAAGATATGCAGAGTTTAAACTAACAAACATGCCCTTTTATGACAGACTGTGGCGAATCAAATCATTTTCGGCCTCTGCCTGCTTCATTGATTGGATGAGGTACCAGCAATGATATCAACCTCTCAGAACTGCCAAAAGAGATTCAAATAACGGATTGGACCCCCCTCCTCACAGTTACAGTAGCTAAGACTGCATGAAAACACAACCTCAATTCATTTTCTGAACAACTGGCCTGAAGAAGGGAAAAAGTGATATGAGACGACAGGCTGTGACTAAGATGTTCTTCAGGGTGTGTCCTGCAGTCATTTTAGCCTCCCACACTTAATTGACTAAACATTATTCAGCCTATTTGGCATCTTCCAGAGGTCATCAATTCAGTCAATGGTCACTCCGATGATACAGTTAATCCATTTACTCTAATTTACTTCTCCGTGAGCCTCCACCCCGAAGGAGGACTCAGTCTCAGCTTTCATCCGTCAGAGACCCTGGCATTGCCGTGCGTGTGCCCACCGCTGCCAAGTCCATCTTCACTGACGGCCGGGTTGTCTCGGGGTGTGGAGCCTCCGAGGCGCCCATGGTCTCTATGGCTCAGTGTAATTCAAAAAGCAGCTTTATTAGACTTGAGTGTTAATGTCTTCTTTGGTGTTTTATTGGCAAAGTGGTTTGTTTGTGGCAAATCAAAAGCAAGAGAAAGCCGAGTCTTGAATCGTTTTCCTCTTAAAACATGAAAGGGTTTGAAATATTAGTCTGTAGGATTACATGCAGCTTGAAAACTGGACTCTGCTGATGTGAGTCTGGCCTGATGTGCTGCTCAGTTCTGATAGGTGTGTAGTAATTTGTGTTTTCACTGTCAAATGGTGGAAAGATATCAAAATTAACAATCCTATTTTGGCACCAGTCTGTTGGAACACCAAAGCTGGGTGATCTGGTTCAGTATAGATGCACACGGTTCAATTCCTAAAGTACACTCCCATCTCTCCCTATTTGTAATGATTTGTTAATAAATTAGGCTTTAGAGCTCATTTGACCCCCTGATCACGACTGTCACATAGTTATGCATTTTCAAACCTGTTACTGTCATTAAATTTGATGGTTTAGTTGCAGGATGGATGGCTGGAGTTATAAGACATTACTCCCTTGTAATAAATTAACTCTTAGTTTTTCTGTTCTCTTCAATAACTTGTTAACCAGTGTTTGTTTTCTTACATGTTTGGAATGAAGCATTCAGTTCAATTCAATTCACCATGTGGGACTGTAAAGAAAAAAGGTTGCATAGCTAATGTCTTTTTGGGGGTTGGAAGCTATTGGCTTTTATTTAACCCTTTAAACAAATACTATGTAGTTGTTCTGTAATGCATTGCCTTCACTGGCACCACGTAACTTCGATGTGGATGGTAGTAACACTTCCACACTAAAAAACTACAAATTTTTATTGCTTTATGGCGTACATCGCTTTAAAGTTGGGAAAATGAGAATATAAAGCAGGTTTTGAATTTTTAAACAGATTTAATGAACAGAATTTAGTTAATTAATAGTAATTCTCCTTTGACGTTGAATGCCACCCACCATTAAACAAGAAGAAGAAAGCTGAATGTAGAGTTGTTATCATGGCAGAAGCAGCGAAAACCCAGAAGAAAAGAAAAGTTTTATCAGAGGAGGCGAAAAAAAGAAAGCTGGAGAGTAACAAGATAAATGCCCAGACAGGGATAAACACTGGCCCAGGGTTCACTCTCTGGCATGAGCTGAAAGTAAATAAATACATGATGACTTATTCAAAAAGAAACATGGTCAGACTTTAGCTTTGTTTTTTTGTCTCTTGGGACATCCTGTTGGCTCGTTTCTCCTCCCTCTGTACGTCAACAAATGCACATTTGTGTACAACAGTGCAGTTACACTCAACAACCACAGAGGCCACTAGAGAGCTGAAAGCTGGAATCTTACTTAGTGCTTCTTTAACACCTGTTGTATCATATTTCATACATACTTTTATGATACCTCCATCTAATCAATATGATCAACAAATTACTAAAAAAACATCTGAATAAAGTCAGATAAATGGTTAAAAATATTCTCAAATGGATATTCATATATCCATATAAAAATATGTGTGTTCATTTCTATGGAAATTTGGATTTTTTTGGATTTCAGTAGAATATGAAATAAACATTTCAGCTCCAAAAAGGGTGTAATTTGTGTTTTCAAGCATTAAAGAGCTATCTGTGTTGTTGAAATGATTCTAGTTTTGACTGAAGGAGGAATCTTTTGTTACTCTGAGAGTTTTACCTGGATGGTCAGATCTTTGCAGCGGGTATATGGGAGCAGGCAGGATTGGGATTAAGAAAGCTGTCCTGTGCAGGGCCCTACAATGTGCCTCACACAACTCCACTTGACCTTTGCCTTTAATGGGTTTGAGGCCGTGGGAGGCACGGTGGTGCAGCAGCTAGTGCACGTGCCTCACATCAGCAAGGTTGCTGGGCCCTTCTGTGTGAGGTTTGCATGTTTGTCCCGTTCATGCTTGACACAAACATATGCTCATTAGGTTGATGGTGACACCAAATTGCCTGAAGGTATGAGTGTGAGAGTGAATGGTTATCAGTCTCTCTGTGTTGCCCTGTGATCGGATGGTGACTGGTTCAGGGTGACCCCCACCTCTCGCTCAATGTGAGCTGGGATAAATGGGCCCCCCCTGCAACCCTGAAGGAGTACAGAAAGTGGTGGTGGTGGTTTGGCCTAGTGCTATGTTACAGTTGTGCTGGGAAGTCAGGATTTCTGAGGTCCAAGTGGGAAATTGCAACTGGAACGCCCCCCAAGGTTGGAATTTCCTACTAGGACGTTGGCGGATACTCACCACCCTCGAGTTGACAATCTAAGATGGCTGCCACCAGTGTAAACAGTTATTAAGCTCCTGTAATATTCCATTTATTAGCACTTCTGAAGTGTTTGTCATGCTAAATAGCTGTATCCATAGTATTGTTCGGCGTATCTATATGGAAATGCTGCTAAAATGTTTTTCATTCTTCATGTGGCATGTGCTAACTACAGTGCAGGGCATGCTAACAACGGCTAGCATTTTTTCCGACTTTGTAACTGGAACACGGTAACTCAGATATGACGTAATTCCCACTCCCGTCTTCCCAGTTTCGATGTAAATGGAAGACAGCATAAGTCTCACCTCTGCCAGACTTAGCTGTTGCTTTTCTTCTCCTTACTGCCTTATTTTCACGAGGAAACAGAAGAATCAGAGAAGATGGATGGCTCTCTATGATCTTTTTTGGGCCTCCGAAGGCATTATTCTTCAGGCATTTTCATAAAAATCCAAAAGTAAGATTTAGGGAGAGATTTACTTCTCTGTGAAGATTGATTGTGGTTTGTAAAATGGTGCTATTACCCATGGATTTCTATTGTTTCCAGGAACAATGACAGCTTGTGATGAATTATGATTTAATGCAGTATTGGATCTGATTTGTAAGAATAGGCAGGACTTGATATGTTGTTCATGCTGTCCCTTCTCAAACTGGTTTTTGTGTTGACATACAAACAGTATGTATGTACTCACGAGAGCTGGGCGACCCCCCCCCCAAAAATCTTCGATTTAAGAAAAAAAAAAACTCAATTCACAATTAAAGATTTGATTCGATCCCCCTGCCCCATTTAAAATGAAATAACTACTCACTGTTAATTTATTTCCAAAATATACATTAATTTATACTTAAAATAAACATTTAAAGTGCCTCCAGGTCAAAAAATCAACACAGAAATCGGCACAAAGTGCCTGTGCAGCAGTGGTGATTGCTCTAAGACTGCAAGGGAAGCTCAGCTTCCCCTAAAATGTCCCCAAAAAAAAGTGGTGATATGTACTGCTGTGTGTACATTTCATTGACTAAATATGCGCTAGAATACCTTCATCTTTTGTTCAGAATCAGCTACTTATCACAGGTAACTGGCACGACTTCCTTCTCATTCATCCCTGCAGCGTCTCAGCGCTTTAACACAGTTGGACGCTGAGCGTCTTCTGACTTCGATAGGGAAGCGTAGAGTGGGTTGTTCCACTGTGGAAACTGGACGGTCATTGGATAAACGCTGAGCGTCCGAAGGGCGGGACAAAGCTCAGCGTTTATCCAATGACCGTCCAGTTTCCACAGTCTCTGGGGGTCTATGAGGCAGTGGGCTGGCCTAGACACTCAGCTACTGCATGATGATTGGATGATCTGTCTGAGGCCCCTTTTTGATTGACAGTGAAATGAGCCAATCAGCGATCTTGAAGTATAACCCTCCACCGGAGCATCTTCTAAGTTTTACATTCAGTCATTCTGGAGAGGAGCTTCTCCTGTTTAAAGCGGCTCAAGTCTTACACCCACAACACAATGGGCCAAGGCCGTTTAAGCAGTCTAGCTCTGCTGGCCATTGAGAGAACCCTGGTAAAATCCCTGGAAAAGACAGCTAGTTGGTACGACAGGGTCACAGATCATTTTCTTGAAAAGGAACGGAGGGTAGAATTTACATTTAGATAAATAAACAAATTTATGATGTAGGCCGGAAAAAAATGAGCTTCCCCTCCTTGACTGATCAGAAGCCACCACTGCTGTGCACTGTAATTTTATACACTTGTTTGAAGTAACTATGAAGATAGTAAAATGACTGAGGTAACGCTTTTTGTAAAACAGTAAACTCAACTCTTGTTGTAAAAAATGTAAAAGTGTACAAAGTAATGAGAAAAGTGCCTCAAGGTGCGAATGTGAAATGATCGGGTTGAATTGAAAAAAAAAATCGTTAAACTGGAGTTTCAGGAAAAACGAATTGATTTGATTTGCCAACTCGATTTTTAAATCTTATCGAGGCCTAATACTAACGTGCATTTACTTGATGGATATGTACAGTTGTATATGTATTATTTTGCTTTGACATTTTTCAAGCTTGAGATGAATGAATAAAGAAAGAAGAAAAAAAGGGTACTACTGAGTTTGTGTGAAGTTTACAGAATTGTGGAGCTGTCAATGTTTTCAGTACTAAAATTCAACCATTGAGCTCTTTGCTGATTTTTACATTGTTGACCAAAGAAAGTTGAAGTGGGGTCTAGCGCCACCTGCTGTAAGAGATTCAAATACCACCTTCAGTAACTGTTTTTCCCCTTATGCTTGCATACTGTGACAAGGATGTTAATTCAATTAGAGAACCTATTTGAGCTTTAAATGTATTCCATCTTAACCATGCATGACTGCTGCCCTCTCAACTACAATCTCCAACAGTCAATTTTTAATGCCTTCTTCTGCTTCAGATGTGTCTCAATCGTCAGTGCCAGAACGTCAGCATCTTCGGCGTGCACGACTGTTCGGCCAAGTGCAGCGGACGAGGGGTGAGCACGCCGCCTTTTTCCTTTCCCCTCCTGCAGTGCTGTGTTTACCTTATATCCCATCCTCACGTCTCAAACAGAAGCTCATTTTGCCTGTAATTTGCTCAAAACTCCCGCTGTACGCCGCTTAGGGGGCCAGTACCCTGCCTCGTAATCAATCATCCTGGTTGCTGAAAGGTTCAATCAATTAGACATAATGGCTTCATTCATGCTCAGCTCTGAGTGCCATTCATCACACTCTCAGGCAGTCGTCCTTGTCCCCTAAAAACTGTATTGAAATCTGAGGTCTTTATTTGGCCGAATCGGGGCACCCGGTTTGACTTTGAGGGAGGGGTGCGTGGATATTGGATTTTTCTTTAAATGCCACCAGAGAACGTCAATGGGTGGGCCTGTTGGGGTGAAATATGAGGCTTAGCGGTTTTGCCCTTAAACCCACTGGAAGGTCTCAAAGGCTTTGTCTGTGACATTTAAATCAGAGCTACAGAGGAAACAGCTTTTATTGTCTCTTAAAATGAAACATCTCCAGTTATTAAACCCGCATATTTGTTTGTCTAGCGCCAATTAAGACATATCATAAAGCTGCAGGGACAGTTTTACTCGCCGAAATAAAAAGATGTTGCTCCTGGAGGAGACAGGGCAACCCCGCGCGCTCCGATTAGATCAAGATGTTGCCTTGGAAAGAGGCCCTCACCTGCTCCGCATTACCCTGCTGGGAAATCCTTGTAGAATTTACTATTCCTGTTTCTCTGCAGGACAGGAAGACGATGGAAAGGAGATAAAAAAGAAAGTGGAATACGGTGAAAAAATCTGCTTTTATGGCAGATGTTTTCAGTGTGAATTTGTGCAGCACATGGAGCATCTGCTTCAGCATTTGAAGACTTTTAAGCCGACTGTACGTAAAACAGGGATAGTAAATGTGCAGAGATAAATGGATTCAGCCCTTAAATGTCACTGCAAGGAAAGTTCCCAACCACTCACGAGAAAGTAGAGCAATAGATCAAGTTTGTAGATGTATTAAATGAGATGCAGGGTGAGGGATTATTGTTTATGTTCATGTCAGGCTTCATGCTCAGTGAGAAGACTGTTGAAGGTCAGAATTACTTAAGCTCTTATGAACATGAACTGCAAGGTAAGAAAGATTTTTTCTCTTTTACACTTTATCTTTTTGCTGTCTTCTCTTTTACTCTTCTTTTATTGTTTTCATTCTTATTTTATTTCTATTATATATATATATATGTATATATATATATATATATATATGTATACACATTTTTAATATTGTATTTATTTTTATTCCATTACTGTTTTTATTAATATGACTGTTAATTAGGGATGTATATTGTTATGATTTTATCGATAACGATACAGATACCGATACTACAACCCGTAATTTAGTGTAAAAAATAAAGACTTACAAAATATTTAAAGATTCAACCTTTTTTTATTACCACAAGGTAATAATTAAGCTTCAACAGAATAGAAGTAATCATTACAAATGCTTCTCAGAGGCAAAAAGAAAGCTAAGGAGATGGCAGAACCCCTTCATTGCCGCCCAACAGACTGCATGTACAGACAGACCCATATATCTTGTGGTGCTAAAATCGATGCTGTAATGATGACTACTAGGGCTCTCACTTTATATTTTCAATAACCGTTTGAATATGGGGGTAAATATCGTAACCAAATAAGAAATAAATATTCAAATGTAAAATATTGAGTGTGGCGGCACATCAGAGCGCCTGGGGCAGTGGACCGTTCTGTCCAGCAGAGGGCGCTCTGAGCACAACTCGATCCTCAGACACATTCTCTGCTCTCTTGACCTCAATAAACAAAGAGTTTCCGCTCCAAGCAGACATTAACAGCTCCGTATCATCCGAGGAGAGCTGTGTGGAAGTAGTTTTGGTTCCACAACGTTGATGGCAAACTTAAAATCAAAGACCAGGCTGTGTGTTCTGTTAAAGCTGGGGTTGGCGATTTTGGATCACTAGCATGAATTTGAAAGTAACATCTCCTCAGGGCTCTGCCTAACCCCCCCGCTCACATGCACACCCCTGGCTGATATATCCAGAAGACTGATTCAACTCCAAACCCTCAGCATAACGTGTTTGTTTTACACTACACCAAGTCATGTCTCAGTCAGCGGTAAGAAAACACCAAACAAACATGTAAAGTTAGTTAGTACTCACAGCCGATGTTGATCGGGGTATAGGTAGTTCCTCTGACATTCTCCACATAGCTGTCAAATCTCCCGTTTTGGCCATGAAACTACCATATTTTCCGTATTTTATCCTCTTTTCCGACATCCTCCTGTATCAGTATTCTCCCGTAAATCTCCAGTGTGATGATATAATAATAAAAACATTCCTCTGCCTCTCCAAACTGAGCTCTGTCTCTAGCCTGAATGGGGCGGTAATGCTCCAAAATGATGGATGCCATCCGCCGTAAAACCGAAGAAGAAAAAGCCTCGCGAGAACGTCCACCTGCAGTAGCCTGGGTGGAAGCTATCGCGAGATTAGAGCAGAAGAACAAACTTAGAAAAACAAAGAGTTTATTTTAGATTTCTTGTACACCTGTCTTAAAATGTGAGGGATACTGGAGCTTGGTTGGGGTTGTGGGACGGCTCACGGCGGGCTTCCTTTATTTTCAAAGACAAAACTTGAAAGGTAAGCATTCTCCGGCGGACTCTGATACGTATGAGCTCGGCTACACGCACCGAGTCTGTGCACGCCGGGAAAATGCAGTAGACGGGCAGAATGGCGACGGGATTTGATTGGTTTAAAAACAGGTGTCCCGGCATGATTATTGGTTGGTGTTTCCCCTGTTTTACTCCTGCTGTAGATAGCGGATATTTTTCCCTCTGTTTTAAGAAGACATTGTGAATTGATTACCATCGGGTCATAAAGACCATTTTAACCAGTATTACAAAAAGTGTATCTAAATCAAATCGCCAACCCCAGCTTTAAATGCAGTTTCGTCACTCGACCTCCACTTATTTGCTGGCTCAGCCGTTGGCTTTTCATCCAAGCTATACGGCCGAGTACAGCAGCGCTTTGTCAAGAGTTTAATCCGTGTGGCTGTGTTGTTTTTGGCAGGGTCTTTACTGAAGAGGCGGATAATAGAGTCTCTGTCCCTTACTACGTGGGGGGTGCATGTTCGAAAACCGTTCCACTTTGATTTTTAAGAAACGTGACAGCCTTAATGACTACAAACTAGACAAAAAATTACTGTGACAAAACGGGTGCCGCCGCCACGGTGCTGCAGTCTTTAGTGGTAGCCGGGCTGCTAACTTTGCTCATGTTGCTATAGCAATCTTTAAACGATGGGTGCGCTCCAAGTGTTTGGTAATGTTGCTAGTATTTCCCCCCTTGGACACAACTTCTCTCTGACAAAGATTGCATCAGGCCGAGTTTTCATAAACTTTGCCAAAGTGAGCACAAACCTTCGAGTGCTTAGCCCTCACCAACATGCTTGAGCCAGCTGCATCATCACCTGTCGACGGCGGTAGTGTCACATAATTACAAACACATGGTACTTAAAATACTTTGGTTGTCTCAGTAAACTTAGGTGTTACCTTTTTTTGTAGTTTCATCGCTGAGGGAAAAGAAAATTGTCCAATTTTAGGTCTGTTTTGTAGCCATATGTAAAACAGGTTTCTATATGTTTTGATTTATCAGGATCACATTAAAGCTCATAACTTTTATATTGTGTAACTATTTGTTTTTATCCTTCTAGAAACAGATTTTAAGATACATGGTGCGTATTAATCTTCATTTAGCTTTACATTTTGGACCCAGATTTTGGCCCATTTCTCAAACATAAGAAGTAGCTTCTTTGTAAATTAACTAAATTAATCATCATACTCTGAGAAATAATCAGAACATCAATCCACATTGAAAATAATAATTAGCTAAAGCCTATTTGTTCTTGCGGCTTGTGTCCACTTCCATCACCATAAGTCATTTGTCATTATTAGTGTATGCACTGTAGCCTGATGAGAGAGGAGCTGCATATTAAGGACTCTACTGTACGGCATATGCTCAGTAAAGGCATTTCAGCTCATCTAACAGGTAATTGCCCCTTTAATGTGCTGCAGGTGTGTAACAACAACAAGAACTGTCACTGCGAGGCTCACTGGGCGCCGCCGTTCTGTGACAAGACGGGCTTTGGAGGGAGCGTGGACAGCGGGCCAATCAGATTAGCGGGTAAGATGCTGGGAAGTATCACCACAGGGCTGATGGTAATGGTGACTTTCAATCAATCAGTCAGTCAATGGAACATTTGTTAGTGTAGCACTTTCCTTAGAAAATTTTGTGGCATAAAGTGCTTTACATTTAAAAAATAACATTTAAATTAAAATTAAAAGTAGAAGATTGAATACAATGAAAATACAAGACCTGACCCACATTTGCAAACCACATACAGCTCACGCACAAAGACATTAAGAAGAGATTGTAACAGAGAACAGAATCAAAGGACTGGAGAAAAGCGGTCTTCAATAACAAATGAGGAAATTCAGAAGCTAAGACTAAAATAACAAATTAAAATAAATCAAGATAAAATTTCAAATCACTACTACAAATGACTTGAAAATACTGTAGGGAAAAATAATAAATAAATAAAATCTTTTAAATAAAAACCTTGGTAAAGAATGAGATTAAAATACTGTAAGGAAATATTGTTAATTAAATAAATAAAATAAATGTAACAAAATGATAAATGAGAGAGAAATTATATAGGGAAAAATAATAAAATAAAGAAAATAAAAAAATCATCATAACAAATGAGAAAAAAATTACTATTGGGCAAATAATCAATTAAATAAGATCAAGTAAATAAAATAATGATAAGAAATAAGATAAAAAATACTTTAGGGTAATAATTCAAGAAAGAAAGAAAATAAAAAATAAAAACCACGGTAACAGATAAGAAAAAATACTACAAAGAAAATAATAAATAGATTAAAATAAATTAAAGTCATGATAACAAAAAAGACAAGAAATATTAAAGGGAAAAATATTAATCAAATAAATAAGAAACATGATATATGAGATGGAAATGATATAGTGAAAAATTATTAAATAAAAAATAACAAAAAAGACATGAATACAAATAGGATAAAAAAAATAATATAGGGAAACGATATTAATTTAGTAAATGAAATAAATCAAAAATATATATGAGATGGAAATGATATAGGGAAAATAATTAAATAAAAAAGACATGATAACAAATAAAATAAAAAACACAATAGGGAAAACTTGGAAATTAAATAATTAGGAAAAAATAAAAAGAAAACATGATAGGAAGTGCGATTAAAAATACTATAGGGAAAATAATAAAATAAAGAAAATAAAAAATAAAAATCATGGTAACAAATGAAATAAAAAAAAACACCTTTGGGAAAAATAAATTAATGAAATAAAAGCAGTTTAACATAATAATATGTTAAAATGAGATGCCAAATGAGTAAAACATTTGAAAAAAATTTATAATGAAAAAAAAATATTTAACAGAAAATAGCATCCTCGACAATAAAACTTATCTGAAATGGGAAAACTGATTAGTCAGTCAAGGATTTCTAAAGGCAGACTTCTGTGTGGAAAATACCATTTTGTGTTGATCAGAGATTCTGGACAGCTAAACCTGAAATCAGTCTTCAAGACAAATATCTGTAAATGTGTTGTTTCCTGTTTGGGAAAAACAGTCCACAGCCGCAGTGGAAAGCCAAAGAAAGTTTTAGACAAAATAACCTGTCAACTATGTCAGAGAAAATAACAAAATGGAACAAGGCAGACGAATAAACATTTAACAGAAACAAAGAATGGGACGTGTCAGTGATTTGGCAGAAAGCATCAACCAAGTGCTGCTTGATTTTTCAACCCGGTTCAGCTTGTCTAACATAATCAGGGGAAGTGTTTGGTTTAATGTGAGCTGAAACAGCTGAGGCGGCTCCAGAGTTTATCACTGCAGTGGAAGCAGTTTGAAATCTGAAAGAACCAGAAGAAGAGTCGATGAGCTGCCTCTGTCGTCGCTGTTTGTTGTATAGTGCTGTCCAATGTTTTCATGTTGTCATTATGATATCAAGTGCAAATGAAGTTGGGATGTCTCAACACATTGAGAAAAAGTCCCTGTGATGTTTAATCAATAGTGGCTTAAAAGATATTAACTGTATATTTATTTTGGGTCAGCATTATAATCGTCAAATAAGATGATTTATATTATCATTTATATATCATTATATTGGTTCTGGAAAATGGCTGCTTCTGTTCATCAAGCCTTTAAAAGATCTCTGAGTTCAGTTTTTCCCTTTTGTTTTGATCATTTTAAACTCTTAGTGTCTTCGTAGTGTGTTTTTTGGCTTTAGTAAGCACAACAGTAAAAACAAATCAATGATTGAATGTTTGTGTTTCCAAGCAGACAGTGGGAGTCTAACTATTGGTATCCTGGTTGCTCTCCTCACCGTCCTCGGAGCTGCTCTGATCATCTGCCTCAAGAGAAAAACCCTCCACAGCCTCCTCTTCACCAGCAAGAAGAACCAGTTGGAGAAACTCAGGTACCTTCTGTTAGGCATTTTGATGAAAGAGCAAAACACTACAACAAAATAAGAAAACGCCAAACAAAAAAACATAACATTAACAACTAGAGAGCACTCAGAGAGTGCAGACCTCCGCCATATTGTCATTTTCACCATAAATATAACTCCTACCTTTATTTCATGTAAATATTTAGATTCCTTGACCATGAAAACATACCATTAGCAACTGGATTCATAATGATATCTATTTTAGTTCAGTAGTTATTCACAGAAATCACATTTTTCGCCATGGCGGCCAGACGCTGATCCCGATCAACACCAAAATCGAATCAATTCTTCCTTTTCCCATGCTGAACATTTCCTGAAAATTTCATTCAAATCCATCCGTTATTTTTTGAGTTATTTTGTTCACGGACGGACGGACAAACTCTCCCAAAAACATACCCTCCTTGGCGGAGGTAATAAAAAGTTCATTAACAACAATAAGAAATGACTTTAAAGTGTGGAAAATGTGTTGCAGAGTTAAAACACTAAAGGTAATCTGTGCAACACAAAAAACATAACAAAATGTCAAATCAAAGAGCTCCACAACAATGGCAATTTTTCCTTTTTTACTTGATTGCTTTTTGTCTTTGTTTTAATTTTTGTAATGTTTTTGTTTTCATTGTAGTGTACAGTATTATTGTTTTGTATTTGTTTACGTTTTTTAATGTTGTAGTGTTTTATGTTTAATTCTGTTTTCTATTTTGATATGTTCTTTAGATTTTTTTGTGTTTTTATATTTTCTTGCTGAAGTTGTTATTTCCTTTTTAAAGTCATAATTTGCAGTGTTTTTGTTGGCTGTGTTTTAAAGGTGTGCTTTTTATTGTTGCTGTGTTAATAAGTTGATATTGTGTGCTTGATTTGTTGTTTTCTCTTTTGTTGTTACGCTGAATATTTTTGTTGCGCTTTTTTCTTTTGTTGTGTTTTTATGTGTTGTATTTAATTTTTGTATAGTTCTTCATTTGTATTGGTGTTTCGGGTTTTGTTGCTTTTCATTTGTTGCTGTGCTTTAATTTCAATATGGATTTTATTTGTTTATTCTAAATTTGTTAGTGTGTTTTTATTTTTTTTCCATTTTTTTATTGGTTCTTTTGAAGTTGTTTGTTCACTTTTGTTTTTTTGTGTGCTTTTGGTCTTGAATTTGTTAAACTTTTATTTGTTGTTGTGTTTTTAAATTTGTTCTGGCTTTATGTGTTGTAAATTTCTTTGGTTGGTGTTGCATGTTTCCATTTGATGATGTCTATCATTTTTTGGCGTTTTTTGGTAATATCCTTGTCCAAATTTAGCTTTACTCTTTTTCTGTTATTAATTACTTGTATAGATTTTTAGTTGTTGTATTTGCTATATTTTGTAGTTTAAATGTTTTTTTCAACGATTTTTTTATTATATGATTTATATATATATATATATATACATATATATATATATATATATATATATATATATATATATATATATATATATATATATATATATATATATATATATATATATTTATTTATTTATTTCTGTATTGTCTTTTTTCTTGTTGATGTTTTCCATTTGTTGTTGTTTTTTCTTTTGTGTTTTTATGTAGTTGTTGCTTCTTTAGTTTTTTGTTTCTCTTTTGTTGTTTGTCTTTTATATGTTGTATTTTTTCTCTTCCATTTTGCTTTTGTTGTACTTGTTTGTGATTTTAATTTGTTGTTGTATTTTCTGTTTTTTCTTTTTGTTTGTTCTTTTGCAGTTGTTGGTATTTTTTTGTCTTTTTTGCCGTTGTCTATGTCTTTAATATGTTGTATAATATCTGTTCTGTTTCTCTTTTGTTGTAGTTGTTGATGATTTAATTTGTTGTTGTATTTTCTGTTTTTATATTTTTGTTTTATGCAGTTGTTGGTATTTTTTTTCTGTTTTGCTGTTGTCTATGTCTTTAATGTTGTATAATTTCTGTTCTGTTTCTCTTCTGTTGTAGTTGTTGATGAATTTAATTTGTTGTTGTATTTTCTGGGGTGTTTTTTGCAGTTGTTGGTATTTTTTTTCTTTTTTGCTGTTGTCTATGTCTCTAATATGTTGTACAATTTCTGTTCCGTTTCTCTTTTGTTGTTGTAGTTGTTGATGATTTTAATTTGTTGTTGTATTTTCTGTTTTTTTGGGGTTTTTTGCAGTTGTTGGTATTTTTTTCTCTTTTGCTGTTGTCTATGTCTCTAATATGTTGTACAATTTCTGTTCTGTTTCTCTTTTGTTGTTGTAGTTTGTTGTTGTATTTTCAGTTTTTTTGTTTTTTTTGCAGTTGTTGGTATTTTTTTCTCTTTTGCTGTTGTCTATGTCTCTAATATGTTGTACAATTTCTGTTCTGTTTCTCTTTTGTTGTTGTAGTTTGTTGTTGTATTTTCAGTTTTTTTGTTTTTTTTGCAGTTGTTGGTATTTTTTTCTCTTTTGCTGTTGTCTATGTCTCTAATATGTTGTACAATTTCTGTTCTGTTCCTCTTTTTTTGTTGTAGTTGTTGATGATTTAATTTGTTGTTGTGTTTCTGTTGAGCAGTTTCCTAATACGTGGTTGTTTCCAACACATGAGGTGCTCCATAGATAACAGATGATTTATCCTTCTCCAATTCCAGATCAGTCAGTGCTGCCATCAGTGGACCGTCTCCTCCGAACCAGCCTCCGCCGGCGAGCACCACGTCCCCGTCCCGACCTGCGCCGCCCGTCCCGCACGGCTCCACCATCTTCAAGGTCAGTGCGTCACACTTCCTCGACCACAAACACACAGATCAGTCTTCTCGGGAAGAGTATCTGAATCAAACAAGCACAGAGTCTCCAGCGCTCTTCCTCACAAATCATCCTCAGCAGGATTGACGTGTTGTTTTCACACAAATGGCAGCTCGTTCAAATCCAATTAAATCCCCTCCTCTGTTTGTAGTCATGTGGAGGGGGGGCGGATAATGGAGTCGGTGTGTTCTTGACGCTTGAATACATTTCTTGTCATTAACAGCTGCCTGTTAAGACAGAAATTGATTTATCTGCACAAGAAGAATGTTTACTTGAGATGTAAAGTCATCCTGTTGCCGATCATTGTGAGACAGAGTGCTGTTTTTCCCTTAATTCCTGCACGGCCGTGTCTCCTAACTGCTTTATTACTTCCCTGACACGCTTTGTAATGGGACCAGACCTGTGATCGATCTTGAGGGTTGAGAGCAGCTGTGTCAGGATTGACATTTACGCTTCATGGTGGCAAACAGCGAGCTGAGCGAGGGAGTGAGGGGGGGAAAGGCTGTTGTGGGTTAGCATGAGCTTTCGGTTAGCCGCATGTGGTTTTCATTTGAGGTCAACGGTAAGAAGAGAAAGGATGTAAGGCTGTTTGATGTCAGCACAGTGCAGGTGAGGTCATTTTCCAGAGCCGAGGGGGCAGCGCTAAACAGCAGTGTGCTCTTTGTGTTCCACTGTGTGCACATCCAGCTGTGTCTACATGCAGGCAGCGAGGCTGGGAAATACACTGGTTTTAGGATGCATGAAAGTACTTTTAAAGACAAAGTTGAGCAAGAGGCCACTGTTTTTTAACATAAAAGTAAGAGCCATCACACCATCACAACCATCTACAACACCAAGACAAAAGAGCTGGTCACCAACTTTGGGAAGTCCAGACCAAGACCGTGACCAGTTCTGATTGAGGGAGCTGTGGTGGAGATTTTGAATTCCTACAGTTACCTCAGCCTGTGGCTGGACAGCAAACTGGACTGGATGATCCCCTGTACAGGAAAGGACAGAGCAGGCTGTACTTCCTCAGGAGGCTGCAGTCATTTAACATCTGCAGTAATCATCCTTTTCTACTCAGTGTGCTGGGAGGGCAGCACATCTCATGGCCCTTTTCCACTAGCACGCCTTGGCCCTACTCGATTAGCAGCGTGTTTCCACTAGCCTGGTACCTCCTAAAACAAGCTAGTTTCAGTACCTATTCCGCTCTGGTTGCAAGCGAGCTGAGTCGATACTGAAAGATGACGTCACCGACTGCCGGCTACTGATTGGTCAGACAATGTCGTCATCGATGAGTCATGAGCGTGACGACCTAGCATGCTAGCGGTAGCTACCATTAGCTTACCCTCATACGTCTTTTCTTTGCAGCTCGATTGCTCTCGTCCTCGGCTTCATTCTGTTGTATAGCTTCCAAACTCTCCTGTGCTTCTCAAGGGGTATTTCTTCTTACCACCTGCAGCCTTTGTGTTGCGCTCAAAATGACGTCACCGCAGAGCCGCTCAGCTGTTTACAGCGACACTGCACCCCGTTGGGCAGGTGACTGGTGCTAATGGAAAAGCAGCACAAGATGAGTAGAGTAGAGCCGGGTAGAGTCGAGTAGAGTAGAGTAGGGCTAATGGAAAAGGGCCAAAAGAAGGACACATCGAGTTTTGAGAACCTGATCAGGTGGGCCTGCTCTGTGGTCCGCATGAAGCTGGACTCTCTGGTGACGGTGGCAGAGAAGAGGACACTTGACAAACGGCTGGACATTTTGGACGATGTTGGTCGCCCTCTGCACATCGTCATCAGCAGGCAGAGGAGCCTGTTCAGCCCCAGAGTGGGCCTTCCCAAATTCAGGACCAGCAAACTGAGAAAGTCTTTCCCCCCTCAGGTCATAAGACTGTACAAGTCCTCACTCAGGGGGAGGATGAGTAACAGGAGGACAGAGGATGGGAAGGAGCAGTAGCCAGCCAGTAGCCATATCTTAATTTTCTTTTTCTAGATTTTTCATTCATCATTTTTATTCATATTTGTTTTATATCTCCCTTTTTTATACATCTCTCTGTTTATTCAAACTGCTGTTGGAATTCTAATTTCTCTGATGGAGTTTCCCAAAGGGATTAATAAAGTTCTATCTATTCTCATCTAAAAATCATGACATCATAAAATCGCATAATTTAACATAAATTCATACATTTAGACCAGTTAACTAGTTTAAATGGCAGTTCAGCTTAATATCCAATGAAGTGAGGTAGAGCTAAACTATTTTAGTGAAAGACCAACAGCAGCCTCATTCAGAGTCACTTCAGCCACGTTATCTTCTCTATTTTAATGCTCTGTTTGAACCTCAGCAGGTGGACATTATCATGCGTATGTGCTTAACTACACTGAGTTGCTGCCATGTATTTGGTAGATTGGCTATTGAGGTTAATTGCCTTGGCCAAGAAGGTTATGTTTTTGCCAGCAGATGTTTGGCTTGTTTGTTTGTTTTACTGTTTATCAGTTTGTGTTTTGTTTATTTTTGTTTGTCTGTTTTATTGTTTGTCTGATGTTTGTCTTTTTGTTTTAGTCCGTTTGTTGTTGTTTTTTGTCTGTTTGTTTGTCTGTTTGTTTTTCATTGATTTTTGTTGGTTTGTGTGTTTTATTGTTTTATTGTTTGTCTTTTTTTGCTTTTGTCTGTTGTTTATCTGTATGTTTTTTTATTTTTCTGTTTTATTAATTGTCTGTTGTGTGTCTTTTTGTTTTTGTCCGTTTGGTTTTTTTTTGTTGTTTTTGACTGTTTGTTTGTCTGTCTGTTTTTTTATCCATTTGTTTTTGTTTATCTGTCTGTTATTGTTTGTCTGTTTGTTTGTTTTCTTTAATCTGTTTGTTTTATTGTTTGTTTGTTTGTGTGTCTTTTTGTTTTTGTCCGTTTGGTTTTTTTTTGTTGTTTTTGACTGTTTGTTTGTCTGTCATTTTTATCATTTGTTTTTATCTGTCTGTTATTGTTTGTCTGTTTGTTTGTTTTCTTTAATCTGTTTGTTTTATTGTTTGTCTGTTTGTTCATCTTTTTGTTTTTGTCTGTTTGTTTTCTTTAATCTGTTTGTTTTATTGTTTGTTTGTTTATCTGTTTGTTTTGTTTTTTGTTTGTTTTTTATGTTTTGTCTGATTATCTGTTTGTTTTTCTGTATGTTTTTTTCTTTATGTTTGTTTGTCTGTTGGTTTTATTGTTCGTTTTTTCTTTGTTTGTTTATAAGATCACACAAAAACCACTGGATAGATCTTTTTATTTCTTGCGGAAATTTTCAAGAAATGGCCCAACTTTAAAATGATTAAATTTTGGTAGTGATCCAGATAATCGTCCTTAGCGAACGATCAGTTTTTTCTCAATAACTGTCTGACTAATAAAGATATCAACATGATTCTGAGTGCTCGGTGTGGGTTTTCACGGTCAAGGAATCATATTATGATGCTAAGTTTATCGTGGAACTGTTAGTTATTGCTGTAACAACACTATGTGACCTTGGCAGAGGTTTACGTTCTCTGGTTAATGTTTCTTGTGTATTGCCTTTAAACTTCGGCATATGAATTAAAGATTTTAGATCCATACAGCCGAGCCCTAACATGAAGAATGATGATTTTGGCGGTATTCCCTATCTAATGTGTCTAAGTGGGGGTGCGTGTGGGCTGCTTAGCTTTGATTTAGGCTCATCGAAAGGTCACCTGAAGAGGAGTCGAGTAAAAGTGAGCAGGCAATAAAGGGAGCGTTTGATTTATGCTTCTTTGACGACTTCAGGAAGAGCAGAGGGTCTAACCTGACTGTTTCTGATAGGAAGCAGACGCTTGTTCTCATGACCAACCTTTCTACCTTTCATCTCTCTGCTCTGCAGCCTCCTCACCGGGGACCCGAGGCGGTGCTCCCACCAGCCCCCTACCCCTCCCACCACAGCCTGCACAGACTGCCCCAGTGCCCTCCGGTTCACCTCAGCCACCCCGTGCCCCTGTCTCTCACTTTGTCCCTCTCTCACGGCCCGCTGCAGCCGAGACCTCCCGTGCCTCCACCTCACATCCATGTAGCATCCCGCGGGGCGCCGTTTCGTAACACTGCGCGCCATAACTCCTGCAGGATGGTCATGGTGAGTGAGCTCTCTGTTACTGGAGTCAGACACCTTTTATTTGATGATGTTAAACTGCTGCTGATCCTCTGCTGGGTCTGGGTTGGACAGTTTTGTTCACACCACTTGTAAATATGTGTTTTAAGGGTTCTTTAGTGTCCCGTATACTTCATACATGCTGATGGTAATTTACAGTCCTGTAAAATAAAAGTTTGAACCAGGAGCTCAGGTCAACCAGAAAAAGCTAAAACCATATTATACAATATTGTCACAGAATTGTTTAAAAGGAGATGGTCAGATAGATAGATAGATAATTTTGTTTTTTTACATAAATGGTGGAAAGATTTGATACTAAAAAAACACCGCAAAACAATCCCTTTCACAAAGTTTTATAGACAGTTCACAGGAATGGTAACTTCTTCTTTAAGGGATACCCCATCTTTTTTTTGTTTTCTATCTTGCTTCCCTGTGGCTACAGTATGAAGAAAGAGATGAAAAGAGCTTACTAATTAGCTTAGCACAAACACTGGGATTCAATGAGTAGTGCACTTTCGCAATGGTTTGCACATGCACCTTGCTCTTTAGTTTCATGTTTTCTTTAGAAATTACATCAATTGTTCATATAAGTCTAATAATAGATAACTTAATGTAACACAAATGTACCTGATGACTGTGGGCAGAGGCAGGCTAACAATACCCATTGACTTCCAATGTTTGAGCTAAGATATTTAGCATTGGGTGAGCTTTGCCCATCTCTTCCTTTTTACTAGTCATGGACTTTTGAGTGAGGCAAGACACGAAAAGAAAAAAGATCTTGGCCCGTCCCTTTAAAGTGCATCATGGTTCTGGGCAATGAAACATCATGATGGAAAGATTAAATATTTAATACTCAAAAAAAGCATCAAACGCCATAAAAACAACCCCTAACCTAAAGTTAGTCAATCAAACTTTATTCGTACAGCACTTTTCATACAAAAATTTGTAGCACAAAGAAATAAGAAATACAGAAACATAATAAATGACATAAAAAGTAGAAAATTGCCTACAAATGAAAAATAAAAGACTCCACCTACCCTACAATTCACATACGATACACACTAAATTATTCAAATGCAGAAAGACATAAAAAGGAAATGCTAAACAGGAAGCAGAATTAAAAGACTATCTGTAATTAAAATGAGGAAACACAGGAGCCAACACTTACGTAAATAAATAAATGAATTAATATAATAAAATTTAAATCAATACTAAGGTAAAATGAGATAACCTAAAACCAGATGTGTAATAAAAGCAGCTAAAAGTAGAATGGTAAAAAAAAGCAGTTAATGGTGATAAAATTCCAAATAATAAATCTGAACTAAAATATAGAAGTAAAACCAATGGAGGAATAAAAATAAATAAGAAGGTAATAAGAAATAATAAGAAGAACTCTAAGCAGCTAAAGCTAGACTAGATGATGCACAGTTATGGTACTCTCAACCCAGCTGTTCACCACTGAAAAAGCAAAGCATAAGCATATAATCATGTTGGTATATCATTTTTGTAGAGATGGAATATGATGGTGTGGGTACATTTTTCCGCATTTAATGCAGGCCGACATATCTCAAGCAGAAGGAAACAATTTACTGGTGGAGTTTGATGTTTCCAGATGCTCCTGTCAAATTGTAGATGGATTTTTAAAGGGATACTCCAAAATTTTTTCTCTTCATGTGCCTTCTCTGCCTCAATCCTGAGTCCATGACAAGCAGATAGACACCATTCTGTGCATCCAGTAACAAGGAAGAGACGGGCAAAGCTCGCCCACCTCTAATTAGCTTAGCCCAACCACTGGGAGTCAATGGGTAGTGTTGAGGCGCCTTTTTAGGGACGGCCATCTTTAATCTTCTTAGCATGTCAAAGTACTGAGACCAGCCTTATGGCCCTTTTCCACTAGCACGCCTTGGCCCTACT
The DNA here is from genome assembly GCA_036419115.1 of Scarus forsteni. Lineage (NCBI taxonomy): Eukaryota > Metazoa > Chordata > Actinopteri > Labriformes > Labridae > Scarus > Scarus forsteni. The sequence continues at coordinate 6,974,383 of JAZDUH010000263.1, forward strand.
CTACTCGGCCCTACTCGATTTGCAGCGTGTTTCCACTAGCCTGGTACCTCCTAAAACAAGCTAGTTTTAGTACCTACTCCGCTCTGGTTCCAAGCGAGCTGAGTCGATACTAAAAGATGGCGTCACCGGCTGCCAGCTACTGATTGGTCAGACAATGTCGTCATTGATGAGTCATGAGTGCGATGACCTAGCATGCTAGCAGTAGCTACCATTAGCTTACCCTAATACATCTTTTCTTTGCAGCTCGATTGCTCTTGTCCTCGGCTTCATTCTGTTGTATAGCTTCCAAAACTCTCCTGTACTTCTCAAGGGGTATTTCTTCTTACCACCTGCTGCCTTCTTCTGCTTTCCTTTTTTACTCGGCTTGTGACAAAAAGCCACAGATTGTTGTGTCGTGCTCAAAATGACTTCACCGCAGTGCCACTCAGCTGTTTACAGTGACACCGTAACCTGTTGGGCAGGCAACTGGGGCTAATGGAAAAGCAGCACAAGGCGACTAGAGTAGAGTAGGGCTAATGGAAAAGGGCAATAACTGGTTGAATTATGAGGTCCACCTTGCCAGTACCGGGTTGGACCCCCTTTAGCATCACACAGGTGAGACTTGTGGGCTGCACCTCCATAATGCAAACCTCCTGTTAGACCACATCCCCAAGGTGCCCTGGACCAGTACCAAAGAACTCAGTGAGTCTTCTGATGCTGTAGATGGTTTCAGTTGTAATAAGTGGTTATCTGATTTACTATGTTTTCCCTATCATTTGGAAGCACTCTGACCATTCTCCTCTGAGGATCAAGAAGGCATTTTGGTCCAGAAAATTGCCACCCACTGGAGTTTTCTCTTTTTCAGACCGTTACTTAACACCTTTGAGATGGTTTTGTGGGAAAGTCCAAGTGGATCAGCAGTTTATGAAACACTCAAACCAGCCTATCTGACCAATAAACTGTCATCTTCACCATAAATTTCTGCATCGTTATTGGCCAGTTAGCTATTTACAGTTAAAGGGGTGTACTTAATAAAGTGGCCAATGCGTCATACCCCTGCTCTACAGGTAAAGCTCTTAAACGTTCTAACTCCAGGAGGGAGCTCTGTCCTCCAAGATGTTCCTACTTAGTGTCAAAGTTTGACTGTGGAAGTGAAGCCTGTTGGCGGCCGATTCCTCCACAGTGTCTTTAGCAGCTGTTTGGCAGCTTTAAAATGTTGACAAAGCTCTTTTTATGCTCTTCACACTGAATGCTCTCTGCTGGGGGTCTGGAAGCAAAGTCTGCAGGGGGAGTTTCACCTGACACGATCTCAGACAGGCCTGGATTTGTAAAATGTTGTTTTATTTAGTCTTATTCGAAGATGTGATGACGTTTCATGCCAGGAATAAAACCGCTTGGCAAGTTCTTCACATTGGAAGATGCTCCTGCAGGGCTGCGATGGAAGCCTGGACGAGCTGTAATCATCTGACCGAGGGCGCCATCTGGTGGGGATTAACTCGTACTTGTTTTGTGTCCAGGAGTTGGAGAAGCCCAGCCCTCCTCAGAAACCCCTCCCGGCCGATCCAAGGATCTCCCGAGTGGTCCGGAGCCCCTCTGTGGTCCAAGGACCTGCCGCTGTTTGTAGTCCTGCAGCAGTATCAGTCGGACCCAGACCAGTGCGCCCCCTCCCTCGTCCAAACAGGTGAGTCACATCCCTCATGGCAAAAAAAACAAAACAAAAACAGCACTGATGCTTTTTATTCTTTTTAAAACAAAATCAGGCCTACCATTTTAGTCTGGCTTTCAGCTGTTTATATTTAATTATAAATTAATCTTTTTTATTTATTTTAACCCTGTTGATCTTTTTAATTTCTTCATTTCAGTTCAGGTTCATTGTTCAGGATTTTATTCTCGGTTAATCGATTTTTACCTCCGCCAAGGAGGTTATGTTTTCGGGAGAGTCTGTTTGTCTTTCTGTCTGTCTGTGAACAAAATTACTCCAAAAGTTATGGATGGATTTTGATGAAATTTTCAGGAAATGTTCAGCATGGGAAAAGGAAGAAGTGATTCAATTTTTGTGTTGATCCGGATCGGCGTCTGGATCTGCCATGATGAAAAATGTGATTTTCGTGAATAACTACTGAACTAAAATAGATATCATTATGAAACCAATTGATAATGGTATGTTTTTATGGTCAAGGAATCTAAATATTGAGATGAAATAAAGATAGGACTAATATTTATGGTAAAAATCACAATATGGGAGAGGACTGTGGTGCTGGCGGAGTGCTTTTCTAGTCTTTTAATTATCCTAGGTTAGCAGATTTTGTTATGCATTTGGTGATTGGCAATCTCATTTTACCATATTTTTATTTCAATTTTATGTTTTTTATTATTTTATTTATTTAACTATATTCATTTTTCCCTGTAGTATTTTTATCTAACTGCTTATCATGATTTTTAGTTATCATTGTAGACTTGGGTCCTGTGTTTTCTAATTTTTAATTCAAGATAGCAATTCCTCAGTCCTCCTGGTAGAATCTTCTCTTAATTTCTTTGTATTCAATTTTCTGCTTTTCTTTTTGATAAAAATGTATTTAAATTTTATTTCTTCTCTTTTTATGTAAATCACCTTGTGCTACAAGACTTTGTATGAAAAAAAACTTTTCATTCTAGGGCTGTCCTGATACAACATTTTATCTCTGATACTGATATTGCAGCCTTGAGTATTGGCTGATACCGATACAATATCAGCAGAAATCATACATACTTTTATTACTTATTTTGTAAAATGGACTGTAAGAAAAGACTTGATTTAGTGGGATTACTCAAACAGAAAACAGCAGTCAGCAAAAGCAGATATGAAATACAACTGGAAGATTTGTAATTAACCAATGGGCTCGATAAATTTTAACCTTGAGTATAAGAATATAGTACAGTTAAATTAAATAAAGGAAAAAATAATTAGAAGACCCTGAAAAGTAAACTCAAGAAATCCAGTAAAAAAAAAAAGATAAATAAAGATTAATTCAACAAATAAACAATAAATTAGAATTAACTACTTGTATTGGAGTGCTTATATCGGATATTGTAGATGCAGGCGGATATAATGTGATATTATTTTTTTTTTTGCTGATGTTGGACTGATATCAGTATCGGATCGGGACACCCCAAACTCAAAAAGTCTTATTGATTGTTTACCTGCTTTTGTCTGTTCTCTCTCCTCTCCAGACCGAGTCCCAAGCAGCCTCCGACACTACCAAAGCCTTGCATAATCGCCAACATCAAGTACAGCAGCTGAGACTGTAGCCCAGGGGGACATTTCTGTGATAAGACACTTATTAAAAAAGGTGAAATTTTGCACTATGAAAACTCTGAAAACCTTAAAAAGTTGGCGGCTCCTCTGAGAATCGGTCCGTCCGCCGTGTCCCTTTTGGTGCTCTGTCTCTGAATGGTGCTACGAGTCTGAGCTCAGGTACATGTAAAGTATTTATATTCTGTATTTATTGCCACACAGTGCACTGTGCCAGACACTTTTACCACACGGTAGCAACATAGAATTATTAATTTGCTTTTGACATCATTTTTGAATCAAGTTATAATCATGGGAGTTTGGAGATTTAAATGAAAAAAAAGCAAATCTGTGAAATTATGATTGCAGGAATGTTTTTGTGAAATGTTTTAATGAAGGGAACACTTTACATTTTTGTTAAGATTTTGTTCTTTTAACTGCAAAAGAAGGAAAAAAGTGCAATGACATACACAAGGTTTTGCAGTTTATCTAGAGAAGGATAGTTTACTCCCTGAAGGTAAATGCTCTGTATTGCAGCATTGAGCCAGTCTGATAAGGCTTGAAAGATCCACAGAAAAAGAGGTTTTGTTTGTTGCATCTGTTACGCCATGTTTTTATGGTTTTATAGAAGAGACAGCTCAAGGTTCAATTCCTTTACAGTGTTGGGAAACAGAACTGTTATAAATAACTGTTTACATGAATGCATTACACACTAAAAGCCCGTTCACACATCAATATAGTAGCTGAAATTTGGAAACTGTCAAAAATTTGGAGAGAGTACTTTCCCAAGGTCAGTTTTTCTGCACTTAACGCAGGCTGACATATCTAAAGTAGCAAGAAACAATTTACTGGTGGAGTATGATGTTTCCAGATGCTCCTGTCAAATTGTAGATGGATTTTTAAAGGGATACTCCAACATTTTTCCCTTAAAGGAATACTACACCCAAACAACGATTTGGCCTCATTTTCTACTCACCCTCATGCTCAACAACACTGTGGAGTAGTTTTGGAACATTTAGGATGCAGCCGGAGATCTGGGGGGATACTCGCTGTCCACTGACATTGATATCATGACTTAGATAAGAGCCCGAGCGAACAGTGTCATAAAGTCCACAAAAGTCCATATTCCTCCATACTGCTTTCGATGCTGTAATCCAAGTGTCCTGGTGCGTCCACCATTTACTCGAAGCGACATCATTTAGCACATGTTTATAGCCCTAACAGTACTGCCAGCATTTCTATGATACACTTCACGGGTGCCCCTCACGGGAGCATGGCTGATAAACCAAGCGAATCACGCACTCTGCAATAACTAGGGCGTAGAACAAGAAACAAGAACAAAAATCCCACATTCTGCTGGCCCTCTTGTGTCTGTCACGGCTCCATTAAGCTCTAACAGATAATGGGATTTCTTGTGTTCTTGTTTCTTGTTCTCTGGCTCTAGTTATTGCAGAGTCGCGCGTCGTTTGGTTTGGTCAGCGCTTGGCTCCCGTGAAGCACCACGTAAGTGTATCATAGAAATGCCAAGTAGTACTGTTTAGGCTACAAACATGTGCTAAATGATGGTGTAGCTTCCAAAACTCTCCTGTGCTTCTCAAGGGGTATTTCTTCTTGCCACCTGCAGCCTTCTTCTGCTTTCCTTTTTTACTCGGTTTGTGACAGAAAGCCACAGATTGTTGTGTCGACACTGCACCCCGTTGGGCACGTGACTGGGGCTAATGGAAAAGCAGCACAAGGCGATTAGAGTAGAGCCAGGCTAATGGAAAAGGGCCATTAGCTGCATGTGGTGAAATGGGAAACATGTCCGCCTTATATGACATTCATTGAGTGGCATAAATATATATATTTGTAAAATGTTTAAAAGCACCAAGCTACATTAGGCCAAGATACCCCTAATTTGGACACTCTGCCCATACCCAACATTTACATTGGTCAACTTAAAGGAATAGACAGCATTCATTCTGTCTTGCCTCACTCCTGAGTCCATGGGACAGCAACAAGCAGATAGACACCATTCTTTTGACTGTGTGTACAGTAACAAGGAAGAGACAGGTAGCTAGGAGGAGCTCCTGCTTATAAGCTTAGTTCAAACACTGGGAGTCAATGGGTAATGTTAGCCTGCCTTTGTCTACAGTCATCAAATAAACTTTTCTACTCTAAATGGTCGTGCTTGTTGTGACTCATTTTTACTATGCTGTGTTATGTTATCTATTTTTAGGCTAAGCACTTGATGCAATTTTCAAATGAAATATATACAAAAGTAAACAGCAGGGCACACGCACAAACCACCACAGATGTGCTTTTAAGTAGGTCAAAAAACATGTATTTCTTTGGAAAACTATATTAAGTGCTAATTTTACTCTACATAAAAATAATGTAGAATAACACATCCATGTTTTGTTAACCTACTTTGAAGCACGTCCACCGCGGTTTGTACATGTGCCCTGTGGTTGAGTTTTGTATTTATTTCTTTTGAAAATTACATAAAGTGCTAATCCTAGTCTAAAAACCACCGGAAACATACCAGATCACAGCAATAAGACAAGTCAAAACAAGCACACAGGGCTGTTTAGAGTTGCTGGAGACTGTATCAAATGACTGTAGTCAGAGACAGGCTAACAATACCCATTCACTTCTAGTGTTTGAGCTAAGCTAATTAGTGGTGGGCGAGCTCTGCCCATCATTTTTCCACCATTCAATGAACATCATATAAGGAGGACATATTTACCATTTGACCAAGAGCATCATCTGCTGGCGTTAGCACTCTCACATACTAAGACGATGAAAGATGGCTGTCCCTAAAAAGGTGCCTCAAGTCCAGACCTGAAGAGGAAACAGTTGGATCTGATGGAGCTAATACTGGTAATATTCATAGAACTACATGAAGGAAAGCCCCAACATTCACAAACAGATATGTATGCAGCTGGTCAACTCTAGCCTAGCGTGTTGGATCAAACATCGTGATCCTTTAAGCATGCATGAAGTTTGCTGAAATACCCAATAAACATCAACGTTGTCCAACTGATGCTTACTTAATTCTGCGTGGTCTGATGTCTCCCTATGTGACAGCAAATGTTGGCCAAAACGTTGGTGTGTGAATGGGGCTTGAGAAAATCAATGTGCTAGGGTACTTTTAGTATCAAGCAAATTCAAACCTTTTTGTGACTTTTTAAACACAGTTATAGTATTCAGCCCGCTGTACAGCTACAGTCTAATGTATTGGCTGTAGCATCATGACACGGCCAAATCAACAGTACATCAACTGTAGCTTTGCAGCCCAAACACAGGAAGCAGGCTTGATATGACCTTTACAAATATGTTAAGGTGCTCTACCACAGCAGACCCTTCAACATGGAGTTTGGAAACATGTGAAGAACTCTTTTGACAGCAGAAACCAGGGTTTAAACTGATATTTAAGCTCAGACGATGCTGATTCAACATTCTAAACAAACATCTAATGATGATATGGATAATTGTTTTATTTTGTAACTGTTACTCTCAGAATTACTGCCATGTTTGCAGTTTACTTCTGACACAACAGGTAACTATTTACAGCTTGAGATCTTTGGTGGCATCTAGTGGTGTTTTCTGATGTTACGCATCACATGTAAACGAGTATAGAAACATAAATGCTCTTGACGCAAATGAATGTGAACGCAGGGATAGAAACGGCAAGTATGTATAGCCACTGGTAGCTTTCTGTTAGCAACCATTCTTTTAAAGAAACACGTAAAGACTCACAAGTCGGACAATTCCGGATTATATTGTAGGAAAAACGTCAGAATCACTTTTGTTTTTGAATCAAGTCCAGATAAAGATTAAGCCAAGTCAACGGCATCAACACATCCCTGTAAAAAGCAGGACTTTGTCTACATTCGAGTACCTCGAGCTTTCAATCGAGTCTTGTCTATTTCTAAACTGGACAGTCATTTCCCATTTTTTTTTAACTGTCTCTTATTTCTGTTCTTATTTCCGGCATTTATATTTGCCATTCAAAAAACCCATAGACTTGGAGTCAAGAGAACAGGAAGTCTAAAAATGCTAACCCACGTCCACATTTTATGACTTATTCCTGTAACACTTAAAGCACTGATGAAACAATGGTATGACATCACAGTGGTAGGTTTGTAGGGTGGATCAGTGTTTCAGGACACATCTGGTTCTGTTCAGAGGACTGGGCTTTGTTGTCTTGTGTATAGAAGTACCCATTCATGAGGAAGAGACATTGATAACTGAGAAACTGAGAAAGCATCTTTAAGCTGCGCTCACACCGAACGCGACTTTGCGACCTTAATCATGTCACCAACTGAAGTTGCATCTCATGTCCATGAATACCTAATTTTGGTCACCATCGTAGTCGCTCAGTGACGTAACGTCAGCTCAAGTTTCACAGCAATCATATCATATATCATACAATAGGATGTATAAGATGACATTATTCCAACTGTATCCGTTTCACTCACCTACCAACCACAAAACACTGCAGCTGATGGCCGTGCAGCAGAATCGTCTGTGAGTTCTCTGCGTACTCTCAGACTAATGTTTCCTTAATGCACATGGATTGTTACTCTGTGAATCTGAATAAAAACAGTCATGGGTACCATCACACACCCACACAATGCTGATTGGTTGTTGCTGCACAGGCCACATCGCCTGAAAAGAGCAACTATGGTGACGAAACGATGAAGTGATGAGTGACATGGTCGCCTTAATAGCAGCCGTCACGTTGCGGGAGAGTTAACCCCGGCCCACTGCGGCTGTACTTTGACTTTACATAAGCCAGGTTACATGCAGACTTTTTTTTATTCTGATTAAAATCATTCTGATCGAAGTTCTCAGGTGAACTGTTTACATGTGACATGATCTATTCCGATCTGGTGTTTACATGTGCCACAACATTTAATCAGAACAGCTGTTTTACAGACACTTGATACGCGCAGATCTATTTAAACATCACATAATTTATCAAAGATGGTGGTAAGTAGGTGTTTTCATGAATTATTTGAGGGTTGTGCTGTTTAGCCTTACAGTAGCCAGCCTGCAGAGTTTTCCAGCGGTTCCTTATTTGTTCAATGTTTTGGTCTATCCCGGCTTTGCTGAGTTTTCGTGGACTTTTTTAAATAGTTCAGTATTTCTTGTTTCCTACCGCCTAAGCGTGCGATAATATTTAGTTCTTTGAGAGTTTGACCCAGACCAGTGCTGTGTGCTCATATTGGAAGCCGCCATGTTTCCAAGTGAGTAAACATCACTACTCATTTACGTCCAGACTGAGCATGTGCAGACAGAACCCAGCCTGACAACTTTCAGATTCACCGTTTACATGACAGGATTTTACTTGAACTTCCATTCTGATTTGGCCTGTTTATTCTGATTGAGGTGTTTATACGGAGCATTTTTATTCGGTTTGGGCTTCTAACCCTAACTCCAATTGGAATATTAGGCTCCATGTAAAACTAGCTATGGAGAGTAATCGCCAAGGTCGTAAAGTCACGTTCGGTGTGCACGCAGCTTTAGGGTAAAATTGCCTTGATAGTTTTATGAAAGTAACAAACTACTGTGTGACTCAGAATGCAAAACTTTTCTGTCTCATAAAATCAGTGGTGTGATTATGAAGTATGTTGCCACCAGATATTAGAAAAGGAGCAAATAACATTTTCTGTTTCATTTTAGAAGCTCTCAGAACCTGACTGGAGATGTGAATTCTAGGGGCTGAAGTGAACTAGGATAAAAATTGACACAAATCGAACACTCATTTCTTCAGAGAGTCTTTAATTCAGCTCAGCTAAAGATTCATTTTCGACTATTTCCGTGTTTGACTGTCTCCACTTAGACATGAAATCTTGGAGTCAATGAAGCGTCTCAAAGCTCCAGCGGCACGTGTCATAAAGGCACTTACACTTCTATAAATGAAGGTTAATCTGTCACGGTGAAGGAAGTATGCACTTATCTTTCTGTGTTTAATTTTCTGTTTTCTACTTTTTATGGTTTTAGCTGTTTTGGAATTTTTAAGCCATTTTATGAGCCTCATCCTGTTGCCTGCATTAATAATATTTCTGTCATTTTAAAAGTGATTTGCTCATCGGAATAAATGCAGAATTATTGTTTTACTTGATTTCAGTGAAGCATATATACATTCACATTAAAGCAACATTTTCTCTCATTGAAGTGTCGGCTGAACTCAGACTTTTGTTACTTTTGATACTGCTCTCTCTTTATAATACTGCACTACTTGTACATGCCTTGCTTCGTTTCTATGCTTTCTTATGTTCTCTGTGTCCATGTACAAGCAGGCAGTCCTGACTGCACATGTCGTCCATTATATTACTTGTTTGTTGTGTTACAGGTGAACACAAGTCCATGGAGAATGCTTTTTTTATATACAATGATTGTTTGATACATCATATGTAAAGAAAAAAATCAAAATGTCAGTGTCTGTTTGTGGTTTTTTGAACACTCCAACAGTATTAAAACTGTTTTTTTAACACAAGTGTTTTTGTTACTGATTTTTGTGCAAATACGATGATTTTTCACACTAGGTGGTTTTATTTAAAAAAACCAAGCTATTCTGAGATGGAAAATGCACAATATGTGCACCTTATTTAAGCACTGTACTTAAAGGTGCTATGAGGAGAATCTATTTCCGGCGACACAAAGACTCTGCTACCCATGAGCACGCGCGGCAACGTCGTAAAGACGTGACCCAAGCCAAAGCGTGTGTTTGTTGTGATGCTAATGAATGCAACTCAGACCTTCCTCAGAACTCTGCATTGCTTTACAACTTCTTTTTTCATCAACTTACAGGATGCAAAGCGATGAGGTAATGTATCTCTTTCTAGTTACGTAGTGGTAGTTTTTGATGTGTGACAACAAGCAATTTTTGGAAAATTTAGTGTCATAGTTCTGTAGCCGGCTATATATCGCTACTAGCCCGGTGCTCTAAGACGTGTCGGAATAATATAAATTTGCTCTAGTTTTAATTGTCTTGTTCCCAAAGTTGAGTATCCAGGCCAGTCCAGTCCTGTCCGACCCGACTGTGAAGCTTAGGAATAGCATTTTTAGATAACTTATTTTGATGCTATAAAACTCATCTTAAAGTGTGTATTTCGATCAGGCATGTATCTAAAAGTGAGACTTTTTTTGTAATTACTTAAAAACTCCTCATAGCATCTTTAACCTATTCATGCACAGTGTCACCTACATTGGACGGATATTTATTTTATATTTTGGACCATTTAGGCTAACCATGTCCCATCTATCAGGTGGTAAACACCAAAACTACATTCTCAAATTTCATAAAAATATTTTGTTCATTTTGAGAAAATACAACATAAATCCAAAACGTCCAACAATGAGGGATATGCACCACACCCTTCCTGATTAAGCGTTAAATCATTCTATTCTCAAAGAATTAGCCAAGAAAAAAATTCTCTAATTCAATGAGATGTAGGGAAGACTTTTATGCAGATTTTTTAAAATGTGTTCCTTATTTATGTTCTTCTGTGACCAAAAATTTATCTGTCCACTCCAGAGGACATTATGCAGTAAGAAGTATATTTTGTGTATTATGCCTGTATTCAGATTTCACCTAATTTCATTTTTTTTGTTTAAAGTCACATGTTAATAGTTAAATTAAAGTGCAATATTAAATATTCTTGATATTTTGCACACTTCTAGTAAATGTTGCAACAAATATGTGTTTGCGGATCTATATAAAGTTCCATTGAATTATTATTTATTCATTAACTCACTCAAAATATAACATATTAAAAACTGCACATTATTTTTTTTAGCTTGTTTAAAAGCAAAAAAATATATTTTTAAAAAATCATTCCCATGTGATTTAATAAATTCATGCATGAAAGGGTTAATTTAACAGGATAAGATATTAGGCTGTACGACTTTACTAGAGTCAATCAGTCATTTAATTTGAGGTGATTCTTTGATGCAGGTAGAAAAGTGGCAGCAGGTGTGTAATCCTCACAGCTCGAAGGTTAATGGTTCGATGCATGCTTTTTATGAGACACTTTTAGAAAAATGTTGAAACGTCAAGAGCAAAGTTATGATATGTTATTTAGAATGAAGTCAGATTAAAATACTGAGAACAGTGGTGAAGTATGCTTTCAAAAATAAAGTCACCATTTTAATTTTACACTCAGTATTTGACAAAATGACAAAATTCTTCCTCTGCTGAAGTTCATTAAACATACTGAAAGGAAATATAAGGTAATATATCCTAGAAATAGTGATTCAAATGATAATTTGTCTCAATATAACAATGTAGCTGTGGTTTAAATTCCATCCAAGCAAACAATTTTATCACATTAATTTTCCAAACAAAAATCACAATGGTGATCCCTCACAGTTTTTCCGGTTTTAACATGTTGGCAAACAGTTCCTACAACTCAGACCGTGCTACGTCTACTATGGTTAAGCATTTAACAGATCATTAAATTGATGTATTAAGAAAAGCCCCCTTTAAAGCTGGGGTTGGTAATTTTAGAAAGCTAGCATGAATTTGAATGTAGCATCTCCTCAGGACCCTGTCTAGCCCCTCCCACCCCTCCTCCAAAATGCCCCCGCCCCCACCCCACCCAACCCCCCACCCGCTCACATGCATGCACGGTGACAAAAATCGGTGACACGACATGTTTATTGGTTGGTGTTTTCCCTGTTTTACTCCTGCTGTAGATAGTGGATATTCTGTTTAAGAACACATTATGAGTTGATTGCCATCGGGTCATAAAGACCATTTTAACCAGTATTACAAAAAGTGTGTCTAAATCAGATTACCAATCCCAGTTTTAACAAGTCCCACTAGAGAGCACTGGAGAGCACAAACCTCCACAATGGTAGCTCACATATTGCTGTTACATCTATAAGCAATAATTCCATGATAAAGTGACCATCTTAACCCTATAAAGCCAATTGTATCATATTTAATACATACTTTTATAATACCTCTCTCTACTCAATATGATCAACAAATTACAAAAAAAAACCCATCTGAATACAATCAGATAAATGATAAAAATGTCTTCAAATGGATTATCAGTTGCCAGGAACAGTTAATGGATCAAATGAGATACAATAAAACTACATGTTGAATTTAAAGGACATTTTTATATTTTTAGGATTTTAGCAGAAAGTGAAACAAACATTTCAGCTCCAAAAAATTAGAATTTTCTGGCAATAATCTACGGTCTTGGGCCATAAAGGGATAATATGATTAATGGACTTTGAAAACCCACACCTAGCACTCAGAATCATGCTAACATCATTATTACTTAGGCAGTTTTTTAGCAAAATGATCATTTCCTAGTTGCGGTAACCTGGAATGCCATTCTAATAATTATTAAGTTGGGCTTTTACCAACATCTCCTGTAATCTTGCTAACAAACAAACAAAAACAAACATGCACGGCAAAAACACAATCTCCTAGGTGGAGGGGGGCGGGGGCTTGTATAGGTTCTCGCCTCAGGCCCTCAAATGTGTAAACCCGCTCCTGTGATGACAGGATAATGGACACGGCTCAGCATTGGACATGCAGTTCAATGCACGCGCTTGAAGCCACGCTGTGGGGAAATTACGCGCAGGTGCGCACGGGCGTCAAACAGCCTCAAATTTTCGCAGCCAGAAGTCGTTTTTTCAGGGAGTCAAAGGAGTCTGGTAACTGTTATGATGATGAAATCATGTGAGTTGGTGAAGGGGGACTGAGCAGAAATGGAGCCCTAGCTGCAGAGCTTCATAAACCTCCACGCGCTCTTGTTTGGACCGTCGTTGTGTCATGTCGGAGAAAAAGATTTCTGCTGAGGCTCAAGTTCACCCTGAAAGTGAGGAGCACCCCGGAGAAGACCTGTTCGGCTTTGGAGATGACCTGGAGCTGAACGTGTTCGATGGATTACCCTTCTCCTCTCGTTACTACAAACTCCTGAAGAAGAGGAAAACTCTGCCGGTGTGGAGGGTGAGGGACGAGTTTGAAGATGTCCTGCTCAAAAACCAGCTGCTTGTTCTGTCCGGGACTGCAAAGACTGGGAGGAGTACTCAGGTGAGACTGTGTGATCTATCAGAGCTTTAAATTCTTACAGAAGACGAGAAAATAAGATGGTTTCTTCTCGGGCTTCTCCCTGTAGATCTGGATTGTGGTCCAGTTTGTTTGCCTGTGTTATTAAAAGATAAAGACCCACTTCATCACTCTCCATATTTTTCTCCCCTGGACTGAACCAAATACCAACCTTAACCCAATTTGAATGACTTGAGTTCAGTTTGATGCCACATGCTCAGCCCAGGCTTGATTAAATTTGAGTTAATGTGGAGTTAACCCTGCAGATTATTCTCACTGCTGAGCATGGCAACAGTATTATGCTCAAAACAAAAGCTGGACATATGAACAGAACTCAAACTCAGTTTTTAGCTAAATGGCAATACCTCAAATTCTATATTATCAGGTATTTTTTTGTAAAGACAGAACATCTTTGTCATGGTGCCAGAATTATATGCTTGGATATACTCCTTGTCAAAGTCAAAGAGCAACATAACGTTTGGTACCACAGTAAGAAAATACAAAAACTACAAATTTGGGCAATTTTTTTAATGAGAAATAATCAAAAACTTGCATCCAGTTTCCTTAACACTGTCTAAACCAGAGGTGGGCAACTGGTGGCCCAGAGGCTACATCTTACTCACCCACCAGTCAATTACAATATACATAAAAATGCATTTAAAGGTGTAGTCAGCGATGTGGGAGAAAACGAGCGGAGAGGTTGTTGATAAACAAATTTAGACCCGCCTCTCCCTTCATACCTCATCCCTCGCTCCATCCCCGAAAGCTGATGGACGTGCATCGTCATGGAAACGGCCGTAGAAACTGCGTAGCTGACCAGCATAGCTAAGGTAACCCCGACTCGTCAGACAACTCGACTGCCATTATTGATAACACCGCAACAACAGTACATTTTGGCAGATTAGACAATAAGATGAATGTCCGAAGGCTGTTACTGTTATGTGAAGCACCACAAAGCTAATGTTGCTTACCTACCCAGCAGAAAGACGGCGACATCCGCTTCCGTTTTCAGGTCTTTCAGTTCACGGAGTTCCCACCACCGTCGGAAAGCATCACCAGTGTGTACCCTGTTTTGGTGGCATGGCCCGAGCCACAGTATTTACCTGCTGAAATTCAGAGCCAAGGCTGTGTATTGAAACCAGACTTTTTTTTTCAACATGCTGTCAGTGGTGACATCTTGTGGATGGAGAGGAGAAATACGGTGAATTTGACAAATAGTGCATTAGATTAGAAGATTAGAAGATCGCTGACTACACCTTTAAGTGAAGAAAACATGACAAAATGTACCATGGAAAAATTAGAATAGCAATATATCCAGGAAAAATAGAGCTACTGTATAGTTAGCCTTAATTCTCATGTTATACTTCTCTTTTTTGAATTAATTTTTGTTTAAATAAAACCTTAATTATTAACAAAAAGGCATAAACAACAAGTAAGTTATGTGAAAGCCACAAGTTTCAAGTTCCAGTTTAAACTATGTGGCCTTCTGTCACTGTGAATAAAATCAATGTGTCCCCCTTGGTCACCAAAGTTTCCCACCTTAACTCTAAACTAAAAGAAAACATGTGCAATGTTTGGCGAATATCTAGGGATCGGATTTTTTTTAGGAACATTTTCAAATTCTGCTAACATATTATTCCAGAGAACAACAAAATTTGAGATGAAACGGATACTTTAAGGGATAAACGGACATTTTATTTTGTTCTCATGTCTTGCCTCACCCGTGAGTACATGAAAAGCGGGTAGACATTTCAGCTGTGCGTGCAGTTACAAGGAAGGCACAGCCAGAGCTCGCCCACTGCAAATTAGCTTAGCTCAAACACTGGGAGTCAGTGGGTAGCATTAGCCTGCCTCTGCCTACAGTCGTCAGATAAACTCTTAGGCAACTAATCAGTCCCGTGTGCTTGCTGTGACTCATTTTTCTTGCCATATCATGTTATTCATTTTTAGACTAAGATAGCACTTAATGTAATTTTCAAAAGAAATATATACAAAAGTGTATGGGGAGTGCTTTGTTTTGTTGACCTACTTTTAAGCACCTCTGCGGTAGTTTATGCATGCACCTTGCAGTTTAGTTTCAATAGATAACATAAATTATGGTAAAAAAAAAAAAAACTAGTCACAACAAGCACACAGGATCATTTAGAGTTGCTGAAGAGTTTATCTGATGACTGTAGACAGAGGCAGGCTAATGCTACCCATTGACTCCCAGTGTATGAGCTAAGCTAATTATCTCTTCTTTGTTACTGCACGCACAGTTGAAATAATGTCTGTTTTACATACAAAATGTCTGCTTATATCTTTCTATTGAATTTCCAGACTTATAATTATCCGTCTTTATGCTCAGTTTTTGTCTTTGTTGCATGTTTTAAGTTAAAAAAAATCAAACAGTACCATGAGTTTTTGCTTAAGCACACAGCCAAACGAGCAGAGACAGGAAACCGTCTCTGGTTTGATGGCTCATAATGTAAAATTGCTTGGGCAGCACGGGGCGGCTTCAGCGGATCAGGGCTTAGCAGCAGGAGGTCCCCTAACACCCCTCGCTGAGCCTTTGTGAGGCCGGACAGTGACAACAACAACATGTGCTGAGCTGGACGGCGTGTTCACACAGCAAGACCATGGATAACACTACATCTGCTCACGGCAGAGGAAATAATCAGCCACTCAATGAAGAACTTAAAAAAGTTAACTGAGGTTTTGAATGGTGCTATACTTACTACTTACACTGATGTTCTTTTCAACCTCGAAACAACCTGTATATTGTGACAAATGAATAATTTAATTCATTTAAAGAAGCATTTTAGACAGTGGTTAGACAGTGCTCTCTATGGTATCACCATTAAACATTTGACCAAATATGAAGTTTCTGCAGTTTTTGATTATACAGATCATTAAAATTATGACAGTTCAGTTATTTGAAACAAACTGTTTTAAAGAGTCCAGTAATGAGGATTTATTAGTCAATAATGAAGGAAAATCCTGTTTTGTATTTGAGGTTGAAACCATTTAATGTTATTATTTTGGTCAATGGGAGTCTGTTGAGTTGATCCATGTTGCAGGGACCATGCTTTTTATAAATAACACTAATCAGAGGAGGAACTTTTTATTGAATACTTTGGGTTGTCCATTATTTAAAAAAAGACTAATTACTAAACAAAATATACTTTATTGGCCTTCTTATGGTATAATTATATTATGATTCACTCTACTGTAATCGCTGTATTGCAGCATATAATCATATTTCCAAGTTCTTGGTAGTACACGCCAAACAATTACATAAATATATGCATTTTTATGTATAAATGTGTTATGTATTTTTATGTATGTGTTTATTGATTTTTGATAAAACTTAAACATGTAAATTAGAAATCAGAGGATAGCCAGGGAGAACCCATGGCTGCCCTAGGAAATCAGATGGACCATCAGCCAACGCAAAACCTTAAACTAGGGATGTAACGGTTACCGGTAAAATGGTAAACCGCGATAAAATTTCCCACGATAATCGTTACCGTGTCCAATTAAAATTACCGTTATATTGTGCTTGATCACCACACTGCCTCAGTAACGCACGTTGATGCTGCTCTTTGCCTGGAAAAGCCGGAACTATGTATCTGTCCTCGATTAAGGAGCCTCACGCGAGGTGCAAATGCGCAGTTTGCATTGTTTGGCCTCTGAGTCTGACACATTTATTGACAAAAAAGACAAAAGAACTGTTATGAATATAACAATAAAGGGGTTAATGATTTCAATTCTGTGTAAAAGTACTTTTAGAACATTTTGAGCACACTGCAATAATACCGTGATAATAATGATAACCGTGATAATATTGGTTACAATAACCGTGATACAAAATTTCCATATCGTTACATCCCTACCTGAAACTATGACTAGTGTTTTTTGTTTGTCAAAGGTGAGACTTGTATTTGGAGAGACTGTATTGATTTTAAACGGCCAAAATGTATTTTTTCCCCATGCTGTGGCCATTTATGGTCTGTGTGTTTGCAGTTTGGGCTTTTGTGTTTTATGATGATGTTTTTTCAATGTGTTTGTCAAAGCACATTGTGAACCTCTGTTTATAAAAGTAGTTAATCTGCTTTATACTAAATGATTGCAAATGTTAATTACATCTAAAAGATGCTGTAAACATGGTAAAAAAAATTAACTTGCATATAGAACACTTATATATATCATTATATATATAACTGAGTTAAATTAAGAATGCACAGAATATTTGATGAACGAATTATTCAGCCGAATTTTGCAAAAAACACCATATTCGGCCTTAGGTGGAGTGAGGCAACAGCAAGCCCGAATAGTACCATGCGATGCTATAACTCAATCAAATATGTCATTGTGTGTGACTGTGGCAAAGTAGACTTGTCAAAAGGACAATAATTCATTTTTTGTTGGTTTATCCACTTCAGTGCACTTTTTTAAGCATGTTTTGTTTTGCTTAAAGGCCTAATATGAATAAAAAACTTAGTTGTGCTTTTTTTGAAAAGCAAAGGCTACTGGAATATTAAAAAATGTCATAATATTCAATAAAAAATACTTTCCCTTAAAAACATGTCTAAAAATTTATTCTAAGCTATTTATGCACGATTAAAAATACAGTGAACTACTTAGTCTCTGCATTGGATATTCGGTATTCGGTGAAGCGTTTACATTTTATTCCGCTTCGGCTTCGACCACAAATTTTCATTTCGGTGCATCCCTAGTTTACATATTCATTGTATTCCGTCTGTGATTGTGCCTTATTCTTATTGAGGAATCTTCAGACAGAATATGTTAACATATAAATTACTTATTCTGTAAATTAATAAATTAAGTATTTTTTCCACATTAAAATGGAAACACTAAATAACAGCCTCCCTTATAGGATGCTAGGTGTTGTTTGTCCAGTGTTTTGTTCATGTATAAGTCAAAAACCTTCAGTTCAGTGCAGACAGTAAAGAGTTTATGTGGTGGCTGTCCTCCCTCAGGTCCCTCAGTGGTGTGCAGAGGTCTGTCTGTCTGCTCAGTACCACAGCAGCAGGGTGGTGTGCACACAGACCAGCAGACAGCAGGCTGTGGATCTGGCTCTTCGTGTGGCTGATGAAATGGACGTCAACATCGGCCATGAAGTGGGTTACACCATCCCTCAGGAGACCTGCTGCTCCTCAGACACCATTCTCAGGTCTGCCGTCACATCTCAGAGTTTCAAACTGTCAGCAGCTCAAATGTATGTGACTTATTTTAAGGCATCTGTGTCACCATTATTGTCTGTACCATGACATCGACTCCCCCACACACAGAAAACATTGTAGTTGAAAGGCTCTGATTTGAAGTTGTACTGCCACTCCAACAAATTAACTCATCGTGTGTAGTTTAGCAGCCAAAATACTGATTCCAGCCTCCATAATGTTGAACCTTGCTGCTTTTATCTGTTTCTGCCAGGCTCTGAATTTTGTGTTAAACCACTCAGTGCTTCATAAAAGGCGTCGGGTGCTTGGTTTGAGCATTTTGGCCATTTCGGTACTCAGAAAAGTCTGATTTTTTCATCTTAAAGATGCTATGAAGAGTTTTTATGTAATTACAAAAAAGTCTCACTTTTAGATATATGCCTGATCGAAATACACACTTTAAGATGAGTTTTATAGCATCAAAATAGGTTATCTATAAATGCTATTCCTTAGCTTCGTGGTCAGGTCGGACAGGGCTGGACTGGCCTGGATACTCAAGACAATTAAAACTAGAGCAAATGTATATTATTGGGACACGTCTTAGAGCACCGGGCTGTAAGTAGCAATATATAGCCGGCTACGAAACTACGATATTAAGTTTTCCAAAAATTGCTTGTTGTCACACATCAAAAACTACCGCTACGTAACTTGAAAGAGATACATTACCTTGTCGCTTTACATCCTGTAAATTATTGAAAAAAGAAGTAAAGCAATGCAGAGTTCTAAGGAAGGTCCGAGCTGCATTCATTAGCATCACAACAAATGCACGCTTTGGCTTGGGTCACGTCTTTACGACAGTCGCCGTGCGTGCTCATGGGTAGCAGAGTCTTTATGTCTCAGGAAATAGATTCTCCTCATAGCACCTTCAAATTGATTCTGCTTGAGGAGCATTATCTGAAATTAGATTTATAGTCTGCTAGTTTTTTTTAAATAAGTAAGAAAGAAAGCTCTCTCTTTGAAGGTAAAACTTCAAACCCTAAACTTTTCCAGAAATTTTCTGAGTTGAGAGGTTTGGTTTTAGTGTTGCCTCCACTTTAGGGGGTCACTTTTCTCAATAATTTGACCTCCCTATCCTGTGTTTCTACTGTTACACACTCTGTAAGCTCTTTAACCCAAATGGGTTTATCTGACAAGTAAACAGGACATAATCCCACCCAAACCACAGCAGGGGGTCTCGGGCTCTATTTACCCCTGACAGCAATGTTTCCCTCAGTTGATCCACTCACATGAGAACAGTCCTGCAGTCAGGGATATTTTTTTAAACTTTAAATTATATGTATTATATCCATAAAAGCTCTAATGCATTCCTGCATCTTGCGTACAAACTAATAAAAGATGCAGCATATAGTCAACGAATGACATTTACAGACAGAAGAGATGTGACAGACTTAAAATAGCCGAGACAATAATGACAGAAGGTTTGAAGACAGTTATGTACATCTGTTCTTGATGTCATCGCCACTGCACAGCAACGAAAGTGCCAGATTGGCTGACGAGCAGTAACTTTTTTGGGGGTCAATGTGGTGATAGCAAAACTATAAGAAAACACAATCAGAGTTTTCATTTAACTTAACTGTGAACTTGTTTTGGAACTTCCAGACAGCCGAGTCAATGGCAGCTTATGAGAGGCATGTTTGATGAGTATGATTTTACATTTCAGTGGTGAAGACTAATTAAAATAATGTTATGTTGATGGTGGTGTCAGGGGAAGTATTCTCCACGATTACATCACTGAGGTAAATCTTTTAGAAACTGAAGTATCTCAGGCACTCACAACTCAAATAACCATCATTGCTGCTTTAAGAGATTAAGGCCCCATCCACACGGAGACAAAACGCTAAACAGTTTCCAAAACGATCGTCATAAAGACGAAGGCGTCTCAGAAAATGTGTGCGTCCATATGAATGCACTCGATACACATCAAAACGCTGTAAAACACATACCAGACGTCTAGGGACGCTGTAACATTTTGACGGAAACAAGCAGAAACAGACGAAAAAAACAGTGGGCATGCGCACTTGCGGCAAAAGCTGTAAACAGAGATTGTGATAAAGTGATCATAAAGTGCCGTAATGTGTCCTCGATAATTGTTTGTTCAACTCGGTGGTGATTTAGAAAGAGATTTTGCTGCAACAGGGGCAGTAGCTTCATCCGCTCATATGCTTCACGTACGCCGCCATTGTTGTTGTCGCGTGTGGCGCATGCGTGTCAATGACGATATGAAACTATGACGTAAGCGTATCTGAAAAGTTACGGAGAGCCAGTAATCACGGAGCTGCGTATACGGCGTTTCAAAATCTTTCCACTCTGGAACCTGGTTTCAAAAATGATCGTTTACAGACCCCCAACATGCCGTCTTCGTATGGATGATACGCAGATTCGGCAAAATATGTATGCGTTTAGACCTCGGTTTGGCTTCGTGTGGATGGGGCCTAAATCTGAATGAACAAATATGTATTTCTGTTTGTCACACCAAAATGAATTCTGACAACCGTAGTGAATTGCTGAAAACTGCAGTACCTTATAAGTATCCACTAGAGGCTGGCTGTGGAAGTCAAGGAAGCCTCATTAGAGCTCATATTGCAACGTCCATTTAAAATCAGTCTTAAACATTAAAAGCTTTGTAAGTAAGATAGCACGTTTGGTCTCTTTATCTCATGTCTTAACTGGCTAAGGCTATGTCTATATGTTTATGGTTGTTTTTGAAAATTGAGGTTGCCCACCTTCATTTTCAAAAACAATCCCATCAACACAAGTGAAGAATTTAAAAACAGCCCTGGCACATATAAACGGTTGAACCCTTAAAGGTACTGTCAAATACTGTTTATTACCTCGAAACTTTTTTTATGGCTGTGTGGAAGCAGTTTTATTTTCATGTCTTCTTAAATCAGAAATTTTAAACTTTACCTCTTGTTAAGGTTTAGCTTGTGGCTATTTTAGTCGGTGATTACAGTACCAGACATGCCTGATTACCATTATTAAATTCTGTTAAAAGTTTTGTGGGGTCTCTTGTTGGTTTCGAAATCTGTTGTTCACACTGCAGTCACTGGCTGTGTCTGAAATGGCATACTAACATACTACTCATACTAAGTGTGATGTCAAAATGAGTATGTAGTGCGTTCACATTAGATAGTATGAAAAGATTGAGTGTGTGAGAAATACCCGGATGTATACTATATTGGAAAAAATTTTAAGTATGTTAGGTGGGCATACTAGTCACACTCAAAGCCCCATAATGCATTGCGATACGTAGGTACGTATTTATCAAGTGCCAGAGGCGATGGACAGATCGTCTTCGGCGTCTGCGGGCAGTCAACATTTTATTGTATTTGTGAAGTTACTGATTATAATATTATTGATATCATAAATGTTAAATCGTCTTGAGACTGGCATTTCACTAAAAATCAGCCATTAGAAAACTTCTCGTCTTCAAAATAAAAGCATCTTTTATGATCTCCTTTTTAGTTCTTTAACACTTTTGTAATTTGGGCTCTTGTTTTGGAGCTGACCTGAAGTTTCTTCGATAGCATAATGGCGCGCATAAGGGAATGTCCAAAATACCGAAATGAAATTTGTATACGTGCATTTTATGGCTCAAATGATTACATTTTGGTTTTCAACGTGGTGACTTTCTCGCCTAAAATGCTTTCTGAACCTGGCACACCAGATGAGCTGTTCTCTGTATTTCACTAGCCCATCTGGGAAAGAGTCCATAGAACGTGTTTGGGGAGGGCAGGACCTTTCAAAAGCAAATCTGATAGGTGATTGGTTGATTGTTTCTTCTATCATGTTCATTACAGGCCAGTTCGATAATATAGTAGGTGGGCGCTACTGCTGTGGTGTAAAGGACAGAACATGAGCAACTTCGTAGAACTGACTCTTGAAAAAATGTGTTGAATGTGGACCTAAAATATCCTCTACATAGAGATGTTTGTAGTGTTGTGATTTTGTTTTGCATTCAATGAAGAAATGTGGTCTAGATCTGATAAAACTGCTATTTAAGCTGTTAGCATCTATGCTAATCTTTGTCTTCTCAGTCATAGTGCCCATTTCAAAGGATACTGATTGGTTACACTAGTTGAAGTTTAGCCATAGTGTTAACTTCTAATATGGCAGCTATCATAGCTGGACTTCATAATCTCTCACCAGAAACCCTTGGGTGATGTCACTGAGACTACGTCCATGTTTGATACGCTCTTTGTCTCCATCCCACAGGTACTGCACTGATGATATGCTCCTCAGAGAGATGATGTCAGACCCTTTTCTGGAGCACTATGGGGTCATCATCATCGACCAGGCCCATGAGAGAACAGTGAGCACAGACATACTGCTGGGTCTCCTCAAGAACATCCTCCTGCAGAGGCCTGAGCTCAGGGTGGTGGTCCTCACCATCCCTCCAATGACTGAAAAGCTGCTGAGCCACTTTGGCACTTTGGTTCCACTTATCAGTGTCCAGACCTCAACTCCTGCTGAAGTGGTCTACAGCAGCAGTGACAACAAAGACTACTTCTACTCTGCACTGAGGCTAGTGCTGGAAATACACCGGACCAAAGAGGATGGAGATGTTGTTGTGTTTTTAGCCTCTGATGAGGTGAGGGCTACCGTCTTCAGGGTGGTTTAGGTGGACCAAAGGTTGGTTTTTAATGTCTTCTTGTGGCCTTGTCTTCAGGAGGTGAATTGTGCCTACACCATCCTGAAGCGAGAGTCAACCAGGCTTGGAGCAGAGCTGGGTCAGATGGTTCCTGTGGTCTTGTGCCCTGCCCAGGGACAACTACGACCAGCCATGGATGAGCAATCAAGTTCCCAAGGGTCCAGGAGGGTTTTCCTCTCTACACAACAAGGGGAGGATATGTGGTGGTCTACAGAGTCTGTCAACTTTGTTGTCAACACAGGAGTCCAGAAGAAGATGGTAAGACACTATGGACAAGAAACTGTGACCAGCTGACCTGAAACGATGCTTCAATTGTTTTTGGTCTGTAGGTCTACAATCCCAGAATAAGAGCCAACGCTGTGGTCCTAAAGCCAATCAGTCAGTGTCAGGAGGAGGTTCGCAAGCAGCTCTCTGAACCAGCAGGTATGTTTGATAATACTGGACACATCCTGGAAAGTTGATGACAAAAATGCTTGAGGGACCACAGCAGAAAGTCTTTTAGAAGTGGGATGTAGAGGGTTTCAAGCAAGAGTGGTGGTCTAATTTCTGAGAACTGAAAATGTATGGTTCCTGGAACTGTTTGTGTTTTTTATTGTTTGTTTTCAATTCTTATTTGTGTCACCACCACATTCTTATCCTTTGATTCATGTTGGAGAGCTATTTTTTCTCCTATCTGTTAATAACATGAACACTTCCTCAAACTTGGAAAGTGCTCTACAAATAATGCTCTTTTTAATGTGTTGGCTCTTCCAAAATTTACAATATGGCCCTTTTGAACAGTGTAAAAGAGCCTTTTCTTTTAACACGTTTTAACTGACAGCCAGAGAATATTTGGATATTTGAAAATGTCTTCCCTGGAAACCAAATAGCTGAATATTAGTCAATGCATTGAAATTTAATCTTATTAATATGTCATTTCAGAACGGATTTAAAATATCAATGAATCAACCTTCTTTAAAACACTTTTCTCAATCAGCAGATCTAAATTTTTTGTAAATAAGATGATTCAAACATTACAAAAGACATCACCTGTATACCTTAAACATTTTTTTTTTTCATCAAATCATACTAACCAGTCTCTTGGTTCACTGCAGGCAATAGCAGATGTTGTAATGGGCCTCTTTTCTTTTCAAATAAGAAATGCATTGAAAGTCAAGAATAGATTTAAATGAAATGGATTTAGATTTGGATTTTGACTCCTATAATCCAAATTGAATCACAACCTATATGAAGATTCCTGCTTCTGAAATAGTACTACTTACAACAAGCACTGGCACAGCTGTGTTTACCTTCTTCTGGCAGACACTTGATGCCAACAGGGAGGACAGAAACTGAAACTGTGCCAGTGATGGGGTTTTTCTTTTCTTCCTTTTTGTTTTATTGGAATTGAAGATAAAGTAACTCAGGGTATTTTAGCTGTAACTAACTGTAACTAACTAGAAGTGCTCTGAGAGGACACACTTAAGCCAAGGTGTTCAGTGTTTCACATTAGCCAGTCAGTCATGGTCAAATTGTGGAAAATTGCCCTATCTTGCAATGGTTAGAAATCCTTGAAAAACATCCTGGATCCAGATTCTATCACCATCACTTGCACAACTACAACTTGCTTTTAACACTATGCAACAAAATTTGTATCATTTAAAACTGGTTTTAAATGCAGGCAAAACAAAAGTTATGCTTTTCTCAAATTCTAGATCCAAACTTTCTAGCCTGCCTTCAGTGATCACTGCTCAGGGTTCTCAGATTGAACCTGTTTCTTCCTACAAGTATCTTGGTGTTGTAATCGATGATTCTCTTTCTTTCTCTGCCCATATTCAGCAGCTTGTTAAAAAATTAAAACTGAAGTTAGGTTTTTATCTTTAGAATTAAGTCTTGTCTCTCTTTTGAATCCAGAAAAAGGCTGGTTTCTGCTACATTTATGTCTGTGTTGGACTATGGTGATGTTTTGTACATGCATGCCTCCTCTAATAGCTTACAGTCTCTGGATACTGTGTATCATGGAGCTCTAAGGGTTAATCACTGGTTTTAAGTCTCTTACTCATCATTGTTTGCTGTATGCTCGTGTTGGATGGTCTTCTTTGTCTGCACGCAGATTTAATCACAGGCGTATTCTTATTTTTAAATGTATCTTTGGTCTGCTCCCATCCTACCTGCTGACCTTCATCAGTCAGAAGAGCACAGCATCTTATAATCTTCAGTCCCAGGATCTTTTCTTATTGTCTGTTCCAAAAGTAAGAACTAAGCTGGGAAAAAAGGCGTTCAGGTTTGCGGCTCCATATGCTTGGAGTAATCTACAAAAAGACCTGAAACTAAAAGATCTGGTGTCACTAAGCACTTTTAAGACAATGTTAAGCAACTTGGAGTCGGACACATCTGGCTGCAGATGTTTTGACTGATGCACAATATCTTTCTCCTGTGGACAATCCAAGCAAAATGAGCTGTCTGGAAATGTGGCTTCTCTTTCCTAATGTATTGAATTCTTGTTTTATGTGTTTAATGACTGCAAGTGTTTGTGTAAAACTGTTGAATGTGCTGCTGTCTTGGCCAGAACACTCTTGTAAAAGAGATTTTTAATCTCAATGAGGTTTTCCTGGTTAAAAAAAGGTTAAATAATAAATAAATAAATATCTAATCTAATTTCCCTTGTGCCATTACCAACAGTCTCTGAAAATATTCAAATATGTGGGGAATTTATTGAATTGTTTGCAAAAATTCAAAACTGTCTTAAATATTAATAACTGAGATAGGGCAGAATCCTGGATTTCTGGATTCCTAGATCAGGATAGGATCACCATAGATGTTTAATCATTTCTGTTGTGGCATGACCAACATTTCTTTAAAATATCATCAAAATCCCCTCGTAAATCTGCAATAACAGTTAATAACAGGTTCTTTTACGTGCAAAATTCTTGTTAAATTTCTCGTTCCACACAAAAGCAATCTAGATACTCCAACAAATCACTATGTAAGATGTTACTCCCTGACACTACGTGGTGGTAGTTTTGTTATTGTAGCTATCTTGAGCTCGTGTTTATGAACCCTGAGTCTGTTAAGGGTGCACGTGGTTGGTTTGGACTGTAAGGGGCCATGTGTAGATGGAATTTGAAGGTGCTGCTTTGGTTTTGGTGGCAGCTCAGGGCCAGGTCCAGGTGGTAGGTTATGTAACTAATCAGTTGCACCCAGGGGTGTAATTTGGATTAAGGGTCTCGTCACTCAGTGCTTATCCTTTCCTCAGGGCACCAGTATGTTGTGTTTATTTATAGTTCATGCTTGAGCATTAATTACTGTTATACTGAATTTCCATGTATTTTCCAGGTAAATGTTTCTGCCTGTATCCAGAGGACTGTAACCTTCCTGCAGAGAACCCACCACAGCTCCTCCAGGCCAACATCACGCCAACAGTCCTTTTCCTGAAGCGCATGGAGATAGCCGGCCTCGGGCAGTGTGACTTCATTGATAGACCAGGTGGGCGCGCAAATGAAGACCCCTGGTTCCCACAGTTGGCTTTTCATTCCCGTCCTAAAATGCAACCAAAGAGGTCCACATGGGAGGGTTTTTTTGGGGGGAAGTCTTATCCAAGAGGAAGTTCAGGAATTGCTCAGCATAGCTGTTTAGGCCCAGTCAGTCATGAATAAGCCCAGCTGACAGGACCCTGCTACTAGCTATTGTCTGAGCTCTGAACCACCCTGACTAGAACAGAGGAGGTTACAGGAGGCCAGCTCATTAGTGATTATACAACATGTTTCATTTAGGCAGCACCAGACCAGGACAATGAGGAGGAAACACGGACCAAAAGTGCTCCACTCACTCAATATTAGAACAGAATTTGGCACTGGAGTCTGTTGGCCTTGTTTACAGCCCAATTATTTTATCCTCTCTGCCAAAGAGTCCCATCGAGGCATCATCACCACTATCCTTGTTGATTAAGCAGAGATTTAAATTCAGATTGGACAAAGTTTGAAAGCTAATATGTTTTTCAGTCATTGTCAAAATAAACTATCTTTTCAGAGCAAAGGGCATCACTGTCAGTGGGTGCACTTATTTAAGTGGGTTGGCCCAACTCAATGCACATTTTCTAGATCAAAAAACAGTGTTGCCAGATTTTACCAGTAAAGCAAGCAGTCAGATTGATTAAGACAAGCATTAAAGTAATCTCTATCTGTACAGACACAGTCATTCATGAGTCAGATTTTAGACTGAAGTTATATTTCTGATGCTAACACATACTTATTAGAATTGTATTTAATTATTAGTTGATAAATAACATGATCAATGAGTATAGTGCATAGTATATAAGTAAGCATATAGGGATTCTTTCTTATTATGTTATGCCGTTATATTTCCTTGTTTCAGATCCAGAGGGTCTCATGCAGGCGTTGGAGGAGCTGGACTATCTCGCAGCTTTAGACGATGATGGCAACCTGTCTGAAATCGGCATCATCATGTCTGAAATCCCTCTGGACCCTCAAATGTCCAAAGCTCTGCTGGCATCCTGCGAGTTCGACTGTGTGAACGAGATGTTGACGATAGCAGCAATGCTGTCAGGTATGAATCAGCCTTGTGCTGAATTTGTGCTGTTTATTGATTAAACAAATGCCGGTTCTTAAAAGGATTTTATTTTGATGCTACACTTGCTCTGAACCCATTCGTTATTGTTAAAGGGATATGGTTACATTTTTTTTGTTTTCATGTCTTGCCTCACGCTCGAGTCCTTGACAAGCAGATTGACACGAGTCTTTTGACTGTGCGTGCAGTAACAAAAGATGGGCAGAGTGCACCCACCACTGATAAGCTTAGCCCAAACTTGAGGAGCCAATGTAAAGTGTTAGCCTGCCTCTGCTTACAGTCATCAGATAAACTCAGCTAAACTAGTTATGTTGTGTCATCTACTTTTAGACTAAGATTAGCACTTTATATAATTTCAAAAGAAATACATACAAAGTTCAAAAGTTCTGGCACAACTTCGCCAACTTCCAAGGTGTTTGGAGAGAAAGAGTCTTGAAGAGATTAAAAAAACTCCAGCAACGCTTGTAGTTCAGGAAACAACCTTATAAGACGGACGCATTTCGGCTTGTGGCCTTCATCAGGAAATGCATTAGAAACAACACTTTAAAAGAATTACATACAAAATTAAACTGCAGGGAGCATACACAAACCACAGCAGACGTGATTTTAAGTTGGTCAACTAAACAAAGTAAAGCATGTGCTCCGTTGTTTAGTTTTGAATGTATTTCTTCAAAAATAATAAAGTGCTAATCTTAGTCTAAAAATAGATAATGTTGCATGGCATGGTAAAAAAAACAAGTCACAACAAGCCAACAGGACCGTTCAGAGTTGAAGAGTTTATCTGATGACTGTAGGCAGAGGCAGGCTACCCATTGACTTCCATTGTTTGAGCCAAGTTAATTTGCAGTGGGCGAACTCTACTCGTCTTTTCCTTGTTACTGCACTCATAGTCGAAAGAATGGCATCTATCTGCTTGTCATGGACTCTTGGGTAAGACATGAAAACAAAAAAATGCTGGCGTATCTGTTTTGATAGTTTCTTTTTTCAGGATAGTTGATCTTGTTCTCTGTTTCAGCACCAAGCTGTTTTTTGGAGCCACCCTCTTGTATGACTCATGAGGCAGTCCAGTGTTACAGAAAGTTCCAGCACCCAGAGGGAGATCACTTCACACTCATAAACATCTACAACGCCTTTAAGCAGAGCCAGAGGGAACAATGTAAGAATTGTTTTAACTGTGGATCTCTTTATATACATTTCCTATCTTGGCTTTCAGATACTGTTTGATTGTTTATGGGATACACCAACTTTTTTTTTGTTTTTGTGTCATACCTCACTCCCGAGTCATGACAATCTTATTTTAGTCTTAAAGTAGATAACGTGGGGTGCTGGTTTGGAGGAGTGGTTAGCAACCAGGCACCCCATGTACTTGCTTCTGCCGGTCCAGGTTCGAATCCAGCCTGTGACCAGTTTGCAGAGTCTCTCTACTCTCTCTCCCCCTTTCATAAGCCTATCCACTGTCTCTCTCCTATCAATAAAGGCACAAAATGCCCAAAAAATACTTAAAAAAAAAAAAAAAAAAAAAGTAGATAACGTAATATAACATGATAAAAAAAATAGTTACAACAAGCACACAGGAACATTTACGGCCCTTTTCCACTAGCACGCCTTGGCCCTACTCTACTTGGCCCTACTCAATTTGCAGCGTGTTTCCACTAGCCTGGTACCTCCTAAAACAAGCTAGTTTCAGTACCTACTCCGCTCTGGTTTCAAGCGAGCTGAGTCCATACTAAAAGATGACATCACCGACTGCCAGCTACTGATTGGTTAGACAATGTCGTCATCGATGAGTCATGAGCGCGACAACCTAGCATGCTAGTGGTAGCTACCATTAGCTTACCCTCATACGTCTTTTCTTTGCAGCTGGATTGCTCTCGTCCTCGGCTTCATTCTGTTTTATAGCTTCCAAAACTCTCCTGTGCTTCTCAAGGGGTATTTCTTCTTGCCACCTGCAGCCTTCTTCTGCTTTTCTTTTTTACTCGGTTTGTGACAAAAAGCCACAGATTGTTGTGTCGCTCTCAAAATGACGTCACTGCAGTGCCACTCAGCTGTCTAGAGCGACACTGCACTCTGTTGGGCAGGCGACTGGGGCTAATGGAAAAGCAGCACAAGGCAAGTAGAGTAGAGCCGGGTAGAGTAGAGTAGGCTAATGGAAAAGGGCTAATCGCTAATTAGCGCTTATCGCTAATTAGCGATGGGCGAGCTCTGCTTATTTCTTCCTTGTTACTGCACACAGTTGAAATAATGGTGTCTATCTGCTTGTCATGGACTTGGGAGTAAGGCAAGACATGAAAACAAAAAAATGTTGGCATATCCCTTTAAAAACATGTCATTCTTTACATTCTAAAAAACTATTTTGAAGTAATGTTATTAAATTTGCAGCCATGGTCCTGTCTGTTTTGTTTGATTTAAATTTGACATCAGGTAAAGAAACAGAGCCCATTTGTGTGTGATGTTTGTTTGCCCCAGATTTCAGTGCCAAAAAGTGGTGCCAGGACTACTTCCTGGATTACTCTGCCCTGAAGACAGCCGAGGTCATCCGATCTGAGCTGACCGACACCCTCAACAGGATCGAGCTTCCCATCTCTGAACCGTCCTTTGGCACGAAAACAAACACCCACAACATCAAGAGAGCTCTGCTGGCTGGCTTCTTCATGCAGGTACTCCAAAGCACCATCACTTTGAACAAATTCACCTCCAGCACTTCAGCTTTATTTACGCTCCGAGATCCTTTCCTATTTTTAGATCGCTCGAGATGTGGACGGATCAGGGAACTACTTCATTCTGACACACAAACACATGGCTCAGGTGCACCCGCTCTCCAGCTACGGGGCTCAATCTCACAAACTGGGGCTGCCAGAGTGGGTTATTTTCCACGAGTACAATCTGTCAGAGAGCAACTGCATGAGAACAGTCACTGAAATCAACCCTCAAGTGTGAGTCTGTCTCTCTTTTTTAGCTTTACACCAGATGTGACCAAGGGAAGAAGAAATCCCTTATCCCTGCATGCATCCCTTATTATTACACATTATTTTGAGCTGTTTTATCACAGCTATCTCCATTGTCCCTCTAAAATCTGTTTTCTTTTATCCTTACACCCCAAAAATACGTATTTATACCCTTTTTTCTGCTCCTTCCTCTATTTTAGGTTCATTCAAATGGCACCAGTCTACTTCTTCTGTAATCTACCCCCTAGTGAAAGCAAAGACATACTGCAGGACATGTTGGACCCACACAGCTCCACTACAGCGGAGAAACAAATGGCCACAATCAGCAGTGATGATGACTCAGCGGGGACACAGACTTATGACCGATGTGTTGTCCAGTAGTCCAGATGTATACGTGTGATCACCTCGCTTGTAATTTTCTCACTGAATGTTGGAAATATAAACAATACCATGGCTTACTTAACCCGTTTTGATGGTCATATGTGGGATTTATTGCCTGTATATTAGGCTGGGCACTACATCTGTCTACTACTGTTGTACAAAACTGAAGCCAAAGTACCACAATTATGGATGTAAGAGATTTGGTGCTTTTCCCTCATAAAAGTGGCTGTTGTTACTG
Organism: Scarus forsteni; assembly: GCA_036419115.1. NCBI lineage: Eukaryota > Metazoa > Chordata > Actinopteri > Labriformes > Labridae > Scarus > Scarus forsteni. The sequence continues at coordinate 7,005,696 of JAZDUH010000263.1, forward strand.
GATTTATGTTACATAAAGTAGACATTCCACTTAAACTATAAGAGAAGACTTCTATGGTTGTTTTCACACCTAACCTAACATGGCCAAAGCCACACCCCCAACACTTTAAAAGTCCACCTTCAGGTCTGAACTTCCTCATTCCTCCAAATGATGAACACATTGGTCAGGCTGTCATAGAACTTCTCTGTCTATACAGAAGAAAGCTGGAGACATTTTCACGTTGGTTCAATTGAATATAGCAGAGCAGTATGTCGTAAGCAACACGCCCCTGACTCATGGTTGGCTTTGCTTGATATTTTCAGTCTGACAGACTTTGTGTCACAATGTGAATTATATGTTAAGATCTACTGCTCTGCTATATTCAATTGAACCAACCTGAAGAGGCCATCCTAATTCCTAAATACATTTTGGATGATTCCCTCACTTAGTGTGCTGATACCTACTCAATCTCAATCATGGCCAAGCCTCACCCTAGTATAACTGGTGAACTGTAAATTTTGTTTTAAGGACTGACAATTCCAAAGAAGACGCCACTGCAAATCAGGACGGGTGGAGGCCCAACTACTGATGGATGGCAGGCTAAATTACTGGCAAAATTATGATATAATAAATAGTTCTGTCAGACGATTAAAAAAATTAATCTAATTAATTACCGGATTTATAATTAATTAATCTAATTAATCGCATTTTAATCTTATATCTGCTTAAAGTACCCAAATAAAGAATTAGAATTCTAGGATATTATAAAATTGTAGTGCATGACTAATCAAATGAGTACACTAAGAAGTGAAGATTTGTAAATCCACATTTTTATTGGTGACTTAATAAAACTAAAGTCAGGGCAACTTGTCCAGAAAATTCTAAGCTCAATCAGGGAACTCAAATTACACTTTAAGTGTGTTTCATAAATCAAATTCAAAATAAGAAAAAGGTCGAGGACATCCAGCAAAACAATTAGGCCTGATGCATTATTAAAGAATGTAGTACAAATATAGAAAAATACATTCAAAAATAAAATAAGACTACGTCTTAAATATGCCATTCCTGTTGTCACCTGCTCCAGCTGGCCAATATCATAATGTTTGTGTGCTATGATTAATCTTGCGATAAATTTTTATAATGCATTACTTTGCAGTGTAATTAATTAATCTAATTAATGCACTAAAGTGACAGCCCTAATAATAAATATAAAAGTGGATATAAAATGTCCTATGCAAGACTGCGGATAAGTTTTATCAATATTTATCACAATATAAGTGTAAACAAACTCTGCATGAGGAAAAGTGGCTTTTATTGCTTGTACAGAACAGATAGCATGGGAACATATTACAAAGTGACACCTGCAGAGGGATCCACAAAGAAACTGTCCACTAAGTGGTAAAGGAAGAAAACAGCTTAAAAATGAAAACATGCTGTTGCTTGAACCGGTCCATGTTCTTGAGTCCTGTGAGATCTGCTGTAGAGATGATGAGTAATGTTAACATGTTGATAGTTTCATTGTGTCCTCACACAAAACATGACTTTGGGGATCAATGCGTTAATATATAGTACTTTTTTATCTGCCTGGTAGCCATTATGTGGTTATTATTCTGCTGCTGCTAAAGCAACCACAGCAGTGTGATGAGTTAACTCATCACCCTGTTTGTGTCCTCTCTGCTAATGCACAGCTCCAGGAGCCGACTGGAAAACACTGATTTCAGGGGATCTTGGCGCAGTTGTTTGTGCCTAAACATTGATGTTTTTTTATATATATAAGCAAGCATGGAACACCTACTTGTACTAGAACCCTCCCACTCTCACACTCTTTGTGTGAAAACAACTTAAGATTAGTAAAGAAAAGATTCCTCCGTTGGATTACAAAACACTTCACCGGACACGCTGGATGGACTGTTAAGTACGTTTCATCAGCCTTTCTGGGCAACAGCCCATAAAAAGTGTTTGGAAATGGGCAGAACCTTTCAAAAGCATATCTGGCAGGTGATTGGATGGTTGTTCTGCCAATCCCGTTCACTACTGGCCAATAAGATAATGTAACAGTTAGGTACTACTGCCACTGTGTAAAAAACAAACACAATCAGCTGCTCAGCACAAACTCTTAGCAAAACATGCCGGACGTGGTGCTAAAATATCCCTTGTATAGAAAAGTTTGTAGCGATATTTGTTCTTCATTTATTAAAGAAATGTGGTCTAGATATATTTATCAGATCTGAACTGTGATGCTGTTAGCATCCATGCTAAAAATTCTAAGCTCAATCAGGCAACTCAAATTACACTTTAAGTGTGTTTATAAATCAAATTCAAAATAAGGAAAAGGTCGAGGACATCCAGCAAACCAATTAGGCCTGATGCATTATTAAAGAATGTAGTACAAATATAGATAAATAAATTCAAAAATAAAATAAGACTAAGTCTTAAATAGGCCATTCCTGTTGTCACCTGCTCCAGCTGGCCAATATCATAATGTTTGTGTGCTATGATTAATCTTGCGATAAATTTTTGTAACGCATTAATTTGCGGTGTAATTAATTAATCTAATTAATGCACTAAAGTGACAGCCCTAATAATAAATATAAAAGTGGATATAAAATGTCCTATGCAAGACTGCGGATAAGTTTTATCAATATTTATCACAATATAAGTGTAAACAAACTCTGCATGAGGAAAAGTGGCTTTTATTGCTTGTACAGAACAGATACCATGGGAACATATTACAAAGTGACACCTGCAGAGGGATCCACAAAGAAACTGTCCACTAAGTGGGAAAGGAAGAAAACAGCTTAAAAATGAAAACATGCTGTTGCTTGAACCGGTCCATGTTCTTGAGTCCTGTGAGATCTGCTGTAGAGATGATGAGTAATGTTAACATGTTGATAGTTTCATTGTGTCCTCACACAAAACATGACTTTGGGGATCAATGCGTTAATATATAGTACTTTTTTATCTGCCTGGTAGCCATTATGTGGTTATTATTCTGCTGCTGCTAAAGCAACCACAGCAGTGTGATGAGTTAACTCATCACCCTGTTTGTGTCCTCTCTGCTAATGCACAGCTCCAGGAGCTGACTGGAAAACACTGATTTCAGGGGATCTTGGCACAGTTGTTTGTGCCTAAACATTGATGTTTTTTTATATATATAAGCAAGCATGGAACACCTAGTTGTACTAGAACTCTCCCAAATGATCTTTGTGTGAAAACAACTTAAGATTAGTAAAGAAAAGATTCCTCCGTTGGATTACAAAACACTTCACCGGACACGCTGGATGGACTGTTAAGTACGTTTCATCAGCCTTTCTGGGCAACAGCCCATAAAAAGTGTTTGGAAATGGGCAGAACCTTTCAAAAGCATATCTGGCAGGTGATTGGATGGTTGTTCTGCCAATCCCGTTCACTACTGGCCAATAAGATAATGTAACAGTTAGGTACTACTGCCACTGTGTAAAAAACAAACACAATCCGCTGCTCAGAACAAACTCTTAGCAAAACATGCCAGACGTGGTGCTAAAATATCCCTTGTATAGAAAAGTTTGTAGTGATATTTGTTCTTCATTTATTAAAGAAATGTGGTCTAGATTTTGTATTTATCAGATCTGAACTGTGATGCTGTTAGCATCCATGCTAATCCCAGTTGCTCCTTGCTGTGCTCAAGCTCCTACAAGGAGGAGTATCTCTGCAGACCAAGCTGAAACGATCCAGTCTGTAGCTTTCCAGGATTGATCTGCTTGATTGCACTCATAGATTTAGGCAGATCCAGCTGCACTGCAGGGTTATGAAACTGTCTTCCCTTGAAATTTTTGTATATTGTACATTTCCCTTTCCTTGGATTGTCAGACCTTAAGACCAAACCATAGCATGTTAATGTACAAAAGATGGAGACACATTGTGCATTGATTCATATTTCTTTATGTCCAATTTATGGTAAAAAAAAAAATGGAACAAAAATACTTTGTAACAAGCTGTGCCATCAAGGAAAACCAGGATTTTCTAGTTTGAGTAATTTAGAGAGCTTTACTGTTTAGTCTTTTGTCTTGCATATATGTGGCATCTGTGAGCTTTTATCAATTTATCAATATTTTGCTCAAGCTTACGATGTTAATAATTGATAAAAATATATGAACATGCTGGATTTGTATTTAATTTTACATGATCTCTGTATAATTTGGCAGTATGAGCATTGCATCAGTTCTTCTGAAGTGTATCTAAACTGCAGCACATTTTTAAAATCTGTTACTACAAAAGCCAGAAGAAGAAAACACTGCTGCCACAGACATCTGGTGGACATTTCTGGCACTACTTCTGTTGACTGTAAAAATAAAAACTCATTCTTAAGCTCTCTTAATATTAACTGAACCGTTGGAGAGTCTAAGGGAATTCAACGTGTGCACAGATGTCTACATTTATTGTACAGTTCACACAGTGAGGTATTCTTTGAGTTTGTCCATAATTGCGGGCATCCTGTCCGCTGGTATCAGCATCACCGTCCTGAAAGGCTTCATGGGAACGTCATCGAACGACCACCTGCCGCTCAAACAGGAATCTGCTTCCTCCTGGACTGAATAGTGGAACTTCAGGATGGCTTCCTGCAGAGAGAGCAGACGGTGTTTCAATCTCCAGGAAGCTGCCGTGATTATGGCTGTTTTATAAAGCTGCTTTATTCTTTCAGAGTCAATACAAATGCTGTTCATGCTTCTTGACTTTACCTCATAGAAGAATTCCTCCTCTGCGTTGACAAACATGAATTCCTCTTTGGGAGCTCCTCCTCGGGCTGGAATAGTCTTACTCGCCTCTTTGCAGGTTTTACTGATCAGCAGACAGTAGTGACATTTCCCACTGGGCTTGTTTGTCCTCTGAGCTTCAGATATTTCATCCCTGAAGGACAGAAGACCAAAGTTAATGCTTGAAACATTACTTTTATAAAGACATCAGACTATAGACTATGGAACAAAGAAGCACCACTGTCATATCAAAAGTAGAAAAGCACAGAGAGTGCAGACCTCCGCCAAGCATTGATGTGGAAAATGGCTTTTCCACAGCACCTGTTACTGTAAAGATACAACTCTGGACCACCAGAATTGTATGGCTGTGTATGGCGTCACATCTTTTTGGGTCATTCAGAGACATAGAGGGTTCACACTGCAGCCTGATGGCAGCAGCATTTAAAAAATAATGTGAACAACCACGCAAAAAAACAATCATATTTCAACAAACGGGTGCCTCGGATACTGCACCCACCTAATTGTTGTATTCTGACCAGAGGCTAGCATTTGACTTTGTACAGAAGAGTATTTGGCCAATATAGATGGAAAAAAATGTTTTCGGCAGATCGAGATGAAAGTCAAAATCAATCAATCAATCTTTATTTGTATAGCGCCAATTCATAACAAGAGTTATCTCAAGACACTTTACAATAGAGCAAAAACTCTTTCATTTTGTGGATACACATATATGCATAGATACATATTTACAAATATATACATCCAACACCCAACATGAATCCATATAGCCAATCATGAATCCCTCCATCATGGCGGCAAGAAAAAACCTTCTGACGAGAGTAAAGGTGAATTTTTGAGATTGAAGTGAAATGACGAGATAAAAGTTGAAATGTCGACAGTAAAGTTGAAATGCAAATTCGTGACAAAAGTCAAAATAATGAGAAGTGACGAGAAAAAAGTCGACATACAATATATTTCGACTTTATTCTGAACATCGACTTTTTTTCCTCGACATTTCGACTTTTATCACAAATTGTATTTTGCTTTAATCCTGTCATTTCAACTTTAATCTCGACTTGCCTAAAATTATTTTCTCCATCTAACATTTCCCTTATACTTTTCCATAGATTTTCACAAGCAGGACATCCAGCCAAAATTCTCCCTCTTTTCAAGATATGTAGATTTCATCACAGCCTAAATTAGAACCAAATGATGAAACTGAACTTTCTGAAATGCCTTAAATCCTCACTGCTGCAGTGTTCAACCTGACTGTGGTGTATATTTTCCCCTGAAGGATATATTACTCGAAAAAATCATTCATTTTAATGAAAATGTTAGACAACACTTATGTCTAAAAATATATTTTCTACTCAGTATTATTTATAAAAAAAACAGTTTTTTCTCAATAAGGATAAATGTTGTCAATCCCAGTGACAGAAATAACATAAATGTAATGGAGACAGTTAATGGCTGAATGTCTGCTGCCACCTACCTGCCAGAGGCTTTACTACAATATCAAAATCTCAAATTTCTATAGATTATGAACTAATTAAATGTCTACACTGTGCTGTAAAATACTGATACAGTATTGCCAACAAAATCCTACAACATACTGACTAATTGATATTTTCTTACACCGCTTATATTGAACTTACTGGAGCTGTTTGTGCAGCGGGAGGGCGATCTGAGGAGGCACATTGATGAAGCGCTCGCTCAGCAGCAAACCCACAGGCTTGCTGGTGTCACTGAGGATCTGCTCCAGCTGCTCGGTCATGCTGTGGGTGGAGTTCTTCTCACACTGGTCCACGATCAGCTCCTTCACCTCCTCTACACACTGTACGCCCTAAATAAACAGTTTGATTCAATGCACAATATTGCATTTGAGATTGGCTAACTCATTATTGTCGGTATAACCTTGAGTCAAGAGCACAAAATGCCTACTTAAAGGTGCGATGAGGAGAATCTATTACCGGCGACATAAAGACTCTGCTACCCATGTGCATGTGCGGCGACTGTCGTAATGCTGCGTTCCAGTAACCTCGGAACTGGGAGTGACATCATCTCCGAACTTGTCGGCGTTCCAGTTGAAGTCGGAAAAAAACATGCCGATCTACCAGGCTATTGTTAGCTGTTGTTAGCACGCTCTGCGTTGTTCACAAATATCACATGAAGAATGTGATTATCACTATGGCAGCATTTTTGTAAACATAAGTCTAACAATACGATGTATACAGCTGATCTAGAGCGACACACCCCAGTCAGAAGTGCAAATAAATTGATTATTACAGGAGCTAAATAACTGTTCACACTGGGGGCATCCATCTTCCATTGTCAATCGTGGGTGGCGAGGTTTCACTGAGTTCCTAGTAGGAAATTCCGAGCCATCCCCCGAAAAATTTGGGGAGCTATCCAGTTGCAGTTTCCTGCTTGGAACTCGAAAATTCCGACTTCCGACTACAACTGGAATGCACCAAAAGACGTGACAATTTTTGGAAAACTTAATATCATAGTTTTGTAGCCGGCTACAGCTAAGGAATAGCATTTATAGATAACCTATTTTGATGTTATAAAACTCATCTTAAAGTGTGTATTTCGATCAGGCATATATCTTAAAGTGAGACTTTTTTGTAATTACTTAGAAACTCCTCATAGCATCTTTAACGAAAACTGATCTCTTCCTTTTATGGTTACAGTCTATTTGTAGGGGCGGGACAGAAAATCAACATGGCGATTATCATCATCCTCCTTCCCACGATATGACTTCTGATGGGGCCAAATATTGACATTTTAATCAACATAATGTGGCTCTTTAAAAATGCTGTATGTCCCTGTTGGTTCATCTCCTGGAGACGCTACCTGATGGCTCCACAAGGGAGCGCTCCACATTTGAGTCTTTATAAAAAAAAATTACATTACCGCGGGCTGCTGTTTCGTGTGGGCCAACATATTGATTCGCCGTGTTGTCTACGGGTGGTTTTTAGGGACAAAAAGAACGAAACGCGAATCTGTCCAACGGTTCTGAAATCTACCTGGAATGCAGGCGAAGAAGAGGAGAGGATGGCAGTGGAAGCATAGAAAGTTGTTACTCTGTCCTAGGGATTCAAACTGTGTGTATAAACACACACACAACATAAATCGTGTGCCACGTTCACAATCCCTTTTGGTCTTCACTGTGTTCCGTTGCTCAGCGTCGTGACGTTTTGGTTACAATTAGGTTCATTCTAGAATCTGAACACTAGATGTCGCTAAAATGCCAAATTCTACACACTGCACCTTTAAGGCAAACATCTGCCAATAACATTATTGGTCTTTTGATTTTATGCAGTCTTTGCCATAACAGTGTGAAAGTGCTTTCAATTCAACAATACAGCGAGAGTGGTGATACACCAAAGAAAAGAAAACTACACTTTAAAAAGGGATTACTGTAAAAGCAAATTCAGCAGTTGTAGTTTTGAGATTTCAGATTTAACATCAGCAGCTGATGTTACCTTCCTCTCTGTCAGGTTTAGCATCGAGATGAATCCAAACACCTCGTCTGGGTCGTCGTCATCGCTGTCCTCTGGTACCTCTGCTTGCTAGAATTAAAGAAGGACCACGTGAACATTTGTTGGAGCTGAAGCTCACCTGTGAAATCTCAGATGGATCAGATTGTTTGAGTATCAAACCTTGATGACACTCCCCACGTGATTCTGCTGAATGATGATGTCGGTCATCTCCGATATGTTTACGTGAGCCTTCAGAAAAACCTGATTTCAAACATGAAGTGACAGATCAGTGAGATTATCCCCGTGATAATGTAGAGCTTTTAAAGGCAAACATATGTTATGTCCCTAAGTATATACGTATACCTACCTGTTGTAAGAGCTTCTTGATGCCGTTGTAATCATTGTGTGAGATAGTGTGGGCTTCAAAGTCGACGATGACCTCCTGTATTTGTGACAGCAGAAACAATAATCAGAATTAGAAACCTGAACTTTAAACCCCCATACAACTCGTGTCGATTAAAGTTTTTTTAAAGGATAAAAAGTTTTAGTTTGAAGCTCATGAGAGGAGTTTCTAGTTAATAATGAAACAGACTGAACCAATAACCAAAGCCTCTTTTGGAGCTACAGAAGAAAGCAACATGCTTCATTATTTCTGTTCTATTCTATTTTAACATGGGATTCAGCTAGAGCTAACTTCTGGATTATTCCACAAAAAGACATCCTCTCTGCTAGAGATGGGAACCGATGAGATTTTATGGTAACCAAAGTCATACCAGTCCTTCTAATCGATATGCTGCTTTATCAATTTCTGCTTTTTCTAGTGAAAAAGGTAGGGCTACGTCGTTTTCATCTGCAACAATATTAAATCAACTGAAAACTCTTTTTATTACATTTTAAACATCTTAACAGACATTATCAACCTGCACACACACTAACCACACAGGCACACAACAGGAAGAAGAATAAGAAAAAAGTAAATAAAAAATAGAATAAAAAATAATCAATATAATAATATTAATAATAAATATGTACAAAAATACTACATTAAAGATAAATTACAACAAAGTGAAATTAGATAGTAAATATTCAAGCAATCAAAAATGCAGCACCATAAGGAGAAGAGTTTAAAGACCGAAAGTAAGGTACTTATCAGGAATTGGGGTAAGTGATTTTACAAATATCAGAAAAAGGATTCCATATATTTAGAAATCTTGTAGAGGAGTTTTTCAAAGAGAATATCACCTGATAATCCTAATATTCAGTCCTTAGCAAGTTGCTTGTATTACTGTGTACTGAAAGTTGTGCAGTCAGCATTTTTACAAGACATGCAGAACAAAGTGGAGGGAATCGACAAGCAAAATCACTCCAATCAATTTCTTAAGAGAGCTGTTCTCAATTCTCAGCTTGAGTTTTCAGTTCCCATCCTTGATCCCTGAACCCACTTTACAAATGCCCTGGCAAAGGTTTTTGCTCTTGGAGCACTTCTAGTTAAAAACTCTGATAATTTACACAGGTATTAGTGAAAAAAAAACTTCATCAGACCTCACAGGATTGTGTGGGTGATTTTTTTTTTTTTTAAAGTTGCTCCCCAACCCAGTAACATTTGTAGATCCTGTACTCGTGGGACTTGTTGACCCACCTGTTTTCTGCCTCTCCTATGTGATTAAAACACTTGAATAGGTGATCAGAGCCTTAATTAATAAAAAATATTTCTGTTACAAAACGCACCAGCCAATACACTCTCATTCTGTGTATTTTATTGCTGAAGTTTTTATATTTTTGACTCCCCTAATGATGTAATGATGATTATATTTCCCTACATAAGGCAAATGAGGAGCTGCAATCACTTACTGACAAGTAATTGTCAATCTTATTCTGTTTGTTGAAAGTCTTTATTGGAAATACATGAGTAAGAACTTTTATAAACTCTTTTCATCGGACACCCGCACCAGGCAGAAATTAAGGGAACTTAAATTGTAAAAATTGTAAAAGTCAGTATCAACCTTAAATGATTGTTCATCGACATTGCAGGAACATCTGTAAGCACAAGTTTTCAGATTTCAGTCATTCATAAACTGTTAAAAAAAATCCCCACAGGAGCTTTAACCCGATCAGACTAAACTATTACATCCATATAGAGCTTTAATTACGCATTTAGGGCACTCTCTATTTCTCATGTTCAGTGTCCTACATACATTCAGACCCTCTGACAGCTAACAGTGCTGCAGTAGCTTCCTGTTACCATTTATTCCACAGCTGTTAGCTAGCTGGCTAGCAGGACCATGCTTCCTATCCTCAATCATAGTACTAGTTATTGATTTACCTCATTGATCTCCTCTTCTGACGCCTCACTGTCCTCCTCCCCGGAATCATCATCATCCTCCGGATTCTCATCAGAGCTGTTGTCGCTCTCCTCGGGGTTTTCACCCAAACCTACTGCTCTCCTCTTAGCAGAAGAAGCCATGCTGCAAAAATACAACACACGTTGTGGCTGAGTGGGCGGGGCAACGGCTAAAAATTTCAGCTAAGGACGGCAGGTAACTGGGGCTGTGCGGCCGCCATTTTGGCTCAAACATAAGAACGGTTTGCAACACTCCGTAACAGCTCCGGAGCCGCAATGTAAGCTAGTTGCTCTTTGGCTAAATGGGATAAACCATTCCAGAAAAAGGGGTTATCAAAAACTAAGGATGTGTTCAGCTTAAATGTAAAGGATTTGAAAGTGTAAAATAACTGGAATTCGTATTTTTAAGTTAAAACACTTTCTTAAACAAAATAACGATGACAGTTATTGAATATTACTCGACAATTAGCCAAATATCTCCATCTTGAATCCCCCACGTTTGTACGTGCCGGCAGCTGTTATGTGCTAAGCGGAAGAGACAATCCGAGGTACATGAAATTTGCTCTTTAATTTGCTGTTTTCAGTGTATTGTTTGTCAAAGTTATCATTGTTCACATAGTTGACATGTATAGATAAACAGACGTTACGTTGGCATTTATTTTCATGAAACTTAAACGGGTTTTGTCGCTGTTTGTGCCTTGCTAATGTAAACAATAACATATAAACATATTACACTGAGTTTTTGCTGAGCATGGACTCCTAGCATTGAAAAAAATCAGGAATAATATTTTTTACTGGTCTTGTCTTAACATGATTCGACAGTTTTTCTTATCAGCAGGTTGCATACAACAGTTTTAGGGTGTAACTTAGCCTGCTGTCCCCATACACCCTCTTTCCACTTTGTTTGTGCAGCCGTAGCTGTCTGATAGCTGCCAGGCTTTTAAAGGCCATATTTACCTTTTGTTTTATACCTTGGTAATCTTTCTTTGATCATTGATTCTTTTTAAGGTCTGGCCAGGATGCATGTACTGCTTCTAAAAGAGCCAAGAGAAGGAGAGTCAGGACCTGATCCTTACATAAAGGTAGATCAATAGTCCCTTAAATCCTCTAATTTTAATATTACTGTTTTATTTGTACATTTATACCAATTTCCTTGTCAATTCTATTTGCATTTCCACTTTGTTTTTACAGGAGCTGGCATCTCTTGGGCATAAAGCGACCCTTATTCCAGTGCTGTCCTTTAAGTTTGTCTCATTAAACACCTTGTCTGATAAGGTAAAGTCCCTTTGTGCATCTGATCACAGGTCAGGGTTTACTGGATTTGCCACACTAAGAGCTGATCTAATGCCAAATGGACTGGTTTCAATTCTTTAAGACATTTCGCCTATTCAACAAAAGGCTGTAAATTGTCTTTAAGTATCTGAGAGTCCAGTTGCCGTTTGGATCGGCTCTGAAAAAACAGCTTTGTGTGAAGACCCCTTCTGAAAAATGTCTGATATACTGTGCACATTAAAATGGCAAAAATGAGAAACAAAACACAACTAGTCAATGACATCCTTGTTTCTTATTAACTCTTATTTCAATTTATTAAGTTCCATCTCTGTAAATAATGTTGTCATTTAAGTAAATGTATATATTAAATATTTTCAATACATCTTTTGGTTTGCATAGTCTAGTTTAATTGAACTGAAGGTAATGCTTTATTTTAAAGATGTAAAAAACAAACATGGGTGGTCGCCATCAAAAAACATGCATATACCAAAACAAAGAAGGTAAATAAACTGTTAACAATATCTTGCTTGTGCAGCAAGTTTACATGTTCAAGAAGGAGTAGGAAGAAGTATAACCTTATTTGATCCTACCCCATTTATTATCTTGTTCGACAGTAATATATTTTTGATTTCTCCGTATTTGTAATATTTGCAATATTCACCCTATATCCAGGAATCTATTGTGTTGATAATATGTATAGACTAAAATATTCTATAAGCTACTTTAATACAAATGTACACAAAATATTTCACCTGTATGTATATAATACTTAATTGAGAGATTGGGAAAGAAAAAGACCACATGGATTTCACTTTTCTGTCTTTCATTATATTCAAATTATCTTTTTTAATTTTTTATTACTAGTAATGCCATTAGATTGTTTTGGTTACTGTTTCAAGTTGTTCATGCTCCTCTAGTGCTCCAAATCAAGCACACTACACTTGTTTTTGTCCTTTTTTGTAGCTTTTCCAACCAGACAAGCATGGAGGACTCATCTTTACCAGTCCACGAGCAGTAGAAGCTGTGAAAATGTGCTTAGAAGCAGAAGAAAGAAAAGAAGGTAGGAGTTGTTTGCTTCCTTTACTGTTTTAGTTTAAAGGTGAATTTCTCCATTTTACAGTGACTGGCTTCAAGGTTCATTTGATTTTTACTATTTTTATCAATGTTTTTTTCTCAAAGCACCTTATCAAGAGGTATCTCCCTACTCTCTCAGGATATTTCAGAGAGAATATGGAGATAGCTCTTTTTCAGTTTCCATCATCTCTAAATTTTCATAGATGATTATGTATTTGAAAAGGGGTGGGCAACTGGCAGCTAGGGGGCCACTAGTGACCCTTCAACTATCTCAGTGTAGCCCACCAATCATCTACCAAAAAAGAGCACAAAAACAAAATGGAAATGTGAAGAAAATAAAAGAATAGCTGCTAAAAATAGCAGCTAAAATGTGTGCTAAAATCATTCTACTAACCTTAAATTGCTGGTATGTGCGTTTTTTTATAAAAATCATTAAAGAATTTGCTTTGCTAGGAAAATATTGAAATTTTCTAAATATTTTTTATGTAGCATTAAAAAAACAATATATATCATAAGTAATAACTGTATTTTGAAACAGTTAAGAAGTAATTTATTTGTATTTTAAACTGGTAAACATTCATTTTTTTTGTTGTATCAAAATGAAGCGCAAAAAATTAGCTTTAGTTATGTGTCATGCTCATTAATTTTTGTTTTTTTTCAACTGTATTAAAATATGTTAATATTGGTATGGTAGCTTTAACTTTTCTACTTTTTTATTTGTATTTTTTTTATTAAGAGTGCATGACAGTAAATTTTTAATTCAACCTTTATTTAACCAGGAAAACCTCATTGAGATTAAAAATCTCTTTCACAAGAGTGTCCTGGACAAGACAGCAGCACATTCAACAGTTTTACACAAACACATGTAGTCATCAAACACATAAAACAAGAATTCAGTACATTAAGAAAGAGAAGTCATAATTCAGACAGCTTATTTTGCTTGGATTGTCCACAGGAGAAAGATGAAGTGTATGAAATGCACTCTCAATTCAATTCAGGCACTGAGAGAAAATGTGCGCAGCCTTCTTGATGATCGAAGTTGCCCACCCTTGTATTTCTGTGTGGTGAATTGAATGTTGCTTCAGCATACCCATCAAAATATCAACATATTTTAACAAACCTCATATAGCCTTAGCATGTTTTACAAATTTCATACATTATCCTTGTGTAGTTTCATCCCTGATCTCTAACTGTCTTTGAAATTTCAGAATGGAACAAATCTGTCAAAGACAAATGGAATAAGAAGTCAGTCTATGTCGTTGGAAAAGCGACTGCTGCATTAGGTATGTTTCTGAGATAAAAACAAACACGCCTATCTCTCTGTGCTATAGTGCTTTTCTTATGTTGAAGCTAATTGCGGTGAAGTGTGTCAGGCACCAGGTGCTGACGTAAAAGTGTGAGGTGTTGTTAAGGCCCACAGTCTTTCAGGAACAATTGCACACAAGTGACAGTTTGGTGTGAGGCAGAGTGAAGGTTTACAGGTGCAGCAGCTCTGTTATGTCTTACTTTTCTGGCAACTAATCCATCAAGATGCAAAACAGTGACATTGTGATAGCATTTGAAATGTATTAAATAATGCATAAGTAAATCAAATGAACAATAAGAGTTAAGTGGATTCATTTGGATCTTACATTCATGATTAAATCATCTCTGACTTTAAGTTGACTTTTAGTCTGTACTATGAGAAAATATGTGATGTACAATCCTTTACTTCACTGTTGAATTAGAATTAGTTAGAATTAAGTTTCTAAGGGATGCACAATATTATCAGTGAAATATTAGTATCAGCAGATATTGAAATTTTTGGTGATATATCAGCAGTTTATATTGGCCATGTATATACTTCCCATATATCGAGAATAATACCAACTTGATAGATTGATAGATGGATAGACTGAGATACTGTATAAACAGACACATTCAAATGGTCACTGAATGACTGTATATATGTATATGTATGTATATGTATATATATATATATATATATATATATATATATATATATATTGTATGTGTGTGTGTATATATATGTATGTATATATATATGTATATGTATGTATATGTGTATATATATATATATATATATATTGTATGTGTGTGTGTATATATATGTATGTATATATGTATATATATGTATATATATATATGCTATGTATGCTTTTCTAGTTTATTATATTGTTTGTTCAGTTTTTGTTATTTAAAAGCTCTTGACTTTCCAATTACAGTTAAATACTCTTAAGAAATTAAAGTTTATTGCTTTTTTGGTGTACTCACTTTATAATGACATAAATTATAATTACATTAATGAAAAATTTTTGTTTCAAAATAATATTGACAATAATATCGTTTATCAGAAATAATTTTTTGGACAATTATCGTCCAGCAAAATTTGTTATTGTGACAGGCCTACTTACCAAGTATTCACTGATAAAAAAATATCATGAATAAACCCATTGATGGTTAATATTTGTGTCATTTATTGCTGGAATCTTTATTCTGTCCTTTTCTAACTCATTTCTTTATGTCTGACAGTTCAAGGTCTCGGCCTGACCCCTCTGGGCGAGGACACAGGGACAGCAGACGTCCTCTCACGGCTCATCATTGAAAGTACGATCCATCAAAACACCTCCACATTTTTCTCAATCAGTCTGAACCGAATAGTTTTGATGTTTCTGATAATTAATTTGACCTTAAATTGAATTCTCGTCATAGGAGAGGACACAAATATTCCTCCGCTCTTTTTCCCCTGTGGCTCCATCAAGAGGGAAGTGCTGCCTACGGCGTTAAGAGAGAGCGGTGAGCATTTTCCCTTTGTGCCGCAGAATTTAAGCTCAAGGTGATCGACGTCTCGCAGGGATCCCACTAATTATAAAATAATAACTGTGCTACCTTTATCACTGCTGGGATCTGTTTCTTTTGTCTTCAGGAGTGCCTCTGGAGACGCTGACTGTCTATCAAACAGCTGAACATCCAGATCTGGAGAAAAACCTCAAGAACTATTTCACAGAGCAGGTAAACTCAAATCCCACAGTGCTTAAAAAAACTCTCTGAAATGAAGAAATTAATCACTCGTCTCTGCTTTTTCAGGGCAGACCAGCCAGCATCGCTTTCTTTAGTCCTTCAGGAGTGAAGTTCTGCCTGGACGTGGTGCGGAGGCTATCTGGTGAACAGCTAAATCAGATTAAGGTGAAGCTGGAGCTCTGGGCCTCATTCATCATTATCCTCGTATATTTCTTTAAAGGGATAAACAATCAGCTTTTTTTTGTGTGTGTCTTGCCTCACTCCCGAGGCAAGCAGATAGACACCACTCTTTCAACTGTGCGTGCAGTACAAAAGAAGAGAAGGGCAAAGCTCACCCACCGCTAATTAGCTTAGCTCAAACACTGGGAATAAATGGGAAGTGTTAGCCTGCCTCTGCCTTCAGTCATCAGATAAACTCTTTAGCAACTCTAAATGGTTCTGTGTGCTTATTGTGACTTGTTTTTTACTGCATTATGTTGCATTATCTTCTACTGTCATTATATTATCTTCTTCTACTCTTGTTTGTTTTTACCTGGTTTGAGCTAAGGATGTGACGTTCGCAAACGAGTCGAGTCTTTTGAACAGCTCTTTTCAATGAACAATGAGAACCGATTCGCAGTTGTGAGTGAGCCATTCATGTGCGAGCAGTTCTTAAATGCAAATTGCCTGCAAATATAGGAATGGCTCACAACTGTGAATCGGTTTTCCTTTTCATTTAAAAGAGCTGTTCAAAAGACTCGACTCGTTCATGAACGTCACATCTCTAGTGCAAGCCATCGTGGAAGTGGGTCAACAAAACTAAGCCTCTGTTTAGGAGTAGAATGAAAATAATAATATAGTATTAAACCTTTTTTAGGACAGGGTTACAAAGTATTTAACAGACAAACTTACTAAATAAATAAAAATAACATGAGAATTAAAGAAAAATAAAAGAGAAATGTGAGAAATACGTTAACAGAAAATATTAGACTTAAAACAGAATGGTTGACAAGCATGTAAGAGCCGCAAATGACAGGAACAGAGAGCAAAATAAATAAAGGATTAAAAACACCAAAAATTAAAATGGAAGAAAAAAAATTTAAAAGGCTAAAACTACCGAAAGATAAAAGGAAATAGGCGATTAAATGAAAGTAAATAAAACCAAAAAAGAATAAAAGTTAAAAAGATGAAAAGATAAAAAATGAAAGAATAAAAGATGCTGCCTGTGAAACTGTCTAAAACTAGAAATAAAAGCAGCGTCAGAGAATTAAAAGCACACTCGGGTGATGTCTCTTAAAAGCACATTGATAAAAATGTGTTTTAAAAGAGATTTAGAAGAAGACAATATAGCAGAAGATAACGTAACATGACATGGTAAAAAAGAAGTCACAACGAGCACACAGGACTGTTTAGAGCTGCTGAAGAGTTTATCTTAATACTGTAGGTAGAGGCAGGCTAACGCTACCCATAGACTCCCAGTGTCTGAGCTAAGCTAATTGCAATGGGCGAGCTTTGGCTGTCTCTTCTTTGTTACTGCACGCACAGTCAAAAGAATGGTGTCTATCTGCTTGTCATGGACTCAGAAGTGGGGCAAGACACGTAAAGAAAAAAAAGTTGCCATATTTTATATATGTATCTAGATGTATATGTGTATCCATAAAATGAAGAGCGTTATGCTCTATTGTAAAGTGTCTTGAGATAACACTTGTTATGAGTTGGCGCTATACAAATAGAGATAGATAGATAGATAGATAGATAGATAGATAGATAGATAGATAGATAGATAGATAGATAGATAGATAGATAGATAGATAGATAGATAGATAGATAGATAGATAGATAGATATCCCTGTAAGGCTCAATCATGCATTTGGCACCATCAAATCACAAAATTGCTGTAAACTCATGGTGCTGAAACACCTGATGATTTTATTCTGCATGCACTTCTCTTTGCCACAGACCAATATCCTCCCAAATGTCTTGAGTGGTAATGATGTGTGAATGTTGATCATCCAGAAAGATCAGAAATGATCCCAATTGGGTCCTCAGCCATTTTTGTAGTCCTTTTTAGCAGTTTGCTAGCAAAGGCCTTCTTATTGGAAAGCTTTTGTGTGTTTCTTATCTTCAATAGTAATGAGGCTTACTGGTTTTACACTTCTTTAACTAACTCTTGAACCCCGAACACCTTGTTTTTGTCTAGTTTGGAGCCATCGGGCCTACCACAAGGGACGCCATGACAGCAGACTTTTTTTTTCTGAATTCTGACTGCAAAAAAAAAATTGGCTGCAGCGATAGCTAAAGCTCTACAAGAACCAAGCACAGGCTCTTAATCCATCCCCCTATCTTTTATCTCTGTGTATATTCTGTATTATTTATGCTTTTGGATATTTGATGTTTAATTTCGGCGATTGTTGAACCACGTCTGCATGTACATGAGCTGATTTGCACTTTAAAGGCAGCTTCCTTGACCAGAGAAGCTTCTTGAATGTGACTTGATGAACTTGTTTTTGTGTTGAAGGAGGCTGAGGGTGCAGTGTTTGATTTTGAGAATAAACTTTGGCCAGCGTGTCGATGATTTAGTGGTCGTTCATTGTCAAAGCAGGTGTCCTCAGCTGTTATTGTCCACATGAAAGCAGAAGTCTGTAGGTCCAGTTAAAGGCAGTGGAGCATGAATCACACTCCTATGTCAGTCAGTCATGGTTGAGAACAGTGAGGCTTCATATGGACGAGGAGAGGCTCAGTGTGGAGCTTAAAAGCTGCTCTGCTGCCTCTCTTTCGCCTTCTTTCACTTTCTCCCACAGCAGCAAACCGACACCACGATGCTGACTTCCATCCAGCTGATCATTTTGCTCTTTTGGACGAGCGTCGGCTCAGCTGATGCAGAGAGAATTTTTCATAATCGAGATCATTCTGATGTGCAAAACCTCAACTCTCACCAGGCCGGGGTTATAAACGATAAATACTCAGCAGAGGTAAGAAAGACTGTTTCTCTGGTTTATTACACTTCGCTGAATGCATGAGCTGAAGTGAAATAATCCACACGTCTCAGATGTTCTGTTCTGTTTAGATACGTTTTAAGAATGAAGAAGATGTAACAGAGACATTTCAATGTTTCTGACAACACTTTGTGTAGAGAGAGTCAAACAGGATGATAAATCCCAACTCAAAGAACTGGATTTGTTTTCAGAATTCTGTCATGAAAGAAGATATTTTTAGATTTAAATAAAGATTTATTTTTTAATAACTTCCTCAAATTTTAATTCTCAATTCCATTTCAACAATTTTGAATTTGAATATTTTACCATCTCCCTTTTTCAGTTTTCTACCTATATTGTCGAAGGCCTGAGGTGGTCCACTGACTATAAAATTATCATTTTATAGTAGTTTTTAGAAAAAGCAAAAAAAAAAAGTCATACACAATACAAGTTTAGGGGTAACATCAGATTTTAAATTATACAAAAAACAAACCTTTAACTTGTCTTTTTGAAATCTTAAAGTTGTACAAATGAGATGAGAAGTCAAACAGTTTTCTTGAAATTTAAGATTGAAGTCAAAATTCTGACCCTAATTTAGGTATTCTTGGATTTTGAATTGGACTTTTTTTTCTGAATTCTGACTGCAAAAAGAAAAAGAAAAGTGGATCCTTCCTTTTAGGGATCCACAATTAAAGATTTAATTTTGTACCAACTTTCTCAAATTTTAATTCTGAATTCTATTTCAACAATTTTGAATTTAAATATTTTTACCACCTCCCTTTTTCAATGTTCTACCTATTTTGTAGAAGGCCTGAGGTGGCCCACTGACTATAAAAGTATATATTTTAGTAGTTTTTAGAAAAAAAAATCATACACAATACAAGTGTAGGGGTAACATCGGATTTTAAATTAAATAAAAAACAAAATTTTAACTTGTCCTTTTGAAGTCTTAAAGTTATACATGTGAGATGAGAAGTCAAACAGTTTTCTTGAAATTTAAGATTGAAGTCAAAATTCTGACCCTAATTTTGGTAATCTTGGATTTTGAATTAGACTTTTTTTTTCTGAATTCTGACTGCAAAAAAAAAAAAAAAAAAAATTGGATCCTTCCTTTTAAGGATCCACAATTAAATAAAGATTTAATTTTTTCAGAACTTCCTCAAATTTTAATTCTGAATTCTATTTCAACAATTTTGAATTTAAATATTTTACCATCTCCCTTTTTCAGTATTCTACCTATTTTGTCGAAGGCCTGAGGTGGTCCACTGACTATAAAATTATATATTTTATAGTAGTTTTTAGAAAAAAGCAAAAAAAAAAATCATACACAACACAAATTTAGGGGTAACATCAGATTTTAAATTAGATTAAAAAAAACAAAACAAAATTTTAACTTGTCTTTTTGAAATCTTAAAGTTATACATATGAGATGAGAAATCCAACATTTTTCTTGAAATTTAAGATTGAAGTTCTGATCCTAATATTGGTAATCTTGGATTTTAAATTAGACTTTTTTTTCTAAATTAGGACAAAATAAATAAATTGAGAATCCCTCCTTTTATTTTACAATTCTTCAAAGTCAGAATTTTTTGTTCTATTTCCATTTGTATGATTTTACGAAGAAACGACTTTGGTCTTAGAATTTGAGATAAAGATAGATATCCTGGGCTTTAAATTTTGACTTTTTTTCCTCATAATTCTGACTTAATATTTTTTAAGAAAGAAATTAGTAGCCCTAACTTTGACATGAGAATTTTGGAATTTAGGAAAGATTCAATTTGCACCTTTTCCCACAAATATTTCTGATTTTATTTTTCTCAATAATCAAGAGGTAGTAAGTTACAGCTAGTATTGAAGTCAACATTAATGATGAGGTTCCTCTTTTTTAACAACTTCCTCAAATTTTCATTCTGAATTCTATTTCAGCAGTTTTGGGTTTAAATATTTTACCATCTCCTTTTTCAGTATTCTACTTAACTTGTAGAAGGCCTGAGGTCGTCCACTGACTGTAAAATAATATTTTTTGACTCATTTTTTCATGATGCAAGTTTGGGGATAACATCAGATTTTAAATTGTAAAAAGATAAAATTGTAACTATGGCTATTTGAAATCTTAAAGTTAAGCATGTGAGATGAGAATCCAACAGTTTTCTTGAAACTTATGATTGTTAAAATTCTGACCTTTATTTTGAAAATCTTACATTTAGACTTTTTTTCTGAATTCTGACTGCAAAATAAATAAATTGTGGATCCCTCTTTTGATCTTACAATTCTTCAAAGTCATAATTCTTTGCACTATTTCACAATGTACGATTTTACGAAGACATTTGACTTCAGTCTTGGAATTTGAGATAAAGATAGATATCCTGGGCTTTAAATTTAGACTATTTTTCCTCATAATTCTGACTTAAAGGATAAGTTTGGTTTCTACAGTTTTCACATAGTTTATAGAATGAAGTAGAACAATATACTCACCCAGAAGGCTTTCCTGATTCAAACAGTGCTTCAGGAGATATTTAGATCCAAAATCGAGCGGCGGACATCCGTATAATGGTAGCACACGGGGCATGTATAGCGCCGCTCCTAAAACTGCATTAATCGTCCAAAAACTCATCAGTTTCACCAATATTTCATCATGGTCCGCTCGGGCTACTCCTCCAACTCCAACATCTTCATCAGATAGATATTCGTCCATTTTGCACAAAACTGGAAGAAGAAAGTTGTTCAGTAGCCGGTGGTCACCCCTGAAACAATGAGCCGTACTGCGCAGGCGTAGCAGCCATGAAGAAAGTTTCCAGTTCAGAGGTCAGTAGTCAGAAAAACATGGGTGGAGCGACACAGACTGTCATGGAGGAGTAGCATGAGCGGACCATGATGAAATATTGGTGAAACTAATGAGTTTTTGGACGATTAAAGCAGTTTTAGGAGCAGCGCTATACATGCCCCGTGTACTACCATTATACGGATGTCCGCCGCTCGATTTTGGATCTAAATATCTCCTGAAGCACTGTTTGGATCAGGAAAGCCTTCTGGGTGAGTATATTGTTCTACTTCATTCTATAAACAATGTGAAAGCTGCAGAAACCGAACTTATCCTTTAATATTTTTTAAGAAAGAAATTAGTAGCCCTAACTTTGACATCAGAATTCTGGGATTAAAGACGGAATTAAGGGGAGCTTCAATTTGCACCTTTTCCCCAAAATAGTTCTGATTTTATTGTTTTTAGAAATCAAGAGGTTGTAAGTAACAGCTGGTATTGAAGTCAACATTAGTGCCGTTTTTTTTTTCAGTATTGTGACAAAAAACAGAATTCTTGTCTTGAATCTTAACATGTTTCACAGAGTTAAATAATACAACAGAAATTCTTCTTCTGATATGATAATGTTTATATACAAGTCAGGTGTCTAAGATTTGAGATTGAAGTAAGCAGTCTTCCTTTTTTTCCATAGTTATGACTTTTTTTCAGAGAAGTTGGACTTTTAATCAGAATTTATCTTGAAGTAAGACTTTGTCGATATAAAAAAATGTTCTTTCATTCATCCAACCATCCATTATCTGTATCCGCTCATCCCTTTTAGATGGAGCCAATCCCAGCTGACATTGGGCATGAAGGGGGTACTCCCTTAATATAAATGGTCACCAGCCAATCACAGGGCCACATCGAAATGAAATAAGAAAATTTTTTTACTTGTAAATTTTGAAATGCTCATCAATTCCACTGTCTCCAGTTCATTTTGCAGTCTCAGCTAATTAAAACATGTATAACTGTTCCCATTACTTATAAAATACAACACTGCATAACATGACTTCAGATTGGGAATAAAGCACATGGCCACAGTTATCAGCCATCTTGGACTGATGAATTAATGACATTAAACACTGAATATATTTGGAGTACAAGTTAAGCACTGCTCTCATAATATTAGTCTGCTAACACTGCCCTCAAGTGGTTTGGAAAAACAATTATGATAAGCCAGCCCTTGATGGAGTTTAATTAACTATGAACAAATATGGACACCATGCATAAAAGGGTTGATGGTTGATCCCCGAGGGTCCAAATGAAACTCCTTCCTTGTTTTCCAGTTATTCCTCTCCAGATATGGCTTCATAAAACCTGTGAACTGGGAAGAGATCCAGTTTGAAGAAGTGGACACGTCGTTCTCTGAAGACTTCCTGGATGGTTTTCAAGACAAGATCCAAGAAGGGACCTCGGTGCATCGTTCAAGGGATCCCCTCCGCGTCGGTGATCGTGACGGCGGGGACGGTTCCACAGAAAACCAGGTGTTTATTTCAGCACTCGAGGAGTTTCAGAAGGTGTCAGGCCTGCCGGTCACTGGAGTGTTTGATGAGGCCACGAAGGAGGCGATGAATAAGCCGAGGTGTGGAGTCCCTGACAACGAGATGGAGCTGAGTAACCACCAGGAGCTTGAACTTGAGGGCAGTGGTGATTCAGAGATTGAGAGTGAGACTTACAATGAGACTGAGAGTAACAACACAGCAAGTAATACAACCACTGAACCTTCCTTTAGCTCTGAAACCTCCTTAGAAAATGATTTATTCAGCTTTAATGACACAGAAAGCATCCTCGCAGACTTCTCCAATGACACCAGCAGCAATTACACCAACAGTTTCGACTTCCTTGATGACATTTTAAATATAACATCTCCAAATGACACCAACTCAAGCAGCCAAACTTCAGATATAAGCTTGAATCAGAAGCAGAGTAAAGCAGTGCAGCGCAGAAAACGCCACCTCGCCACTCTTGTGTCCAGAAACAGGAGGAAGAGAGATTTAAGTCAAACAGGCTACATGGCTTTTTCGAAGCAGGTGTTAAAATGGAGGCTGATCGGAGAAGGCTACAGCAGTCAGCTGTCCATTGAAGACCAGAGGTACATCTTCAGGCTGGCCTTCAGGATGTGGAGCGAGGTGTCCCCGCTGGAGTTTGTGGAGGATACTCGCTCACCGCTGGAGGAGGTGGACATCAGGCTGGGCTTTGGCACAGGTGGGTTAGACTTGTTGCATAAAAAGCTAATTTTTAATGTGGCTTAAATGAAAATGTGGTAAAATCTGTGGACTAATGGCAAACAGTATAATTTATGGCCCTTTTCCATTAGCCCTACTCTACTCTACTTGACTCTACCTGGCTCTACTCTACTCGCCTTGTGCTGCTTTTCCATTAGTTCCAGTCGCCTGCCCAACGAGGTGCAGTGTCGCTGAGCGGCTCTGCGGTGACGTCTTTTTGAGTGCGACACAACAATCTGTGGCTTTTTGTCACAAACCGAGTAAAAAAAGGAAAGCAGGAGAAGGCTGCAGGTGGCAAGAAGAAATACCCCTTGAGAAGCACAGGAGAGTTTTGGAAGCTATACAACAGAATGAAGCCGAGGAAGAAAAGACATATGAGGGTAAGCTAACGGTAGCTACCACTAGCATGCTAGGTCGTTGCGCTGATGACTCATCAATGATGACACAGTCTGACCAATCAGTAGCAGGCAGTCGGTGACGTCATCTTTTAGTATCGACTCTGCTCGCTTGGAACCAGAGCGGAGTAGGTACTAAAACTAGCTTGTTTTAGGAGGTACCAGGCTAGTGGAAACAAGCTGCAAATCGAGTAGGGCCGAGTAGAGTAGGGCCAAGGCGTGCTAGTGGAAAAGGGCCATAAGAGAGCACCTTTTGCTCACAAAGCATTTCAAATTGAATAGAAAATTAAGCCTAATAGGATTGGCTCAAGGGCCCCCTTCCCCTGGAGTGGGGGCTGGTCCCGGGGTACTTGGCTTCCGGGGGGCCTGGGGCCTCTGGCCTGCTGTGGAGGGTGGGGGTGGCTTGGGGCCGGGTGGGCGGGTGGTTGGTGGAGGCGGATGCTGTCTGTGGTGGTTTGCTCTGCCCTGGACCCCCGGGTGTTGTCCTTGGTGCTGTTGGGGAGGCGGGTTGGTGCCCCCTTGGATCAGGGCTGTTCCTTGGTCAGGTAGCTTTTGGGGCCCTTGTGGTGAGTCTCGGGTGCCCTGGTGGCCCACGGGATGCCAGTGGCCGTGGTCTTCCTGGGGAAGGGCAACTATTTGGGTATTCGGTGACCACCTCACATGCCTGTACAGATACTCAAGCTCCTGTCGAGACCTACTGAGAGAAATGATTGATCCCGTCAGAACATACTGAGTCAGACACTCTTAACACATCTGCTCACATCCTGTGATGCATGCTCCTCCATATCTCATCCATGTGTAACCACCTCCCCCTGCTATCAAGACCCCACATCTCTAGTGTCCCCGGTTTCTTACTGCCTTTAATTCCTGTATGAGCCTAGATTAGCACAGAAATTGGACTGCTCAATCAGTAACACTGCCTTTCTGTCCTCCTTTCTGTTTGTCTTGTCTCGTCCTATCTGTCACTATTTCCCCTTCTTTCACACTGTGGTGTGGCACGGCCCTCCCCTTCAGCTCACATCAGGGGTTAAATAAAGTTTGATTTGATGGAGTAGCATACAGGGAGGGCTGGTGATGGTCACTGTAGCAGTGAATCATATTCACATGTCTCCTACGGCTAGATAAAAAAAATGCATTGGTCTTTCTAATGCTGTCACAGTGCCCAGCTGAAAAGACAATGCAGACAAGGGGAAAGAAAAAAATGATTTAAAAGTTAATAACAGAAATAGTAAACATTAAAAGAACTAACTGAAAGCCAACACAACAAAAAATAAACTCGAAAGCCCTTCTCCACCAAGGCAGATCACATATGAGTGTTGCATTTATAAGAAATAGTTGATGATTGAAAATGATAATGAACATTTATTGCCCTTAAGGGAATTTGTCTTGGACAGACACCAAAAACCACACGAGGCAGCACATAATAACATTAAACAGTTAGACAAGAACTAGATTATAAATTACAGCTGTAATAATAATTAACTAGAAAAGCACTCAGAGAGCGCAGACCTCCACCAGCACCACAGTCCTCACCCATATTGTGATTTTCACCTTAAATATAAGTCCTACCGTTTTTCATCATTTCATTATTTAGAATTCTTGACCATGAAAACAAACCATTAGCAACTGGAGTCATAATGATATCTATTTTATCTCAGTAGTTATTCACGAAAATCGCATTTTTCATCATGGTGAATCCAGATAGTGATCTGGATCACTCCCATAATCTAATAATTTGTTCCTTGTCCCAATCTGGACGTTTCCTGAAAATTTCATTGAAATCCCTCCCTAACTTTTTTAATTATGTAGCTTGACAGAGAAACAAACAAACTAACTAACAAACAAAAAAACAGACGCAGGCAAAAACACCACCACCTGGCGGAGGTAAAAATAAATGGTTGATTATGAAACCATTTATTTAGTACAAAGTTGATTGTTCTGCTTTTTCATTTGATTTTCTCAGCTCAAAATATTCTTAAAGATTTATTATTCTTTTTTCTGCAGCAGAGCCGATTCCATGTCTGTCATGGGGAAATAACATTCAGAGAAATACATCAATTAAATAGTCAACTTGAGGATGTTCAAGTGCTAACAGATATTTCTTCATGCTGTTAGGTTTCCACTCAAGAATTTTTCAAATTAAGTAAATATCCGTGCTCAGAGGCCTTGTCAGTATAATTCAAACTTTGTCTACATTTCAGTAGGAAATCTTAGAGTGTACTTTTTAGATCAGTTACAGCATTTTTGCATTTAAAGAAGTGATTTTAAAGATATCAGATTCACAAAAATAAGTGGATGCAACATTTTCACTCCTCTTGTTTCCAAACAGGGAGGCACCTTGGATGTAACCAAAGGTTTGACGGCACCGGTCAGGAATTCGCCCACGCCTGGTTCCTGGGGGACATACACTTTGATGATGATGAACATTTTACCGGACCAAATGCTGGCAGTGGGATCAGCCTCCTAAAAGTAAGAATATTACAATGTAATCCAAGAACTGACTTTTACTGCACATTCACTCCTGTTATATGTCTGATAATCTCTCTTTTATTGTAGGTGGCAGTCCATGAGATCGGACATGTTTTAGGCCTCCCTCACATCTACAGAGCTGGATCTATAATGCAGCCCAGCTATCTGCCCCAGGAGGCCGGCTTTGAGATGGACTGGATGGACAGGAAGGCCATTCAGCACCTCTATGGTAACGGCTCCATCTAGTGGACTCAGAGGAACACATGAGTCAAGTTCAGAAACAGACTGACATATGTTTGTATTTGTTTGACCTCAGGAGGCTGTAAAGGACGATTTGACACCGTGTTTGACTGGATCAGAAAGGAGAGGACGCCCCAGGGTAACGTGGTCGTCCGCTTCAACACTTACTTCATGAGGGATGGCTGGTACTGGCTGTATGAGAACAGGAACAACAGGACACGCTTTGGAGATCCAGTCGCTCTGCAGATTGGTTGGCGTGGGATCCCCATGGATGGAGTGGATGCTTATGTGCACGTGTGGTCCAGGAAGAGAGACCTTGTTTATTTCTTTAAAGGTAAAAAAAAGACTTCTCTAGAAAAACACTGCTCAGCTCAGACAGTGGCTTTTCCACAACTCCTGTAAAAGATTCAATTCAGGATCACCAGGTTCAGAATAGAGCCAGGATCCAGACCAAACTCATACGTGGAGGTTGTTTTCCTGCATGAACACAACAAGTTTTGGAAACATCACTTTATATTTTAATTTTATGAGTTACTGAACGTCGTCAATGGGATTATAAAGTTCAATGTTTTTTGTGATCAGTCTGGATTGGATCAAGATGAAATGTACCTTGATGATAGAGACATATGGCCCTTTTCCACTAGCACGCATTGGCCCTACTCTACTCGGCCCTACTCGATTTGCAGCGTGTTTCCACTAGCCTGGTACCTCCTAAAACAAGCTAGTTTTAGTACCTACTCCGCTCTGGTTCCAAGCGAGCAGAGTTGATACTAAAAGATGACGTCACCGACAGCCGGCTACTGATTGGTCAGACAATGTCGTCATTGATGAGTCACGAGCGCGACGACCTAGCATGCTAGTGGTAGCTACCATTAGCTTACCCTCATACGTCTTTTCTTTGCAGCTCGATTGCTCTCGTCCTCGGCTTCATTCTGTTGTAT
The DNA here is from genome assembly GCA_036419115.1 of Scarus forsteni. Taxonomy (NCBI): domain Eukaryota; kingdom Metazoa; phylum Chordata; class Actinopteri; order Labriformes; family Labridae; genus Scarus; species Scarus forsteni. The sequence continues at coordinate 7,033,622 of JAZDUH010000263.1, forward strand.
AGCTTCCAAAACCCTCTCATGCTTCTCAAGGGGTATTTCTTCCTGCCACCTGCAGCCTTCTTCTACTTTCCTTTTTTACTCAGTTTGTGACAAAAAGCCACAGATTGTTGTGTCGTGCTCAAAATGACGTCACCACAGTGCCGCACAGCTGTTTACAGCGACACTGCACCCCGTTGGGCAGGCGACTGGGGCTAATGGAAAAGCAGCACAAGTCGAGTAGAGTAGAGCTGGTTAGAGTCGAGTAGAGTAGAGTAGAGTAGGGCTTATGGAAAAGGGCCAATGGATCTCAAATTATCCTGTGAAATTGGAAGCAAATTCTTTTAAAAATGGCAGAGATGTGATTTTTTAAGATTCTACCCAATGCTGACTTTGGGGATTTTGTGAAATTTAGGTAATTCTTTGCATCCAGACAAACATACAAAAGTACATTTCACAACCAAAATCTAATCATTTCTTAGGTGGGCCATTACCAACATCTCCTGAAAACTTCAGCCAAATCTATCCTGTAGTTTTTGTGTAATCTTGCTGACAAACAAAACAAACAGTCAAACAAAACAAACAAACAAACATAAGCCAGCAAAAACATAACCTCCTGTGTGGAGGTAATTAGTGGGCGCTGTATAGACTGAAATGTGATACAGACCGTCTGTATGAAAAGTATTTATATAGTTGTGTTATTTTGTGCACAGGTACTCAGTATTGGAGGTATGACAATGAAAACGACCAGGTGCTCAGACAGGACCCTGAAGGTCGGCGCTACCCCAGGTTGATCTCAGAGGGTTTTCCAGGGGTCGTCAGTCCCATTGACACCGCCTTTTACGACAGGAGGGACTCTCGCATCTACTTCTTCAAGAGCAATCTGGTAAATATTAAGCTTTTTTCCTATTCTGTCACATGCTGGAGGGCAAGGCTCTCACTGATTGGATTAGTAAGATCTAAAGGTCCATTTTTTTACTCATTTTAAAATATTTATACCAGTTTAAGTGTCCCCAAAAGGGATTCTTTTTAATTACTTGTTTAAAAAGCCCACTCATGTTGTATTTTTGCATGCCTATAAACCACTCTGCTTCAGCCCTGCTCAGAACAGGCTGTTTTGTTGCCTGTAGCTTTAAAGCTGGGGTTGGTAATCTGATTCAAATACACTTTTTGTAATACTGGTTAAAATGATCTTTATGCCCCGATGGCAATCAATTCATAATGTGTTCTTAAAATAGAGCGAAAAATATCTGCTAGCTACAGCAGGAGTAAAACAGGGAAAACACCAACCAATAAAATCTTTGTAGCCCACATTTGAAACCAATCAAATCCCGTCGCCGTTCTGCCCGCCTCCTGTGCATGCATTTTGCCGGCGTGCACAGACTCAGTGCCTGAAGCCGAGCTGAGAGGGATCAGAGTCCGCTGGAGAATGCTTACCTGTCAAGTTTTGGCTTTTAAAATAAGTGAAGCCCCCAACGAGCCATTCCACAACCCTAATCAAGCTCCAGTATCCCTCACATTTTAAGACAGGTGTACAAGAAATATAAAATAAACATTTTGTTTTTCTGGTTTGTTCTGCTGCTCTAATCTCATGACAGCTGCCACTCAGGCTACTGCAGGTGGACGTTCTCACGAGGCTTTCTTCTTCTTCTTCGGTTTTACGGCAGTTGGCATCCATCATTTTGAGCATTTCTGCCCCATTCAGGCTAGAGACAGAGCTCAGTTTGGAGAGGCAGAGGAATGTTTTTATTATTATATCGTCACATGGGAGATTTACGGGAGAATACTAATACAGGAGGACGTCGGGAAAGAGGATAAAATACGTAACATACGGTAGTTTCATGGCCAAAATGGGAGACTTTACAGCTATGTGGAGAATGGAAGAGGAACTACCTATACCCCGATCAACATCGGGCTGTGAGCACTAACTAACTTTCCTTGTTTGTTTTTTTAACTTTGCTCTCCGGATGCTACGTTCAAATTCATGCTATTTTTCCAAAATTACCAACCCTACCTTTAAATGCTTACAAACTGTGGCTTTGACCTTAAGAGTGTGATTAAAGGTTGTCAAAATTGATACTTTTTCATTACCAGGTTTTAAAAACTTTAATAATAAATTTCTGTAACATTAATCATTTAATATAACATTATATGGGCTGAACATAATTAAAAGCATAATGACTGTATGCCATCAATGAGTTGATTAAATAAAAAAACACATTTTGCTCCTGAATATAAAACACAATGGTTCAATTCATTTTATCAAACCTTAAAATGTTTAAAATGTACCCCAAACTTTGATTATGGTAATCTTTTGTATGAAATCATAAAATAGTCTTATTCTGAAGTTGTTACTTTACAAAAAAAAGCTTAAGTTATGGCATCTTTAATATATAAAAAAGGTAGACTGTTGCAAAAAAGGTCACAATTCAAGGTCTAATGTTGGATTTTTTTACACAGTACAATCTTATATTGAATTTTTTTGACAGGTATTGTTTCAAAGTCCTAAGTTTGGTATTGTGACAACCTTGGTGTTCTCTAATGTTTACTGTGGCTGTATACACATGCCTGTTCTTTCCACTTGACCTGGCCTACTTTAGTGAGGAAAAAAATCACCTGTTGAAGGGAAGGTCAGCCAGGTAGAAGGCAAATCCCCTCATGGCATAACAAGGGGAATATTTTCAATCAGACTATTAGACCTTTGTATATTTTTATATTTTAGATTTTTTATATTTTATGTCTTATATAGGTAGAGTAATGTACATGCTGCTATCTTTTATACTTAAGTCTATTTTTTATTCTACTAATGCTGTCCACTTTGCTGCTGGAACACTGTAAATTACCCCGCGAGGGACGAATAAAGGTTTATTCGATTCTATTCTTCTATTCTAGACACACATTTCCTAAAATGTGTACAAAAAAGCAGAGGGGGGATTTTTCTCAGGATTTTGGTTTTTCAGGTGTTATTGTGTTAAAAAATGAATTCGTACAATTAAATGGATTTTACAAACAAAATAAAACCAAAGAAGTTAAAAACTCAGGTGAAAAAATTGTCTCAGAGTCATTAAATATGATGGATATTCAGCCACAATAGGCACCATTTTTATTTTGCCATGGGGCCCCTTTAATTGTAGATCCGGCCCTGGGCTAAAACTACACTTTCCTGACATGGTTTGTTTTCTTCGGGAGCTTGTTTGTTGAAAAAGTTGCTGCACAATCAGGAAGGTCTCAGAGAAAAGAAAGTCTCTTGTTTCTCAGCTTTATATCCAAGCAAACAAACCTGCTCCACGTCCTCTGTGATTTGTTTGTGTGTCGTAATTAAACTGATTTCTTCAACAGAGGCAAAACAATTATCTGTTCAAACAGGTGTACGCGTTCGACGTGGAAGCCAACAGCTTGGCACGAGGCTTCCCCAGAAACATCAGAGCCGTTTTCCCCGCAGTGCAGAGCGGAGACCATCCAGATGGCAACATCGACGCCGCCTACTTCTCTTACACCCACAATGCCATCTTTCTACTCAAGGGCACGCGCTTCTGGCAGGTGGTGGGCAGCCGCAATCGCTGGCGCCGGCCCTTTCTGCAGAGGAATGGCCTGCTGCCACACAAGGAGGTGGATGAGCAGTGGTTTGACATCTGCAACGTTCATCCTACGGCGCTCAGACTGACACGCTGAGGCGAGGAAGGAGAGTTTTCAACAGCACTCACGAGTAAAGGAATTTCAGACTCTCACCTGTTACGTGTTTAGACATGAGATCCCTCCTATATTTGTATTTTTAAGAATATTCTAGGACCTTAAAGACAAAAACAGCAGAATTTTGCTGTTGGCCTTTATTTAAATGAGGATTTCTATTAATATACCGACTGTCTGTCTCTCACTTAGAGGTGCCAAGTGCATTTTGGCAAGAGAGAAATCCTTAAGGATCTTTTATAAATTAAGATATTTAAAGCATTACAGAGAATACATTTAAATATAGATTGTGTTCTTATTCTCAACAGACACCTTATTTAACCTGTAGATGTATGGAAGAGGATGGTCCAAATATGGCTTTAATTAGCACATCATAAAAAGTGCAGCTTCAAATGCATAAATAAAGGTTTAAATCATAAATGCAACATGATATGGCATTTTTTGGCTACAGTTTTGCATGTCACTGCTTCATTTGCAACCAATACGCAAGACTTATTCTTTCAGTAGTCTTCCAATGAACTGTGAATCTGATCATGGGTGCTGCAAGATGGAGAAAGTTAGAATACTTAACACTTCAACATACTGTTTTCAGGTTTTTTCTCAAACAAATAACTTTTTCCATTGAACTATCCTTGTTTTGATGAGGGAAACAAAAAAAATAATTTATTAAAATGTCATTCTGATGTATCTGGTTTTGCTCGAAGACTTAATAAAGTTGTTGGATGACTATAAATGCTCAAAGTCTGGATAGATGCTCATATTTCACAGTCATTTTTTAAATTACAGCAAATATTTAAATCTATAATTTTCCCTTTTAAGCTAGTTTGGTATATTTTTACACAAAAAAATGCAATAATAAAAATTTACTTTCTTGTCAAGAGTGACATTAGAGTTCAGGAAACATTTTGAGACAAATGAAGAGAGTATGATGTGGTCTAAAAACAGACATAAAGCCCAGTCAAGCCTGTTTTTTTTTAGTAATCATTGTTTTGTTTTTAATAGCAGAGGTCTGGGTTGTTGCAGTGGTTCCCATTGCGGGGACTGGGGGCCATCAGAGGGTCACTATACAGCAAATTGCATTTCAAAAACAAAGAAAATGTAAAATGAAATAAAGTAAAGTGGAATGACTTAGTTATTGAATTTTCTTTCACACCATTCCTCCGATATGGTGATTTGCTGATGGTCCCTAAACCGCAGAGCCATCAGCAGCAGCGTATTGACGGCTTGTTTGGTGGAAAACGAGCTTATAGCTCCCAGTCTTCATTACAGTGATCAAAAAGAGGGGTCGAGTTTAGAACTACGTTCTTTTGATCTAAAAGATGACTTAATTCTCGTAATTTTTAGACTTTAGTCTCGTAATTTCTGAGGTTATTCTCGTAACCTTCCTTTTTTAAATTTTCAACGTGGCCCTTATCCTCTGTCGTAACGATGTTCACAAGCATCAAATGTTTTTCTCATATCCTGCAGGCCTAGTTTATTGGGCAAAGTTAAGCTATTCAGTGTTTTTACAGGATATAAAATCGCATTTGGAAAGGCACTGGAGAAAAAAGGTAGAAAGATCTTTGACGAACTCCATTTCACTCCTCATTCGTCGACATTCGAGCTGATTTGGAGGCAAAACAAGCTTTTATCCTGAAGGTGGTAGGAAAAATCCATCCAAGGATCCATCTCCTTAAGCCCCTCCTCGCTGTGAGACATCTAGTTAAAGATTTACACACTATCAATCAAAAGAGCGCCTATTGAAATTTAGATTGAAGCAAAATGATTGAAAACAGGCCTCGCCTTATTACCTAATGCTGTTCCATTTCATAGTAATCATGCCAGCGCCGTGCAAAGAAACAGACATCGATTGTGTGATCGATATGTTACTTGAACACTCTTATTAATTCAGCTCATCTCAGGAAGATTAAGCTCCTGGTGGGCCGCAGATAACTAGCGTGGTGCTCCGGGCGCTCCGTAGGCTGTATTAATAAATTGAAGTAGAAATCAATTACAAGCAAAGGAACAAAATGTCACGGCAAGAGGGGCTGCGGAGACGGATGTCATGAGATGGTGAGTTTACATAGAAAGGGGGTTTTTGTAAAGGAGGTGATTGTATGAACTTTAAGTCATTGATGTACCTTTTCAAGACTTTAGGAAGCTTTCAAATACCATCAATCAAAGCTAAGAGATTTATTTCAGCTCTGAGACAGGAATAGAGCCACAGGAGCTAACCAAACACCACCCAAGGACACACACTATTGTTCTAAACTTAAAGGAGACATATCATGCTTGTTTCTCCTTTTCACTATGCCAGACTAGGATGCCTGTAAAGCATTTCTGCCCTCAGTACAAGTCATTTAGTTCCTTCATTGCCCCACAATAGCGTTCTCAAAATCCTCATTTTAGGCCATTATCAAGCTCTCGCTGACCTTTCGGATCTCAGGCTGACCTACAGCAACGCGTCACAGCCCTTGTGCTCTGATTGGTCAGTTCTATCGGGCTGAGCCAGCCTGTCCTTCTTCTTCTACTGTATTTTCCGGCTTGCTCAAAGCAGCGACCGCGTATTGAGTCCCCCTACAGGCCAGAGCTGGTAATGAGTGAGTGTGAGCTAGGGAGCTATATACTGCTGCGCTGCTTGGTGGATGTGTTCCTGACTGATGGTTGTGGGGCTAACGGACATCACAGAGGAGGAAGTGTTTATCAGATTACTCCAATAAAAAGAAAGGTACCTCGTGTCGTCACAACGATGAATCTCATGTCATCTCGCAATGACCTATAATCTCGTTCTAGGATATCAGAAAAAATACAATATTTCATTTTTGGAAAATTAAGGGGGTGTAAGGTCTTGTTTTCAAATTTATTATATTAAATGTAAGTATTAAATCATGCATCAGCATGATATGTCTCCTTTAAGTCCATTCAAGGACTTCACTGCCCACATACAGAAGCATGTCTGGACTGACAAAAGTGAGGTCTCCAGATAATTACTCCAGTTTGTCTCTAGAGCAGGCATACCCAACAAGGTGCCCATGAGCACCTGGTAGCCCGCAAGCAGCCAATGAAGTGCTCGAAGGAACATTTTAAAGCCTATAAAACACCTGGAGAGCGCAAAGTAGCTCCCATACTGCTGTTACAATAGTGCTATGATAAAGTTACCATCATAATGTTATTCCTTGACCGTAAAAAAACCCATGCCAAGCACTCTGAATCATGTTGATATCATAAATACCTCCACTAAGGAGGTTATGATTTTCCAAGCACATGTTTGATTGTCTGTTTGTTTGTAAGATTCAGCAAAAACCACTGGACCGATTTGCACTGTAATTTCAGGAGATGTTGGTGATGGCCCAACTTATAAATGATTCGATTTTGGTGGTGATCCAGATAACCACCATCAGTGAAAGATCTTTTTTGCTTATTAACTGTCTAACTAATGATGATACCAGCATGATTCTGAGTGCCAGGTGTGGGTTTTTAGGGTCAAGGAATCATATTATAATAGTAACTTTATTATAGAACTATTGATTATAGATGTAACAGCAATATGTGAGCTACCTCTCACTCAAGGCCGTACAGCAATCTTATCGGACAATAGAGACTTTGTGAGGTTTGAGCTAGGACAAGGTCACTGGACTCCTTTTTCGAATCAACGCCCCCGCTGGCTCCCCCCACCCCATGTGCTGGTCTCTGTGTTTGTTGTCTCATGTGTTGAGGTATTTTTTTCCAATCCCACACTGTTCTCCCCTGATAGGTGCCTAGTTTGGAATTGTTTTTTTTTACTCCTCCCTTTCCTATTGTTTCTCTGCTGTAAGCACTTTGAGTTACATATGTTGTAGGAAAAGTGCTATATAAATAAACTTGCCTTGCCTTGCCTTACCTTTATGGAGGTTTGCACTCTCCAAGTGCTTTCAAGTTCATAAGACAATTATTGAGCAAAAAAACAATCATTCGCTATTGGCGGTTATCTGGATCACCACCAAAATCAAATCATGTTTAAGCTTGGCCATTACCAAGATTTCCTGAAAAATTTAGCAAAATCTGTTCAGCAGTTTTTGCGTTATCTTGCCAAAAAACAAACAGATGAATATACACTGTCAAAAACATTACCTCCACAGTGGAAGTAAAAAAACTACCTTCATATAACTTCAAATAAATAGCTTTTTTAATTCTAATTTGAAGTTTTCTTATATCACACTTAACGTATACAGAAAAAAAAAAAATTAGCATGTGTATCACATTTTAATATCTGTTTTTTCCTCAATTGTGACCTCCATGTAGTCAAAGTTTACACTGAAGTAGGCCCCACATCTCTATCACTTTTGGTATTAGCCAGAGCCCTTATATTTTACTTAAAAAAAAAACAAAGTTGTGAATTCAATGATGTTTAACCCTTTAACTTCCAGCTCAAGTGTTGGAAAGAGGTCATTAAATTCAGGATATTTAGTGTATTAAAAACATAACATGTCAATGTCATGTCTGTCAATGTTTTATGATACAGAAACAACTGCACACAAAACAAAAGAAGTGATATTTTATTTTTTGTGATTTTAAGATTTAAAAAGCTAAAAGCTATTATTATCATTACCATCATTATTATTTTAAATACTTAAAGATGCAATGAGGAGTTTCTAAGTAATTACACAAAAGTCTCACTTTAGATATATGCCTGAACAAAATACACACTTTAAGATGAGTTTTATAGCATCAAAATAGGTTATCTATAAATGCTATTCCTTAGCTTCGTGGTCGGGTCGGACAGGGCTGGACTGACCTGGATACTCAACTTCGAGAACAAAACAATTAAAACTAGAGCAAATTTATATTATTGGGACACGTCTTAGAGCACCGGGCTGTAAGTAGCGATATATAGCCAGCTACAAAACAGTGATACTAAGTTTTCCAAAAATTGCTTATTGTCACACATCAAAAACTACCGCTATGTAACTAGAAAGAGATACATTACCTCGTCGCTTTGCATCCTGTAAGTTGTTGAAAAAAGAAGTTGTAAAGCAATGCAGAGTTCTGAGGAAGGTCTGAGCTGCATTCATTAGCATCACAACAAACACACGCTTTGGCTTGGGTCACGTGTTTACGACAGTCGCCGCGCGTGTTCATGGGTAGCAGAGTCTTTATGTCGCCAGAAATAGATTCTCCTCATAGCACCTTTAACCATTTACTGATATGATTTTTTAACTTGTGTTAATATTTTTAAGTTAGCTTTGATTGCTGTTATATTTACAAACCTTTCTGCCTTTGTGATTCATTTTGTCCCAAACATTTGTGCAGTTTTCTGTCATCATGTAATCAACTGTTACCTATTTAACCCTTCAAATCCCTAATCAAGAAAATATCTGGTTTTTGGTTTGCTTTGTAGTTTTGTCTGTTTCCTGAAATGTTAACAGAATCAAGGATTTGATTTGTTCTATTTGTCACAACTTCAAATGTCACCAAATTTATTGATGACCTCTGCCAAACAGTTGAGCTGGTAGTTAAAGGGTTAAGGGAGAGATACATAATTCATCACACATGTAAGTATAATGTTCTCATATAATTTTATAATAATCTGTGGTAATACTTATAGTTAGGAACTGTTATAAGTAGAAAAAGTAAACATACACTGCCATTTGTAGCCGATCAAATGTATTTTTTCTATTATTTAAAGGTAATTTTTTTTTTTTTTCTAACTTAAGATCATTAAATCATGCAATCCACACTACTCCTCATCTGTAGGGTAAGCTCTCAGGCTCAAAAAGGTTGGTGACCGCTGCTTTAGATATTCTATTTTGTGCTTCAGAAGAACATCTCGCCAGGAGGCTTAAGTTAATCATGTTTGTGGAGGGGTGGGGGATATAAAGGGCAAAACACTGATGTAAAACCTGGTAGGACAGGTATTTGGAGCTGTGATGATTACACCTTTAAATTTCAGAGCTGCAAACACAATACTGCATTTACATGATTGTGGTTGTCCAATCAAATGTTTCCCAAAATTTAACCTTTATGATGAAAATTAGTGGAAGAAAATGCTAATTAATTTGTTGTTCTACTCACGACTGTTGAGCAGGTCATTTGAGTCAAAAAGCCAAGTAGTGGGTGGGGCTTATCATCAACCAACTCAATCATTACTGCCACTTAACCTTTATTTTGCTCTCTTGCTTTTTGAAAAGGCAATAAATGGATTGTTGGGGATTTTTAAAGGATGGTTTGTGAGGTGACAGCAGTTTAATCTCTCAGTTTGGGACTCCACAATCAAACTGTTAAAATAAGGCCCTGTCCACATGGAGACAGAAACATTTTTTTATCGAAATTATTCTCTGTAAAGATGGCATCTTTTCGAGATGTACATGAAAACACTGAAAGCTCAGAACATAAAACAGCTGACAAATCTGCAGCAGCTCTGTCATGCCATCAGGAGAATACGGATCAAAAACTCTTAGGGATGATTTCTTGTTGAAACTACAAATGGAGCCACTTAAATTTTCCCCATTTTGCCTTGTACATTACAGGAAAATGCTCCACCTTGCCCACCTCAATGGTTGTCATGTGATCCCCAACAATTATGGAATAAACATGTAACCCTTATCACTTATATTTTAAAGGGTATATAGATTAAAATTATTATTAGCAAAGAAAATCAGAATCAGACGTTATTGTCATTGCAAATGTTACAAGCACAGAGCATTTTAGTAACAGTTCAACCCATCCATGAACAAACAAAAGACAGTTACACATACAGGAGGGCAGGAAGAGGAAGTCTGTCGCCAGCAGAACAGCACCCTCATTTCTTATAAGAGAAGAGGAGAACAGGAGGGAGGAGGAGGGAAAAAAATAACTCCAAAACAATGCTCCTGTGAGTGGGGCACAGTGTAGGAATAATAACAACTCAGCACATAATAAAGCACGCCTCTATGTACAAAAATTAACAACAACAAAAAATATATGTATTTGTACTGGCTGGAAGTTGGCTGGTACTTGGATGGAACTCGGCCGGCATTTAGCTAAGAGGGGAAAACTGAAGAAGAGCTACCTTAGTTCTTAGTATGTCAGTTAGAATTAAGAGAGCAAATCAAACCTTATTTAACCCCTGATGTGAGCTGAGGGGGGGGGGGGGGGTCATGCCACACCACAGTGCAAAGGAAGGGGAAATAGTGACAGATAGGACGAGACAAGACAAACGGAAAGTAGATCAACGTTTTTAACTCAAACATAATGAAAATCCCTGATTTATTTAGCAAGACACATTACTAAAGCCAATTTAAGCTCCTTTTTCATGCAATAAAGGATGGATGTTAACCATTTTTCAAGCACAAATGTATTACCTTTACCATTGTTTCCAAATAATTACTAAGTAATTACTAAAAAAAATCACCTTTAGATGTATACCTGATCGAAATACACACTTTAAGATGAGTTTTATCACATCAAAAAAGGTTATCTATAAATTCTATTCCTTAGCTTCCTGGTCGGGTCAGACAGCCGGCTACAAAACTACAGTATGACTGCTTGTTGTCATCAAAAACTACCGCTACGTAACTAGAAAGAGATACATTACCTTGTCGTTTTGCATCCTGTAAGTTGTTGAAAAAAGAAGTTGTAAAGCAGTGCAGAGTTCTGAGGAAGGTCCGAGCTGCATTCATTAGCATCACAACAAACGCACGCTTTGGCTTGGGTCACGTCTTTTGGTGCGTTCCAGTTGTAGTCAGAAGTAGGAATTTCTGGGTTCTGAGTAGGAAACTGCAACTGGAACGCCCTCCGAAGTCGGAACTTCCTTCTGGGACCTCGGTGAATCCTTGCCACCCCATAACTGTGTGAACAGTTATTTAGCTCCTGTAATAATCAATTTCTGACTGGGGTGTGTCGCTCTAGATCAGCTGTATACGTCGTATTGTTAGACTTATATTTACAAAAATGCTGCCATAGTGATAATCACATTCTTCATTTGATATTTGTGAACAACAACACAGGGCTTGCTAACAACAGCTAACAATGGCCTGGTAGATCGGCATGCTTTTTTCCGACTTCAACTGGAACGCTGATAAGTCGGAGATGATGTCACTCCCAGTTCCGAGGTTACTGGAACGCAGCATTACGACAGTCGCCGCGTGTGCTCATGGGTAGCAGAGTCTTTATGTCACCGGAAAGAGATTCTTCTCATAGCACCTTGAATTTATGCATTATGTAGTACTGGTTACTCAAAATGAATCATGTTTAGCAGGTGTTCTTATGTTTTTATCATATTTCCAATTGTTTTAAACTCAGTGGGCTGCGTTACATGAGGCATGTGGCCCCCCGGCTGCCAGTTGCCCAGCCTCAAAGAAAATGAAACGAAATAAACCAAAGAAATTTGCTCAAGCCTAATAGGCATTGTGTTTGTTTCTGCAGCTCCCTGCCGTGTAGCTGACATGCCAACAGCAATAACTGATGGACTTCTTTAATCCAGAACATCAGAGATGATACAGTGGAGTCAAAGCTCGTCATTTGTCTATTATCCCCTCATGAAGCCCATACATCTCCTGCACCCTGGAGTGACTCAAACACACACAAATCTAAAACACAAACTGTTTTTCAGACCCGCTGCAGCACGGCACAGCTCAATGATCTAACAGTGAGCAGTGATCGCATGAAGCTCCCTCCTCTCTGCTCCGCGGGCCTCTCTGGATGCGACGAGGATAAATGAGATCAGTCATGCTGATGGAAGAAGCGGCCCCAGAGAGAAACACAAACCCATGTGTCGTGGCACAGGAATCCACACGGGAGCCACTTCACAGACGGCAGAATGGGATTTCGACTCCTGCAGCACATTTTTTACAACACACCGACAAAAAAAATCACCCAAACTCTGCCAAGACGTGAGGAAAACTTGCACCGCTGTTGCCTCATTTCTTGTCTCGGAGCGGTGCGGGGAAACACAGGAATGAATCACTCCTTGTGTCATTTCCACTGAGTGTCACAGAGTAATGTGTCTTTGTGTGCGCCGTGGGATTAGCTCGATAAACTGCTGCATTTGTAGATACAGTGATGCTACATTAAAGTGTATCGCCTCTCACAGAGATCCTCATTGTGCCATTACATATCTCTGAGGTTGAATAAATACTGAGTTCAAGGATAAATCACTTTCAACATGCTGAATGACAACATTTACACCGTCAACAGCAGCTGTGATAGAAGCGATTACTTCTGTCTGTAGGTGATGGATGCTGCTTTCCTTCAGTTCATTCTACCTCTGAGCTCAGATATGGAGCATTTTTTCCTGAAAATATCCTAAAACTCACACAGTACTGTGAGTTTTGGTTAAATATACCTAACCAACTGATTATCATCTTCTTCAGATTATCTGGGGTTGGGTCACGGGGGTAGAAGCCCAAGCAGAGAAGCATGAACTTCCCTCCCCTCGGTCACTCCTTCAAGCTCTTCCCAGGGATCCCGAGGTGTTCCCAGGTCAGCTGAGAGATCCCTCCAGCGTATCCTGGGTCTTCCCTGAGGTCCCCTACTGGTGGGACATGCTCTTCCTCTAAGGGAGAGCCTGGACAACCTGGGGAGGAAACTCAATTCAGCTGCTTGTACCTGTGATCTTGCTCTTTTGATCGATCATGGCCATAGGTGAGGGTAGGAGCAATGACAGTAAACTGACTTCACCACAATGGACCTGTGCCCCTGTACTTGGGCAGGATCTCACCTCTGACCAGCTGATGACAACTTAGCATACAAAAGTTCTAAGCACAGGGTCTTTCTCAAGGAAAAGTTAAGCACTGTAAAGAATCTTAGGGGCTGTTTACACGGCTGTTTTTGGCTAAATCTGAAGACTTTTCATTGTGTTATCGCCACCAGTTTACATTGGAACAGTGCCTGGAGTGCCTGAATCCACAAACTTTTGAAACCAGGGTTCAGAGCGGAGCATTTTGAAGACGTATCATGCCTGGCTTTGTGTAGATGGGGTTCAGCGTTTTAGTATGAAACACTGGCTACACAGAACTCTTTCACATGAAAGCTGTGTGCATACCAGGAACAACAACAGCTTCTGCCATCTACCGATTAACGTGTGCTGCTTACCGTGCTTGGTTTGTTATCAAGACAAAACTATTCAAACAGATTTGAGTCAAGAGAAGAAACTCCTGCATCTTCATGTGTCCACTCAACATTGTTTGTGAAAAGATTTAAGTCTTCGTACATGCTTTGGAACAGCGCCGTTTCTTGACAAACCTACATTGCCATCTACTGGACTGGTATGCACGCTAAAGCATTTTCAGTTCTCACGTTTCCATGTGAACGCGATTGCTTTTGAAAATCTTTTGAAAGTTGTGTAAACATGGCCTTACTGTATCATACTGTCAGGCCAACTTAGTTCTTTGACTAGCTTTAATCTGTACGTGGGCTAATTATGAGGCTTTTAGTCTTGCTATATGCCACAACCATCCACTCTCAGGAAATCTCCCTACAGGGACAAAGCTTGCAAGTTCCTTTATTGACTCTCATATTTGCCAGTGCCATTTGCCTTAGTAACTACACTTCAGAAAAGCCAAACTCACCTTTAAGCTCTCTTACGCCATCTTTCTTCTTATTACTTGTGGGTATTTTCCAGTTGTTTCTCGAGGTCTAAGAAAGGTTTTAGAAGGGATGGAGGGTGGCCAAATTGCATTTAAAAGAAAGAGGTTGACATAAGATTTGTTTGACATCCCAAACACTACATCTTCATCCTTTAACCAAAATGGGAAAAGTGCTTTTCCTTGTAGGGATTAACATGGAACTTCATGACATATGACCTAAGACCTTAAAAAAATCTATTGCCTTTACCTTTGAGAAAGAGACAGCAGTTGCGTGAATTGTAATTTAAAAATCCTTCCAAATTTCTTGCAAAATGGATGAACCTGAGGCTAAATGAACTGTGTTGAGAGAGAGCTTAAATTCCTACTAACTTGAACCAATAGTTTAGGCTACAGGGGATGCTGTGGTGATTATTTCTTCACACACTGAGGGACACTGTGTACCAACTGATTCTGTTGTTGCTCACCATGCTCATCCCTTTATGACCTAAAAACCCACAATCCCCTGTGACCCTATGTGAACCCATCTTCTCATGGCTACTCCCAGCAGCCTAATGTGCCATGTCACATAGCTGAAATAATCTCAAACTGGTTTCTTTAACATGACAGTAAGTTAGCTGTTCTCAGGTGGCCTCCAAAGTCACCAGATGCTACTTCATGGGGGCTCTCCACACTGGGAGCTGCTCCTGGTCCACTTGTGGGGCAGCTGCTGGGGGACAGCTCCCCCTGCATGGCCAGAGGCCCCTGCACTATGGTGTGGGGCCTTGTGTCTGCGCGGGGTGGGGAAGTCTCCGGCCGGGAGCCCTCCTCAGTGTTTATGGCCCCAAAGGTAGCTTATTCCTTGCCTCAGTCCTCGGTGCACAGCCATGTCTCTCTCTCTCTCTTTTATGACAGCTAGTATGAATGTGTGTGGGTATGTGTGTGTGGGTGCGGCTGTGTGTATGCGTATGTTGATGTCTGCGAGTGCGTGTCCGGATATGTCTCTGTATTTGTTGGAGGGGGAATGGCTGGGTTTTCTGTTTTTATGTTGTTTTTAGCCTCTGTGAGGCACTTTGTGTTGCTTTTAAGTATGAAAAGTGCCTTATAAATAAAGTTTGATTTGATTTTACTTTGATTGGACTAGATCTCAATTAGATAAAACTCCTGTAGGATGCGTGAGAAATGGAGATTGGCATCATGGATGTGCAGCTGACAAGTCTGCAGCAATTGTGTGGTGCTCCCATGTTTATATAGACCAAAATGTTGGAAGTATGTTTCCATTACCTTGTTGAATCAATGTCATGAAGAATTCAGACAGCTCTGATGGCAAAGGGGGTCCAATGCTGTAATGATATACCTAATAAAGTGGCCAGTAAGTGTATATCTCCCAGATATTGAAGTCTCAACAGTCCTTTGTTTGAGTAACCCACACTAGCCTTCAAAATACCTATGGTTTAGTATCTAAGCACATTGTAAAGCCTGGTGTAGCTGCTTTGAACTCCTAAGAGAAATTGGCCAGTAGGGGGCGACCTTGACACACAGAAGTCAATGATAGAGCCCCCTGAACCTCTGTGTGGACCCTCATGTGGTCCTGTTATGTACTTTATCTCTCTGTGCATTTATTTTTTACATTTCCAGGCTTCTTGTGCTTTTTATTAACCTCTCTGATATGTGAGCAAAAACGGTCAAAGTTCATTTTTTGACATTAAAGTCTTAAAGGTGCATTTCTGCTCAGGTGAAGTTTTAATTCTCTTTTTAAGTTTTGTTGGTTTGCTGATAGAAGAATTCCCCCCGAACTCTCCCCTGTTGTCAGCAGCCCACTGTGAAAACGCTGACATGTGTGTTTGTGTGTTCTGCTTCAGTGACAGTTCATGCTAATGCTTTTACCTGAGTGCACACGCTCCGTATGCAGCATTTTGAAAAGGGGGGAAATTTTGTATCTGCTGCCAAAGACGCCTGCACCGCTCCAGGGGGGTCGAGCGCGGATCAGCATTTATTCTGTGGTAATAAGCGCGGAATTCAGACTTTCCTGAAAAGAGGATTGTGAGTTGAAAGTTGTTGTGCGCATTAACTCTGAGTGGCACCGTTAACAAGACGCCAGCTTGTTTACAGTGGTTCAGAAATCAAGCCGGCTCTCACCTCGCCAAAGAGGAAACACTTTTGATATTCACAAAGGAGGCAAACACACATATGTAGATGTTTCCCCACATGTGTCTCTCTTTTCTTCTTTATACTTTTGCACAGGCAACAGCAGAGGAGCGGGATGTTGTGTTTTCTTCTTGTCTGCCTGTCTGTCCGCATCTGTCCGTCATGGCCATCCATGAGAGTACAACACCTCAAGAACGTTTTGAGGGATTTTCTTTAAACTTCGCCTTTGTTTCCTCCCAAGCTAAAAATGTTTAGCTAACAGGTCAATGGTCAAGGTCCTAGGATGCAGTATTCACCTGTTGCTTGTGAATTTATTTGACTCTGAGGCTGTGTCCAAGCGTGGGCGAGTACTTTCAACAACTGAAGCTTTCCTCCTCTATTTTGGAAAATAATAAGCTTAATAATATCCCTGTCCACGTATAAATGCACTGATATGTTTATTATTTCGTTACAATGTCTGCAGTGCTCCTTTTTTAATTAAAGTTGTATTATAAGTCTGACTAGTGTTATGGTTAAAGTTGTGACAATGTTTTCTGATGTCTTGAGTAAATTATTCATTTGTTCATTTAAATTGAGTGCAGGAATGAGTCCATAAATGTGACTTAGCATTTAGCACTTCCTGGTTCCCCAGGCTGAAAGTCTATGGGAGTTTAGAATAGCTTTGTTGAAATAAAGTTTGCAGTGAAGACATGCACATTAGATTTTAATGTTGTATTTAGAAAAATAAAATGCATCTAATATTGTGTTGTTTTTTATTTTAAAGCACAATTGTGAGTTTAAATGGATGGTTGCTAACAAAATGCTAACAAGGACTACAAAAATTACTAGGAGCCCTAATGCAATAATTCATGATATTTGTGTTTAATAAACACTTATTCATATGCTATCAGTTCCAACTTGATCAAGTCATTTTATGAGGAGTAGATTCTCAAACAAGAGGTCACAGCACAACGTTAATCATCAGAAATATTGCTCATTAGTCGAGCCGCTATGTTGTAATTCCATAGTAGCTTTGCTATGACCTGTCTTAGCTAAAGAGGAAAAGCAACATAAATATATCCAGATTTGGTTTTAAGCTAAAGTTATTTATTAATGAACATAAGCAAATAATTTTACAAAATAAGGCTGAGAAAAAACAAAAAAACTATAAAACTAAAGTGTTTCAAATTACAGGCTAACAAAATCAGGCTAACTAGAAAAGCACTTTGAGAGCCTCTGCCAGTGCCACATTCCTCACCCATATTGTGATTTTCACCATAAATATTAGTCCTACCTTTATTTCATCTAAATTTTTAGATTCATTCACCATGAAAACATACCATTAGCAATTGGATTCATAGTGATATCTATTTTAGTTCATTAGTTATTGACGAAAATTGCATTTTTCATCATGGCGGATCTAGACAGTGATCCAGATCACTCTCAAAATCTAATAATTTGTTCCTTGTCCCGATTCAGACATTTCCTGAAAATTTCATTGAAATCCATCCATAACTTTTTGAGTTATCTTGCTAACAGAGAAACAAACAAGATAACTAATGGCCCTTTTCCACTAGCACGCCTTGGCCCTACTCGATTTGCAGCGTGTTTCCACTAGCCTTGTACCTCCTAAAACAAGCTAGTTTTAGTACCTACTCCGCTCTGGTTCCAAGCGAGCCGAGTCGATACTGAAAGATGACGTCACCGACTGCCGGCTACTGATTGGTCAGACAATGTCGTCATCGATGAGTCATGAGCGCGACAACCTAGCATGCTAGCGGTAGCTACCGTTAGCTTACCCTCATACGTCTTTTCTTTGCAGCTCGATTGCTCTCGTAACTAACTAATTAATGAAAAAAACAAACAGATGCTGGCAGTAACATAACTTCCTGGCAGAGGTAATTAGACCTATACACAAACAAACTTAAACCAGCCTAAAATTAAACAAAGATATCAAACAAAGAACAATTTAACCCCTAATTCAATAACTTTTAACTCACATATCACATTTAGGCCTAAAAATCATGAAAGGGTGGTTTGTTGATCGAGTTTATTACATGGACAAAATGCATATTTCATAATGTTTTGTTCACTACAGACTTTATTATCAGCAAAGATCCAAAAACACATCAAAAAATCTCACAGGCTTTTAGCCGAGGTAACCACATGATGCTAACTTCCGCTACGGCTGACAAAAACACATCAACAATGCACCTCTCCACCTCTTATAATCTTGATCTAATCCTGTTTATAAAAGCAATCGTGAGTGTTCTTGACTGTTTCAACATCTGCTGTTACCACGCAACCATAAAAGCAGGCAGCCATGGGTCACCACTCAGCACAGTCACTTGTGAAACAGTAAACAGCAGGACTGGTCTTGAGCATCAGGACTGGTCTTGAGTATCAGGACTGTTCGTATTGTTGGAGTGTTTTTGTAGAAGAGGGGCATCTTAAAGTCTTGTGATCGTGTAAACAGTCCAGTTATTAACACTTAAAACAGCAACAGTTTAGTATTCAACAGCTGCAGCATGTAAATAAAGAAGACCACATTAAACCTTAAAACCCTACCCGAGGGCCTCCTTGTTACATGTTGTCAAAACTCTCAATGAGATAAATAACATATAAATAATCAAAGACGGCAAAAATAAAACTATCGTTAGAATGGATTATGACAAGATTCATATATTATACATCAAAATAGAGGTGGGTGATATGGCAAAAATATCATATCACGATTTTTTAAAAATAAAATCATGATCACGATTTTATCACGATTCTTTTTTACGTTGATTTTTTAGACTAATTTGCATGTTTGACCATTTTTTCCCCTATGTTTAACATATAAAACATGTAAAACCCTAAAAGACAAAAAATACAATTAAAACCAATTAAACCATTAAAATGTAAACATAAAAGGTAGTGAACAACAATGTAAGCATTATCTCTTAAAGTGCAACAATTTAAAACAATTGTTATCTAACTGCAATGTCTATAATTTGAGTGAATAATACAGCTGCTTTAGAACAGATTTTTGTTCAGACATCTTCAAGCTTTTATCTCCTTTTTTCTTTCTGCCATGGCTTCATGCAACATAACCAAACAGGAGATCCCACCATGCACTGCGCGTAATGTGCTACGATTGGCTAGTCAGGTGAGCGTCAAAGTCTCTGCGCCCACACAGACGATCTGATGATCTTTCTGCTTTATGAGATCATCCCCACATTATAATCCTTAATGATATTATATCGTCATATCGCACACCCCTACATCAAAACAAATAATATTGCATAATTGAATGAGCTTGGCATTGAATTTGAGCCAAATATAACAAATGTACACAGAGTTAGAGCCATTTTAAGCCTCTTTCTAAATCTATTTACCAGTTAAGTAAAAATATTTAACCTCTACCATTTTCTAAATTCAGTATTCGACAAAAACTGATGTAGTATTTTGATATTTCATGACGTAGATTTAGGGAAACAACTAAATTACTTGCAAAAAACATGGTATTTAATAACAATCTAAAATGTATATACATTTTTATGTACATGTCCCAGTTTGTGCACAGCCTTAAATTGGTATTTCAAGTTTCATCACTCAATTTTTACTTTTATGATTGAATTTAAGAAATGACTGCAGACCACATTTAGAGAGGTGGAAGGCCGCTTTCTTCCCCCAGGTTGCAGGTTTTCCACTCCTGTCCTAGATGGAGTTTATGAAAATTTTGATTTTAGTAGGGTTTTTCAAATAATGATGTTCCTCGGGCCTAAATTCAAGTGAATGTGTTAGATAGAGAGCTCAAAAACAGCATTTTCAAAAGTGCCTGCATACATATGAACATGTCTGTGAGGCAGTGGGCGTGGTTTGACATGTATATGAGGAAGTGGGCGTGGTTTAACATTTCTGTAATGGAGTGGGCGTGGTCCAACTAACCATGAGGAAGTGGGCATGGTCCAACTAAGCTGTGAGGAAGTGGGCGTGGTTCAACATATCTGTAATGGAGTGGGTGTGGTCCAACTAACCATGAGGAAGTGGGCGTGGTTCAACATATCTGTAATGGAGTGGGTGTGGTCCAAGTAACCATGAGGAAGTGGGCGTGGTCAAACAGAGAAGTCAGAACTGATTGCAGGCACCTGTGACCTGACTGTGAGAGTGAAGGCAAAGAAGAAGCCGTCAAAAGAGAGGTCAGAGAACATCAGAGAGAGAGCTTTGGACAAATTAAACTTCAGTTTGTGATAATAATATTCCTTCTCTGTCTGTTTTAAAGGGAAAGAGCTCATGGATACCAAGAGTGAGTGACTTCTGCTCTGGAGATGTTTTGTGCTCCCTGGAAAGTGTGTGTTTCTCTTATGAAGCCTGGAGACTGAAGTTGTTTGGTGCTGCTGGCAGAAGGACACACTGGTCGTTGTGCCGAAACAAAGTGTCTCGAATGCAGAAAATGAAGTTGTAAGTACGTTTTTGATATGTATGTATTTACTCCGCTGTGTTTTGTGGCTTCTTTCCACCTGACATTCTTTAAATTATAAAAAATTATCACTAACCACTTTTACACTTGCAAATAAAAACAAATTTAATGCTTTAATTATCCCGACTTTACCTAAGTGTGTGCTCAAAATGTTCAAAATGTACTTTAACACAAAATTGAAATTATTTAACCCCTTTAATATTATAATCATAACACTTCTTTTTTGTCTTTTTTGTCTATACTTGTGTCAAGAAATGCCCTTTGAGTACATTTTTTACCCTTCTTTCATTAGAAATAAAAGTAAACAACTCTAGCAAGTATTTGTCATTATGTTATAAATGCTTAAACTGTGTAATTTCAAGGAAACAACAGATTTGAACTTTAAACAGAATTCTCTTCATAAACAATTGAAAATGAACAACAAATAACCTATTTTACAAACACTCACACATTTTTGTTTGCCTGCAGCATCAGTGTCCATGTTCTCGTCATATTAGACCATGTGCAGTTTTTTTTGTTTTGTTTTACTGACGATAGTCCCTGAAGCAGTTAGCTCCCTTCATGACTCTACACTGGTCTTCCTTCTCCATGGCAGACATCCTCGATATTTTCTCCTCTAATCTTTCCACAGTAGGATCGATTAAATCCATAAAGCACGAACTTTAACGGAAAAAGACGGTTAATTTTAAAATATGGCGAATACACGGCAAAAGAACGGCAAGAATACACTCCAGAATGATACTAATGCTATTATTTACAAGATTTATACATTATTTAGACAGAAAATACTGACAAACCACCTGTAATTCTCTCGGGTATGGCTCATTGAATCTTCTCTCTCTCTCTACCTCTACGGCTCGGTCAGTTCATTTACTCGAGGAGTTACGGTAGTTTTAACCATGCACGTCTTTTTCTTTCCCCGCAGCTTCATGTTTAGACAGGGTGATTGTCTTCTATCAGTTTCCCCTTGTCAACCTTGTAAAATCCAAAATTTAACCAGACTTAAGAGTCCGTTTCCAGAGGGAAATCTCCACTGTCTAACTTTCGCTGAGGCCAAACAATGCAAACAGTGTAAACGCGCTTCCCATGAGGCTGCTTCATCCAGGGAGAGACTTATAGTTCAGGCATTTCCAGTCAAAGAGCAGCATCACTGTGAGTTTTTGATGCATTGTGGTTATCAAACACAGTAATTTTATAGGATGCAGTAATGATTACCGTGGGAAATTATACCGCGATTTACCATTTTACTGGTAACCGTTACATCCCTAGCTGTGACATTTCTTCTTCTAATTGATATTGCTCCAAATGTTTGTGGATCTTTGTGTCATCGAGTGATCAAATGTTTGCTTTTTAAATCTTTAAATCCCACTCACACAAACAAAATCCATTTTTTTGTTTGTTTGTCTTTCTTTCTGGCCCTCTAAAATCAGCTCCCAGACAGTCTGAAATATTCTGTAGATTTAAACATTTTTTCTAGAAATCTAAAGAAATGTATTCTTGATAACCAACTGTCATCAGTCCGGTTGATTTTGTATATAGGACTTGACACTGATGTATATTAATTTTAAATGAGCTAATGTATTGTGTTTTGTAATAGTTTTTAACATAAACAGTTATGTAATTGCGTTGTGATTGTTGTGAACCTGCCCAGGGTCTGCAGATGGAAATTAGCATTTGCTAAATCTGGTACAAAGCATCTTTTCTATTGAAAGATTAATGTATTTGTACATGGTCCCTGTCAAATAAATCAATAAACTAAAACTAAACTAAACTAAAAACATGGACAGAAACAAACAATGCTTTTGGTTGTATTTTGTCTAGCTGTTACCTAAATTACATTTTAGTGTTTTTATTTATTCTAATTACAGCTCACTTTTATTATTATTTTATCTTATTTTATTTTTTTTATCTTTTCTTATTTTAATTTTTTACTTCATTTCAATTTATTATTTTTTTATTATTTATTTATATATATGTAATTTACAAAACAGTCCTTTAAAAGTGTCACAAAATTTTTAAACAATATTTAGCATATGCTCAGTACTACTGCTGTATGATCCAGTGTCCTGAAGCGGAGTCAAACCGGAACGACTCTGCAATAACTAGGAGCGAGAACAAGAAACAAGAACATCATTCTAGCACATGTTTATAGCCTACAGCAGAATGTGGGATTTCTACGCAATTATTGCAGAGTGCGATTCCTTTGTTTGGTCATCCGCTCTGTGAGACCCATAAGTGTATCATAGAAATGCGAAGTAGTACTGTTTAGGCTATAAACATGTGCTAAAATGATGTCGCTGAGTAAATGGTGGACGCATTAGAGGACAAGGATTACAAGAACAGCAGTATGGAGGAATATCCACATTCTTGTGACTTTAAGGACACTGTTTGTTCGGGCTCTTATCTAAGTCATGATATCAATGTCAGTGGACAGCGAGAATCCCCCCAGATCTCCGGCTGCATCCTAGATGTTCCAAAACTACTCCACAGTGTTGTTCAGCATGAGGGTGAGTAGAAAATGAGGCCAAATCGTTGTTTGGGTGTAGTATTCCTTTAAGATGCTTTTTATCAATACTGTGTTTGGATTGCGGTGGGTTTGGGTCATAATTCCTTTATTTTAATTCATCTGTCTGTTTGTAAAGCACTTTGTGCTACATTTCTTGTATGAAAAGTGCGATATAAATTAAATCGATTGATTGATTGATAATGACTTTCGACTTTAAAATACTTTCTGTCAACATGATTTGACCAAAAGAAAAAAATGTAAATCTGTAGTGTTTCTTCAATTGAATTGGAACAAGTCAACCGAGCTGTAGGTGTGAAAATGATCACAATGTGTCACAATAACAGCAGCGCTTCTTAACCCATCGTTGATCCACCGACGGAAACATCATCCACCAGGCTGCAGCTCCCGTTTCTCCTCTCTTTGCCCTCGCATAAAGAAGTTGGGATTAAAAGAGAAAAACATTGACTGATGCCTTCACAACTGCCTCTCAATTTCACATTCAAATCAATATTTCAAAAGCTCTTATCATCAAATACTTTCCAGGCAAAGTGCTCCTCACTGAGGATCTTTAATGTCGAGGAGAGGTAAATAGGATTTGGAATTCACAAACCCCGGCTTTCATGCTCTCATTATACCGTGAAGAAAGAGAAACTCCGGTGTTGTGATGGAGACGTGAGAACATCTGCGGTGAAAACAGTCCTTCAGAGGCAGAACAAGTATATTTATGACTTTTTTTCAACGCCCTTGCTTACACATGTAAGCAGGAGTCAGTATGCCAAATGGAAATGGTACAGTAATTACATGTCTTCTCTTGAGAATAGTCCATGTATCACACAGGCTAATTTGAATGAGGAGTCTAAATCATGCAAGTGTAATTAAGCCTTGTGTAGCCTCATGCATAATGCAGCCTGTAGGTATGAGGACTAAATACCTGGTAAACAAAGAGGGGGTGTACAGGATGATTCGTTTGTCACGCCAGAAGAAAAGCAGCTCCAAATTTCTCCTCCTGATTCCTCCCAGCAGCACGGCCACACGTTGACGCTGAACCTTGACCTCTGCTTAAAGAAGAGCTTCAGAGACAAAACAAGGAGCTCTCCGCCGGTGTCAGTCTGAGTGGCAGCTGCAGGTCGAGGGGGGAGGGACGAGGCTGTCCCACGCATGGCCACACAGAAAGTGACCGCCCAAGCCCTGAAGCTTCAGGTTTGAGTGAAGGGGGGCGTACGTGCCACTTTTGGGTTTCATACCTGCTTTGTTTACTTGACTTTTGAGGGAGCAGAGCAGCAAAAAACACTTGATCGCTCTTACTGTTTTTGGCTTTCCAGGTTGTCACACCATCTTTAAAGCAGAAATTTCACTAGAACAGAGTTTTTCAATCCCACGTGGGGTCGCCTGAATTTTCCAGTATTTGATAAAAAAAACAAAAAAACAAAAGTAGGCTACTGAGAAAAATATTTTTTTGACTTATTATTATTCTTTTTAAAATTAAAAGACCACACACAACCTTGAACAATCATATTCTATTGTTTCCCTTTCTCAAATATAAATGTAGTTCAAATAAAATGCAGGATTTAAAAATATCTGAGCTGGTACAACTTGATAGCCTTGCAGAGCAGACAGACCTGCCTGATTCTGAAATCCTGCAGGTCCGTCTTGCCAGCCTCCGTTGTCCAACGAATTCACTCCGCTGAATTCTTAATGGCCCAATCAGGGAAGAGTGGCGGGAGCAGCATAATGCGGACGTGACGACAACCGGAAGTTGAGAACCGGACGTTGAGAACGGACATGCTGATTAGCCTATTGTCCTCATGGCTGCTCAGTGAAACTTGGCGAAATCTGCCCTCCTCAAAAGTTGACTTGTAGTGATTGTCTTTGACGAGGTTCAGTTCACATATAAGTGTTAAATGAATCATCTGTGAGGTACAATTTAGTGTAAGACGATAGTATAAGGCCGTTAGCTGTTAGCAGCTAAGTTAGCGGCTAACGGTCATTAACATAGACTGTAAAAAACATGGACGCCATGATGCTAGGCTAAAATTGAAGCCGCCACGAAAACTGCTCCCCCTGGTGACTGGCTGCAGTATAGGTCAAAAATCCGTCTCCCCCATTCATCTGGACGGGCCGTAGTAAAACTTCAAAAAATTATTACACCTCGTAGAAATATTTCTCCCATCCGTATGCTGTGGTGACATTAAAGTATTATTGGGCTGCATGTTTTCCAAGTCCTCTTTTTTCTGAAAAGTTTCTTTTTTATTAGTTATTAGAGTTTAAAAATAACCGCGGTTTACGGCAGCTTCACAATGATTGTGTACGGCGTATGCTGTGGAGTGTTGCGACCGTTTACGACAGCCGCGTCCGGATTATGGCCCAAATTCTCTACTGGTTGCACAATGGCGGCGCCCTGACGAGGGATATTTTGGCTTCAAATCCGTTACATGGCGGAGGGCGGAGCCACGCTATCCAGTTCTTATAATACATCCATGGTCATTAACTGTTGTTAGCTGTTAGCAGCTAAGTTAGCCACTATGACTAACTAACACCCATGAACTGTTGTTAACTGTTGTTAGCCATTCGCCACTACATTAGCCGCTATGTATGCTACATTATAGGAGGTAACCCTGCTTGATGTGGATTGGTCTGTAATGAATGTGACGAGCCAAACGATTGTCCAATCACAAGCTTGTGTTTTTTTTAACCTTCTGCCCCTGAAAAAAAATTTAAAGGGCTCCTAGATGGACTAGTGAAATATTTCTGTGGCAGACATATGGAGCTGTCCATCTGGCTTGTCAGGTTAACAACTTGATTAAAGGCCATGGTCACATGACTTTACAGTTACTTTCAGTTAACTTGCTTCAACTTCACACAAACTTGCAGTCAGCAGGAAAAAAAAAACATTAAAAAAACAAAATGGAAATATGAATTTGATCATCTGGCCCCAGAGGAACAGAGACACAAACACCAAAAAGAAGACAGAGAAAAAGAAGAGAAAATACGACAAAAGCTTTCTTCTATATGGATTTACAAGTATCATTGAAGGCAATGAGGAGAAGCTGAAATGTCTGCTGACATTGTGCAGGGAAGAGGAAGCTCAAAACTAAAACAAAATATGAGAGACTGTTTATTCACTATTAATTTTCAGCCTTGTCAAAAGGAGGTCCAAAAAGGTTGGAAACCACTGCACTAGAATCT
This sequence comes from Scarus forsteni, assembly GCA_036419115.1. Lineage (NCBI taxonomy): Eukaryota > Metazoa > Chordata > Actinopteri > Labriformes > Labridae > Scarus > Scarus forsteni. The sequence continues at coordinate 7,060,068 of JAZDUH010000263.1, forward strand.
GTTGACGGACAAGGTGCTTCATTAGTCCAGTAAATGTGCAGATTACTCCCATCACCCACTTCAGAAGATATGCCCTGCTAGTACCAGTTTGGACCGCCCTTCCAGTCTGCAGGAGCAGAATATCTGAAACCCCTTTTACCCATTTCAAGACAAACTTTAGGGACAGAGAGCAAAAGTAGACTTGATGACAAAGTCACGGAACGAAGCCTGTAGCTTCCAGACTTTATCACAAGAATACAGCTACTTAAGTATGATGGGAGCAGGCCAAGTATAGCCTTGTACATCAGAATATGCCAATGATTCAGCCTCTGGATAGCAAAAGAGAAATATGAGTAAATAAGCATGTATGGCTTCAGTCTGCTCTATTGTGAAGCCTTGAGATAACACTTACTAATTTGCACTGTAGAAATGAAGATTGATACTCCTCAAAAGAGTTTAGTGAGATTTCAGTCTATTATTTCTCACTTTAGTTATATCAATTTCTTTCATATTTATTATCATTAGAAAGCCTGATTAGTCACCTTTACAAAGAAATACAACCAGTGTGGGTAGCAGCCAAAATCCTCTGTCCTTGGAAGAAAACTTAGAGTTCCTCAGTGAAGCAAGGGTGAGGAACTGGTCTTCTTGGGGTGTTGTCTTCCCACTTTGCGGCCTGTCTTTGACTTCACCTCACAGAGCTTAGTCCTATGTTTGGAAATGGCACCAGGGCTGACACCAATGTCCCTTTTCCACTAGCACGCCTTGGCCCTACTCTACTCGGCCCTACTCGATTTGCAGCGTGTTTCCACTAGCCTGGTACCTCCTAAAACAAGCTAGTTTTAGTACCTACTCCGCTTTGGTTCCAAGCGAGCTGAGTTGATACTAAAAGATGACGTCACCGACTGCCGGTTACTGACTGGTCAGATAATGTCGTCATCGATGAGTCTTGAGCGTGACGACCTAGCATGCTAACAGTAGCTACCGTTAGCTTACCCTCATACGTCTTTTCTTTGCCGCTCGATTGCTCTGGTCCTTGGCTTCATTCTGTTGTATAGCTTCCAAAACTCTCGAGGTATTTCTTCTTACCACCTGCAGCCTTCTTCTGCTTTCCTTTTTTACTCGGCTTGTGACAAAAAGCCACAGATTGTTGTGTCGCGCTCAAAATGACGTCACCGCAGTGCCGCTCACCCCGTTGGGCAGGCGACTGAAAAGCAGCACAAGGCGAGTAGAGTAGAGTCGAGTAGAGTAGGGCTAATGGAAAAGGGCCACAAATAATGCTGCCACTCTGGAACATCAGCTCCCAGTTGCACGAGATTTGGGCGCATTTTTTGTGGAGCTACCCTCATGTTTAGCTGAGTTTCCCGTTCCATGAATTCATGATCTTTACAAGTTGTACCTCGTAGTTAAGGCCACCTATCAGGCTTTTTAATGATATAAAATTCAATACCAATTGGTTTATTAATGTGGAGAAATAATCACCTGAAATAACATTTCCAATCTCTTTAAAAGGCATTTACGAACCTCCTCTGAGCCTCATATAGAGCTGTTCATCAGGTCACTTTTCCCACAAGAAGGTCCAAACTGGAAAGTGATCGAGCATCAGGGTTTGTCTTTCTCTCCTCCTCTCTCTCTCTCTCTCTGTCTATCTGCCTCCTGATCTGCCCTGATTTACTCCTCACCTCATCACCCCTCTCTCCCCCACCCTCCCTCCTCCACCAGAGGAACAGATGGGGTTTAACTCAAGGAGAGGGGGGGACCACAGTTGGATGTGAGCAGTCCTTTACTTAACAAGAGGTGGGGGTGGGGGGCTAGGGTGTTGCACTTTGAGACACATGCCAGTGTGTCTGTGTGTCCAGGTTTCACTTTCAGATGGGATTTTGGCTTGTTGACATTTCTTTGTATCTTCATTCCTTTATTTGTTTCAGGACTTCAGATTAAATGAGTTTTTTTGACAAAAACTCCAAAAAAAGGATAAAAAAAAACATAATTTCTCAAAGAATCCTCGACCTTGCCGTCATGGAGCATTTTATTTGCACCCAGTTACCAAATTCTCCAGCCATTATGTGACACACGTCCACAAAAGCACCGTTATATGCTAATTTTCCAACGATTCTGTGTAAATTTTAGCCAATAAGTTGGTTTTCCTCCCATTTTATGAGGCCTTTGTGCATTTTTTTGCTCAGACTCCTGGAACAGAAAGTTACCTGGATGAAAACTTGTCGTACCTCATAAACACTCTGAGCCAAAACTCCAAAATAATACCCTCCAATCATGTGGAATAGGCTGGTATGTTGTCCTCACTTGGTCTTGTGAGGCCTTCACATGCTTTCCACCCTTAATAAGGCCCCCCGGCCCACACAGAACAGGCTGCACTCATGGTGGACGCAGTGAATGATGGCAGCTCTCACCCACAGAGGCTATTATTGGGGAGCATTACAGGAGATCTGATGTTTGCAAAGGAATCAGTGAAGACAGACAATAGCAGGGCTTACATCCTGATAAAAGAGACAAAATCTTTAAATGTGGTCAGCTTCAGTCTTGAAATTTCTCTTGTTACTGAAGCACATGTTAAGTGTCCTGGGGTGCAACACAAAGCTCGATTGAAGATAATCCTGGTCAGGGCTTTTGTCACAAGAGTGGATGTCTTTTACAGTGTTGGGCACATTACTTTAAAAATAATTAGTTATAGTTACTAGTTACTTTCCCAAAAAAGTAATTGAATTAAAAATGGAATTACTCCTTCATAAATGTAATTAGTTATTGGTAAAGTAACTGATGCGTTACTTTTTTGAAAAAGCTTTTGCTGTTTGAACTGTGTGTCTCCATCTCTGTATCCTTGTTGTTACCTGCTGCATCAGCTCTGACATCATCAGTTCTCCAACAGCACGTGCAGTAGAATTTGCCTGTTAGACTAGAATGGGAGCAAAGTGCTCCGCAGTACGTTTCAAGGGCGCCGCGGAGCACTGCGTTGGTGAAGCGCTGGTGCACCAAGGCACTGGAGATTCGCCTCAGGTTTATTTTCTGTGCGGCCGTGTCCAAACCTCGTAAACTCACTGTCATTAAGAAAGCACCAGACAGGAAGTCAACATGTGGAGTATCCGGAAGTTTCAAAATAAAACAGAATGCACGGACTCTCGAACGTAAATTTCCGAATTTGTTTGTCACTATGTCAAAACTGGAGGCACAAGCATCAGGTCAGCAGTCCGTCAGAGGGTCCCAGAGACAACACGACACCATAGACGAAGAAAAGTGAATCGTACAGGTACAGAAATATATAAGATTGTATACATGACACCAAACTTCTTTTCTACAATGATAGGCAGATAGAAGTTGAATAAATCACGAAGCTGTGTGGTTGGGACCAGCAAAGGGACCTTAGAGAAGCGAAGTGAGGTGATGTTTATTTCGTTTCTCAGTCTATAACATGTTTTATGAGCGTGTGACATTGCTAGTCTCATGAGAGCCTGTGGTGCTCCGGGGATCAGCCCTCCCCCTACGTGCCGTGGCGTGGCGCTTCCACGTGCCGTTGAATTTGGGGGTGAGGCAGGTCGGATAACAGCTGCTTGACATTGGTGCAAAGTAACGCGCCACATTTCACTGTTAGTAATGGTAACGGGGTTGTAATGCATGAAAAAGTAATTATTTACATAACTCATTACTGAAAAAAATAACACAGTTAGTAACGCCGTTATACTCTAACGCCGCTACTCCCAACACTGGTCTTTCAGGCCCTGGATACACGAAGACGCTCCCACCTGAAACTCAAACGTCTTCTTTTGTGTTTTCAAAAGCAATCCACGATCACATGGAGACGCCAGAATAACTAAAAATGCTGTAGTGTGCATGCCAGTCCAGTAGATGGCGATGTAGGTTTGTCAAGAAACAGCGCTGTTACAAATCATATATGAAGAATAAAAACTTTTCACAAACAACAATGGCGAGTGGACGCACAAAGACGCAGGAGTTTCGTGTCTGGACAACAATCTGTCTGGATAGTTTTGTCTGGATTACAAATAGAGCACGGTAAGCAGCAAACATGTTGTGCTGTGGACGGCTGAAGCTGTTGTTCCTGGTATGCACACGCAGCCTTCACATGAAAGAGTACTGCGCATGCTGTGACGTCAGCGTTTAACCCCAACATGCTGAATCCTGTTTGCATGAAGCTGGGTGGCAATGCGTTTTCAAAACTTTCTACCCTGGACAATGGTTGCAAAAGTCTGCAGATTTAGGCACTTCAGGCACCATTCTCGTGTAATCTGGAGTCAAATATGCAATGAAAAATCTTCGGATATGAAAAAAAGGGCCTCAATCTGATCAGAGCACCATGCTAACTGATGTGCTGTTGTTTGTACTGAATCATGTTTCTGGAATTAAATTGGTTAAGATTTAGAAGCAAACATTTTGTTTTACTAGTAAAGGTTTTTGCCACACAAGTGCACCAGTATATCTTACTAGTAAAGAAAAATCATCTACTAGTAGACAATTTTGTATAACTAGTACTACTAGTAAAGCTTTGAGATTTTACTAGAATCATTTTTGAAGTCCACTAGTACTACAAGTAAACACAAAATATCTCAGAAGTGCTGCTAGTAGATTGCTCCCAATCTACTAGTACTAGTAAAGCCAAAGGATTCACTAGTAGTACTTGTAGACTTTAAGGTGCTATGAGGAGAATCTATTTCTGGTGACATAAAGACTCTGCTACCCATGAGCACGCACGGCGACTGTCGTAAAGAGGTGACCCAAGCCAAAGTGTGTTTGATGTGATGCTAACAAATGCAGCTCGGGTCTTCCTCAGAACTCTGCATTGCTTTACAACTTCTTTTTTCAACAACTAGCAGGATGCAAAGCGACGAGGTAATGTATCTCTTTCTAGTTACGTAGCGGTAGTTTTTGATGTGTGACAACAAGCAATTTTGGAAAACTTAGTATCATAGTTTTGTAGCCGGTTATATATCGCTACTTACAGCTCGGTGCTCTAAGACGTGTCTCAATAATATAAATTTGCTCTAGTTTCAATTGTCTTTTTCCCGAAGTTGAGTATTCAGGCAGCCCCTTCCGACCCGACCGCAAAGCTAAGGAAAAGCATTTATAGATAACCTATTTTGATGCCATAAAACTCATCTTAAAGTGTGTCTTTCGATCAGGCATATATCTAAAAGTGAGACTTTTTTGCAATTACTTAGAAACTCCTCCTAGCATCTTTAATGAAAGTGAAGTAGGAGGGATTATGACCAAATCCAGCTCCCTGATTGGTTGCAATATTTTGAAAGCCAATGGAAAGCCTAAATCTGCTTTTCCGCCCCTTTTTAACATATAAGGCATCGTAGTGGTACTATTGAACATTTTAAGTCTACTTATAGAACTAGTGACCATTTTTTTGGTATATTAGTTGTACTACTGACAGTTTTTGCTTCACTAGTAAAGTCGACTCGAGCACAACAATATGGAACAATGAAGTAGCCTAACACCAGACACGCAATAAAATCAGCTAAAGTAGGATAAGAAAAAGAAAAGCAGTTAAGAAAGAATATAATTCTGAATAATTGAAAACTGATTAAGAGGATTAAAATAAGTAAAAGGTTAACGAGAAACAACTATAACTATAATCAGCTTAAAGCCAGACTAAAAAGGTAAGTCTTGAGTTTGCTGTTAAAAATATGAACAGCAGGTGCTGCCCTCAGGTCTTCAGGCAGACTGATCCACAGACAGGGGTTGTAATACTAAAAAGAGGTTGCACTGTATGTTTTAGATCGAACTTTGGGAACCATTACCGCTACCTGAAGATCTTAGGGCTGTACTGGGTGCATATGTAGAGCTAAGTGGATAATACGAAGGAGCAAGACCAGGATCAGGGGTACTCAGTTCTTGAAAACTGCAAGGTTTTCAGAAGATTGGTTGTTATGAACATACCCAAGTCAGTGCTTCAAGTTGCTTTACATCACTAACTTTACATTTTTAGGCTTGGTCGAGCCGTTCCCTCCAAAATACCTGACTTTGTCGAGCTCACTTCATCGTACCCTCACTCCTGTCTTCATGACAGATGCATCTCCTGGCAGCGCAAACAGCAGGGTGGTTGTTTTTCAGCTCCTGTGTGAAAATAAACCTGCGAGTTGTTCTTCTGCAAACAGCTGCCATTTCTCATGAGTGTCAGCTGAAGCCTGTGTTTTTTATCCGTCAGTGTCAGCGAGATTATATGACGTTACAACCTCTGGCTGGTGTCGGAAACATCTTTTTTTAAGCGGCGAATCGGTAAAATAAATATTGCATGCTTTTCACACTGAAGGATATGGCATGTATTGTAACCTATGCTGCAGGAAGTGCTGCGTGTCAAGCCATGAAGGAGAATTATGTCTTCAGAAGGGGATCGCTCGCTCTCCCGCTCACATTTTGGATACTTCTCCTTGCTTTGGCTCCCTCCCATGTAGGTCACACCTTATTATGACGAATTTAAGAAGTTCTCGCCATGACTCTGTTTGGAAAATGAGAAGGAGGTCCCCGGTGTACCCATGTGTCACGGATTTAAACACCATCATCGTTTCACCTCCTTTCTCCTGGAGTTTTTTTTTTTTTCTCCATGTTTGATCTAAATGAGAATTGGGAGAAAGTGGAACAGCCCGTGAAGGAGCGGTGAGAAATCGAGACTGACGTTGCCACCTCCTAGCCCTGAAATTGCGCGGAGTAGTCGTGCCAGTCTCTTTGTTTGGAGATTAATGTTGCGTCAGTCACATTCTTTGTACGAGGGACACCAGCCAAACCGCATGGTGAAATCTAGCGACTCTAAAAAACACCCATTCTCTCGTGGAGGAAAATGGGAGAGCGTCATTTTGGAGGGAATCATAAATTTATCTGACATGCATGGACTCCCGCTGTTATGAGCCATTGATATTCTGCCAGTCAAAGCTTGCCATTTGTGGCATCATCAGCTCCTCTGTTTTAACTTTGCATGTAGGTGGAAGCGTTCCTGGTCGCGTTGAGCGGCTGCACGGCTCTGAATAAGGAGGCCCCCCTCTTGCTCCTCTGTTTTTTTCCTCGTTTTTTTTCTGCAGGCTTTGCTCAGGGGCATGACACATTTCTGAGGGGCTTTGGATCCCCTTGCCTGATAATTCCTTCAATTATTCAATGGTTGGCTGGCAGATGAAGTGAGGCCATGAATAAAGCAAATCTGTGGGCCTACGAGCTCTGACAATGCAAACACACCATTAGCGCTCGTTTCCTCCGCTCGTCCTTGAAGATACACCACGGTGCATGCTTACTGTGGTGAGGCAGAGGAACATATACGTGTTCAAACTGGAATTACACACTCGAGGTTTCCAGTTTCCACAGGGGTGCAAACGAAGAAATCCTGAGGGTCAGGATGGAGGCCCAGACTGATAGTTTTGGTTGTATGATTGGTGGAAATTGGATTATTTGTTGCATGCAAAGTAAAGTAAGAAAATTGACTCCGAACTATTCAAATGTTAGGATCACGGTATATTCTTCCATACAGAAATAATAAAACACGGGGTGCTGGTTTGGTGGAGTGGTTAGCAACCAGGCACCCCATGTACTTGCTTCTGCCGGTCCAGGTTCGAATCCCACCTGTGACCAGTTTGCAGAGTGTCTTCCCCTACTCTCTCGCCCCCTTTCACAAGCCTATCCACTGTCTCTCGCCTGTCAATAAAGGCACAAAATGCCCCAAAAAATACATTTAAAAAAAAAAAAACATGTTCAAGTTGACCCACAAAGCCTGTTGATATTTGATAATTCTTTTATTACACCTCTATCTAATCAATGTGATCAAGAAATTACTTAAAAAATCTAAGTACAATCAGATAAGTGATGGCCTCAAGTGGATTAGCAGTTGCCAAAAACACCAAATGTATGTAATGAGATACAAAAAATATGTTACATTTTTAGGGAAATTTCGTTTTTTTTGTTGGGATTTCAGAAGAAAGTGAAATAAACTTTTCAGCTCCAAGAAATTAGAATATTCTAGCAAATATTTATGTTTTTAGGCTTTTAAGGGTTAAAGCCAAATCCAACTTAATGAAAATTGCCACACAGGCCTGTTTATTAAACCAGTTACACTTGTCAACATGTATATTAACCCTTTGACTGGCATTGTAACCACATGGTTGACTTTTGCCACAGTATTTCAAACTCTGACAGCCCATCTTTGTTTTTCCTTATTCACCTCTCTGAGTAGCCTTTTAGACATTAATTTGTATTCACTGGGTGGCGCTGCTGTACATAAATGTAATTGTTTGAAAAACAGAATAATCTGAAGTCAATTGTTACTGCGTAGCTCTTCAGAAAGCGAACAGTTAGAGCATGTATCAGAGTAATGCTGCGTTCACACTGCAAGTGACCCAGCTACCAAAATTGCGTTTACGTATCGTCACGCGTCCATAAATACCTCATTTTGGTCACTGTTGCTGTTGCTCTGTGACGTCACGTCCGCTCAAGTTCACCGCGATCATATCATATATCATATAATAGGATGTATAAGCGGACATTATTCCAGCTGTATCCTTTTCATTCACTTATCAACCACAAAACACTGCAGCTGAAGCCCTGCAGCAGCAGCATCTGTGAGTTTCCTAGGCGGAACTAATGTCCTCACTGACTAATGTTTCCCACACTGACATAAATTGTTCCTCTGTAGTCCGGATGAAAAACTGTCTGTCACGGGCACCGTCACACACGCACACACCGCTGATTGGCTGTTGCCGCACAGGCACGACATCATCTGAAAAGATCAACTTTTTTTTTTACTTTGACATCGCGCGACAAGCTATGTGGTAGTGTGAAAAGCGGCTGTTGCATCGCAGGAAAGTTCCCCCGCTCCATTGTGGCTGTACATTGTCTTTGCATGGAGAGTGATCGCCGAGGTAGTACAGGTAGCGTGCGGTGTGAACGCAGCATTTATATATGGACCATGATGTCCAGGTGATGGCCCTTCCTTCACCTCATCCACGCAACTTTCACAGCTTTCATATCATATAAAATATCTCTGTATGTAAACGTTTAGCTGACATTACTCCAAATGTATCCTTTTCACTCTTCTACAGTAAAACACTGGAGTTGTTACAGACATATCATTGTGTTTAAATATTGAGCTGAAAGTTGGAATAAGTTTTGGAGAAAATTAACCTTCAATGAAACACCTGAAAACTTAAAACTCAAGTACAGTAACAGAGTAAGTGCATGGTTGCTTCCCACATGTGTTTGCTGAAACAGAGGTTACTGATCACATGAATTTCCTTCCGAGCTCTCAGATAGAATACCTGAATATTCAGGCCCAAAACACAAAGCTGGGCGGGGGTCAGAGGGCCACTCTGAATCTCAGCCAAGCTCCTGTAGGAGGGAGCTGCCCGTCAGTGATCTCTGTTTCACTTCCTGTGGAGGTCTTTGGAAAATCAGGAGTTATTCTGCACTCGCTGCTCATCATGACTAAGGAGATATAATGCTGAGCTGAAAAATAATGATAATTAAACACGAGAATATTTGACAGTAGGCTGAAGATTAAATGAAATATGGCATCTAACATCCAGGCCTGTCATTCAGTGTCTTGGGGAAAAACTGATACACTTAAAGCCAATAATAAAAAAAAAAAAGTTCATTTTTTTAGTAAAATAATATCACTCTAAACATTTGATTTGTATTTTCAGGAGCAAAAACAACTGTTAAGTGCACACAATTTTGTGACAAAAACAAGAAAACAAAATACTTTTTTTCTTCTAGAAAAATAACAAAAAACAAAAAGGACAAATATTTTAAAAAGTGTTGTTAAAAAAATCTAACAGACAAGCAAAAATATAGAAAAGTATTGTTCAAATGCAGTAAAAAAAATATAATAAATTCTCCAAATAAATGTATAAATAAGTCCCCCCCCCAAATTTAATAGGATTGTTTTATATTGTAAACACTTTTTTTCCGCAAAAATATTTAAAATAAAATGAAAAAGAAAAATAAAAAAAAAACACATATCCATTTATTTAAATAAAAATTAGGGCTGTCACTTTAGTGCAGTGGTTCCCAAACTGGGGTACGTGTACCCCCAGGGGTACGCAAAGTGATGTAGGGGGTATGTGAAAAACTGTCAGGTCTAAACAGTTGTTTCAGTAGTTCAAGTTTAAACTGATAAATGTTTGTATTGTGAGCTTTGATAAAGGCCTGAAGTGTTGACAGAGAGGCTGAGGCATCTTGGAGAGGGAAATCTGTCCTAAATTATCCAAGATTCTTAAAGTTACATACAGTAAGTTCAGTCAGACAGCCTTTTAATTAAAGCTTTTAGTTCATTAATGAAAATGTTTCAGAAATGTACATTTCTTTTTCAAAAGTGGACTGGTGTCGCCCATTGACATTGCTGGTAAATCAATCTATTTGGTCAGAAATAATTCACTTTAATAGGTTTTATTTGTATGTTATGCATGTAAAATGTGGGAGGTGGGAGTGCGGCAGGCTTAAACATTTATTTTCCTCGGTGTTATAAGTGCATGAGAGTTGGGGGTACATGGCTGGAGGTCAAGTGTCGGAAGGGGTACAGGCTGTGAAAAGTTTGGGGAACCACTGCTTTAGTGCATTAATTAGATTAATCACACTGCAAATTAATGCGTTATAAAAATTTATCACAAGATTAATCATAGCACACAAACATTTTAATATTGTCCAGCTGGAGGACCCGTACATGGCAGTGGCACGTCACTTCACACCAAACAAAGCCCAGGTGACAACAGGAATGGAAATATTTAAGACTTAGTCTTATTCTATTTTTGATTTATTTATCTATATTCGTACTACATTCTTTAATAATGCATCAGGCCGAACTGTTTTGCTGGATGTCCGCGACCTTTTTCTTATTTTGAATTTGATTTATGAAACACACTTAAAGTGTGATTTGAGTTGCCTGATTGAGTTTAGAAATTTCTGGACAAGTTGCCCTGACTTTGGTTTTATTTAATCACCAATAAAAATGTGGATTTACAAATCTTCACTTCTTAGTGTATTCATTTGATGAGTCCTGCACTACAATTTTATAATATCCTAGAATTCAAATTCTTTATTTGAGTACTTTAAGCAGATATGAGATTAAAAGGCGATTAATTAGATTAATTAATTATAAATCCGCTAATTAATTAGATTAATTTTTTTAATCATCTGACAGCACTAATAAAAATATAAGAATAAATATATATTTTTTATGATTTTTTAAATTATTTATGAGAAGAAATATACAACAATTTGTTGCAAAACTGAAAACAACCATGTCCAAAAATATTGAAAAACATGATAAAAATTAGAAAAAAATGATCTAATTGTTAATTGCAAAACTTTTTATTCCCTATCATTAATAAAAAAAAAAAGAAAATATATTTCACAATATAGGAAAAGCATTCATGTCCCAAAAATGTGCTCCCATTTTGTTTTAGAAAATGTTGTCATTAATCTTTCAAGTGCATTATAGCTTCACTTGTCATGGCTACAGATTCTCCATTGTGTAAACCAACTGTGCAAACCACAGAGCAGTAGAAAAACAGTATGTTATTGTATGTTTAATTTTGAATACATTTTACATATCAGTTTTTACTCTCAGCTTCAGCTTTTCTTCGGTAGACTAGATTTAGTTACTCCTGTTTAATACCTCTACTGTGGGTGGAGTAATGACAAGGGAAGAGAAGGTGGCGACACAGATCAGGACCAAGGTCACCAGACTAAGAGGACAATATCTTCTTTATGAGGAACACAGCCTTGACGTGAGGCCGGAGTTACCTGTGAAAACTTGGCTTTTTAGTCTAGAAATGTTCTCTTCGTGTTCTGTTCTTTCCCAGAGGCTCTGCATCGTCACAGTCGCCCCGTCTTCCTCTCACTGTGCAGTCAAGTGTAGGACAAAAGCAACAAGAAGGCGGGCGCTGCACTCCACCCTAATGAAGTTGTAGGTCTTGCTCCTCGCCGCGCTCTGTTGGAGAAACAAAGCTAATCATAGTGAGAGCGGCCCCCAGACTGATACAACAGAGGGACCAGGTGCTCCTTCTTCTCCCCCTCCCCTCTCTCTCCCTCCTTCCTCTTGTTTTCCTCCTGGAGCACCTGCCTTTAACCATCTGCACCTGCTGTCTGTAATAAGACGAGGTGCAGCTCTCACAGCGCTCTCTGGATGCACCATGTCTCGTTTTATTGCCATGGAGCCTCAAAGGGAAACGCGCTCGTGTCTTATCTCCTGTGTAAATCCTCCAGCGCAGATAGAGGAAAGGCCTGACTCGACATCGACCCTAACAGGAAACAGAGAGTCTCTGTCTTACATGTGTTAACATAAAACCAACTCTGTGCTCGCCATCCTCTGTATTTAGGAAAGCCGAGGCCCTTCTCTGCTCCCGCGGCGTCCTGATTGTTGGATGATTTTAATCTCCACAGCAACAGACTCCTGATGTATTTGGTTCAAAGGAAGGTCAAGGACAAGCCAAACACCCCTCCCTGTTCTTGCAACAAAGCTTATGAGCAGGAAAAAAGACCTCTCGTAACTCTTCTGACACATCTGCTGCTAAGAAGAGAAGGTCAACAAGATTTTACACTACATGGGTGATTTTTAACATCCAATCACTGAAGGGAGAGCTCGTATTTACCTTAGCTGAGGTCCGCATATCAAGTTTCGATGACCAATACAGACCTGATCAAAATCTCAAGACCAGTTGAAAAATTGCTAGAATATGCATTTTACACATTTGGACCTTAATGAGGTTTTAAATAGAGCTACAATATGCAAAAGCAAGAAGGGGGAGTGTGACAAAAAGCACTTTGAAAAAGTAATTTATTAAAAACAAGTAAACTAAAATAGGCTGTTTATCAGCTGATCAATCTCAATCAATCAGTCTTTGTTTGTATAGCGCCAATTCATAACAAGTGTTATCTCAAGACACTTTACAATAGAGCAAAAGCTCTTCATTTTGTGGATACACATATATGCATAGATACATATATACATATAAAGATACACATATATATACATATATATACATCCAACACCCAACATGAATCCATATAGCCAATCATGAATCCCTCCATCACGGCGGCAAGAAAAAACCTTCTGTTAAGCAGCAGGAAATCTTGAATGTGGATCCCAGTCTCATGATGAACAGCAAATCCACACAATGCTGTGTTGGGTGTGTGGGCAAAGATCAGCTGATCAAAAGTTTAAGACCATCACTCAAAAAATTACAAAAAACTCTCCAAACCAGAACAAAAATGTTTCTCAGTAGGACTCAGTAATGAGTAGCTCCACCGTTCTTGTTAATCACTTCAAAAATTCGTTTGGGCATGCTTGATGAGAGTGTTTCCAGGAATTTATGGGGAACATTGCTTCAAGTGGTGAAGACGGCTTCACGAAGGGCATCAACTGTCTGGAACTGACGGCCATTTTTATAAACTTCCCTTGCCATCCATCCCCAAATGTTCTCTATGGGATTTAAATCAGGGGAACATGTGGGATGGTCCAAAAGAGTGATGTTATTCTCCCTGAAGAAGTCCTTGGTCAAGCGAGCATTGTGAACTGCAGCGTTGTCCTGTTGAAAAACCCAGCTGTTACCACACAGACGAGGACCCTCAGTCATGAGGGATGCCCGCTGCAACATCTGCACGTAACCAGCCGCCGTTTGACGACCCTGCACCACCTGAAGCTCCAGTGTTCCACTGAATGAAAAAGCACCCCAGATCATGATTGACCCCCCTCCACTGTGCCGGGTAGAAAACATCTCAGGTGGGATCTCCTCGTCATGCCGGTAATGTTGAAGCCATCTGGACCGTCAAGGTTACAATTTTTCTCATTAGAGAATAAAACTTTTTTCCACCTTTCAATGTCTCATGTTTGATGCTCCCTGGCAAAGTCTAATCGGGCAGTTTTGTGGCGTTAAAGGAGACAAGGTCTTTGAATTTGTTTTTGTTTTTGAAGCCCTTTTCCCGCAGATGCCGTCTGATGGTTATTGCGCTGCAGTCGGCACCAGTAAGGGCCTTAATTTGGGTCGAGGACCGCCCTGTGTCTTGACGGACAGCCAATCGGATCCCCCGGCTCAGTGCAGGTGTCATTTTTTTGGGTCTACCACTTTACTTTTTTGTTCCATAATGCTAAGGATCTTTCAAAAAATTTAGAATGATGTCTTACTGCTTCCAATCTCAGCAGCAATGGCACGCTGCGAGAGGCCTTGCTTATGCAGCTCGATGAACCGACCACTAGTGAAACTTGGCAAAATCTGGCCTTGGCGAAATAAGTGTTAAATGAGTCATCTGTGAGGTACAACTTAGGGTAAGACAATAGTAAAAGGCTGTTAGCTGTTAGCAGCTAAGTTAGCGGCTAGTGGCTAAAGGTCATTAACTGTTGTTAGCTGTTAGTGGCTAAATTTTCCACTATGGCGAACATCCATGAACTGTTGTTAACTGTTGTTGGCCATTAGCCGCTACATTAGCCGCTATGTATGCTACATTATAGGAGGCAACCCTGCTTGATGTGGATTGGTCTGTGATGAATGTGACGAGCCAAACGATTGTCCAATCACAAGCTTGTGTTGTTTTTTTAACGTTCTGCCCCTGAAACAAATTTTAAGGGCTCCTACCCAGATGGACTGGTGAAATATTTCTGTGGCAGATATCTGGAGCTGTCCATCTGGCTTGTCAGGTTACTTGAGACCTATAGTAGCTTGACAATCCAGATTGACTGTATTTACAAGTCCAAATGGGCAACAGCCTATAGAAAGTGTTTGGGAATGGGTAAATCTTTTAGAAGCATATGACTGGATGATCATTCTGTCAATTACATTCAAGATTCAAAGCGCTTATCGACATTTGCACTTTGAGGAACATGTTTCCCTGCACAGTGAAATTTCTACTCTGCTGTCCACAACAAATGCCAGGTAAAAGGTATAAAAATATTAATAGATTTAAATAGATGAACAAAAGACACTAAGTAATACAACATAATAGAAGCAAAAATATAAAATAAAATAAAACAAGAATAAAGTCCAGATATAAACAAGATAAGAATGAATTCAGACTATATACATGTATGAAGATATCATCACTGTTAAGGATGGAACGATTTAACTACTGATTCCTGCACAATTCTGTAAATATGTATATTGTGCAAAGATCCAACATAAAGTGCAAGAGCAGTTTTACCAGTGCAAGTGAGCTGTGTGGTTTAGGTAATTGCAGACTCCTGTCACCTGTTCAAGAGTCTGATGGCAGTGGGAAAGACAGTTTTTCAGTCTAGAAGTCTTGTATTTCACACTCCCGTACCTTCGGCCTTAGGGTAAGAGTGTGAACAGTCCATTTTGGGGGTGAGTGGGGTCTCTGAAGATGGAGGCAGCTCTCCTGTGGACCCTGCAGTGGTAGATGCTCTGCAGAGAGGGCAGTGGAGTCCCAGTTAACCTTTCAGCAGTCTTTACCACTCTCTGCAGGCGTTTGCGGTCCGAAGCCGCACCACAGGGTGATGCAGCCGGTCAGGATGCTCTCTATTGTGCAGCTGTAGAAGCTGCTGAGGATCTTGGGTGAGATACCAAAATTCATCACAGGCCAAGTAGATAATGTAGTAGGCCAATGCTACTAATCTGGTGTAAAATACAAATCATGAGTCACCCTTTCTACCTAGAATTACTTTCAGTTTTATTTGTTTTTATTTATAAAGAAATGTTGTCCAGATCTGACAAAACTGCTACTGAAGCTATTAGCATCTACTCTAATTTTTGTACAAGCAGTCATCATTATTACCTCAGCCAAGGAGGTTATGTTTTCGGGAGAGTCTGTCTGTCTGTCTGTCTGTCTGTCTGTCTGTCTGTCTGTCTGTCTGTCTGTCTGTCTGTCTGTCTGTCTGTCCGTCCGTCCGCCCGTCCGTCTGCCCGTCTGTGAACAAAATAACTCAAAAAGTAATGGATGGATTTGGATGAAATTTTCAGGAAATGTTCAGCATGCAAAAAGGAAGAACTGATTCGATTTGGTGTTGATCTGGATCAGCGTCTGGCCACCATGGCGAAAAATAAGATTTCTGTGAATAACTACTGAACTAAAATAGATATCATTATGAATCTAATTGCTAATGGTATGTTTTCATGGTCAAGGAATCTAAATATTTACATGAAATAAAGGTAGGACTAATATTTATGGTCAAAATCACAATATGGCTGAGAACTGTGGCGCTGGCGGAGGTCTGCGCTCTTCGAGTGCTTTTCTAGCTTTAGATATGTTATTAACACAGTACTGAAAACCCAAGGTGGAATCTATGGTAACGGCAAGATATTTAAATTCATTGCAATCTAAAGTTCTTCTTCTTTCAGGAAGACGTTTTGAGGTCCATCTACACAGAGGTAAATTTAGCTTTTAATCATACAGGCCATAAAAAAAAAAATCTGAAAAGGTACTTGAAATTGCACGTTCAAAAACAGGCCCCAGAGAGGGTAAATCTGAAATACCAGCAGTGTTTTTCAGATAGCTTCAGAAAAGATAATATCCTTGCCCCATCACACGCTTAAACAAAAACCTGCGAGACCCCAAAAAATGACGCCATCGTCTGCATACAGCGGAGGCATTTTGACAAACGTTTGATAAGTCTTTTATATTAACAGAATTGGTCCAAGTATAGAGCCTTGAGGTACTCCAACCTTGGTGTACCCAAAATTTGACACCACTCAGTGAATTCTATTTGCCAAATATTATTTGATTCGAAGGATTGCTTATCTAGAGAAGTTGAATTTAGTGAAGTGATAGTAATAACAGAATTTTGGGGGTTTGTTTACAAGTCAGTTTATGAATATCTGGTTTATTCTGCAGTATAGTTTTATAAAATCTATCAGAACATGTATTTAGTTCATACTAATTGGAATTATTTTGCCATACTCCACAAGTAGTGACTGAGATTTATGTTGAAATGTGCAGAGGAGTGACAGGAGGTGGCGAAGGCCTTCATAGAAAGATTCCACTCAACGTCAGTTTTCAGGGATTTCCATCAGCTTTACACAATGTCCTCTCTGGCTTGACGATGAACTGATTAATGTCACAAATATGCCTCAGGATAGCATGACACTGACTTTAAGTAAATCTAATTTTGTTGTGGATATTGAGGTAAAATGCACCTTGAGAGATAAAAATCAAAATACAAGCAGAAATATTTTGTGCAGGATCTTCAAGACGTGAATAAAACAGATCATGAACAGGCAAACGCTGCATTTTTATTCATGTTCTTCCCCTTTTCTTTGAGAAGGAAGCCAATCTACTTGTGGCAGACTTTAGTTTGACCTTCAAAATGAGAATTCCTCTACTTTGACAAAAATCAAATATGTTAGACATGAATAAAACAGAATCTTTTAAATATTAGATCCAATTGAAGATGAAGCCATGTGTGACCCCTCGCTTCACTCCCTCTCCCTCTGCAGCCGCCTCTTTGATGTGCGAGGTGGAAAAAGTGCTGCATCTGTAGAAGAACAGAAGAGAGTGGTGCTAGAAAGGGGACGCTGCGCTATAGGAGGGGGCTGCAGGGTGGGAGTGTTTGAGGGCTCCGAACGCCCGCCAACTTCCTTGAGTATCCTTCCACCTTACCCTCCTGCGGCTGCCAGCGCTGCCTTGCCAGACTCTGCTCCTCCAGATAAACAAAAGCTGGACAAATTTCTCTTTGTTAGACCTGTGTCGACTGCTGAATAATAATGAAGGCTGGTGCTGCCAGCGCGTGTGTCCAGCCAGTAATGATCCGGCTGTCTGAGAGGACAATGAGGAAAGAATGTATTCATAGAGACGGACCCCTCTGCGGCTCTGTACATTCTTCCTCCGCGGACCGTCTTGGCTTTGGCGTTAATGCGCCTTTGTAAACACGCTGGTCCAGTCACTCGGCGTTATTATCCTTGACTGTATTCAGAGCAGATCTGGGAAGGAGCCCAGGGCATCCTTCTTACCATTCTTATTGTTTTGGCCTTGACTTATCTCTCGACTGACTCGGATATAACAACACAGAGCTTTTCAGTCTGCTTGTTTCAAAGACTGATTGTTAATGCTACGGGAAGCATGAATCCACAATGGCCTTCAAACTTTCAGTTGTTCAGGAACTTATGCATGTAACAAAAGGCAACTAAAAGTAAAATACAGATTTGATCTGCTCCAGTACAACATGAAGTAGTTTCCTTGAGCATTATTGATATTTGGTCCAGCTGAAGGGTGTTTCAAAAAGTTTGGTCGAGAGCAAATGAGCTGTGGTGTTAAGTTGTGAAAGCTCACTAACTCTGACCAAAGTACCGATCTCTGGTTCATCCAAAGCCTCAGTACACACATAAGGATTTTCTTAAGTCCTGTTTACACAACAACGAAAACAGACAAAACCTGAGAGTTTTCGTTGCATTTGCATCTTCCAATTACATGAGAACGGTGCCCAGAGTGCCTAAATTCGCAAACTATTGAAACCAGGGTCCAGAGTGAAAAGTTTTAAAAACGTTTGGGTATCTGGCTCTGTGTAAATGGGTATCAGCATTTTCATTGGAAACGATGATGTGCGGTGCATGCACAGTACTATTTCAGATTAAGGTTGCGCTCGCACCTACGAACACTTTGGCCGTCTACGG
Organism: Scarus forsteni; assembly: GCA_036419115.1. Lineage (NCBI taxonomy): Eukaryota > Metazoa > Chordata > Actinopteri > Labriformes > Labridae > Scarus > Scarus forsteni. The sequence goes on from JAZDUH010000263.1 coordinate 7,078,613, forward strand.
GGCAACATGTGCTGAGTTTGTTATCCAGACAAAAATAACCAGAAAGATTTTTTTAACAAACTCCCGCGTCTTCATACAACCGCTTGCCATTGTTAATCATGAAAAGTCTAAAACGTGGGCACGAGATACTAAAACGTGCGCACTAAATACCTATTCGTGCGCACATTTTAGCCAAAACGTGCGCTCGAAATACTAATTCGTGTGCACGTTTTCACTAAAATGTGGGCACGAGATACTGAAACGTGCGCTCGAAATACTTATTCGAAATAAAGTTATTTACCATGTTTTCACTTGTCCTTGTCCACTAGTGACATCAGATGTTTACAAACTCAATGGAGTGAGCTAGTTAACTTTTACTTCCACCTGAGAGTGTCATATAATGACAGTCTTGCTGCTCTTGCCATGAGAGATGGAATAATCTTAAGTAGGAGAACTTTGCTGTGCATACTAAAAAACAACAGGCTCAGCCGGTGGAAGGAGTACTCAGATTTGGGCTGTATCACAGCTAACGTTGGCTGGTTACTGGGATGCAATCGAGCCAAGCTGTCCTCTTCTTCTTGGTTTGTAACAGCAGCTGATGACAAAATATTATGGGGCATGACCGCCATCTACTGATGAGCCTGGCTGTCTGTTGCTGCTTGTATGTATAATTAAATCTAGCGCACGTTTTAATTTAAACAATTTTTTTTTTTCTCTGTGGCACCTTGAGGGCTCCGTACTTCTCATCTTTCAGAATCTGTTGGAATTTTTTGGATAGCATGGACACTCGAGGACATACGGTAGCTTGAATCATGCAAGTCTTTTTCTGTCATTGGCGACAGCTTCGCCTGTAGAACAAGCTGGGCAAATCGGACATTTTAGGTACTAAAATTACATAATTGTATGACCAAGGAGGAGAACATGACCGGGCAAAAGAGACCCTACAAAAGCAGAAAAAGACCCTCTTAGATACAGTGTTAAGTTTGTCGAGTGATTACTTTCGTCACAGTTTGCGTCTGCAACCTTTTTTCCCCTGACAAAACTAAACTAACCTTAAAAAGGAAGCGTATGATGACAAAAATTCAAACTAAACTGACCGTCATTTTGAGAGGCATCCATGTGCAAAATTCTGGTTAGTAGTTCTTTCGAAAGCTCTGGGGGCGCCCAAGTTCCTGTATAGCGTCATTGTGCTGAATAACTAATAAAAAACACAAAGAAGACCAACTTTCAGTATTCAATCCCAGCAAGAAATAAAATCTAGACTAAAATGTTTGACCAAGACTGAAAGCAGAGGCAAGTTCCATTACCTGGTTGTGTGGAAAGGTTGGATGAGTTAAGACGGACATCCAACCACAACTGCCTTTGCTTTATGGTGGCTGGATCCAAGTGTTGCTTCAGAAATTCAAATAAACGTAAAAAATGCCTTACACTTTACACTTCATATTTTATTCGACTAAATTCACACTAGAGTTCGTTGACTAAAACGTGAAATTTCATCAACTAAAACTAGACTAAAATTAAAACAGTATGGATGACTAAATAATGATTAAACTGGAAGATATTAAAAAAAGACTAAAATAAAAGTGCTGTCAAAATTAACACTTCTTAGACACTATATTGTGTAAGAGTGTGTGGAAAACACGACAAACGAAATGCCAATCTGAACAACCTTTAAGCAGGGATCAGTTCGTACGGAGCTCTTTCTCATAGCTACGCAGCATCAGGCTATGCTCCTTTAAATTCCTCATCTTAGTAAAAAATACATCTCTCCTATTCTCCGAGGACGCTACCTAATTATGCATGGAAAATGTCTGAGGGCTGTGGGGGGAGGAGGTGAAGAAGGCTGCCTATGTGAAGGACTTTGAGTGCACGGCTGAAGGCAGCTGAAGTCTACTTTGATAGCTGGCAGCTGGATCTCCTCGCTCCAGATTAAAAATTACTCTCCGAATGCAAAGCGTCATTACGGCTGAAAAAATTGGCCAGATCACAAGGTTGCTGTGATAATGAGGAGAGGACGACAAGGTGCGGCGTCGCAGCGAGGCACGGATTTACATGTGATGCATAGATACCTTTCAGGGCACGGGGGGGCCTCATCTGGTTTTCTGTAGGGCGACCCCTGCCAGAGGTCATGTCCAATTAAATAAACAAGATGAATATGTGATTCTCTTTCTTCTGTAGGAATGAAAAGAGGCCAACCCGAGCCTGGTGTAAAACTGCAGAGACCGTCAGAGAGGATAAAATTCTTGTTTTCCTCTCTTGTACCATCCTCTTTGTCCAACATAAGACTGTGGAGAGAGTGAGCGAGCAGCGCCCAGCAGGACAAACATGTATTTAGGTGTTGAGCTCAATCGATGACCTGGCAGGGCCCCTGGAAGGACCAGTAAACGGCCCCCCTCAGATGTCATTTAATATCAGTGTGGGGGAGATGCTGGTGGCCTCGCAGATGATTTACTCTCCCCATGTGAAGGCTGTAGCCCTAAAGACAGCTGACCCCTTTAAATGTGGCCCTTGGCTCCCTAACCCTTTTTCTCCCCAATTTTAAACTGCACAGTCATGTCACTCACATAAAGACATAAAAAAATGGAGGACAGATGGATAAATAAAGAAATTAGTAAATAAATCTAAAAGCAAAGGACAGAAAAAAGGTCAAAAACAAACACATAAAGTGATGGATTAATAAAAAGATAAAATGCAATTGAAGGTGTTCTAAAGGCATAAAGAGTCAAATAAATTAAGTTAATACATGTATAGATGGATAAAAAACTAAATAACACAGAGTTGCAGGTCATCTTCAGGCATTTAAAGGTGCTATGAAGAGAATCTATTACCGGCGACATAAAGACTCTGCTACCCATGAGCACGCGCGGTGACTGTCGTAATGCTGCGTTCCAGTAACCTCGGAACTGGGAGTGACATCATCTCCGACTTATGTGCGTTCCAGTTGAAGTTGGAAAAAAACATGCCGATCTACCAGGCTATTGTTAGCTGTTGTTAGCACGCCCTGTGTTGTTGTTCACAAATATCACATGAAGAATGTGATTATCACTATGGCAGCATTTTTGTAAATATAAGTCTAACAATACTATGTATACAGCTGATCTAGAGCGACACACCCCAGTCAGAAGTGCAAATAAATGGATTATTACAGGAGCTAAATAACTGTTCACACTGGGGGCATCCATCTTCGATTGTCAACTCGGGGGTGGCGAGGTTTCATCGAGTTCCCAGTAGGAAATTCCAATTTTGGGGGGCATTCCCAAAAAACTGCAGTTGCAGTTTCTTACTCGGAACCCAGAAATTCCTACTTCTGATTACAACTAGAACGCACCAAAAGACATGACCCAAGCCAAAGCGTGTGTTTGTTGTGATGCTAATGAATGCAGCTCAGACCTTCCTCAGAACTCTGCATTGCTTTACAACTTCTTTTTTCAACAACTTACAGGATACAAAGTGATGAGGTAATGTATCTCTTTCTAATTACGTAGCGGTAGTTTTTGATGTGTGACAACAAGCAATTTTTGGAAAACTTCCTGTTGTACTTTTGTAGCCGGCTATATATCGCTACTTACAGCCCGGTGCTCTAAGACGTGTCCGAATAATACAAATTTGCTCTCGGTTTAATTGTCTTGTTCCTGAAGTTGAGTATCCAGGACAGTCCAGCCCTGTCCGACCTGACCACAAAGCTAAGGAATAGCATTTATAGATAATCTATTTTGATGCTATAAAACTCATTTTAAAGTGTGTATTTCCATCAGGCATATATCTAAAAGTGAGACTTTTTTGTAATTACTTAGAAACTCCTCATAGCATCTTTAAAGAAAAAAACAAGTAAGTAAATAGCTAAATAACCCTTTATAAAAATAAAAACAGACACATAATGAGAGGTCTTTTAAGGTATATACAGTCATAAATGAACGAGTAATTTAAAAATTCAGATGAATAAATCAGTAAATAGATAATCCATAGCTTCACAGCTCCTAAAAGTGTAAAAAGTCCAAAATAAATTTGATTTTTTTATAAAGAGATAAATAGATTCATATATAAATAACCCATGACTGAAAGTCTTCAAATGGAATCAAAATGAAAAACAATAAGTAAATAAAGTAAACATACAGATAAAAAATAAAAGAAATTTCAGATCTTCCAAAGAATTAAAATTTTGAAAAAATAAACAAATGAAATATACATCTACAGATTAATAAATTCATAAAAACACAAGAGCAGTTCTTCTACAGACAAAGAAAAAAAGTGGCGTCACAGGAAGAAACACCCCACGAAGACCAGTCCCTCAGATTTTGGCACATTTATTTTTGGTTCAGTCCACACTTTTAGCTGTGTTGCTCATTCCACAAAAACACGATCATTACAAGTTTTACCTCATTGTATGGGTGAATAAACAGGCATTCCAGTGATATAAAACATTATACAAATTTGTATTAACCCTTTAACTCCCAGCTCAACTGTTTGGCAGAGGTCAGTAAATCCAGTTATATTTAATGCGTTAAAAACATGTCATTGTTTGTTTTTGTAAGTGCTGTAAATGTGATTTTTCTTGTGTTTTTCAAGCTCAATATAATATATTTTAAGGTATTTCTAATTGTTATTTTATTTACATACATTTCTGCCTTTTCTAATGATCACGTAATCAACTGTTAACTTTATAAACCTTTAAATCCCACTGCAAAAAATACATTTATTGTTGTTTATCTGCAGTTTTCTTTGTTTCCTGAAATATTAATTTAATCACACAACAATTTGTTTTTTTAAAACATTGAATATCCCTATTTGTATTGATGACCTCTGCCAAACAGTTGAGCTGGTAGTTAAAGTTTAATGGGGAGAGATAATCAACAACATATAACAACAGATAAAGACTGTTTATCAGGAGTGAATATATATTTACATAGATTGAGAAGCTAAATAATTGGTTATTAGCTGATAGAGAGGAGCTGAGCTTAAACTTCTTCTCACTGCTTTTTAGACATAAAACATTTATCCTAGTGCTAATTTTCTTTTTTTCCGCCTGTCTTTACTTTTATTTCACCTTTTGTTTTATGTTTGAAATAAACTTATCATTCATTCTTTAGTATATATATTGAGTCACTTCTATAGTAGTCTTATATCCATCAGTATACAAAGAAAACGAAAGAAGACCTTCACCTTTAGATTTCCTCAGTTGTTTTTCTCTTCACTTTTGTCTAATTTTCTTTACTGGCATAAATGAATCGTTGCAAAATCAGCTTGAATTTAACATTTTTCGATCTTTTATTAAGAACATGGGTTTGCCTGTTTGTTTATTTTGGCTTGCATTTAGTTTTGATTCCAAAACAGAGGCTCGTTCCCCCCCTCCCTCCACTCCCTCATCCTGTGAACTTTGTTCTGGATCAGAAACTCTCTTTCTCTCTCAAGGCTGTACAGTCACCTTACCAGACAATAGAGACTTTGTGGGGTCTGAGCTAAGACAAGGTCACAGGTACTCCCTTCAAATCAACGCCCCTGCTGACTGCCCCCCCTTGACCTCATGTGCTCGTCTCTGTGTTTGTTGTACAAGTTGCTCATGTGTTGAAGTGTTTTTTTCCAATCCCACACTGTGCTCCCCTGACAGGTACATAGTTTGTAGGGGTGTAACGAAATGGTCAACTCACGAAACGATTCAAAATACGAAACAGGGCTCACGATACGAAATAAAGATTGTAGAACAGTAGGAAGTTGTGCAAAAATCTCACTTTATTTTCTTCCTAATGCAGACATAGAAAAAATATTGCTGCATCAGTACAAAATAAATGCTCTTTGAAAAAAAACAAAAATTGAATTTTTTCCCCTTATTTAGACTACAGTGCAAATACAAACATAAAATCTCAATAAAAGTGCTTTGTTGTTGCAACAATCAGGATAAGTACATTCTTGAATGAAAAGGAAAACAAATAGCAGTCCTCAGAGCTGCAGTTTAGACCTATAAATGTCTGAACTGTGAACTATAATATTTAGCCTATAACAGTGCATATACTTCTGATCTTCAAGTATGATCAAATTCTGTCAACTCAACAGTAGATGCAAAAATCAAATATTGTTTTTTATGCAGACTTACACAAACATACAGTTGCTGCCTGTCTCCAGTTCAAAGTAGTTGGTAGTTGGTGGCTGTACTCCCCGCAGTATACGGTGAACTGTAGCGGCATATTTTGTGCACGTTTGTTTTGGCCGCAATCTTCTCACTGTTCTCTCGTCTTTTACATGGGAAGCCAAAATAGGCCCACACAACTGATTTATTTGACAAAGGAGCGTCAGCTAATTCCTCGAAGGCGAGGAGGGTAAAAAATCACCAGTGTCAGTGGTGTGCAGCGCCCCTTCGCCTTTTTTTATTTTGTGCGTCTTTGAATTTTATTTCGTCATTTTTTTTATTATTTACAATCCTACTTGTTTGGAATTTTTCCCCCTCTTCTTTCCTCTTGTTTTCTTTTCTGCAAGCACTTTGAGTTACATATGTTGTAGGAAAAGTGCTATATAAACAAACTTTGATCGATTGATTGATTGAATATGGCACCAATGTCAACATAGTGCGTCCGGTGGCATGCATGGTGATCGGGTGTGCACTTGTTTAACGTCTTTGGTGGGAAAGGAAGTGGAATAGATACAATTATAGATTTTGGTAAAACATTATAGAAAACAGTGAAGCATGGTGAGCTTTTGAAGCACATTAAAACACGTTTTTGGTCGGAGCATGTGGTAAATCTTTTAACCATGTGAGTAAATCCTGGACAGGTAGACATCAGAGCTGTGAGGTAATTAAATAAGGCCTGTTGAACTCAGCTGACCATGCTTTTGTTTATCAGAGACTGTTTTTATAACCCCTGTCTACAGCCGACCTGCTGCTGCTCCCTCGAACGACGGCCGCTCTGATTTAGTTTTTTATTGCTGAATCTTACTCCGGTAATGAAGTTGGGACTGTTATGTTTCTCTCATTACCTTTTCATTAAAGATATGCCTGGAAAATGGGGGTTGCCATGGCTACCGATGGCACCATGAAGTCTCGGAGCTGTACGCGGAGCTGCATTGTTTACTCTTTTGCCAAGAGTGCTGTCTTCAATGGGGAACCAAGACTTTCTTTTCCTGCGCCTTCATCTCTTTTTTTCCCTCTCCTTTATGGATCAAACAATGACCTGCAAATAGAACATTCTTCACTGGTCCTGTTTGTTAATGCTGAGAGGCTTCATTAGCTCGCTCGTTGCCTCCCAAAATGATAGCTGATGTTAGTTGTTGGGGGAGAAAAAGGTAATTTACAGGCTGTGAGTGGTAATTTACACAGAAGAGATTAAAGGAAATGGTATGGAGCCATTTTGTCTAAATGACAGCAGGGTTTAATGCCTGCAGGAGCAGCCCCAGTTCGCTGGAGTGTTACCTGTCAAAGGCTGAATTCAGTCATAAGAGTGTTGTTAATTTAAGCCTGTGCAGTTTGATTCTGGATTCATACAGAGACTCTGGAGAGGTTGCTTAATCTAAGCCAGCTAAAGTCTAAAGAGCTTCAAAAATGTTAACATCCAAAGTGCAGATATTATAACAAAAACATGAAATGAATACTCCATTATAATTATCATTAGAAAGATATTTTGACAAGTTTTCAATGTAAATTGATTAAACTGCAACACATTTGAATGAAACATCCTGTATAAATAAAGATTGTTTGATTGACTGAATAAAGGCACCAGTATGTCTTGTTAACTCAACACTTTAAGGAATTTACATTAAATTTGACATGTTTTCTGTGGATGAAGGATGAACTGAGAACAGTTTTGGAGATCCTGGATTAAAGGTCAAGGACATAGAGCCTCATCTTCATCCCTTGTTTGTGACCACATTTTCCTCATTGCCCTTTGTGAGATTAATGTCAGTCTTAACCCCAATGTCCACTCTGACTTGAGGTTAAACTCAGTAGATCTTATAAAGTCAAAGGTGAGCATAATGGAACTTAATATTCATCCCCATGTTTCAAACACAATACATTACAAGTTCTTTAGTATGTTTAACTTAATGATAATGTCCATGCAGACCTACAGATACCTTAATCTTACATTATAGACAAAACCTTGAAAAAATTGGTGGATCTGCATTTTTGTTTGGATCTCCACCAAAATCTCGTCACTTCTCTCTTGTGCCATGAACAGCAATCCCTGAAAATGTCAAGAAGATCCGATCTTCAGCAAAATCTTATCACTTATTTTTTGTGCCATGACCAACATTTTCAGAAAATGTAATCTAAATCAGTTGAGAAGTCATTGATTTTACAACAACAAGGCCAAAAAAGTGTTCCCTATCTGGCAATGTTAACATAGCTTTCAAAAAAATTCCTAAATCCTCCTTCCATGTGCCATGACCCACATTGTCTTAAAAAGTCATAAAAATTCATTGATTCATAACTAAATTACAAGCAAAAATGTGGAAAATTTGCCCTCTCTAACAATGTGAACAAATCCTTTAAAAAGTTTCTGGATAGGGGTGTTAGTTTGGTGGAGTGGTTAGCAACCAGGCATGTCCCATAAATATACATCTGCCGGCCGGTAGCCAGTTTGCAGAGTGTCTTCCCTTACTCTCTAGCCTATCCACTGTTATTCTCTCCTATCAATAAAGGCACAAAATACCCAAAAAAATACATTAAACACAAAAAAAAGGTCCTGGATGCACATCTGTGATCCAATATCGATCAAAATTAAATCAATTATTTTTTGTGCAAATACCAACATTTTCTAAAGATGCCATCAAACGTAATTGATTAGTTATTGAGGAAGTAGCAAAAATGCAGACAGCTTCCATATCTGGCATTGTTTACATATCATTTAAAAAATTCCTGAATCCACATCAATTTTATGATCTTTATTTAAACCAACACAACAAGTAATAATTCTAGAGTGATTGTGATGGTACATTACCTTATAACCGGTTGAATGACACCACTGTTATCACTGCAGAAGCAGTGAAAAAACTGAAGTGCAATGTTTTAACAGATGAGATGACAAAATAAAGCTGGAGAGCAACAAGCTAAATGCCTAAATGTGAGCTGTACGATGAGGAGGGATGTCCGACCGATGCTGATTCAGCCCTGTGATTGTTGGACTTGTAAGTACATGAAGATTTATTTGAGTTGAAACATGATCAGACTGTTACCTTATCAGTTGACATGGTTTATTTGTCTCTTAGGAAGTCCTGTCGGCTCACTTCTCCTCCCTCTGTATGTCAACAAACGCACGTTGGTGTATGACAGTGCAGTTACACTCAACAATCACAGAGGCCCCTAAAGAGCTGAAAGGTAGAATCTTACATAGTGCGGCTTTAAATCCAGTCATTTTTTTCTTGTGCCCTGAGCAATATTGTCATCCAAATCCACTAAAAGTTACTTTCTAACAATGTTAGCAAATCCTTGAAAAAATTCCAGGTTCCACATCTGTATTCTGATCTTCATCAAAATCTAGTCATCTCCTCCTTGTGCCATGGCCAGCATTCCCTAACAAATGTCATCCACATCTGTTAATTACTTTTGAGTTATCCTGTGCACAAACTAATACCACTTTCACACTATAAGTAGCGGGTCAACGCAGGTTTTTCCAACGCTAGTTTACCCGCTAACAATCGTCAAGTGACTCGTTCCCACTGCCAGCAGACCTGGGTATTATCGGCAGCAGATGAGCTGTGTGGCTGTTTTTTTCCTCTGCTACATCAAGCTGATGCCATCACGTTGATGACATCATCAGCTTGATGAAACATGCCTATTTAAACAATGGAAAGGAGAACTGAAGACGTGGCCACGGTTTTCTGTACTTTGTTCTTTTGTACCTCTTTGAAAATGTACAAACTCGGTGCTGGTGATACGAAGGCAAACGCAATTTGTTGCTAAGACGGCAAAGAGTCACATAAGTTACAGGCAGAGGGGACAGGCGTGATATTATGCCATGGACACGTTACATCAATGATGTAAATTAGCGGGTCGACCCGGGTGTGATGTTCCCACTAAAGCCGAGGCAAGCTGAGAAAAACCCATGTCGCTTGCAGGGTTAGTCAACCCGTGTCAAAATGTCAATTAAACCGATTCAAACTGCCAACAGGAGCTGATTGTTACCAGGTTTAAACTGTTTTTTGGCCAATCGGATAGAGGTGTTACGAATGCCCTCATTGGTTAAGGTAAAAATTGTTGTTTTGCTAAGCATCTGGAGACCTGCCTGTTGAACTGTACTGTAATTCAGTGTCGTATTGATAGATTCAAACACACCTCTCCTCCTGAATTCAGCTGTAGCATCAGTCTTGCTGGTTGTAAATAAAAAAAGAGGCTTTAGAAAGAGTCGCAACCTTTCTCCCTCATTCATCAGCGGCGTTTTCCGAACCATTAACCCTGTCATTGCTTCCTGTACTTTTCATGTCGGCTGCTGGCTGGGCTTCACCCTCAGCGCTGTGATTAGTTCGAGCAGGATGCCGCTCATCGATTTCGCTCTGCTGGGTGTAAGTTAACCCTCTGCCAGCTTTTAATTGCTTCTCTTGACTTTTAAAGCAGCGCACGGCTCCTGCTGGAGAAAAAAAAAAAAAAAAAAGCACGACGGAGAGAAAAGATAAGAAAAAGAGCAGCCTTGGAGTGAATTTGTCTGCAAAAACATGCCGCATTCTGCCTTTCAGCGTACCTCAAATGCATCAAATTCTATCAAGAAACAAACTTGTTTTGCTTGCATCCAGGAATAAGGTGTTTAATTGAATGTGTTACCTGCTGGCAGCAATTACCGTCATGCCGAGAGGGATGGATGGAGACAGAAAACAGATGAAAGACCAGAGATGTTTAGTCTGTCTCTGCGTCTTTCGGGCTTATTGTGCTCCCAGAGTAACGCTGCTCGGGTGTGATTGACAGAGACATGATAGCTGCGGTAAACAAAAGGTGCTGCATGTACACGCACAGATGAGCATTGAATGTGTTTTTGACGAAAACAATAAATCATAACTCGCAGGTATGATGCCCCGAGCCTCATTTGAATTGCATTAGATCTCTCATGATGCAACGTTTTTCTTTTCCCGTCATGAAGAGCGATTCAGATCTGAGTTATAAGGCTGTTAAAAGAAGCTGCAGCAGCACTCAGTGTTTGAAGATGTTCATCCTGAGTGCTTTATTGTTTCTAATGAGCTCCCGGTTCATATTTGTGCAGAGATTTTTAATTATACATCAACATTACATCATCAAAGTTATTATCTTAGCTGCTCAAAGTTAGTGTTTAAAGCTGAATTGTCTGTATGTTAGTGCAAAGATGAACACTTGAAGGTAAAACACCTGAAAGCTTCTAGAAAAGTCCACACCTTTATGGTAACAGGTGCCTGGAAATGTTGAACACAAGACTTTTTATAGCATATTAAAAAAGCTTTTCTGGAAATGCTAGAAGAAAGACCAATTTCAAGTGTGATCTGGTGAAGAAGGATGGAAAAATCCTGCTGCAAGAGAATACTTCACTAGTACAGCAGTTTAAAGCTGTAGTGTGTAGAAGTTGGCAGCATTTCAACGGAAACGATGAATATAGGATATAATGTTTGTATTTGTATGTAAAGTCAGTCAAAATAAGTGTATAATCATCCACATAAAACGTTTTTCTTTTTATTAAGTTAGAAAAAGCTTTTTTTTTTATGTATGTACGCTTCTATGTATGTATGCTTTTTCTATGTTCTACGTATTTCTATGTATGGCCTCCCCAGTCTACAAAAGTTTGCAAAATCTATAATCATCATCTTTACTGACCAATAATCTATAAAAATAATAGTTACAAATGTTAATGAAAAAACCCATCATCTCGTAACTGTTGTAAATGATGCCTTGTTCACAATCCTTTTTTGTTATTCACTGGCTCTCATCACTAAGTGATATGATGTTTTGGTATTGGATGAGCTCATTTAAAATCTGAATGTTGGATGCCACTAAAATGGCATCTACACACTGCACCTTAAAAGGGATACGCCAACATTTTTTTGTTTCATATCTTACCTCACTCCCTGGTCCATGACAAGCAGATAGACACCATTCTTTTGACTTTGCTTGCATTATAAAAAAGAGCTCAAGAAGGAGCTAATTAACTGCTAATTAGCTTAGCTCAAACATAGGGAGTCAATGGGTATCGTTAGCCTGCCTCTTCCTAGTCATCAGATAAACTCTTCAGCAACTCTAAACAGTCCTGTGTGCTTGCTGTGACTTTTTTTCAGCACATTATGTTACATTTTCTATTTTAAGACTAAGAGTAGCACTTTATTTTTACAAGCATGTCCGTGTTGGTTTGCGTATTTGCCCTGCGGTATAGTTTCATATGTATTTCTTTAGAAAACTGCATAAAGTTTTAACCTTTGTCTTAAAATAGATAACAAATCAAGTCACAACAAGCACACAGGACTGTTTAAAGTTGCTGAAGAGTTTCAGGCTAACGCTACCCATTGACTCCCTGTGTATGAGCTAAGCTAATTAGCAGTGGGCAGGCTCTGCCCCTCTTTGCTTTGTTACTGCACCCACAGTCAATAAAATGGCATCAATCTGCGAGTCATGGACTTGGGAATGAGGTAAGACATGAAAAAAACAAAATATTGGCGTATCCTTTTAAATGTGAGCAGAACAAGTCTCCACTGACTTTCTCCTGCCTCAACACTTTTGTGACCATGTAGAGGAGCTGTGATGCACCTGAAGTATGATATTAACTTGGACAAAGGGGTGAAAGATTTGCACCAGCTATGTGACAATCCAGTTACTATACTTCAGAAATTGTCTTTTTTTCTCCTACAAAGGGTGTTCAACCTTCGCAAATATTCAGTAAGTCGTTTTTGTGGGTAACGTAGCCAGCTGCCTTCCTTCCCATCAGCATTAATTGTGACAGCATTTTTTAAATTTGGTTTTAGTCTAAATTGTTTTAATTTTACTTTACTTTTAGTTGATGAAATTTCACATTTTAGTCAACGAATTCTACTGTTAATTTAGTCGACTAAAATATTAATTGTATGGTGTAAGGCACTTTTGTTTCCTTTAATTTCTGAAGTAGTGTTTTAAACTTAAGTACAATAAAACATCTAATAACACTTGAATGATAGTAAAAAATTGGTATAAATTAACAGAAACAAATTGAACTTTTATGAGAAATGCAGTCACCTTTATTTATTCTACATGACAGATCATCTCAGTTACAATACCAGACTTGACAACAAACAGTGAACCTGCTCTACATGACTATATCAGCTCATAAAGAGAGCAGCTCTGATTGGATCGCTCCACAACTTATCCCACCACCAACCTAAGGCAGCTGTGATTGGATATATTCCTAACTTGTCTCTACTTTCTACATGACCAAATTAGGTCTGATTGGATTAGGTCTCAAACATTTTAGTCCAGTATTTATTTGTCATTTAACAATTAACTGACCAAAATGTCAGTTAATTAAGTTTTTGTCCATGTGCACTTGTTTTTGTTAGTTACTGTCTAGTTTGCATCAGGGGAAAAAACGGTGGTTGATGAAAACGATGACGGAAATAACTAGCTGACAAAATTACCACTGCTTCCCATAATGCAAAGTGCAGCCGTAGCACCTCAAACCTGGATTCACTTGGCTTCTAAATGCTGTGATGTGAACATGAAATGATCCAAAGAAAAGATGCAAAATTACAGCTGAATTGGAGCTGCAGGTGTGAAAACCACCTGAATTTAACACATTCAGAAATCCTATGAGCAGGTGTGTTCTGGTGAAAAGAAGCTGTGAGAGGATACAGAGGATCATATTTGGCAAATCATAGAACTAACATCTTTCATTTTTTTCCAGCGAGTCAATATTTGCCTGGAAACAACAGCTTCTCTCCAAAGACAACATTTGTAAATGAGGCTAATACACTTCATCATCACGCTGACAGCAGCCCAACACTTTAGCTCTGAGGCCCCTCATAAAGGCAGCCAAGCAAAAACTTCAATACTTCTCTAAACGGCCTGTTTGGTTTTCTTCTCTTCGTCATTATTCCAGCATTTTCTGAAGGTCTTTCATTTGCATCCCAATGCCGCGCCCCGGTTCAATTTCATTTACAATGCAGATGCAGGGGCGATAAGTGTGACGGAGGTTCTTTTTACCCCCAAGAAAAAGAAAAGGAGAGAAATAAAACAAGCAGAAAAAATAATTTAACTTTTATACGTGCCTCATGTGAATAGAGCTGATGAAACATTCATACTAAACAAAAAGCCATTCAGCATCAGCATGTGTATTATTAAAGAATGCATGTGCAGGCATAAAATAATCATTCCCAACGCCGCTCACAGATAAGGAAATTTCAAATGCACCCTCTGTTCGACTAATCTGCCCCTTGTTTCATGATTTGTTTATCTGCCTTTTTCGCTCTGTGCCGACATGTTTGCTTAGCAGTAATTTATGTACTCGCAGTCAACATCGGGACATGGAGACAAACAGCACATTTAGGGAGCCGCTCCGAGGGCTGCTTTACAAATGACAGTGGTGTCAATGGAGACGGATTAGATTTGGACTGGGGACCCTGTGCCGTGCTGGCCAGGGGCATCTTCTATCAGGGTCTCTCTCTCAGTGTTTCTAGGCCAGAATATTTCAAGAACGCGAAGAGGGAAATGCATCAAAGTTAGCTCAAATCTTCACTTGGACTGAAGAATGGAGTGATAAAACTGTGGAAAAGGTTAAGGTCATGGCAATGCCTTCTGTTTATCTCTACTGGGTTCAATATCTTAATATACTCTTAAAGATTTTTCTTCAAACTCTGCATAAACCTAACCTGACAAGCTAGATGGACAGCTCCATATATCTGACACAGAAATATTTCACTAGTCCATCTGGGTAGGAGCCCTTTGAATTTGTTTCCAGGGGCAGAACGTTCAAAAAAACAAAACACAAGCTTGTGATTGGACAATCATTTAGCTCGTCACATTCATCACAGACCAATCCACATCAAGCAGGGTTGCCTCCTATAATGTAGCATACATAGCGGCTAATGTAGCAGCTAATGGCTAACAACAATTAATGGACGTTAGCCATAGCGGCTAACTTAGCCGCTAACAGCTAACAACAGTTAATGACCGTTAGCCGTTAGCCACTAACAGCTAATGGCCTTATACTATCGTCTTACACTAAATTGTACCGCACAGATGATTCATTTAACACTTATATGTGACATGAACCTCGTCAAAGACAATCCCTACAAGTAAACCTCAGAGGAGGGCAGATTTCACCACGTTTCAATGAATAGCTATGAGGACAATAGGCTAATCGGCATGTCCGTTCTCAACTTGCGGTTGGCGTCACATCCACATTCTGCAGCTCCCGCCTCTCTCCCCTGATTGGGCCATTAAGAATTCAGCCGAGTGAATTCGTTGGACAACGGAGGCTGATCCTGGACCTGCAGGATCTAGGAATCAGGCAGGTCTGTCTGCTCTGCAAGGCTAGCATAAATCTTCACTCTAACTAAAATATAACACCGTTAGATTTTTGGAGCTATATGTAATAGGTCAAAGTCATGGTATCACCTTCCATTCATTATTTATGAGCAGTGTTGGGCACTTTACTTTAAAAGAGTTATTAGTTATAATTACCAGTTACTTTCCTAAAAAAGTAATTGAATTACTAACGGAATTACTCCTTTATAATGTGATTATGCTGCGTTCCAGGCAACCTGTAACTTGGAAATTTCCCAGTTGAAATATCCAAGTTCCAGACAAATTACAACATGGCGGCCATTATAAGATCTATGCATTATCAATTTGCTCATTTGAGTGAAATGGAGGAGTGGAAACGGCGCATAAGGTAACAGCAG
Organism: Scarus forsteni; assembly: GCA_036419115.1. NCBI lineage: Eukaryota > Metazoa > Chordata > Actinopteri > Labriformes > Labridae > Scarus > Scarus forsteni. The sequence continues at coordinate 7,094,396 of JAZDUH010000263.1, forward strand.
TTTATACTTAACAGTAGTTGTCATTATTTAGAGGCTGCCATATTGTTGATGTAATGTGACGTCACAAGTCGTAACTCAGAGTACATCAATCTGGTATGAGTTCACGTGGGAAATTACGAGTTGGACTACTGTTCCAGTGCGTTTTCGCAAGTTACAGGTGGGAAAAACACGAGTTACGAGTTGCCTGGAATGCAGTATTAGTTACCAGATAAAGTAATTGATGCGTTACTTGTTTTAAAAAGCTTTTACTGTTTTAACTGTGTGGCTTCATCTCTCTCAGTCCATGTTGTTTCCTGTCTGCTGCAGCAGCGCTCACATCATCCGTGGAGTTTTTGTGTTTTTCCTCACTAGCTTTTAGATTTACTTACAACAGACACACACTTTGTTTTAGAACATAATGTACACTTCAATTGTGTGTTCTTGCCTTTTACTTCTTATACTTCCATCCTGAGAACTCCAGTTTTAACCCCACAGACCGCTCCAGACTCGTCGTTGCTGCAGCTGTGTTGCCAGATTTTGTGATTTAAATGAGAAGGTGAAGCCTTTTCATTTTTATCAACATAACATTTCAATTTCAAAGTAATATTTCTTCTTTTTTTTGTCTCTTAATTTACTTACTAAACATCCTTGGAGGTGGAACATCCTTTTCATTATACAGAAGTGAAGGGAGGGGCTACTGTTATTTGTAACTCTGTTATCGCTAAGCAGTCTGTCTAACCTTGAGTTTTGTAACCAAAAAGACATGTCAGGTTTTTATCTAAGTTTTATCTTTATCTTCTACAGCTTTATTATGATGAAAACAGTAGTAGCTACATTAGAAATCTATCTGATTCTGACTATAAGGATTTATTTTAGGTGGAAACGCCATTTTTACAGTAATTTTTAAATTTGTGTTTGGGTGGGATAAAATAATTTCAATAACTTCTGAATTGGGTTTATATTGATGGTAGATCATGCACCAAATTCCTCCTGAGTCTGGGGGCACAACAAGTCCAAATAAGCAACTGCACAATTAGTACAAGCCCAAAAAACTGCAACCTTCAACTCCCAGTATACACATGCAAGTTAGAAAAAGAAGCCGAAAGTTGCTTATAACAAGCGAACCTGGCAACTCTAGCATCAAGTTCTCTTGTCTGTCTGTTAGCGGCGCAGGCTGAGTGAGGCAGGTCGATAACAGCTGCTTGACATCGGTGTGAAGTAAGGCGCCACATTTCACTGTAGGTAACGTAACGGCGTTCTAACATTTGACTAGTAATCAATTAGATTACCTGTTACTGGGAAAAAATAACGGCGTTACTAACGCTGGTATTTCTAACGCCGTTACCCCCAACACTGTTTGAGTTCAGAAACTTGATAAAACTTCAATATTTTTTGGAACCATAGGTCAAAGTGAAGGCCATGTCCTTCCATTCATTTCTTGAGTAAAGTAGCTAAATTAAACTTCAATGAAATTCCTTCAAACGTGGCACAAATCTTCACTCTAACTCTAAGATATGACTTATAGATTTTTGAAGCCACGGTCGTGTTTTTTTATGTTCAACGTTTACCCATGAACATGGTATTTTAAGAATGCCACAAGGAATTATGGAAAAACTGTCAGCTTACACTTCAGAAAAAATAAATTAGTTTTTGAAGGTCATTAGGAGGGAGCTGCTCTGAAGATGGTTAGATTTTCTACTCTAAGGTAAAGATTATTTTATTGATTTAAAGGTCATTGTTTAAAAGTTAAAGTCATGAATACTTCTAATCATCCATGTTTTGGAATGCTTTTACTCAAGTGATAATTTTCTTTACACTCTTCACTAGTTTTCATTTAGATACAAGAAATACAACTTTGGAAGTCAATGGTCAAGTTCATGTTCATCCTTTAAATGTTTTATTTCAAGGGTAACCTGCTACACTAAGAGTTTATTGCTCAATTGTGAGGTAAAGCTCCAATCTTACAGTTCAGCTGACTGCAAATAAGTTAAAGTCTGTAATCAGACAGATCTGTCTGGCGAGGCTGCACACAATAAAACAGTTGAACTTGGTCCACAGAGGCATTTTTCAATCAGCATCTTTTAAAGCAGGAAGAGTTATGATGGCGGCAGGAAGCAACTGCTCACAGAGATTAGCATGGGTGCGAACAGCTTAAGTAGCAGTTTTATCAGATCTGAACTGCAGTTCTTTATTAAATTAAAACTAAGCACTCAAAGCATTTATAGATAGAAAGGATATTTTCACTCCTCTTCTGACATATTTTGGTGAGAGTTTGCATTACAAATAAGCTAACGTTTCATACTTTACACTGCAGTCACCTATCCTGTGCGTAACAGAGACACCAAGAGTCGATTGCCCCAGTGCTCTCTCTCTAACATTATTTAATGCTTGTCGAGGCAAAATCAACTACAACTCTTTATTTTAGGGAACCAAGGTTAGCATTTCTTAGTTATCTCTATAGGCCCACTGGAACAGAAGGGGACTCATAATAAGAAAAGGATTCAGATTGTGTTAAATTTGTGTTAACAGCCTCCTACAGTAAGTTTAAACAATGAAAAAAGGAGTGAGATTTATTATTTAAAAACAATAAATTACACTCGTGAAACATATGAAAGTAAAGAAAACAAAGTCATGTTAGCCGCTGTAGTTTAGTTTGATAAAGGTCTCAATCACATTTAAGTAAAATAATCTTATTTTCTATAAATGCCATCATCACTGTTATTTAGCCGCCCTGTGTTGTTGTTCACAAATATCACATGAAGAATGTGATTATCACTATGGTCAGCATGTTTTGTAAATGTTTTATTTCAAGGGTCTAACAAGAGTTTATTGCTCAATTGTGAGGTAAAGCTGAATCTTACAGTTCAGCTGACTGCAAATAAAGTTAAAGTCTGTAATCAGACAGATCTGTCTGGCGAGGCTGCACACATAAAACAGTTGAACTTGGTCCACAGAGGCATCAATCAGCATCTTTTAAAGCAGGAAGAGTTATGATGGCGGCAGGAAGCAACTGCTCACAGAGATTAGCATGGGTGCGAACAGCTTAAGTAGCAGTTTTATCAGATCTGAACTGCAGTTCTTTATTAAATTAAAACTAAGCTAACTCAAAGCATTTATAGATAGAAAGGATGACCTCCTCTTCTGACATATTTTGGTGAGAGTTTGCAAATGAATGCAGCTCGGACCTTCCTAAGAACTCTGCATTGCTTTACAACTTCTTTCTTCAACAACTTGCAGGATGCAAAGTGACGAGGTAATGTATCTCTTTCTAGTTACGTAGTGGTAGTTTTTGATGTGTGACAACAAGCAATTTCTGTAAAACTAGTATCGTAGTTTTGTAGCCGGCTATATATAACTACTTATAGCCTGGTGCTTTAAGACTTGTTCGAATAATATAAATTTCCTCTAGTTTTAATTGTCTTGTTCCTGAAGTTGAGTATCCAGCCGCTGTAGTTTAGTTTGATAAAGGTCTCAATCACATTTGAGTAAAATAATCTTTTTTTCTATAAATGCCATCATCACTGTTAAAGGATTTTGATCAGGACCACTATATCTGGTTGAGAAACACTGCTGTTGAGTATCTATCAAACTTTTTATCTGGCGTGTCGGGTAACAATGTTCATCCTTTGCTTAAGAACATAGTATCTCATGAGCACAAACTTTTTCTCCAACCTTTACACAAATTTTCCTGGAGTTCTAGATCAAAGATCAGATCACAAAGCCTCATGTCCATTCTTTGCTTCTAAACTCAGTGATGTTGAAACAATTTGCTTTAAACTTGGCAGGTTTTGCCCCCAGACTCATGGGCTTACTGTTTAATGGAGTTGAATATTACTCATTAAAGGTGTAGTCAGCGATGTGGGAGAAAACGAGTGGAGAGGTTGTTGATAAACGAATTTAGACCCGCCTCTCCCTTCATACCTCACCCCTGGCTCCACCCTCGAAAGCTGATGGATGTGCATCGTCATGGAAACGGCTGTAGAAACTGCGTAGTTGACCAACATAGCTAAGGTAACCCCGACTCGTCAGACAACTCGACTGCCATTATTGATAACATCACAACAACAGTAGATTTTGGCAGATTAGACAATAAGATGAATGCCTGATGGCTGCTGTTCTGTGAAGCACCACAAAGCTAATGTTGCTTACCTATCCAGCAGACAGACGGCAACATCCGCATCCGTTTTTAGGTATTTCAATTCGTGGAGTTCCCTCCACCGTCGGAAAGCAACACCAATATTGACCCGGGTCTTCGCTCTTTCATGGTCATAGCCCTTCTTTTTCACTTTTCACTCCTCTCCTTTTTCTTTTGAGCTGTTTTTCAGCCATTGTTACTGCACCTATTGTATTTCTGTCTTGGGCTAACTGCACAACCTACTACTCGCCCTCCCCCCTCTGTCTGATCTGCGCATGAGTATGATCGCCCCCTGGATGTGGGGGGGTGTACCCTGTTTTGGTAACTCGGCCTGAGCCCCAGTATTTACCTGCTGAAATTCAGAGCCAAGGCTGTGTATTGAAACCGGACTTTTTTGCTGTCAGTGGGGGAGATCTTGTGGATGGAGAGGAGAAATACGGTGAATTTGACAAATAGTGCATTCGATTATTAGATTAGAAAATCGCTGACTACACCTTTAAGTAAAATGTTTAGTTCAAGAAATCTTGTGTTTGTCTCCGTCTTGTGAAAGTGATATCTCAAATACTCTTGGAGCCATTTTTGTCAAAGATTCTGGACTTCATATGTCAAGATCTTGTGCCTCATTTTCATCCATCGCTCATCACCCCCAAAGCCACACCAGCCCTTATTCTTGACCAATCATCATGGTGCATTCACAGTCCATCAGTTGTATAAGTCATCGAGGCACATATCAGACATGCTGTACTTCTAGTTTTTCCAGGAAGGGGTGCTAAAGTAGGTTGCAGTGCTGGAGGGGGGCTCATACTCACCCTCCTAGGGCGATGACAAAAATATGGGGCACCCTTTCTCCTTTTTCTCACTCATCCCTCTTGTCTTTTCTCCCTCCTCTCATTATGTCTTCAATTATCAAGTCAGGAGAGAAACTCATTATTTTTGGGAGCCGATGCCCATGCTGGTGTTCTTTTTGACACAACACGAGGGGGGGATGCACAAAGTCCATTTGCAGAGATTTGAATCTCTTAATAGCATTACCTAATTGTGAGAATAATCATGTTAAAATGACACATGGAGGGAAATGTGATTTCTGTGTTTTCCCTTTTTATGCTCTAGGAAATAACACCGCCAGATGATGCAGTAATCATTGGTGGGTTATTTGGCCGTTTGATGCCGTGTTTTTAATTGACAGAGAGGTGTTTCATGCAAACCATGACCGGGCTGAGCAGCACGCGACCCACCGCGGGGACCGTATCTGATTTTATTATTGGCCCCAGTTCGACTGGCTTAGCCCTCGTATGTAGCATGAACACCTTTACCCTTGGGTGGGCTTGAGTTAATTACTTCAGCCTATAATGCCTCAGATACCACCTAATAAGCATGGAGTGTTACAAATTATGATGCCCAGATTAGGTGCTGCTTACTCCCGGAGTGAACAAGCCGATCATTTCTGTGTTTGGAAATGAATGGGCTTTTTAAACAACAGGAAACATGGAGGCTGTTTTGGCAAAGGTGTTTTTTTTTTTAATTTTCAGCTGGTCAGAATCCACGAGGAAACAATCAGGGATGGAGACATGTACAACAGGAACCCCAAATTTCCACCTAGTTTGCTTGCATATTGTCATAGATTTGTCACTCACCCCACAGTACACTACTGGTCTTGTCAACATCCACATAGTTGATAAGCACATCTTACACCTATAGTCCATTTAAAGTGCATTCTAATGATGCTTACTCACTGGCCATGTTAAAAACTGCCTACCAAACTAGCAGTACCTACTGGCTTTGCCAAAATGTTGCATGTTGTAAGTAAATATTTGTGAAATCTGTCATACGCAAAAGGAAAATAATACCCAATGGTGGACAGCCAATCTTATCATTATTAGCATTAGCATAGATTCCTATACATTTATACGCAGTGTTGTGATTAACGTTTTACAGTAACATAACTACTTTTCTGGGTAAAAAGTAAAGTAATGAAAACGTAGTACCTTTTTTAATGTGGCGCAACATGACTTTTCCCATGGACAGCTCTGATACCGAGGCTGCCTACTCAGCCCACATGGACACGAGTAGCATTGCCAAGTCCACTTGTTATAAGCTTATAAGGGCTGCAAATGAGCTTTTGAGCTTGTTTCTAAACGTGAAGTTTCTTCTTGAGGCTCTTCTGTCTGTGTGAATCCACTGATTATCTCCCAGCTCCCAATAATAAAACAAAACACAACTGCAATAGGCAGTTTATATACTTCCTGGTTTCCTGGTTATTGTGCACGCCCCCAAACACACTCACGCACATAGCACATGCTCCAGAGCCAAGTTGCCAGGTCTGCTTATTATAAGCAACGTTCTATTCTTGAATAGATGGTTGTTTGGGCTTGTTTTTATGGACCAGGTTGCTTCTTGGAGAACCAAAATGTGGAAACACTGGGCAGGAGCTCTCATTCCACAGTCTGTGACATTTTGAGAAGACACTCTGCAAACTGGTCACAGGCGGGATTCGAACCTGGACCGGCAGAAGCAAGTACATGGGGTGCCTGGTTGCTAACCACTCCGCCAAACCAGCACCCCGTGAAAAGTTACTTTTCATAGATGGTAACTTAATAAAGTACAGAGTTACTTTTTTAAGAAGTAACGAGTAACAAGCAAACAGTAGTTTTTAAAAGTAACTTCCCCAACACTGTTTATACAACCAAAGCAACAACCAACTCAGTAAATCAACATTTTCAGAATAATTCCATGGATGTTGCAAATTATTCGTGTGAGTTTATTGGTGAAAATTATGAAAAAACAAACAAGTCACTCCTCTGACTTGTTTCTATCCATTAATAGATGTGCATTTAGCAGTACTAGCCATTAGCTAAGCTACCGCTTATTTATTTCCATGACCTGAAATAGAGATCAGCGAAGTTGAATGTCCACACTTAGATTCAAGCTTTTAATCATACATATGTTTTGTCCACACGGACACAGCGTTTATGGTGCCCAACATTTTGAAAATGGACCCCCTTGTGGCTAAATCTGAAAACAACAGCCTTGCTTTACCGTGTGTGTAATGAATAGTGTAGCTTCCACCTAAACCACATGGCTAACCCTACAACAGAAACAGATACAATGGCAGAATACAGTGTCTTGCTCTGCAGAAACTACTGAGCTTGTTTTGGCTTTTACAGCAAAAATTTCTGCTCCTTTACGACTATCAAGAGCAACAAGAGGAAATGGAGAATAGCATACGCCAGGGTTTGTTTATGTGTCTCATGATGTTTGGCTTACGCCATGTACTCTTCTCTGGATTTGGTGCATGTCTGCAGCAGTGTACAGCGCCACTTATAGACCTGAAACGGTGTTTTCAGTGTTATCGTGTGGTTGGACACATCTTGAAATGATGCTCTTTCTTTACAGAGAATGTTTCAAAAATACAAATGTTTTCGTCTCCATGTGGGCAGGGCCTAAGTGCATATGTGTGTGTGTGTGTGTGTGTGTGTGCGTGTGTGTGTGTGTGTGTGTGTGAGAGTGGGGGGGGGGGGGGGGGCACATAGCTAAAGCTAAAGAGACAAGATCATATCTGTGTGTTTAAAGGAGACATATCATGCTTGTTTCTCCTTTTCACTATGCCAGACTAGGATGCCTGTAAAGCATTTCTGCCCTCAGTACAAGTCATTTAGTTCCTTCATTGCCCCACAATAGCGTTCTCAAAATCCTCATTTTAGGCCATTAACAAGGTCTCCTTGAAACGCTCAGATCTCAGGATGACCTACAGTTACCTCGTAACGTCTCAGCCCTTTGTGCTCTGATTGGTCAGTTCTATCGGGGGTAGAGCCAGCCTGTCCTTCTTCTTCTACTGTATTTTCCAGCAGGCTCAAAGCAGCAACTGCGTATTGAGTCCCCCTACAGGCCAGAGCTGGTAATGAGTGAGTGTGAGCTAGGGAGCTATACACTGCTGCTGGGTGGATGTGTTCCTCGTGACGGTTTTGTGGCTAACGGACATCACAGAGGAGGAAGTGTTTTATCAGATTACTCCAATAAAAAGAAGGTACCTCGTGTTGTCACGACGATTTAAATCTCACGGTCATCTCGCAATTACCTATTTTCAGAGGCATTAAATCTCGTTCTAGGATATCAGAAAAAATACAATATCTCATTTTTTGAAATTAAGGGGGTGTAAGGTCTTGTTTTCTTTTTTTTTTTTTAAATGTATATTTTTGGGCATTTTGTGCCTTTATTGATAGGAGAGAGACAGTGGATAGGCTTGTGAAGGGGGAGAGAGAGCAGGGGAAGACACTCTGCAAACTGGTCACAGGCAGGATTCGAACCTGGACCGACAGAAGCATGTACATGGGGTGCTAACCACTACGCCAAACCAGCACCCCGTAAGGTCTTGTTTTCAAATTTATTATATTATATGTAAGTATTAAATCATGCATCAGCATGATATGTCTCCTTTAATAAAGTTTTTATAATGTTGAAATAGTCGCTATAATCCAAACTTTTGCCCAGTAGGTGGCACTGATGAGTTTTATATGATATGCATCACCTGTCATAACAAAATGTAAAAATGTAACATAGACATGCTGGTTAGTCCATGGTCATCATGGTTACTCAAACATACTCTGCAAAATATGTTCTCCTCTGAAGTTTACTGGGACACCTTGGTAGGGATTGTCTTTGTAGGGTTCATGTCACATATAAGTGTTGAATGATTCATCTGTGTGGTATAATTTAATGTAAGACTATATTTTAAGGTAGTTTAAGCTAACAGCTAACAACAGTGCGAGCTGCTACGTCATAGCGTAGCAGTTTTACTTGATATGGGTTGGTGTGTGATGAGTGCGACGGGCAAACGATCGTCTAATCACAAGATACTGTTTTTTTTAAAGGTTTTTTTAAGGTTCGAGTCCAATCAACACAATTAAACACATCAATGAAGGTGTCGACCCATCTCAAGGATGATCAGAACAAAAGGACAATGCCTCTTTTAAAAACACAAGTGTCACAGTAATGGATCTGAATACTTCTTTTTTAATAAATCTTCAAAAATGTCTACAATTCTTTTGTTTTTTGTCAATATGGGGTGCTTTGTGTACATTAATGATGAAAAAATGCATGTAATTGATTTTAGGTAATGACTGCAATGTTACTAAATGTGAAAAATTTAAGGGAGTTTGAATACTTTTCGTACCCACTGTATTTATACAGATTATATGTTTTGTAATGTACTTGTGCTTAATATATTTGCATCAATAGAAGAATTTATTTTCCTAAGACCCATGAGGAACAATAATAAGGGGTAGGAACTTGAAATGTTTGACTTCTTCCTACTCCTTTTCGAGCGTGTATAATAACTTATTTTCTTTCTTCGTGTATGTGAATGGCATTTCACTATTTTTTTATTCCTTTGCATACATGTTAGAAATATAAATAAATTCAATTCAATTCAGCAAAGCTTGCAGCCACAGCCCCAACTAGAGGCAGGAGGCTAGATTACACAGCATTTGACTTGGTCCACTTGACTCGGTGCAGTGTGAAAGAAAACCAAACCATGTGAAGAACAAAACAATTCAGTTTTCTACCTGAACCATACAGTCTGCAGAATTTTAGACATGAATGTGACCTTGGTAAAAAGAACAAACACGATGCAAACTTCCATGTTGGCCTCCAAATATGCCTCACCCCTGCATTGCTCTCTTTCGTTGGCTGTATTGTACTCACTTGTGTTTCCTAACATAGCTCTTATTTAGGGTAGAGTGTTCCACATGCCAACAGCAGCTCGGATAAATAAACGCCTTGTGCTCTTAAAGAGTGTTTCTAAGTGCTTTAGCTCAAGCCCTCTGTCACTTAACAAGGTTAAGATCACGTTGTCTTGCATCCACATCCACAAAATTACACAGTTTACTGACGTCGAGGGAGGAGGGCCATTTCACGGTGATTAGGTGTTACTCGGGTGGTGGGTTTGTGACTACACGTGTGGGTTGTGCGGAGGGGAAAAACTTGAGACAATGCTCCACTTCATGAGCACACAGTGTACAGGAGCCCTCCCACACAGCCTTTGTTAAGCCTTTCCCCCTTCACTCGAGCTGGCACTTGAGCCTTCCCTGAGCCCATTGACTCCCACTGGATGCTCACTGCTGTTTCCTGGGTTTAAAAATATGGGTGCCTCTTTAATACTGTAACACCCGTATCCTCTCCTTTCACACAAGCCCCCCTCTCCTTCAAACTGCAGCCAATACGTTTTAATCCCATTTGGAAGGCAACTTAAATTCATCCAATTTCACAGATTAGGAGTTGTGGTCTCTCTGAGAAATTTAGCTATAGTCCTCGTGTTTCTTATGCTTTCCCATTCCATGCACTGGCACACATAAGACGGGAAAAGTGTAATGAATTCCATGCATTATTCATCTGTATACTTTTTATCTAACCTTTTGCCTCTTGGATCTGCGCACTAATTTACAGAAAGCCTTTTTCATTTGAATATATGTTTTCCATTAGCTTATTTAGCTCCTCGCTACAGTTTCTATAACAACCATACATCACAATGAAGATGGAGAGTCCACATAATTAAAGCACACGTATAGGACTAAGGGGATGCAGGACTTATATGTGACATTTACTTTTAATTGCAGAGTGAGGAGATTTCAAAAGGTTGCAGCTTTAATGACACGTTAATGAGTATGTAAAGGAGATTGACAGGATTAACTGTCATACTAACATGAAAGTGTAGGGGAGAGTGGGGTAATATTAGCCAGTGGACAAGACAACAATGCACTTTTTCTGTCACATTTTATCACTTCTACCTGGCTACAAAGGGCAGAAATGCCTATATTTCAAGCACACTCACCAGCCAGACCTACTCAATAGCTTGCCAATGAGAATAGCTAATTAGCCAATCACATAGCAGTGAATAAATGTATCCAGGCATGCATGCATGGTCAAACAAAACACATTAAAGGTGTAGTCAGCGATGTGGGAGAAAACGAGTGAAGAGGTTGTTTATAAACAAATTAAGACCCACCTCTCCCTTCATACCTCACCCCTGGCTCCACCCCCAAAGGTGATGGATGTGCATCGTCATGGAAACAGCTGTAGAAACTGAGTAGCTGACCAACATAGCTTAGGTAACCCCGACTCGTCAGACAACTCAACTTCCATTATTGATAACATCACAACAACAGTACATTTTGGCAGATTAGACAATAAGATGAATGCCCGACGGCTGTTACTGTTATGTGAAGCACCACAAAGCTAATGTTGCTTACCTATCCAGCAGAAAGACGGCGACATCCGCGTCCGTTTTCAGGTCTTTCAATTGGCGGAGTTCCGTCCACCGTCGGAATGCAACAGTAATGTTGACCCGGGTCTTTGCTCTTTCATGGTCATAGTCCTTCTTTTTCACTTTCTGCTCCTCTGAACTTTTTCCTTTGGGCATTGCTACTGCACATATTGTATCTCTCTCTTACACTAACTGCGCACGCTACACAACCTACTACTCCCCCTCCCCCCTCTGTCTGTTTTGGTAACTCGGCCCGAGCCCCAGTATTTACCTGCTGAAATTCAGAGCCAAGGCTGTGTATTGAAACCAGACTTTTTTTTCAACATGCCGTCAGTGGGGACATCTTGTGGATGGAGAGGAGAAATACGGTCATTTTGACAAATAGTGCATTAGATTAGAAGAATAGAAGATCGCTGACTACACCTTTAAAGCTCAAACCCAGCAGGGGCAGAATGGAAGAAAGTGGCACATGGGTTGGTCTGAGTATTTCAAAACTAGTGATCTACTGGGACAGCCACCTTTACAGAGAATGGTCCAAAAAAAGGAGAAAGTATCCAGTGAGCAGTAGTTCTCCAGGCAAACATGGCCTCTTGATGCCAGTAAGAGTGGCCAGAGTGATGTAAGATGATTTCTGAACAACACATCCTGAAGCAAATGGGCTGCAGCAGCAGAAGAAAACCAAGCTGGGTGCCACTCCTGTTGCTGAGATCAGGAAATTGAGGCAGCAGGTTAAACAGGTTCACCATCATTGGACAATATCTGGAAAATTCTGCCTGGTCTAATGAGTCTTAAGCTCTGCTGCTACACTTAGATGTTCAGGTCAGAATTTGGTATAAACTACAATCATGGATCCATCCTGCCTTTAAAAAAAATATGTACATGTAAAAAAATGAACCTTTATTTATCCAGGAAGTCCCATTTAGATTAAAAGATCTCATTTACAAGAGAGACCCGGCCAAAAAAGTAGCAATACAGAGTCACAGTACATAGAAAATGACACAACACAATCAACAGGTCTAAAACAAATAATCAAATACACATTTGGCTTTCAAGAAAAACAATCACATGCCTCTGTCACCACATTCTTGATGATGCTCTTAAATTCATTAAGAGATACTGTTGAATCCAGTTTTAGCTCTATATCACTTCATATCACGGTTCAGGCTGGTGGAGGTGCAGAAATAATTTTTTGCTGCACATGAAGTTTGACTTGCAGAACAAGAAGTTTGGGCTTGGCTGATAAGAAGTTTAAATGGATGACTGTATTGCTATCTGCTCATTCTCACAGTCTAATAAAACAAAGGCTAAAGTGCTATCACTCTGAGTTTCCCAGGTTTATGCAGTTCGCTCTTGTCTTTGGTCTGAATGGGGAGTTGAGCCGTCATTGTCACCCCCTCTGCTGCTCAGAGTGTTGCTCTATTCAAGCAGAGGCTGATCCAGTTGTAGACTGTAATTTTTTTTACAAGCAAACGGAGCCTAATTTTGCCTACAGTATGTCAGAGTAGTTTCACAAACTTTTAACAAACTAAAGGCACAGTTAATACCTTCACCAAGGAGTTTGTGAAAAGGAGTTCTTAAAAAGTTCTGAACAGATTAAATTGCATTTTTAGGGAATCCAAATCCACATATGGATCAAGAACTTGTTAATGTTAAGCGATAGAGCATTTTCCACATCTTTGCTTGTAACTCAATAAGTTCTCAAAGGATTCTTGGAAAGCAGTTTATGGAAATATGAAAAACTGAATCGATTTTCTTGGTGAGCTGAATCTGCATGGGTCCAGGTTTTTTTTTTCCATGACATGATAACATTTTGAGATAAGGCACTTTTCTGTATTTACGCTAATAACTCTATAAGTTCTGGATTAATAAGGATGACATTTTTTGGGAATGCTGTTGATGGAAATATGAAAAACTGAATAGATTTTGATGGTCATCCAGATGCAGGAATTTTTTACAGACTTGGTAACATTACAAGATAGAGAGTTTTTCCACATTTAGGCTAATTACTTCATAAAGTCTGGACGGATTAGGTTGACATTTTCAAAGAATGTTGGTTATGGCAGTGGAATAAAAGGAATGGAGTTTAAAGGGATAGTCCAGTTTTTTTGAAGTGGGGTTGTATGAGCTCCATACGGCCATTAAGTACATTATATCCAGTAGAAAGTTCTCTCCTCTCTCTCAGTAAGCCACAGACTCTGAAAGTCTGTGACGAAGAAATAGACGCTAATAGCAAAGTACCATACCAAAAACAAAGGCTATTTTCTCCGCCTACAAGAACTCATATCAAAAAGTAATACCACAGTTTAAGAGTACGCTACTCTGAAACTGCTTTTAAATGCATTAACCTTTCAGAAATATAAAGTTTATCTGGACCTAAGCCAACTCACGTCGTGTATCCCCCCGCCTCACTCTCAGCTGTAGTAAAGAGAACACGCTAGCGGCTTCAGATGCCTGTTGTAGACTGATTGAAAGCAAATTATACAAAAAATATTTTTGAGATGGGGTTTTTGTGATGCTTCCCTTGATACAGAAATAGATGTGCATCATATTCATCTGCCTAACATGGGCATGCGGTTACAGCATACAGTGAATGCATCTCTGGTGATTCAGCAGCTCGCAGCAGCACTGCGCAGAGGGATACACGACGTGAGCAGGCTTAGGTCTGGATAAACTTTATATTTCCAAAATGTTAATGCACTTAAAAACACTCATATGTAGCGTACTCTTATAGACTTTGGTATTACTTTTTGATTTGAGTTCTTGTAGGCGGAGAAAAAAAACCTTTGTTCTTGGTATGGTACTTTCCTGTTAGGGGATATATCATCGTCACAGACTCTTACAGACTGTGTCTTACTGAGGGAGAAGAGAAAACTTTCTACTGCATCTAATGTATTTAGTGGGCATATGGAGCTCACACAACCCGACTTCAAAAAAACTGAACTATCCCTTTAAGGGTGGAACAAGAACAGATGTGGATATAGAAATATTTCAAGGATTGGTAACATTACAAAGAATGTTGGAAATGCCTCGGTGCAGGATTGTGCTCTTGGTGCAATTCTAGTCTTTACATTTTTTGTATGTGGCCCTTGGTGAAAAATGTTTAGACACCCCTGATTTATAGCGTAATTTATTATGAGTGTTTTCTCCATTTTTTGAAGCTTATTTGTGTCTATTTATAGAATACCTCGGTGGGATTAAGTATAAGCAATCATAAGAAAAAACATTTTATCCCTTATTAATTAGCTTGAGAAATTGTGCTGAGCTGGTTTGGGATAGAATCACATGTAATAACTTTTTCTGGGGCCCAAGATTTCTGCCCCTGCTTCAGTCAACACAAATGTTTAAAACTACTGTTTCACAATAGTTAAAAAAAACATAATAATAGAAGATTAAACAGAATATTGAACTTTATGTTTGGATTCATGCTGTTTCTTTGAAAAACAAATAAGAGTTCATGAAAAGGAATATTAATTATTGAATGATTTATTTCAAAGAGGTTGGTTATTCCTGTTTAATCACCTGCATACCTGTATTTATAATGACGTGGTCAGTTTACTCCAGGAGAGCTCATTTACCCACTGACTCAAATCAACTACCCTCTTATTTGGGCCCCTGAACACATCCTCACTTTTGACATTTTTTCAGGGCCTAAATGTGAGTTTTTAAGCAACAGCTGAAGTAAAAATAAATCTCCTTTTCTACCCTGAGAGACTCAGACGTACAACTTGGCTCATCTTACTCCAACTTTCCGACTAGATAGTTTGTATAATGTGATTCTATATCCAAAAGGAGGCATTTTATGTGTTCTGTGAGAAAATATTTAACAGTTACGACTTCCTTGCTCCAAACTTTTCATTCCCACAATCCAAAGTTGGCAGCGTGAAATACAAAAGTTTGATTTAAAGCTTTGTTTTCCCCATACAAATTTTGAAAAAGCAGTTATCCTTTCAAAAAGTCCAGCACAAATAGATGCACATGGATGGTGGGAGGATGAAAGAAATAATAGCGCACCAAAAAAAAAAAAAAACAACACAAAAGTCCAACCTCTGACAGCAGGAATCAGTCTGCCTCATGAAAACGAACAGCGATGGTTTTAATTTACTGACTGCATTAGTCGGCTCCTCTCCAGCCAAGCTTGCTGTTGTCTCGTTGGCAGCAGCAAAAGTTATTAATGGTGCAATAACAGGAGGCAAGCCTGGGCACAGAATATTCTATTCTCTCTCAGATTGTGTAATGATTTTCCATGAAAACAGGGGGTTATTTCTCATTGTGTGGCTTTTTCTTTTCTAATAATGGAGAGAAAAGGGGAGGAGGTGGCAAAAACACATGGCCCAAGGGTTAATTGACTTATAACCTTCTCAAACTGAAGGAACAAGTTTTAAGAGAGGCTGTACTTTAAGATGGGGATAATGTGACAGAGAATCTCCATGAAATAAAACAGCGGCTTTGGCAAATCTGTGGGACGTTACGTAAAGCAAGGGTTATTTATAATGCATGACAAATGTAAAAGAAACCTTAAAGCCGCTGGAAGCTAAACTCAGGAACCGCCCATTTGCAGTAATTCAAAGTATTTTATTCAGTGCATAAAGAATCAAACTGTATTTATTCAGTTTCAAAGCACATTTTATTGTGAAATACCTTGTGCAATAAGTTTTGCAAAAAAGCCTTTTCCATTTTTTTACAGCTTGGGGTGAAAAAATCTGCAACTATGATACATATTAGCTGTGTTCGAAATCGTCCATTCACTCACTCACTATCCCCTATGTAGTGTAAATGAAATAGTGGACTACACAGGAAAACGCCATTTCGGACACTACACTGAAATTTTCGAAATGTCGTAGCGTCAGCAGGTGAGCCAGATATTCCTGTGACGGAAGTGGACGCGCCAAAATTCACGTAAACAAATCGGGCACTCGGGAGGATAAGTAGCAAACTTCAAAGCTGTTTACAGCCGCTAAAAGACGTTAAAGAGCTACGCTACGATTGTGTTGAAGATACTTTCATGTTTTTTTACATTTATGAATGAAAGCAGCGCCTAACAGCCTTCTTTCTCTTCTTCTTCTATGGAAAAACACGACCGCATTGCATTGTGGTATACGGGAGTACAATATAGGGTACATCGTATGTACACTCACTTTTGCTGTGCATTGTGGGTATTTTGTAGTGCACTAAATAGTGAATGAAATTAAATGCTGAGAATTTGAACAACACTACAAAATGGCGAACACACTACATAGTGCACTATATCCGTGATAGTGAGCGATTTCGAACACAGCTATTGTCACATTTGTTTGCACCCAATATGAACTAAACTGGGGTGCTGGGTGGTGCAGCCGGTAGTGCTTGTGCCTCACAGAAAGTAGTTTGCTCTTTTGTCTTATTGACTGTTATAAAGACAAAGCCATGTGACTATGGGAGGAGGAGTACTAGAAGACTGAGGATGGGAAGAAGCGTTAGCCATCCAGTAGCCATATTTATTATATTTTTGTTTATATTTCTATCTATCTATCTATCTATCTACATATATACATATACAGTGTTCCCCACTCCATCATCGGGATGGGACACGAGAAGTGAAAATCTGTGAAATAGAAATACCTTATTTAAATATATCCTAGACATGTTCTTATAACTTTTATGATACTTTTAAAAGAACTTTTAAGTCTTCAAACACACTTTCAAAACATAAGAAATACATTAAAACACATATTAGATAGATATTAAGTTAAGATATTAAGTGAGCAACAGCAATAGAAAACCAAATATATGGTACAAACAGTATAAAAAATACAAGTACTGTACTGTACTACAAAAAAGACAATGATGGAGCTGTGCAGTACGAAGACAATGACGGTTATTAGTTGCACTGCACAGCATATATGAGCAGTTTCTGCTCTTCTGAAGGTGCCTCTTCAGAAGGGAGAACAAAGCAAAAATCTCTCCTCCCTGTAAGATGCAAAGCCATGTCACACACTAAGTCTTTCAAAAGGTTGAATAAAGTGTTATCTAGTCTAATCCAATCTAATCTAATCTAATGTAACCGACTAACAGAGAGATAGAGTTGAGTCGGGACCTAAGGCCATCTGACCAACAGCGACTCCACACAGGCCTCAATGGCCCCGTTTACATGGGTAGTTTTCCTCAATCTGATTGAACCGGATTAAGTGAATCTGATTCGATCTGTATACATGAACTTTGAGTAAAGAGATCCACGTTCAATCCGTGTTTTCATGGCCCCAGCTGAATCCGATTGTATTGTTTTTTTTACATGCGCAGAAGGTCACTCTGCCACTACCTGCAAATGTGTAAGAGAAGAAGAGGTGCACTTCCTGCTTCCTGTTTACCTCTAGAAAGCTAGATCCACGTCGTGTTTTGTTGGGGTTTCTATTAGGCCTGTGCTCAAAATATCGATACGGCAAAATATCGTATCGCACTCCTTTGGGATACGTGTATCGATACAGATTCTACAGAATCGATACCGCCTAAATATTTGGACAGTTGTTGTAATTACATTTTGGGTAATGTTAACAGTGGCTCAGTTCAAGGTAGAAGACGAGCTGTATAATGAAGTTCTAAATTTGAACTTAGGTCTACCATCTTTGAGGATCTGAATTTATGTCTCTCAAGTTGTAGAACCACTTGAAACTCATCCTTGTTCTTTTTCTTCCTATAAGAAAAAACTAAACTTGTCAAGAATTTTGCTTAAAGCATAGTGAATGTTCACAATTTCGGGATACGTATCGTATCATGGCCTTAGTATCGGGATACATATCGTATCGGCATACATATCGTATAGTGAAGTTGCTGGAAATACCCAGCCCTAGTTTCTATTAAAAAGTTTGTTTCCTCCACCGTCCAGTTCTTCTGTTTTTTCGCCATGTTTGTTCGGGCATGCTCTGAGTACGTCACTATGTGCCTTTTACGTACTACGGAGCGCCTGAGCAGACTGAACAATCCTCTCTATCAACTCAATCCGCTCCACTCAGCCGTTTACATGAAGCATGGAGCGTATTGTCAATCGGCGTAGACTACCTCTTACAATCCGATCTGGGTCAATCAGGTTGGCTAAGGTGTTTACATAAGACATTTCTAATCTGATTGTAAATAGGATTTTTTGACCCATGTAAACGGGGCCCCTGTCAGTCCATGTCCCCTCAGATCTGGTACACACATAAAGATTTTAAAAATCGTTACCAATTTTCAGGAGGCTAAATACAGCTAGCGGTTAGCTTCCAACAACATCCTTGGTGCTTGTGATTTCCATCCACCTCCTCTTCTTATCCACTTTACAAGTTACTGGCAACAGGCGACTTGTGCGCTAGATGTCAGAAGGCTACATTCCTGAATTGGGACACAGCTATATACTTTTACTCACTCCATTGTTTTGTGTGTGTCAGAACTTCCTCTAGTTACCTCCGCCAAGGAGGTTATGTATTCGGGAGAGTTTGTCTGTCTGTCTGTCTGTCTGTCCGTCTGTGAACAAAATAACTCAAAAAGTAATGGATGGATTTGGATGAAATTTTCAGGAAATGTTCAGCATGGGAAAAGGAAGAAGTGAATCAATTTTGGTGTTGATCCGGATCACCGTGTGGATCTGCCATGATGAAAAATGCGATTTTTGTGAATAACTACTGAACTAAAATAGATATCATTATGAATCCAATTGCTAATGGTGTGTTTTCACAGACAAGGGATCTAAATATTTACATGAAATAAAGGTAGCACTAATATTTATGGTAAAAATCACAATATGGGAGAGGACTATGGTGCTGGCAGAGGTCTGCGCTCTCCGGGTGCTTTTCTAGTTCTGGTCTTCAAAACAGGAAATTAAAACTAATTTATAAATTCTCTAATCAATCCAAAGTATTAATTCTACTCGGATTCTTGCAAATGCTAAATATGACCCTTAATTTGACATCTCGGCTCATTTTCAAAAATTGAAGTCAAATTTCTTAAGGCTTGAACATGCTCCACGCTCACTCTCTAATTGTAGAAGCATATTTATGGCTTCAGCTCTGCAAAAGGATTTCAGAGGTTCGGCATGAGATTTTGAGTGTGACCTCCTGCTTTGAGAGTTGTTTCCTTTCAGCTTTTATGAAACCGGCTTTTCAGGTTATGCTTTAAATCTCTCTGACAGGCCGACCATCTCGGTCTGATCTGTTATTTATGCAGTTTAAAAAGCAGCGACTGTCTGAGGAGTCTGAGAAGGTCAAGCTGCAGGGCAGAGGAGTTGATCAAAACAACCTACTCAACAGCTTTCCCTCTGTTTTCTGTATCTAAACGTAAAAATAGACATCTAAAAGGGTCCAAATTCACAACAAATACCACCTTTGAGTACCAAATAATCAACCCTCAACCCTCCCAACCCTTCGTTTTCCCCCCACAGGCCCTCATATTGATTACATGCATGAGCCTGCAGCGTTATCACCAAACAAATTGCATGGACTTGAATCTGACAGTGTCTTTATGAGCAGCGCTTCATTGATTTCTGGATGGCGGCTCTGTTTGGCTCCTTCACAGAGAATAAGGAAGGTTTCTTTGGAGACACAGATCGCTTTATTTTAATTACTCTATTGTACTCGTTTGGTAAGTGTGTTCTTCCTAGTTTCATCAGCCGTGTCCGAGTCCTGTCGGGAACAGCACCGGGTTGCAACTTTTTCCAGAGGATACGGCGTGTCAGCGAAATCCGTCCTGCAGCGTGAGGCTTGACACTGCAGTGACAGCGCAGCAATATTTCCCCCCTCTTGTTTCAGAACAAATTACCAGCAGCGTGACATCAGAGGGCTCGTTGTGCACACATATAAGACCACCTCCCCCCCCGCTGGTCTGATCGTGGAGAAGGGGAGCGGTCTCATTACTTTTACATGTATGAATTTTTCATTGTTTGTCTTCACTTATTTGAATAAGGACAAAAAGAAGCAGAGGAAAAGGAATGATTAGTCCTGTTTTACACATTTATATCAGGAGTCTCCATTTTCTTGAGTCTATATACACCTTTATCAGAACACTTCAGCTCCAGATAGGCTGGGAATGTTGCATAAAATGTAAAAAAAAAAAAACTACCAGATAACAGTGCTATGCAAAGCCTTGCCAACCTGACCTATGCTCAACTGAATATAGCAAGAAAAAAGAGTTAATGTTCAGATAAATAGATAGACAGTATAAAAACTGAAAATACAATACAAACAGACACTTACTCCACTGTTTCCGGTGACAAGAAAAAAAATTTGGTATCACTTAAGTGTCACTTCGGCTCATAATCAATACATTATATTTCTAAACACAACATGAAAAGTGGGGGCATTACAAGTGACAACCAACTCAATCACACTTGGCCATCTTGGCAATTTAAGGAGTAATCTGGAGCACCGTTGTCTACCACCTGCAACTTTTTAATCCTTGCTTTACTGAAGTAACTCCACAGTTGATAAATGCCACTGTTCCTTATATTAGAATATACACATATTCTGATTAGGGGTGCCAAATCCTTGCTTTAATTGCGATTCTTTGATTACTCTTATCATTAGCGCATTATGTTTTTTAATTGCGCTAATCTAATTTTTAATCTGATTTCACACTCTTAACAGACCAATCCAAATCAAGCCACAGTATGACGTAGCAGTTAGACCCTGTTGTTAGCCATAAGCTCAAACTATCAGTACTTCAGTCCTTAGACTATCGTACTATCTTACATTAAATAATACCACACTGATGTATCATTTGGCACTTATATGTGACATGAATCTCATCAAAGACAAAACCCACCAAGTTCTCCCGTTAAGCTTCTGAATAGAGCATATTTCATAGCATAGGGTAATCATGACTCCAGCCTGGCATTGTTCGCGTAGCATTTCCACATCTCTCTGTTTGCCAGCAGAGATCTCGGTCGCGAGAAGAGGAAATTGATTTCTCATAAAGCTCCAAGTGATGTTCTTTGCTCCTCTTTTAAAGCAGAAATTGAGTCCATTACTGATAAAACTGCAGATCTTGTTGCATCCACAGAGATCACTTTTTCACGCGGCTGTTGTTTTCAGACATGCAGTCACTCTTTCTGTTGTTGTAACATCTGCAGCTCCTGCCTCAGTCCCCTCAGACATTATATATATATATCATAATGATAACAATGATAGAACTGATAGTTTTAACAGTAAAAGGATATATAGCCTACAACTGTGAGTGTTTCATATGTGTTAGCATAAATGATCTAGTCTTTGTGTTACATTTAATCTCAAGTTGAAAATGACTGTATTTAGGTTAATGAACATATTAGGAATTTGTTTGGTAGAAATGTCACATTTAAATTTGAATCCTTATATTTAGGTGATATACAATATGAGTGTTGGAATATTGATGACTGGAAACTTCTTTTGCAGCTAGTAAAAAATCTATCACAGGGAAATGGTTGAAAGCTGACCCACTGATCATTGAAGACTGGGTGGATGTTATACATGAGATTTACATTATGGAAAAATGATCTTTTTCCTTTTAAATACAGAGAGAAAAATACATAAAATGTGGTCTAAATGGACTGAGTATGTAAAACCTGTAAGATCAGACTTTATTTAAAATTGATGATAATTTGGGATGACTCCTCTTTTTCTTTGACAACTTTATGAAATATGATATTGTAGGCTCCCTATTCTGTTCTGTCTATTTTATCATGGTTATGTGTTCAAATGATGAGTGAACTAGAATTGGAAAACTTGAGAGGTAACATGGATAAAGACTGTGACTTGCAGTTAAACATCCAGGATCTGTGTGGAAGGAATCATCAAACTTTGGCGTGATACCTCACAATGGATCTGAGAAAGTTTAAATCATCACAGGAGATACTCTGTGCAATGAGAACTGTAAGAAATATAAGTGCTTTTCAAGTAAGAAGAGCATTTCAAAAAAAAAGAAAATGACCATTCTGTTTTTATTAACATTTCACTGAATGCCCCATCTCTTTTTGAATTTAGTTGTGAAGTGTCATAAATAAGACGGCAGTCTCAGAAGGTTTCCCCTTCATGAACAATACTCATCCCACAGCACTTTCCATTACCGCCCTGACAGGCTGCTGTGAGCCGCAGATACAAACATGGCTGAAGAAAAATGGCGACCAGGAGACGGAGAGCAGAGTCTAATCTTCTGTGACATTGTGAGTCTGCGAAGCTACCACACGCAATTCACCTGCAAGGTTAAGAGTTTATCCAGAGCTCCAAGGTACACTACACATGCCTATTTGTTTACTCTTCAACATGTCACATGATCACTACAAAAAACCTGTTTTTATTCTCTGATCTGAGAGGCATTTATGACCGAACCTTCTGCTCTTTTCAGGAGGTTTGAAGATGCTCAATGATAGAGGAGGAGAAGGTTACGAGCATAAAAAGGCCCAGGATGCAGAATTTAAAAAGAAAATATGCACTCAAAGGGAGAGTAGACAGTTTGTAAAATGAAATATCTTATTTAGGTTATAGCTGTGGGTGTTTGCAGTGCATTTTCTCTAAGATGAAGACAGAAATTTATAAAGTTATGGTGGCTTTTAATCTAGTTGACTACAGATAGAGCCACTTAAAATGTCCTGAACAGTGCTTGGCTGGTCCATGACAGAAAAGTGCTTGGACCTACCCGCCCTCATGGCTCTGACAAGATCCCCATGATGATTTAATAAACATGTAATCCTTTCTTCTTAAATTTTGCAGAGTATATGAATTAAAATTTCAGTTTTCCATGGAAATTCCATTAATTACACCAATTTACAAAAAGAAATACTAGAAATCACTTCGAGAGCACAAACCTCCACCAAGGTAGCTCATAGTGTTACATAGATAAGCAATAGTTCCATGATAAAGTTTCCATCTTAATATGATTCCTTGACCTTAAAAAACCTACACCTAACACTAAGAATCATGTTGATATCATCATTAATTAGATAGTTATTGGGCAAAAATGATGGTTCACTAACAGGGGTTACGCTCATTGACTGGAGGTTGACCAGTAACTGCCTTAAACTCAGCTGGCATTTAGCTTGGAGGGGAAGATTGAAGTGGCTTCATATGTATGTCAACCCCCATAATCACAGCCCTGACTGGTGGATAAATGAAAGATTGCAACTGGTCTCAAAATCAGGAAATTGGGAGCGCAAACCAGACATTAGCCCATTATGGAGCTTCGGTGGTACAGCCACAGTTCAGTCGTTGAAACTGGGAAAAACTTGAGTGGCTCAATCTGTACAACACCCACCAAAAGCACTGCTCCTCCAGGTGGATGGATGGAAGATAGCAACTGGTCTTAAAATGAAAGGCTTGGGGGGTGCAAACCAGACATTAGCCCATTATCGATCCAACATGGTCCAGCCACAATTCAGTCAAGGAAACTGGAGAAAATTTGAGTAGCTCAATCTGTACATCAGCCTCCAAAAGCACTATTTCTCCAGTTGGAATGATGAAAGGTTGCAACTGGTCTCAAAATTAAAAGCCTGGGTGTACAAACCAGACATTAGCCCATTATGGATCCACCATGGTCCAGCTACAGCTCAGTCTTGGAAACTGGGGAAAATTTGTGTGGCTCCATCTGTACATCAGCCTCCAAAAGCACTGTTCCTTCGATTGGATGGATGGATAAAAGCTTGCAACTAGTCTCAAACTTTAAAGCTTGGGGGTTAACCCATTATGGATCTACCGTGGTCCAGCCACATCTCAGTTGTGGAAACGGGGGAAAATTTGAGTGACTCCATCTTTTCATCAGCGACCAAAAGCACTGCTCCTCTTGGGGGATGGATGAAGATTCTAACTGGTCTCTTATTTTAAAGGATTGGGGGTGCAAACCAGACATTAGCCCATAATGGATCCACCATGGCCCAGCCACAATTCGATTGAGGAAACTGGAGAAAATTTGAGTCACTCCATCTGTACATCAGCCTCCAAAAGCACTGTTTCTCCTGGTAGATTGATGGAAGGTTGCAACTGGTCTTAAAATTATAAGCATGCGTGCGCAAGCCATGCATTAGCCCATTATGAAGTTGCCATTGTCCAGCCACAGCTCAGTCGTGGAAACTGGGGAAAATTTGAGTGACTCCATCTTTTCATCAGCAACCAAAAGCACTGCTCCTCTTGGGGGATGGATGAAAGATTCTAACTGGTCTCTAAATTAAAGGATTGGGGGTGCAAACCAGACATTAGCCCATTATGGATCCACCATGGCCCAGCCACAACTCAATTGAGGAAACTTGAGAAAATTTGAGTTGCTCCATCTGTACATCAGCCACCAGAAGCACTGCCTCTCCTGGTGGACGGATGAAAGATTGCAACTGGTCTCAAAATTAAAGGCTTGGAGGTGCAAACCAGACATTAGCCCATTATGAAGTTGCCATGGTCTAGCCACAATTCAGTCGTGGAAACTGGAGAAAATTTGAGTGGCTTTATCTGTAACATCATTACTTGCAGCGTCATCTGATTATCATGACTGATGAGTTCTCAAACTGTTGGCATATGTGATTTCCTTTGGGCCATCCTCGTTTTGAAAACATATTTCACACCTCATGTGGCAGTAGCAGTAATTGTAATCTTCCTGAAGTGTCTTACCTCAAACCATTCACTCCAAACTCATGCATTTATTAGGAAAACTGCACTTGAATGGCTGCAGTGAGCAGTATATACAAATGGGTTAATCTAACTCTGTCTTGTGCGTCAAAGCATTCAAAGAAAATCTCCATCTGATGAGATAATGAGACATGAAAGAGTAAAAACATGAGCCAAATATGTGGAAAAATCAGCCAGTTTTCTTTCTAGAAGTGCAGTTTAACTTAGAGGAATTCATTATGCAAGCCCAACTGATTTCCTGCACCTATTTTGCATATTTCCAGCTTGCTTTAACACACTGTGCCACCCAGTCACTCTGGCTTATTTGTGTTTTTTAAGTCCTGCAGACTTTGATGTGGCCTGTAATCTTGTCCACTCTATTAGGAGATTCAGATTGAAGCCGAGCATAAATTAATGGAGAGGCTCTCAACCAAGTGGTGTTTTAAAATATTTTGCAGCTTTAATTGGATGAATGGATGTATTTTGTTTCTGGAACAACCACGGGGAGGCTTCCGTTTAATCTCTGCGGGCTCCTCATCCTGCTTCCCCACCCACTCACCGAATTGATTGTATCTAATACCAGACAATGGCATCAATGAATTCAAGTAGTTTTCCCCCTCATCTCTCACGGGTAGACAAGAAAAAGGATCATTTGCATGCAGGTGACGTTCAAACAGGCCAAGATGAGATGAATCAGAATGCAACTCAACTGTTTCTTTAATGCTTTGACCTAATTATGCACCATTTTTCTGCAGACTCCTTTATACTGGCATTTACATTAAAACACATTCAGCATTGATTGAGGGGAAAGGCTCTGCTGATTCACCTTTTCTCTTCATATGTGCTGACTTTAAGAAATATTTTATGTGTATGAATACTATCAACAAGAGAAAATGCTGAACAGTAATCTGAGTGTATCTTATATGAGGGGGTCATAATTCCTCATAGTTCCTTTAACGAATATAAAAAAGTTTTAAAACATTATTAGTTGATTATTTCTCTTATTTAATTATACCAATTAGTGTTGTGTTTCATATTGTTGGAAAGCCTGATTAGTTACTTTTATGCTGCGTTCACACCGCAAGCGACCCAGCTACCGAAAATCGCGTCGCCTACTGAAGTATCGTCGCGTGTCCATAAATACCTCATTTTGGTCACCGTTGCCGTCGGCTGTCGCTCGGTGACGTCACGTTCGCTCGAGTTTCACCGCGATCATATCATATATCAAATAGAATGTATAAGCTGATATTTTTCCAGCTGTATCCTTCTCACTCACTTATCAACTACAAAACACTGCAGCTGATGCCCTACAGCAGCATTATCTGTGAGTTTCTCGCGGTCCGTCAAGGCGGAACTAATGTCCTCACTGACTAATGTTTCCCACACGGACATAAATTGTTCTTTTGTTTTCCAGATGTAAAGCTGTCCGTCACAAGCACCGTCACACACCGCTGATTGGCCGTTGCCGCACAGCCACACACGACATTAACTTTTTTTTACTTTGACATTGCACGACAAGCTTTATGGTACTGCAAAAAGCGGCTGTCGCATAGCGGGAGGGTTAGCCCCGCCCCATCGTGGCTGTACATTGACTTTGCATGGAGAGAGATCGCCGAGGTAGTACAAGTAGCGTGCGGTGTAAATGCGGCATTACACTGTGCCCCAACTTTGAAGGATTGTGCATTTGTGAAATGAGCAGCAAAGCTAAACATGTGGGTAGCGCTCCCCGAAAATGCCAAAGTCCCACTTACCCTGAAAGCTAGCTTCTGGTTCCTCATTGAAGCAAGAGTGAGGAACTGGTCTTCTTGGACACCTACTTCGCTGCATGTTTTTGTCAAACACTGAGACACTAAGAAGCTGTAGGCTTTCTTTCATTCTGTTACTTCTTGTTTGAGCTGAACTTAGCTTTTGCGTTTGTATTATCTTTAATTTTTGTAGTACATGTCAGCAGTTTGTTAGCAACCACCCTTCTAAAAACACAATAATGCTTTAAAATTCAATAGCGGGGCGCTGAAAAATTCAAATCTTTAATGAACTTGTGTACCTCAGACCTTGTTTAAGGTATTTATCCAAAAAGCAAATTTATTACCCTCTAGCCTTTAAGAGATTAGGACCCGAGGTGCTAATATGCTAACCCACTTTTGTGTTTTGGGACTCATTGAAACACACTCTAGTTGAATATAAATCAGCTTTTACAATTATAAATGAGTGTATAGGCTGTTTCCTGAATCTAAAGCATTTGGTGTAAGTGTAACAGCTCAATGGATATGCCGTGATTTCTTGTAGGGATGGGACGATACACTTAAACTCACGATACGCTGCACCTCGATATGCCCGGGTCACGATACGATAAGTCATGATACAATATCAAAAAAGTAAAAAAGAAAAAACTTTATCGTGTAATTCCAACTTCTTTGTTTTTGTTTGAGTTGCACACAGGAAAACTCACGGCCTAACAAGCCAAACACAAACAATAGTGCTCTCTCTAACCCTAGAGAGGTTAGATAGAGTGTATGCTAATGAGCGGTAGGCTCATTTTTGCCGGGGTCCTCTTCACATTTTTATGGTGACGCTGAAGGTGGTGGTTCATGTTTGTTGTGTTGGAGGCTATTGTCATCTTCGTCTTTTTTAATGAGAAAGCCAAGGCAGATGACTTGTATCCAGGCGGAGTGTCCTCAATTTCGACCTCATTAGACTCCATCATTTGGCTTTTTGGAGGCAAGGTAGTTGGTGCCAATGTTCGTTGTCGTCACTTCTAGTCACATGTGCTGTTACTGGGCATGACGTCTTTATTTCGGGATCCATTTTTTTTTTTCAAACTCGATGCATTTCGTCACGTTCTGTATTGCGATATTCCGCCAAACGATATTTATTTTAACATGCACTCAATTATAACATGCTCCCCATATTTTTACGCTATTTGCCTGGAAAAACACTATACTGGAATATAACACGCATCCAAGTTTTGCCCAATCCTTAGTCTCTCAGACAACTGAAAAATTACTTTCTTTCAATGTTTTAATCAATGAAATTTCAGTATTTTCAATGCAAATAGCACATACAATTTCTCTCTGCTAAGGATGGGGAAATACCTTTTGCTTCACGCATGTGCAATTACAAGATTTCTGCCCAAACATGATGTCTCCAACCAATCACAGCGCCCCTTTTTTGCGTCCCCTTGCTCACAAGATGGCAGCTGTCTGTCTTTGCATGTGTTTTCACAGGGAGCAAGTATATTTTAGCTTTTTATATCAGATATATTGCAATCGCGATGTTGGCAAGTCTGAATATTTTAAGCATTTTTGCTTGTACATGTATAATACGCACCCTAATAGTTAAGAGCTTAATTGAAAGTTAGAAAGTACATGTTAAAATTAAGAAATTACAGTAGTTGTGAGGTAAGACTGGATGTTGGGTGAAACTGTGCAGCATGTAATGCGTTTCTTTTTCTCCAGGTGATGGCACGTAGGATAAGTACTAATTCAAATCTCTTGTAGACTGTAGATCTAAAATCCACCTACACACCTGCTTTTGAAGGAGGGATAGGCTTGAGTTTTCTTTGATGCTTCATTCACAAACATTAGCAATGCAGTAAGCTAAAGCTAACTTTAGCAGCATGATTAGCTGGTACAGGGTACACATTGCTACGACTGTGTAAGATGGAAATATTAGAAAGACCTACTGAAAATGACTAAAACACAGCACTTTTCATGTAAATAAGAGCAACTCCCTGTTTCTTTTTTCCAATTAATATTTCCAGACATTGCTCTCTGCCACTTAGCAGGTGAAACTGCTAATCTGGCATACATATTTTGACAGCTTTGCATATCCTCTATAAATGCAGGTGAGGGGAGAGTGCATGCACGTCAAATAAGAATATGTTTATGAGAGGAGAACTGCATATGAAAGGAGAATATATGTATGTGTGAAGAGAATGAACAGCATGTGAAAGGCAGTATATCTGTAGCATAAAGGCAGAATATATGTTTGAGAGAGGGCCAAACTGAGTTATGGCTTGCACTGCCCTTCATACCGTTTTATTTATCGATCAGCTCTCTCTGGCAGCACTTCCTCCTCGGGATGAGGATGCTCTTAAGGTTGCACATATCGTCTTACATCCTCCTCCTGACCAAGCTCTGTAACCACAACATACAAGCAGGAGGCAACACAGCGCCGAACAAGCATCAAAGAGGGGGAGATTTATGATGGTGGAGTATTGATCCCTGAGGAAATTCAAATCATGTTTATAGGAAATTACTTAGATAGCCCCACAGACGCTGGACTACGAAGATAAACATGTGCATGTAGTCTGGGGGAGAGAAAACATTGACGCATGGGAAGTATTGATTCTGTTTTACAGCATAGATGTGGTAGGTTGTGCGGATAACTAATTTATTGCATTTTTTTTTTAAATATGTAGCTGATGAGCCTGCTGTTTGCACTACATCATGTAAATATACTCTGGTTTTGCATTTGGATGGCTAATCTAACAAGCATCAACACATTTTATTGGCTCTGTTTTCTTAGATTAAGAAAACACTGGTTGTTTTCTCTAGTTGTCCATTTATTTTGACATGTATGCGTGACTAAACTTCCCTAAATTAGTGCAAAGCTGTTCTGCCTGTGGTGCTTATTGGGTTTTTCACTTACAACTTTGAAGCTTCAAGCAAAATATTATTTGGCACCTTTCTACTTAGTTTATCGTTAATGTGTTGCCTATAAGAGCATTTCCAAAACTTCACAAAATGGGTTAAAGCTATTCTGTCTTTGGGGGTGGGGTTGTTTTTACTCATCCTATGTAACGATGTCAAGCAATTTCTGATTGACATGAAATATTATTTACATTTTTACCACCATTACCTGAACATCCCAAAATGAGTGCAAATCTATCCTGGCTGTGGGGTTTGTGTGATGTTGCTTCATGAAAATTAAGCTTGATTAAAGGTGCTATGAGGAGAATCGACTACTGGCGACATTAAGACTCTGCTACCCATGAGCATGCGCGGCGACTGTTGTAATGCTGCGTTCCAGTAACCTCGGAACTGGGAGTGACATCATCTCCGACTTATAGGCGCTCCAGTGGAAGTCGGAAAAAAACATGTCGATCTACCAGGCTATTGTTAGCTGTTGTTAGCCAGCCCTGCGTTGTTGTATGAAGAATGTGATTATCACTATGGCAACATTTTTGTAAATATAAGTCTAACAATAGGATGTATACGGCTGATCTAGAGCGACACACCCCAGTCAGAAGTGCAAATAAATTGATTATTACAGGAGCTAAATAACTGTTCACACTGGGGGCATCCATCTTTGATTGTCAACTCGAGGGTGGTGAGGTTTCACCGAGTTCCCAGTAGGAAATTCCGACTTCGGGGGGCGTTCCAGTTGCAGTTTCCTACTCAGAACTCGGAAATTCCTACTTTTGTCTGCAACTGGAAAGCACCAAAAGACGTTACCCAAGTCAAAGCGTGTTTGTTGTGATTCTAATAAATGCAGCTCGGACCTTCCTCAGAACTCTGCATTGCTTTACAACTTCTTTTTTCAACAACTTACAGGATGCAAAGCGACGAGGTAATGAATCTCTTTCTAGTTACGTAGTGGTAGTTTTTGATGTGTGACAACAAGCAATTTTTGGAAAACTTAGTGTCGTAGTTTTGTAGCCGGCTTTATATCGCTACTTACAGCCCGGTGCTCTAAGACGTGTCCGAATAATATAAATTTGCTCTAGTTTTAATTGTCTTGTTTACGAAGTTGAGTATCCAGGCCAGTCCAGCCCTGTCCGACCTGACCAGGAAGCTAAGGAATAGCATTTACAGATAACCTATTTTGATGCTATAAAACTCATCTTAAAGTGTGTATTTTGATCAGGCATATATCTAAAAGTGAGACTTTTTTTGTAATTACTTAGAAACTCCTCACAGTCCCTTTAAGTAATTTCTTTACTCCTAAAAAAAAAGTTTGAAACTTAATTTGTTTGATTATTACTTTCCTTTAATAAAACAAACCTGTATAATATTTTATAATGTTGGAAAGCCTGATTAATTACCTACACAACAAGGTACAACTTGTAAGGATTTGCAATATGTGGAACAAGCCACACAGCTAAACATGTGGGTAGCGCCAAAAAAAAAGTGGGGGAGCATTATTTCCATACTGAGCACAAATTTCTATTAAAATGGAGAAGCCAAGGGTAGAGTGGGCATCCCAGGAAGACAACACTCCAAGAATATTAGTTCTTCACCCTTGTTTCACTGAAAAACCATAAGCATTCTCACAGGAGAAGAGGACATTTTGGAATATTTTTTGGGGGTGCTTCCTACATTTTTAGCTGTGTTGCTCTGAGCAGCTTTGAAAAGTAAGTTGTTGTCAATGAATATTATAAAGCATGATATCACCCTGCACTGTTTTTGTGGCTTTTTACCTCCGCCAAGGAGGTCATGTTTTCGGGAGAGTTTGTTTGTCAGTCTATCTGTCCATCCGTCTGTCTGTGAACAAAATAACTCAAAAAGTCATGGATGAATTTTGATGAAATTTTCAGGAAATGTTCAGCATGGGAAAAGGAAGAACTGATTCGATTTTGGTGTTGATCTGGATCAGCGTCTGGCCACCATGGCGAAAAATGTGATTTATGTGAATAACTACTAAACTAAAATAGATATCATTATGAATCCAGTTGCTAATAGTGTGGTCAAGGAATCTAAATATTTCGATGAAACAAAGGTAGGACTAGTATTTATGGTAAAAATCACAATATGGCTAAGGACTGTGGCGCTGGCGGAGGTCTGCGCTCGCCGAGTGCTTTTCTAGTTTCTCCTAAAACTCTTATGTGTGCCATGAAAGTTGCCACCTGTACAGCAATTTGTAGCCTCAGCTTCTGTCTCAACTATCTCTATAAATACAAAGAGCTGATCTATGTTAATGTGGCTTATGCTTCGGCTAATACTAAACCACTCTTAGAAATCCCAGTATCCCAATCCTAGTGTTTACTATCACTGAATCAGTGTAGTCTTTTAGACAAGCAAGGCTCAGCCAAATTCAGGCCTCAACGCCCTGTTTTTTTATTTTGCCTGCCTTGTTTGGTGATTGTTTGCTTGTATGACTTTTACAGTCACCGTGAACCAATCTGGCTTATATAGAAGTGAACCAAGACCCCCTCTTTTGAGGCAAGTCAAAGTTTGGTTCTCTTTGCTTTCACACCAGCCTTATTCATCTCAACTTAAATAAAAGCAAACCCGAGTTCATTTTGCACTGATCAAACATGTTGGATGTGAAAGCTCCCTGATACTGTGCCACTTTTGCAGACCTCTGCAGTCTGTTGGTTGTAGGGCTGGGTATTTCCAGCAACCCCACAATACGATACGTATCCCGATACACATAAATTGTGAATATTGACTGCACTTTTAATAGAATTCCCAGCAACTTTTGTTTTTAGAAGAAAAAGAACAAGCATGAGTTTTAAATAATTCTTCAACTTAGGAACTTTAATTCAGGTCCCCATAGTAGACTTAAGTTTAAATTTGGAACATGTGTTTTATCATGTAGCTTGGCTTCTACTTTGAACTGTGCCATTTTTAGCATTACCCAAAGTGTATTTACAACAACTGTCCAAACATTGAAGCTGTATCAATTCTGTAGAATCTGTATCATTACACGTATCCCCAAGAAGTGCATAGACTAGTTGATTGGTCACAAAAGTTTTCAGTTCCCATGCAACAACAGCTAAATTGAAACGGATACCTCACCATGTTCAAATAAGCGATGGATTTAGAGCGACATTTTCATTGATGTTGCTGCAAACAATACTGTGTCTGCACAAAACAATCCTCCATAGAGTACTCAAACACTGGAAGGCCTCCACTGTTACTCTTTGTTTACATGCATGCTCTACATTGGACCACTTCACTCTGTCATACCGCTGTGATGTCACACTGGCGCGACCATCTCTTGATTAGGTACAGCTGGCTGTAGAAATGCAAACAAGATCAGGGTTCACTACCCCAAACTATAACAAACTGTCCTGAACCAAACCAGACTACTTAATGGAGGCTTAAGTGACCATAGACTTGTTTTGACATTGAGGTTTACAGCTGTGTGTCATCTGCATAAGCACATACAGAGCCTGACTTTGGCCAGAGGCGGCCTTGGCTCAGATTTACAGTGTTGCCTGGAGGGACTTGTTTTAAGGAATGAATAAAATTTTAAAACTTCTCACTCCAGACACAAACATTGTAGAGTAAATACTTCTCAACCAAAATAAAAAAGTGGCTAAGAAAGAAAACAGTGTTCTGTAATTGCCACCACTCAACTCCACTTTCTGCTCTGACATTAAAACTAAAATGAGATTGACCTCATCATTCATTCCTCTGAATCATCATAAAAGACACGATTTTAACTCTCCCAGACAGCCTTTTTATTTTTTTAAACTTGGCCGCTTCTCTTTTATGCTGGAGTTTGTGCTTCTGTGCCCTTGTTATCAGGCCCTCCAGACTCTCCGCTCACTGTGAGGCAGAGGAGCAGAAAGATGGCAGTAATTCATTTTGTGCGACGCCACAGGCAAAGGCTCTTTCTTCCCTTCTGCCCATTACCTCCAGACCAGACTCCCCGTCTCAGCAGGACATAGCGCTCCCCTTCCTCTCCGGCCAAGAACCACCGCACTCCAGGGTGGGGGGGCTTAAGTTAGTGGACGACCCACTTCAGTGTTAGTCTGTGCCTCCTACAATCACTGGTACTCCAGTCTACCTGCAGGGAGACGGCGACAAAAGATAGCGAACTCACAGTCTGCAAAGCAGAGGCTGGTTCCTTTATGTTCAGTAGCGATAGAGAAGCTAACTTAAAATGTTCCAGAGGGTGTCAAACCAGAAAAAAAGAGGGAAAAGCACTGTAGGAAAATACTGCTTGATACTTTTAGAGTAGCTCTGTAATTGACAACATCGGTTTCTCAAAAACAAAGCACACCCCCTCTACTCCTATCCATCCTCACGTAGGTAAACAGTTTAAAAAGAAGATAAACCAGGGGTGTCAAACATGTGACCCTGGGTCAAATATAGCCCACCAAATGCTTTTAATAGGCCCATAGGACCTTTCTCGACCTGTCAAGATGGACAGTTCAATATATTCAACACTGCGGCTGTAGCACCTGCCTACTACAATATCTGGTTGGCCCATAATGAATGTGATTGACGGATTGATCGTCCAACCACTCGCCGGATATGCTTTTGAAAGGTGCTTCTCATTGGTAGGTGCTCAGATGGGCTTGTGAGATACATGTCGAATGGTCCATCTGCATCTGGTGTGTCAGGTTTTCATCAACACTCCTCCAAAAAAGCTTGGAAACCTTATTTTGGTGGATTATTTCATCCATTTAATAAAACCAACTGATACTGTCATCATCTTTGTCTGCTTTCCGCTTATCCACGGTCGGGTTGCAGGGACAGCCACATCGTCCAGTCCTTGAAGCGTTCCCAGGCCAACTAAGAGACATGGTATTAGTTTTGGTCTAGCTCATATTATTGGAAAGCCTTACCCCTCACCCTAGAATGAAGTCCATGAAAGGGTAGTACTGTACATTTGTTGACGAGCAACACAGCTAAACTAAGGCCATGTCTGCATGACGTTTTCAGCAGAAACTGAAAGATTTTTCCTTGCGATTTCAAAAGCAATCTACATTCACATGGAAGCGCAAGAATAAGTGAAAATGCTGTAGCGTGCATTCCAGTCCAGTAGATGGCAATGTAGGTTTGCAGAGAAACACCAGCGTTACAACACACGTTCAAAGAAGAAAAACTTTTCACTAACAACTATGGCAAGTGGATGCACGAAGACACAGGAGTTTTTTGTCTGAAAACAAATCTGTCTGGAGAACAAATCTGTCTGGATAGTTTTGTCTGGATAACAAGCCGAGCACGGTAAGCAGCACATGTTACTCGGTAGATGGCCAAAGTTGTTGTTGTTTCTGGTATGTGCTTGCAGTCTTCATGTGAAAGAGTACTGCGCATGCTGTGATGTCAGCATTTCACCCTAAAACACTGAATTCCATCTACATAAAGCTGGACGCCAATACGTTTTCAAAACCCTCCGCTCTGGACCCTGGATTCAAAAGTTTGCGTATTCAGGCACTCCAGGCCCCTTTATCATGTAAATGAGAGACAAGAATGCAATGAAAACTCTTTGGATTTTGCCGAAAACTGAGCCCAAAAAGTGGCAGCATTTTTCGGTCTCAGCTCTGGTACCATTTCCAAACTCAGAACCAAGATATGTGAGACTGGTGAAGTCAAAAACAGACCGCATGGTGGGTATCCCAGAAAGACAACACCCAAAGAAGTCCACTTCCTTACCCTTGCTTCACTGGGGAACTGTAGGCTTTCATCTAGGGCTGGAGGAGATTTTTGTACATTTTTTAGGCACTATCTGTGCTTAGATATGTTACTCAAAGCAGCTTGGAAAAGTAAGTTGTTGTCAATAAATCTGATATAGCATGTAGTCATCCTGTGCTGTTTTTGTGGCAAGTTTTCACCTTAAACTCTTATATTTACCAAGAAAGATGGCCAAATGTGCAGCAATAAGTAGCTCTGGCTTCTGTGCAGACTATTCCTGCACATAAGCAGAACTTTCAATGTGGCTTATTCTCAGGCTTATGATAGGCATTTCATGCAACCCCTCTTTGAAAATCCCAAAGCGTCCCTTATGTCTGAGTCTATAACTACACCAGGATTTCTGGCTTGATTTGTAGGGTTAGGAGTCACTGAATCAAGGTATACACTGACTTTTCGCTCTGGTAAACTTTCCAAACTTATGATCAAGATAAGTTGTCATCCTTTAGTTAAGTTACCCGTTTTGTGTCATGCTTCATGTTTTGTCTCGTGCTTTCTGTTTTATTTTGAAAATTCACCAGTCCTACCTTATCTTCATAGGTTTTGCTTCCTGTCTGGTGCTGTCACAACTGATCCCCAATTGTTTCTATCCAGCTGTGTCTAATCACCTCAATCACCTCCTGTTTTTAAGCCTCCTGTCTTCCCCTGTTTTGTTGCCAGTTCGTTGCAGTCTTTGGACCATGTTCCAACACTTATTTTATTCACAGTCAAGTCATGTATGATCCCACCCTGCCTTTTTCGACCTAGTCTTTTTGTTTAGCGTTTTGAATACCTGAGACTTTCTTGCTTGCCTTACTGTGTATCGACTTCAGCCTGCTCAACCAATATACCTTTTTTGCCTTTTGATCACCAGATTCGGAGTTGTGCATCCACATTTCCTAACATAAATGAGGCTGGTGAAGTCAAAAACAGGCCGCAAAGAGGGTGTCACAGAAACACAACACCAGTTGAAACCAGTTCCTTCAGTGAAGTGGCTTTCTCACATGTGAAAAAGGGGTTTTAAGGCACTTAAACCAGGTTTTCAAATGACATACAATATAATACCAATTGGTTTTATTAAAGGGACTGTGAGGAGTTTCTAAGTAGTTACAAGAAAGTCTCACTTTTAGATATATGCCTGATCGAAATACACACTTTAAGATGAGTTTTATAGCATCAAAATAGGTTATCTATAAATGCTATTCCTTAGCTTCATGGTCGGGTCGGACAGGGCTGGACTAGCCTGGATACTCAACTTCGAGACCAAGACAATTAAAACTAGAGCACATTTGTATTATTCGGACACGTCTTAGAGCACTGGGCTGTAAGTAGTGATATGTAGCCGGCTACAAAACTACGATACTAAGTTTTCCAAAAATTGCTTGTTGTCACATCAAAAACTACCGCTACGTAACTAGAAAGAGACACGTTATCTCGTTGCTTTGCATCCTGTTAGTTGTTGAAAAAAGAAGTTCTAAAGCAATGCAGAGTTCTAAGGAAGGTCCAAGCTGCTTTCATTAGCATCACAACAAACGCACGCTTTGGCTTGGGTCATGTCTTTGGGTGCGTTCCAGTTGTAGTCAGAAGTAGGAATTTCCGAGTTCCAAGTAGGAAACTGCAACTGGAACGTCCCCCGAAGTCTGAATTTCCTACTGGGACCTTGGTGAAACTTCGCCACCCCTGAGTTGACAATGGAAGATGGATGCTCCCAGTGTGAACAGTTATTTAGCTCCTGTAATCAATTTATTTGCACTTCTGACTGGGGTGTGTCGCTCTAGATCAGCTGTATACATCCTATTGTTAGACTTATATTTATAAAAATGCTGCCATAGTGATAATCACATTCTTCATGTGATATTTGTGAACAACAACGCAGGGCGTGCTAACAACAGCTAACAATATCCTGGTAGATCGGCATGTTTTTTTCCAACTTCAACTGAACGCTGATAAGTCGGAGATGATGTCACTCCCAGTTCCGAGGTTACTAGAACGCAGCATTACGACAGTCGCTGCGCGTGCTCATGGGCAGAGTCTTTGTGTCGGCGGTAATAGATTCTCCTCATAGCACCTTTAAACAGGAGAACTACTTCACAGAAATAAAGTTTCCAAATATTTTTTTGAGCAGTGTGTTAGAATTACAGTCCTCATAATGTTGCAAATATCCAAAAAATGCATAAGAATATCACGTCTTTACACAAACATCCTGGCAATGCGTAACACTCTTAAGCATCTTATAGAGACAAGAATTTCAGCAATTTACTTCCATAAAAAAGATTTTTATCATATTTGCATACTTTCTCAGGGTATTGGTGTTACCCTCAAGTAGCTTTTTGTTCTCCTGCAGTTTGTTGTTTCTCTTTAGGTCCCGTATTCCCTCAGTGTTTCCTCCAAGGTGAACTCTTCTGCTGAGAAAAGGTACAAGTTTCAATTACAGCTCAGTGTTTTTAAATGAGAAGATATGCATCTCCGCTCGGATGTTTATGAGTTTAGAGTGACAGGCAGAAAAAGCTTCCTTTTTTTCCTCCCTTTTTGCAATATTGCCACAAGACCTAATTTGTTCCCTCGGCAAGCATTTGAGTTTGTTTTTTATCTTTATTTTGACATGTTGTTGTTCATGAGGAGAGCCAAAGAAATATCCCATTAACAGGCTCTCTCCTATCTGCCTACATAAATCACTGACATGGAAATGAAACTGTTCTGACAAACAGGGAGATGGAAAGAGGAATACAAATGCAAAAACATTACACACACATTCATCCCTCACCCTGCCTTTTCTCTGTTTCACAGGGAGGCTCTCCAGCAAATGGAACAACTCCTGAATAGACAATTAGGAAGGCAACAAAAGTCTGAAGTGATTTACAAGGCAAATAATCCATCTGAGGTCACATGTTCATCGTTACAGCTCAGCTGAATTCTTTGGGAAGAAAAACCAGATTAAACTCATCAATAAACACTTGGTCATCAATAATTTTGGGATGAAGCATTTGATTTTTGGGTTGGGAGACAAAAATGAGGCCCCTTTTTGTCCTTTCGTAAGTGTGTAGGTGATTGCTTACAGATTTAACCATTCCAACATGAACAAACAAACCTCTTCTTTCCATGATTCAAAATCATTATTCTATATCATCACCTGTACCAAAGAGGTTATTTTTCTTTTGTTGGCACAAACGAGGGGAAAAGTTAACAAAGAAGTGATTCAAGTTTGGTGGTGTTGGAATCCAGATGTGGATCCAGGAATTTTTAAAGGATTGTTCACATTGCAAGATAGGGCGGTTTTCCACTTTTTCGCCAGGACAGGACTGTTTTCAAGGATTTGTTTTCAAGGATTCAGTACTTTTAAGTTGGTTTGGACTTGAAAATAGTCAGTGAAGTGGCTGAAAGGAATACCAGAAACACTGTACCTGTAGACAAAAGGTATTGCATCCTGCTGTTGGTGGGTACATTTGTTTCACGTCATTAAGAGTTTTGCCTAGAAACAAGTCACGAAACTGTTTGGTTGAATAACATTTAGGCAGAAGTCTCTGTGTTTGGCTCTATTGTACAAAACAGTAAATGACAATGCGTTTTTCCGCCTGTGCGCATTGATTCTACAATCTGCTGTTTTGCTCCACGGACTCAGGAAGACACAACAGTAAAGGAAATGAGTCCTAAATTAAAGGTGTAGTCAGCGATCTTCTAATCTTCTAATCTAATGCAGTGTTTGTCTAATTCACCGTATTTCTCCTCTCCATCCACAAGATGTCACCACTGACAGCATGTTGGAAAAAAAAGTCCAGTTTCAATGCACAGCCGTTGCTCTGAATTTCAGCAGGTAAATACTGCGGCTCGGGCCGAGTTACCAAAACAGGGTACATCCCCCTCTCATCCAGGGGGCGATCATACTCATGCGCAGATCAGACAGAGG
The DNA here is from genome assembly GCA_036419115.1 of Scarus forsteni. Taxonomy (NCBI): domain Eukaryota; kingdom Metazoa; phylum Chordata; class Actinopteri; order Labriformes; family Labridae; genus Scarus; species Scarus forsteni. Next base: position 7,133,586 of record JAZDUH010000263.1, read on the forward strand.
GGGGAGGGGGAGTCGTAGGTTGCGTAGCATGCGCAGTTAGCGTAAGAGAGAGATACAATATGTGCAGTAGCAATGGCTGAAAAACAGCCCAAAAGAAAAAGGTCAGAGGAGCAGAAAGTGAAAAAGAAGGGCTATGACCATGAAAGAGTGAAGACCCTCAGACAGTGGAGGGAACTCCGCCAATTGAAAGACCTGAAAACGGACGCGGATGTCGCTGTCTTTCTGCTGGATAGGTAAGCAACATTAGCTTTGTGGTGCTTCACATAACAGTAACAGCCGTCGGGCATTCATCTTATTGTCTAATCTGCCAGAATGTGCCATTGTTGTGATGTTATCAATAATGGCAGTCGAGTTGTCTGACGAGTCGGGGTTACCTTAGCTACGTTGGTCAGCTACACAGTTTCTACGGCCGTTTCCATGACGATGCACGTCCATCAGCTTTCAGGGGTGGAGTCAGGGGTGAGGTATGAAGAGAGAGGCGGGTCTAAAAGTGTTTATAAACAACCTCTCCACTCGTTTTCTCCCACATTGCTGACTACACCTTTAAATATGAGCAAAATTGACTTAAATGAAAATGGCCTTTCTTTTAATGTTGATGGATGGAGTTATATTTATAAACTGAGTATACAGAAGGCACTGCAAATCTTTTTTGCCCCATCATACATTCAACCTTACATAGATTTGTGGCTTGTTGTTGGAAAAACTCACCTAACTATGTGAAATAACTGTACACCCCACACCAATGTACCTTAAATTGGTAGATAAAATTTGTTCTTCAAAGGTGCAGTGTCGCTAGGAGCCCTTTCAACCACTTCACAGACTGCTGTCAAGTGTCAAAATGTAAAGGGACATGCCGATGCACACACAGCAAACATTAAAGCACAGCCACAGTGCTAGAAAGCTGAAGCTCCCCTCCTGAAAGGGGCATGTTCATAAACAGCTCATAAAACTGTCTGTTCTGAGAAGGGCTGAAACATTGGGGTTTTTGAGCATGCCACAATGAAACAGCTCAGAGGATGGTCAATTGTGGATTAAAAAGAAAAGTTTTGGAGTCAGGAGAAACAACACTATAAATGAGGAAGTCAGCAATGTGCCTTTAATAAACCTTATTAAATAATATGCTTATCAGCAACTGTTACAGGGACTTACTACACAGATGAATTTATATACTAGTCTGTTATTAGCTAATATTAGCTTACAAACCAACTGCAACACTGTTTAGAGAAAGACAAGTAAGTCATCATGCTAGCAAGTCTATGCTGTCTGATTTAGTCATTTACAATCTCCTTTAAAGAAATAAAATAAACAATGCAATGCAACAGAACTTGTCTACAAATGTCTAAAATTGAAACCAAATAAAACCAAACTTGGCTAAGGGGACCACCTCAGTCCCACTCTTGACCTTTTCACGGGTATCTATTGGATTATCTAATCTTTCAATATTGATTTTCTCTGTTTTTTTCTCACAAAAATCCATAAAATGCTCACCAAACGACACAGAAACTTGTGCCACTCACCTAATAGCCTAAAATATCTGATATGTGCCCCCTTTGTTGGAGATAAATTCTTAGATTGACCAGATGCTTCAACATTTCTGCTTGAATCACAGTCTATTCTACCTCATGCCTCCCTGAGGAGCAGCTGACATTTATTCACTTAAACCTATAACATCCTCCCAGCATTTCATTTTCCTTCTCTGTGATGTGTTTTGGGACCTGTGGTCTTTGCATGAGCTACGTGTCAGATGTGCTGAACCTGAGGGGTTAACTCCTGGGAATTGTAGCTGCAAAAGCAACCAAGTGATTTCATTTTATCTATAAGGTTGGAATATCTGAGTTGAAAATTAGATACAGGTATTTGGAGGGTGTGCCATTAGGGTGGGATTTCCACTCGAGAGTTTGGAAATTCTTCAATTTCCTTGAGTTTACCAGTTTGTAGCTAAAAATCTTTAAACTAGGATGTGGTATAGCTCCCAGTTCAGACATCCAAGCTCTGTGGTAAATGAACAATAGGACCCTTAGAGTCATTTAAGAGGCCAAAAAAAACCTATGGGAGTCAGAAATTGTACAGTCGTGTTTTTTTGTCTTAGGGGATACACCAACTTTTTTTGTTGTTGTTTTGAGTCTCGCCTCACTCCTTAGTCCATGACAAGCAGATGAACACCACTCTTTCCACTGTGTGTGTAGTGCCAGGAAGAGATGGCCAGAGCTCTCCCACTGCTAACTAGCTTAGCTCAAACACTGGGAGTCAGTGGGTAGTGTTAGCTTGCCTCTGCCTACAGTCATCAGATAAACTCTTTAGCAGCTCCAACTGATCCTATGTGCTTGTTGTAGCTTGTTTTTTCTGTGTTATGATGTTTTACCTGTTTTTAAACTAAGATTAGCACTTTATGTAATTTTCGAAAGACACGCATTCTAATTCTACTCGTTAGCCTCTACTGTGAAGGGATGTGGCAGGTACAGCTGTTGCCCCACAGCAACCCTCTAAAGAGTTTTCTTAACCTCCTCGTGCATTTGTGGGTTTTCCTCCACCAACCATCCCATAAAATGCTTGGTAGGTTAATTTTTGACTCTACCCTGCCTTTCGGTGTGATTGTGAGCATGAAAGCAGAGCCTGTTGGCCCATTAGGGGATATAAGAAGGTGCTAAGAGCACTGTGACCTCCAGGAGGAGCCACAAAATTAGGAAAAAAATTAGCCTTCGATATAATTCTATCAAAACTAGTTATTTTTATTAACTTTTAAAATGGAAAAGGTTACGTTCAATCAAATGTCAAGCAATGTTCATTTAATAGTACTACAAATGATGATACAAAAAAATTTAAAGGTATATTTATAGCTTTTGTAGTTATTTATTGGTCAGTGTATATAGTTATTGCATAGTGTAAATGTAGCTTATGTATAGAATTATCGTGTTAAAACTGTGTGTGTGTTTTTTTAATTGATTGATGTAAATTGTTGTAATTGTTATTACCTCTACCAGGAGGTTATGGTATTTCCAACGTCTGTTTGCATTTTTGTTAGTTTGTGTGTTCGTTTGTTTGTTTGTTTCTCTGTCAGCAAGATAACTCAAAAAGTTCGATGAAATTTTCAGGAAATGTCCAGATTGGGACAAGGAACAAATGATTAGATTTTGGGAGTGATCTGGATCACCGTTTGGATCCGACATTACGAAAAATGCCATTTTTTTGATAACAACTGAACTATAATAGATATCATTATGAATCAAATTGCTAATGTTATGTTTTCATGGTCATGGAATCTAAATAGATAAATAAATAAAATAAAGGTAGGACTAATATTTATGGTGAAAATCACAATATGGACGAGGACTGTGGCGCTGGCGGAGGTCTACGCTGTCTGATTGCTTTTCTAGTTTATTACTATTATGATTCTTGTTTACTTATTATTTTGGTAAGAGATTTGATATTGTATTTCAGATTCATTCTGATATTGTTAAAAACAATACTATTCGATTTCTTTTGGATTCTTTTGTAAGAGCATGTAAACTGTAAATTGATGGAGGGGGCGCCATATTAAGTCTCACCTAGCTCACAACATTGGGTAGGGCTGGCTCTGCATAAAGAGTTGTCTGTCTATATGTGTCTGCCCTGTGATTGGCAAGCAACCACTGCCCCAGCTGTTGCCCAATGACATCCTCTTATAAAAGTACAAGTTAAACTCTAATTTGCAGAGAAAGTACAGCACGATATCTCAAATAAAGTGTTCCAACATAGACAGAAAGCAGAGCCACACAACACGGCTTTCAGCAGCAAACATTGTGGATTAAGTAAGTTTCCCTTTGAGAAATTAACGACTACACGGCACCGAGATAAAAGAAGAGACAGAATAACGAGGCCTGTTTGCCTATTCAGAGGCTTTAGCCGTGTATTAAAAATCATACCGTTAAGCTTGCTGACAGATGCTAATGAAGTGATGTTTACATTTTTGATTCGCTGCCTAAACAAAGATAAGACATGCTCTCGGAAAACAGCAAGCCCCGCAATCCAAACACATCCATTGAGCCTGTCACCAAAGACATGACAGCTTTCTTCCCCACCAACAACAATGAGCGACTCATTTCCATATTAATGAGAGGAAAGAAAGGCAAGTGGATTGGAGGGGGGGAGTGGAGCGCGGAGGGGGTGATGTTGCTTCTTGTTGTCTTGGCACCTATTGACAAAGTCTTCAAATAGGTTGTTAATGACCAGTCTGAAACACAGGGAGCAGCCTGTGGAGTAATCATATCAACATGTTGCGTATGCATATCATGCTGCGTACTGTTGCCGGGCCTCCTCTGCGGTTGTTCTTGCGTAAATGTTGGGCATCGTTATAACACATAAAAAAGATATGCAAACACTCATGCAAGGCCACGTTTGTGTGTGCGTGGACACTCACTGATCCATGAATGCCACAAACACACTGCATTTAATATCATGTGCAATAAGAGACATACTCATCCCACAGGAAGCAGGCTTCAGTACACCCAGAGGGTAAATATAAAATTAGCAGCTACAAAGCTCTCTGGGACAAATCTAAGGGGGATAGAAACATCTGTCAGATCTCACAGTATTTACTCTTCAAAACAAATTGCTTCAAACTTTCCTTGGAAGATCACCACCTTTTGGGGTTGTTCATATATTTTAAACATTCGAGTTGGTTGGAAGGCTGGCTAAAGCCCCGTTTCCACCAAGTGGTCCGGTATGGATTGGCACAGTTTGGCTCAGGGTGGATCGGTGAAGCCTGATCCTGTTCAATCAATCAATCAATCAATTAAACTATTTTTTATATAGCACTTTTCCTACAACATAACTCAAAATGTTTACAGCAAAGAAAACAAGAGGAAGGGGAGGGGTAAAAAAAACCCAATTCCAAACAAGGCACCTGTCAGGGGAGCACAGTGTGGGATTGGAAAAAAACACCTCAACACATAAGACAACAAACACAGATACAAGCACATGGGGTGGGGGTGGGGCAGCCAGCGGGGGCGTTGATTCAAAAGGAGGCCAGTGACCTTGTCTTAGCTCAGACCTTAAAAAAAGTCTCTATTATCAGATAAGATGACTGTACGGCCTGCGTTTCCACAGCCAACTGAAACCCTAATTGGTACGAGGTGTATAAGCCGGGGGCCTGTAGCATGACGTCATAGCAGCGCGATACAGTGTACCCAATTAAATACAACGAAGAAGAAAAAGCAACACATTGAACAAAGAGCAACGATGGAAGACATCCAGCAATTCTTCTTTTTTTGTGATCAGCATGTGGCTCTTTGTTACGAAGCGCAACCAAGCTTTGTTTCAGAGAAGGCTGTGTGCTGCGAGAGTTATCTTCACGAAGTCGAGTGGAGATGTGGCGGGGTTATGTGTTGTTCCGCTGTCGCACATGAATAAACGTCCCCTTCGACCAATCAACAGACTGCAGTGTTTCTAGCTCCACCTTCTGGGGTCGGATTGGTATGCTTGGCACCCAATCATAAGGGTCCCAAAAAGTAGGACGGTACGGTTCGCTTATAAGGGGTCCTGTCTCGGTTTTAGGCTATGGAAACACCACAAAAAGCGAATCACACCCCTGCCCCAGCTTTATGTAAAATATTTAAGGCTTCACAATCAATATTAATTACAGACTTAAAAACGTTGAATCATTACCCACTGTATTAGTTTTGATCCACCCATAAAACAAAAAGCACAAAATAGTAACCATTGTAGTTTTTAAGACCATAATATAAATGCCTGAATAAGCAAAAAGGTTTTTGTCATATCAGATTTTGATTCTCCACATCGCAGAGCAGGAGGAGTACTGGGAGACAGATGTTTGATGCTGTTTTTTTTTTTTGTTTGTTTCTGAACAAGTAGGTGACATTCAAATTTTCTGGATGACATTGTTTCCCCTGAGAGTTGTAAAAGTTTTATGATGTGTGGGATTGTTGATTTTTTTGGTTTAGACAATGTGTGAGAAGAAAATTTTTATAGTGGTAAATTATGATCCTGTCCTACTTTTATGGGAAATGTTGAAGGCTTCCAGTTGGAATAAGTGAATATTAGCAGAAAGACAATAAAGTTTATTTGTTTTAACATTTAATATCCTGTCATTCTAGTGTATTCAATCATATATGGGTACTGTGAAATCAGTGTATTCTGTTATTATTCACATGTTGCTTAACATCCCAACTTCTTAGGAAATGGTTTGTAAAGAATAAAAATATCTGATGTGATTTTGAGTCAACTCTGGTTTCACCATTTAAAAATACAATAAAGTTTATTACTTTGAATATTTAGTAGACACTAAATCGGGAATTCAATCGAGTATAGGTCAAAAAGTATTGGTAATTCAGTGTACTTTGTTATTATTTACATGTTACACAACGTCCTAACTTCTTTGGAATTGGTTTGTTGTACAAATGTTTTTGGATTAGAAAATATGTGCAGAGAAATCATTTTTATAGTGGTTAGTTATGCTCCTGTCCTAGTTTTATGGGAAACCTTCAGACTTCCATTTCAAAATTATTGAATATTAGCAGAAAGATAATAAAGTTTATCAGTTTTAACATTTAAACCAACACTATGTAGCTTTTCAAACATAATATAATCCTTCGATATTCATTGTGATGGTCCACCACTTTACAGTGAGTTGAACGAAACCTCTGTCGTGGTCTGGAGTGGTCTGTATCCCTTTCACTGGCGCTATGTAACTTCGAGGTGGATGGTGGGAACCCTGCCACACTAAAAAACTACACGTTTGGACTGCTTTACGGCATACGTCACTTCCCCCGATTCCCGATTCGTTTAAAACACGGAAGTCTCGGCGAAAGCCAATCGTCAACGCGGAGCTGTAACCATGGCGGAGGCAACAACGTCAGGGAGAGAAAAGTTTTGTCGGAGGATACAAAACAAAGAAAGCGAGAGAAAAACAAGCTGAATGCTCGGACCAGAATAAACATCGGTTCGGCGTTCACTCGCTGGCGTGAAATAAAAGACGAGGAGGGATGTCCGACTACTATCAGGTATGTTGGGCGACTAATTTATGACAAAGTTCCTCAAAAAACTTGACAGGAAAAAAGTACAGCACAACAAATCCAGAACGTACCAGTATGTAGTTTTGTTCAAACCTATTTGAAGTGTGTGATATCGCCAGCTCGTTGTTGTCTTTACTTTTATTCACTTTATCGCTTCAACAGGACGGGGGTGGGGATGACTCACGGTGATAAAACCAAGTTGAACTTAGCGATTTTTAACATCGTCATTTAGTCAAAAATAAATACATTACCTCGTCGCTACCCATCCTGCAAACAGCCGCCTAATGCTACGGCCACACCGGACGCGAATTGGCGAATTTGTAACGCGCGTAAAGCCTGTAACGCGCCGCGCTTAACGCCCCAAGCTGGACGCTGGACATTTTGACAAGCTGTGGGACGACGCGCGTCCGGGCGCATGCGCAGTAGAGAGCCGGAGCCGGTCGGACTCAGTGATAAACCGTGCAGGCAAATCCAGCTGGAAACGAATATTTACAGAACTTACCTTCAAAACCTGTCTCCTCAGCGACTTTCACCCAAGCCTGCTCCTTTTGTTCCAGTCTCTTTAGAGGACACACGCCGAGTAGTTTAGCTCCGGATGATAGCAAACAGCGCAGATAAACCTCTCCTCCATCTTTGAGAGGGGTTTAAGCAGGAGCAGGAGGCCGGGGCGTCACACATTATTAAATAAAACCTGTCTCCTCAGCGACTTTCACCCAAGTCTGCTCCTTTTTGTTCCGGTCTCTGTAGAGTATACACGCCGAATAGTATAGCTCCGAATGATAGCAAACAGTGCCGATAAACCTCTCCTCCATCTTTGAGAGGGGCTTGAGTGGGAGCAGGGGGGAGCGCCACACGCCATCAAATCAATGACGCCGGGGCGAATGTCATCGCTGATTGGCTGCCGCGCGAACAGGCGTCGAAAGTTCAATATTTTCAACTCGAGCGTCGAGGCGTTTGGGGCGTCAAAACGCCTCGACGCTCCAAACGCGCCGCGCCAAACGCGTCCAACGCTCCAGACGCGCCGCGCCAAACGCCTCCAACGCGCCGCCTGGGGCGAATTTGCGTCAAGACGCGTGTTTGCATTGACTTTGTATGTAATCTCGACGCGCGTCGACGCAAATTCGCGTCCGGTGTGGCCGTAGCATAAGACAGAATACTTTTAGCGAAGTCCTGGCTTCTGTGATTCGCCTACAAAACAAACGCACGCGACCGGCAGATCTGTATCCTTACGACAGTATGCGCGCGCTAGAGCTCATGGGTAGTTGAGTCCTCGCTCTGGTCAAGCGGAGATCTTCGGTAGTGCTGCTTTAATATCCGTCATTCTAGTGAATTCAGTCGAATATTGGTATTGGCACATTGGTGTATTTTGCTATAATTCATGTGTTACCCAACTTCCCAAATTCTTTGGAACTGGTTTGTTTTACAAAAGTTTTTGGTTAAGAAGCATATGAAGAGAAATTATTTTCACTGTAGGTTTTTACATCCCTGTCCTAGTTTTATGGAAAATATTTAAGGCTTCACATTCAAAATGAGTGAATATTAGCAAAAAGCCAAAAAAGTTAATCAGTGGTAACATTTAATATCATGTCATTCCACTGTATCACTGTGTCAAAAAGTACTGGCAAATTAGTGTATTATGTTATCAATTACATGTTACACAACATCCTTACTTCTTTGGAACTGGTTTATTGTACAAATGTTTCCAGTTTTGAAAATGTGTGAGGAGAAATCGTTTTTATTGGTTGATTATGATCCTGTCCTAGTTCTATGGAAAATGTTAAAGGCTTAAAATTCAAAATTAGTGAATATAAGCAGAAAGACAATAGAGTTTATCAGTTTAAACATTTAATATCCTGTTATTCCAGTGTATTCAGTCATATTTCGGTCAAAAAGTATTGGCAAATCGTTGTATTATGTTATTAATTACATGTTAGACAACATCCTAACTTCATTGGAATTGGTTTATTGTACAAATGTTTCCAGCTTTGAAAATGTGTTAAGAGAAATCATTTTTATAGTGGTTGATCATGATCCTGTCCTAGTTTTATGGAAAATGTTAAGGATTTCAAATTCAAAATTAGTGAATATTTGCAGAAAAGACAATAGAGTTTATCAGTTTGAATATTTAATATCCTGTGAAATCGATCATATACATGTATTGGCAAATCAGTGTATTTTGTCATTATTCACGTTACACAGCATCCCTGCTTCTTTGGAATTTTTTTGTAAAGAATAAAAATAATGCTCGAAACACAGTAAAATGACCTCAGATCTGATTTTGAGTCAACTTTGGTTTCACCCTTTAAAAAGCTGTATTTTACCTGAGGCTCAACACTCAAATTAGGCACAAGCATGCTTATAATTCCATATTTGCTTATTTTTTTTCGACATTATTTTGCAGAAGCTGATTTTTTGTCCCGACACCGCTGTGTCTGTAACATCTGAATAATTCCTCCCACATTGTGTGTAGGTTTGTTTTCCGCCGCAGCATTTATTCCAACACTTGACTCTGAGAGGCATCTCCTCGACATAATCTTCCAGTTCATAGTGCATGTCATTAGCCTCCTAAATTACAAACATCATTAGGAGAATTGATTCAACTTAGCCTCCTGGGGGGCTTCAGTCTGCCGCTCCGACATGGCGGGAGCTCATTTTGAGTGCGGTGTCAATCCTATTTCACAAGTTCAAGCGGACCCATTGGGGGTCTGAGCCGTTCGCCCCCTCTTTATCCCTGCGTGGCGAGGCCCCAACGCCTCATTAGCAATAAAAAAAGAGTCAGCTGCATGTGTGTGCGTGCAGCCTTCATGCATGTCAGGCGTGCTTCAGCTGCTGAATGGGGGGGGGAGATGGAGTCATTGTGGCACACTGACCTCCGCCACAACCTCCAATGCTGCAACAGAGTCGGGGGCACCTCCGGGGCATGCTGTAAAAAACGAAAGAAAGTGGATAAAAGAATTCTGATTATTTATTCAAAGAAGGAAAACGATTATTTTTCTTCCCATCTAAGGCTTTTTTTGTCCTTTTTCTTTCACCTTGTTGTGCCCTTGAGGATATTATAAATGTCTCAGTAGAAGAAACACACTGTTGAGACTTTTGAAGTGAATAGGTTAAACAAAATGTAGTCTGCAGATGAAGTCTTTCACCTTCAAAGCCTCTTCTCAGTTTTGAGACAAGTGTTAAGCTTTGGTTAAACATGACCACCTTAAAGATGCTATGAGGAGTTTCTAAGTAATTACAAAAAAGTCTCACTTTTAGATATATGCCCGATCGAAATACACACTTTAAGATGAGCTTATAGCATCAAAATAGGTTATCTATAAATGCTATTCCTTAGCTTTGCGGTCGGGTCGGACAGGGCTGGACTGGCCTGGATACTCTGAACTGTTATTTTAGTTTTAGCCCCTGTGTTTCCTCATTTTTAATTCAAGATAGCTTTTCCTCAGTCCTCTAATTTTTGTTTTCTGTCAGAATTTTCCTATTATGTCTGTGTGTGTTTGAATAAGTGAGTGTGGATATTGGATGTGGTTTTGGGGGGGGTTATGTTTTCATTTTATGCAGTTTTCTGTTTTTTATTTCATTTTATCTTTTTCCCCGTGTAAAGCACTTTGTATTACAAAGTCCTGTATGACGAGTGCTATACAAATAAAGTTTGATTGATTTGATTGATTGATTTTATCTGGTTAAATAAAGGTTAAATAAAAAAGAAATAAAATTGTATAAAACATGAATGTTAGTATTTTTAATGTAACTGTAAATAATAACTGAACCTCAGGAATAATAAAGCACTCTGAATGTTGTCACATTTTACTCAACATATTTTTGTGGCTTGTTTTTACACAAAACTCAAATAAATACCCAAATAACCTGTACCTACCATCATCAGTGTAGCTTAGTAGCCTGTCAGTAGTCTAATGGCCCTTTTCCACTAGCACGCCTTGGCCCTACTCTACTCTACTCGACTCTACTCGGCTCTACTCTACTCGCCTTGTGCTGCTTTTCCATTAGCCCCAGTCCCTGCCCAGCGGGGTGCAGTGTCACTGTAAACAGCTGAGCGCCACTGCGGTGATGTCATTTTGAGCGCAACACAACAATCTGTGGCTTTTTGTCACAAACCGAGTAAAAAAGGAAAGCAGAAGAAGGCTGCAGGTGGCGAGAAGAAATACCCCTTGAGAAGCACAGGAGAGTTTTGGAAGCTATACAACAGAATGAAGCCGAGGACGAGAGCAATCGAGCTGCGAGAAAAGTCGTATGAGGGTAAGCTAATGGTAGCTACCGCTAGCATGCTAGGTCGTCGCGCTCATGACTCATCGATGACGACATTGTCTGACCAATCAGTAGCCGGCAGTCGGCGACGTCATCTTTTAGTATCGGCTTGGCTCGCTTGGAACCAGAGCGGAGTAGGTACTAAAACTAGCTTGTTTTAGGAGGTACCAGGCTAGTGGAAACACGCTGCAAATCGAGTAGAGCCGAGTAGAGTAGGGCCAAGGCGTGCTAGTGGAAAAGGGCCTTAAGCTCACTCTTATTAAAGTTACAGCACTGCTTCGAACCCTTTAGCCACTTCACTGACTCTTGTCTAGTACCTGATCCAACCCAGCTTCAAAAATACTGAAGTAGCCTCTTAAAGGGAACGAAATGGACCCTAGTGCACCAAAGATTTTTTCCTTCCATCCTATTAGGCGAGGAGGTAGTGGCTCAGTATACCCCCATATCAGCTCCTCACATCTTGATCTTTGACCCTGATCTCAATGCTCACAAATTCACAGGCAGAGTTCACAGGGAGTCTCTGAGGAGAGTCGAGCATCACACTATCCACACCACGGCCTCCGGAGACACACATCTATCAATCTCCAGATGAATTATTGAAGACACTCCAACCCCCTCTTCCATGTTTCTTACACTGGCTGGAATTAGGGGCTGTTGCAGAGCAAAAGGACCGTGTTGCATTACAATTTCGACAAGGAAAATGTTGATGTTTTTCCCATGCTACATGTAGTCATTTTCTATTTGTCAATTTCTCAACCACAACTCCCCTGGCATTATGTTATGTCCTGCATACTCAAGTCAGAAGGATTTCCCATCACATGCTGACTATTTTATTGCCTGCTCATGCTGCCTTACTTCACAATTTCTACTTGGTTGTGGCAATTTGATTATTCAGATTTAGACGAGAAATAAGACACTAAACTTAGAAATTTAATGACACAAGTGACATATAGCCTTTATCCGAATATCATTAGGGCTTTTAAAACTCAGTATAACACATGTAATTCTGCAAAACTCAAAGAAAAATAAGGTTTTTATTGTATAAATCTGCTTGAAGAGACCAATGACCTGAACAGCGGTGAAGAGAAAGCATCATTTTGATGGTGGAAGGATACACAAACCCCTTGTGGCATCACAAAGTAGTTCCAAACTCAGGAGCTTTATTGAGACAAAGTGAAATGGTGTAAAGAATCGTACTGTTGTGACTAGTCAAGACAACTTTTTTTTTTTTGCAGTTTTCCCTAAAAATTCTGTAATTACGAGGTTTTCAGGCCACCACTGGCTTCTATTTATCACCTAGCTTCAATATTTAGCTATCCTTCAGATCAGGCCAGTTTGTTTTTTGGCAATTATACAAATGGAGCCACTTAATTTTCCCCACTTCCCATGGCTGAGTCTTGACTGGTCCATGACTGGAACATGCTGGGACCTGCCCATTGTCATGGCTGTAATGAGATAAGAAGTGTCTGGTTAATGCTGATGCTATTCCAACAAGGAAAAGCTCATTGAATGTACCGCTCATTTGATGGCACTCCCTCTCCCATTTTTTAAATCAATCTTCATTTTTTTGAATTTCATTTGGAATTATTTTCTCTTTTATCCATCCTCTATCTACCCTCTTATTTCCCATCTTCCTGATGTGATGTCGTCAGCTATTGTCAACTATCAATTGTCATCAACTTATCTATGTATCTGTAAATCTATTTAGTAAATTATCATCTCCTTGTCTTTGATGAAAAAAGAAACAAGTTACCTTCTTTTCTAATGTTACTCGTATGTACATATTGACATTTTAACCTGTTCTAATGTAGAGCATTCCAATAGTACCTCAGTTGTATGCAGTTTAGCTTTTTTTTTTTTTTCATTTTGCTGCTTTATTTTACACAACGCTCTGCACTATTTTTGGTTCAACTCTTTTGGTATCTGGCCATGTTTACACGAAGATACTGTGACCTAAAACGGAGATGCTGGAAATGAATGAAATCGCTGTAGTGTGCATGCCAGTCCAGTAGATGGTGATGTTGGTTTGCAGAGAAACAGCGCTGCTAAAACACACGTATGAAGAAGAAAAACTTTTCACAAACAACAATGGAAAGTGGACACATGAAGACGTAGGAGTGTCTTGTCTGGACAACAAATCTGTTGCAACAACAAATCTGCCAGGATTGTTTTTTCTAGATAACAAACGAGCATGGTAAGCAGCATACATGTTACTCGTAGGCGGCTGAAGCAGTTGTTGTCAGTCAATCAATCAATCAATCAATCAATCAATCTTTATAGCGCCAATTCACAACAAGTGTTATCTCAAGACACTTTACAATAGAGCAAGAACTCTTCATTTTGTGGATACACATATATGCATAGATACATATATACATATAAAAATACACATATACATATATATATATACAAATATATACATCCAACACCCAACATGAATCCATATAGCCAATCATGAATCCCTCCATCATGGCAGCAAGAAAAAACCTTCTGTTAAGCAGCAGGAAATCTTGAATGTGGATCCCAGTCTCATGATGAACAGCAAATCCACACGATGCTGTGTTGGGTGTGTGGGCAAAGGAAGGGAGGTAAGAGGAGACAAGTGGACTAAAGTAAGAACTAAAGTTAGGGACAGATCCATGAACCATAGACCTGTTGTCTGATTTATTAGAGGTTAGCCTCTTGAGATGCTACATCTCATTTTCAGGAGGGTCCTGAATGGTTGAGGTGATCATTTTATAGAAGTATAATCTTAGATATTCTTACTGAAAATAAGAATTTATGGTAGTGACGAACTCATGGATGCCCAGACCACAAGTGCATCCCAACCATATTTGTCTCCATTAAGTATAAATGTATTAAAGGCGTCTTGAGATGTGACATCCCATTTTCAAGAGGGACCTCATGCCTATGTGCTAATAAAAAATAGATACTGTAGATGTATCGATCATGGATAGGGAGATCATGCTAATATCTACATGAACAGCTATCATGATAATGGGAATGGAATGTTCCTAATAAAATGGCCAACTATGTGCCATGTTTATAATTGTAGTTTTGAGGCTTCATGACTCCACAGCAGCAGGAAGTCTCCACCAAGGATCCCAGGCCACCTACAAGACAAAAGCCAGAGACGAGTACAGGAGCAAACAAAAGGGGCAAAAGCAGATGTGTTCCTGGTATGCGTGTGCAGCCTTGTACTGCGCATGCGGTGACGTTACCGTTTCACCCTGAAATGCTGAATCCCGTTTACATGAAGCTGGGCGGCCATTTTCAAATCTTTCCACGCTGGACCCCGGTTTCAAAAGTTTGCAGATTAAGGCGCTCCAGGCACTGTTCCCATGTAAACGGGAGGCAATGAAAACTCTTCGGATTTGGCCAAATCAGGCCTTGTGTAAACAGGGCCTTATTGTTCCCAGACTTCTGCCTTTTTCTGACTTTTTTAGCCCGCTAAAGCACTTCGTAAACTTCTGCTTCTAGAGATGGTTACTATAAGTTATTATTGGCTGGGTGTTGGGTGGCAGTTGGCTGGAACTTGGCAGGCATTGGGCTGGAAGGGGAAAAGTGAAGTGGCATCTGTTTTTACCGATGCCATGAGCATTGAGCAATTCCATTCAAAAAATCATAACTAAGGGTGATTCAGTATCATTCTATTAAAGCTGTATATTTGCTCCTTTTGTTTGAGAGTGAGAAATTGCAGTTTTAATGTCAGGAATGTCATACAATTAACAGTTTTGACCCTCTGTTGATGAGGATAAAATTAATCTGGCCTCCCTGTTAACAGAAGTTGCCCATCCCTGACCCAGCTGAACAAAAACCCAACACATAATGCCTTTGGCCTCAGCTGTCCCTGAAGCAGAGACATGAAAATGGAAGAGGTAAAAGGCTTATTTGTTTGTTTAAAGAGATGCCGAGTTAATTCTGTCTTTGATTTAACTCCAGATCTCATTTAAGAAAACAGAGAATATTCTCAGAGAGCAAATGAGCAGTGGGATTGGCCGAGATGTCTCCTTTTTTCTTCACACAGATTGCATTAGCTGCTGTTGTGTTTCACATGCTCGCTTTCTCCATAGAAACATGAAAAAGAGGGGCGTCTAAATACTCATCCCTAATAGCTATCTTTTTCATGATCTGCTTCTTGTGTCAACACTGATTCTTAGTCCTTGCAAATAGGTCCCAAACATCAATAAAATCATGGCTGTGGGATTCAAAAAAGCAATTTCGGCGAATCTATTTTCTGCATTATTATCCCACTGAGAGTTTTTTTCTCTTTGTGCTAAACGCCGCACTCCCCCACACGTAAGCAGAGCTCCTACCAGGGGTGGACAAACGTTGACTGACGGATCAATACCGGAGCATATGGAGGGCCGGTCAGAATGCAGAAATGAAAAGTGGAAAATGGGATGCAGATAATTGAACTCGCCGAGAGCCCTGATCAACGCTCAGCACAGTCCGCAGCCGTTCATTTGACCCCATAGGGTGACCAGAGGAAAAAATGCAGGGTTGAGACTGAAAAAGAAGCCAAGCCACTCATCCAAATGTTAGATAAATACATCCATGGATTAATGTAATGAAGTAGGTCAATGCTTTTCTTTGTGCAACAAGTTCCAAGTAAGGACAGTAAAAAATCAATCTTGAGATGTCAGCCGTGACCTGTACATTTCAGAGAAGCAGCAGAGGTCACACTTGCTCCTATATGGTCCTGTCAAATCAATCATGCATGGCTAAACCCGTCAAACTATTTTCTGAATTAAGCTGTCAGCCCTTACAGAAGCAACAGCTCTGCTGAAGAATACTGAGCAAAGAAATCAAAGGGAGTGGCGAACTGAATCAATAACAGGTGGTCAGGGTTTGAGAAATGTATGTTATTGGAAAAATGCCTCCTCGTACACCAAACTTTCAAAGGTCTCTTTATATATTTACAGAATTTATTGTGTGTTCCCTCAGTTTTGACTAATTGCTCTTTTCCTGTCAGAGCTGAGATTATATTGGTTATACCTGCAATACAAAAGTGAGAAACATGGCAGATAACTTCCAGGAAGACGTAATTCGTAAAAATGTGTTTTCAGGCTATCACACTGTGCAGCCTACAGTACTGTTCAAAGTTCAGTCAATCTGGGAATTTTGAGGCAAATGATTGTGATTGTTGTGGCAGAAAAGCCTGATTTTGCAGCATTTTTTAAAAAACAGTTCATTCATTAAAACTAACCTGGCACACCAGATGGACACTGCTCAATACATTTTGCTTGTCTATGTGCAGCTGGGACAGTAAAGAGGACATATCATGCTTGTTTCTCCTTTTCACTAAGCCAGACTAGGATGCCTGTAAAGCATTTCTGCCCTCAGTACAAGTCATTTAGTTCCTTCATTGCCCCACAATAGCGTTCTCAATATCCTCATTTTAGGCCATTAACAAGCTCTTGTTGAAACACGAGGATCTGAGGATGACCTAAAGTTACCTCGCAACGTCACAGCCCTTTGTGGTCTGATTGGTCGATTCTATCGGGGGTAGAGCCAGCCTGTCCTTCTTCTTCTACTGTATTTTCCGGCAGGCTCAAAGCAGCGACCGCATATTGAGTCCCCCTACAGGCCAGAGCTGGTAATGAGGGAATGTGAGCTAGGGAGCTTTATACCCCTGCTGGTGGAAGTGTTCCTCGGTGAGGGTTTGGGGCTGACGGACATCACAGAGGAGGAAGTGTTTTATCAGATTACTCCAATAAAAAGAAAGGTACCTCATGTCGTCACGACGATTGAAATCTCGCGGACATCTCGCAATGACCTATTTTCAGAGGCATGAAATCTCGTTCTAGGATATCAGAAAAAATACAATATCTAATTTTTTGAAAATTAAGGGGGTGTAAGGTCTTGTTTTCAAATTTATTCTATTATATGTAAGTATTAAATCATGCATCAGCATGATATGTCTCCTTTAAAAGAAGATGTACTTGAGTACTGTACTTAAGTACATTTTTTTTCAAGTTAGATTTTATTAGTTCCTTCAAAAGAACAAACATTTCTTCATATTGTTACTGCACACACAAGAAGTCCCTTGTTTGCTCATAGAAGTCATGACAGGAGATGATACAAAAATACATGTTCCAGCTCTGTACTGACTACCTTGCGCTTAACCCTACGTCATACACAGAAACATCTTAATTACATTTTTGTGCAATGTACTTTATTATTTTTGGAAATTTGGGACTTATAGATACTATGAGGAGTTTCTAAGTAATTACAAAAAAGTCTCACTTTTAGATATATGCCTGATGGAAATACACACTTTAAGATGAGCTTATAGCATCAAAATAGGTTATCTATAAATGCTATTCCTTAGCTTCGCGGTCAGGTCAGACAGGGCTGGACTGGCCTGGATACTCAACTTGGGGAACAAGACGATTAAAACTAGGGCTGTAAGTAGAGATATATAGCTGGCTACAAAACTATGACACTAAGTTTTCCAAAAATTGCTTGTTGTCACACATCAAAAACTACCACTACATTACTAGAAAGAGATGCATTACCTCGTTGCTTTGCATCCTGTTAGTTGTTGAAAAAAGAAGTTGTAAAGCAGAATGCAGAGTTCTGAGGAAGGTCCGAGCTGCAGTCATTGGCATCACAACAACCGCATGCTTTGACTTGGGCCACGTCTTTACGACAGTCGCTGTGCGTGCTCATGGGTAGCAGAGTCTTTGTGTCCCTGGAAACAGATTCTTCTCATAGCACCTTTGACTACAGGTGAAAGACAAATATTGTACCTTTAACTGCACTTCATTTGTATGAGTAGTCCCATTACCTGTTACTTTGAAGTATACTGTAGCTCTTAAGTCAGCTTATCAATTTCTTTTCTTTCCTAAAATGTAATCTGCGTGTGATTTGTTGAAGTGGTGATGCCGTACCTGTACCTCATGCATGCACGACTCAGATTGAGCGGGTAACGTTGAGCTAACGCTCAGATAAAAGTTCGTCTTGGCAGTATGATGGCCACAGCAGATGCAGATGATGATTCAACACCAGAAAATCAAAGACCATATCTGAAGTCCATGTTTGAGAGTGTCAAAATGAAGAATGATTCATATTGTTAAATTTAAAAAATAAACTGGTAATTGTTATTCTGTCACATCAATTGTATTTTAATAGGCAGGCCATATACTCTACAGGTTCTATAAGCAGTTTGGTGCATACAGTAGGTTATCTTACCTTAGGTTCTGTACATTCACTGTCGCAACAATACAATAACGTGTTGACACTAAAACACAAATGTACTTTTAATACGTAAGTTTTCAAAAGCAGGGACTCCAGTATTTTAACTTGTGCAAAATTTGACTAAACATCTTTCTTGTAGTGCAGTAATATTTGTATTATCTATACACTTTTACTTGTGTAATGGAGTTGACTACTTTGTCTACCACTGCCCATGTGGGAAAGAGCCCATAGAAAGTGTTTGGAGAGGGCTGACCCTTGCAGCAGCATATCTGGCCGGTGATTGGACAATCGTTCTGTCGATCAAAATTCAAATAATGCTGTAGATACTGTACTTTAGAACGTAAGCCACTTTGTAAACCAAGCTTGTCAAAACATGTAGAATGTAGAGCAAAAATATCCTTACAACAGAGAAGATAGTGCTGATATTTGTTTTTTGAAAAAGAAATGCGACCACTTTCTGTCAAACCAGTGGCTGAAGCTGTTAGCATCTATTGCTAATCCCTGTATGTGCACTCACTTCTTGTAGTCATCACATTCGTAGCTCGTTCCTCTTGCTGCTCTTAAGGAATCTGATTGGGCCGTGCTGCTCACAGTCGTTGTAGCTTAGTGCTTTGCAAGGTCAGTCTGCCTGATTACAGACAATGAATCAGGCAGATCCATCTGCTCTGCAAGGTTACAATTAAAATGACCCCATAGGATTTGCATGACCTGTTTTGTATTTTTTCAATCAAAAAGTGTCAGATTTTGCAGCAGGTAATGCTTTAAAGCTTTAAAAAAACACCACAGCAGATCAGTCTGTAACTCTTTACAGTGTTTTAAGTAACCTTTGACAAAAAAAAAGGACATAAAAGATATATCATGGCAGTGAAAGTGTACGGATGGACACTGAGTGCAAAAAGTAAGACAGCGAGTCAGTGAGTGTTTAACTAACCTTGCAGGGCAGATGGATCCACCTGATTCAATGTCTGCAATCAGGCTGATCCATCTTGTTAAGCTCCAATCTACAACAACTGTGAGTGGCCCAAAGCAGGTTGGCCCAATCAGCGTCCTTTTAAACAAGAAGAGGTGGGAGCTATGAACAAGACGACGGCAGCAGATCAGCATAGATGCTTACGGCTTCAGTAAGAGTTTTATTAGATCTTGACCATATGTCTTTATTAGATGAGGAAATAACAATGCTACAATATTCTCTATAGAAACAATCATTTTGCTCCACTTCCGACATATTTTGGCAGATCGTTTTATGAAGTGGCGTACTTTCTGTCCTTCCCTTGCAGCAGCAGAACGTGTCTGACGTTATTAATTAAATACAAATGAAACAACTTAATTGACAACAAAATTGCTTGGCACCTAAAGTCACATGACAGGGAGAGTGGCGTTGTAATGACACGAAGAAAGTGAGGAAGATGAAAAACAGTCCATTGAGCTTCACAAATTTACATTTTGTTACAGTACTTACGTAGTGTTGATATTTTAGGGTAGTAATCATTACCAAAAGAGAACTTCTTGAGGTATCTATACTTAGGTACTCGATATTGATACTCCTATCCCTATAACTTGCCCAACATTGTTTCAAATGCCTTGGTGAAAAGAGAGAAATCATAAAGTTAAAGCTGTTTTAGTGTTTGATTCTCACGAAAACAGCCATTTCCTAAGCAGGGCTGAAACAGAGGGGTTTAGAGGCATGACAAAAAATAATATTGCAGTGATTTTAAGGCATGAAACCTCAAAATTTGCTCTGGGACAAGTGTAAACTTGTGAAGTACTTTAAATATTGAACAATATTAGTAAAGAAAGATATTAACCCAAAAAGTTGAATACTTGTACTGCATATATTGGAGTTTTAGCCAATACATAGACAATATGTATCCCTTTAATCAATGCTAATATCAAAGGCGTACCATAATCACCTTACCATTACTGCATGGATACATTTTAATTCACGTTTTATTTTCTAATAGTTAAATGTTGTTTTTCTTGTTTTACATCAGTTCCTTGTACGAATTTGAGAGTGACATTGAAAGCAATGCTCAGATTTCGCAATCTAAAAACTTTCTGCTCTTATCAGTGATTGTTCGGAAATATTGGATTAAATGAAAAGCAAACAATGTGCAATCCTGAAATATATGTGACCTTTCAAAAAACAATTTGTGGCAGAATTAAACACTTTTATGAGTCAAATCTGATTTTTGCAGGGAGAGGGACAGATCAGATGGTCCACTTAAAATTTTGCAGCACTTTCTAATTTGGTATCAGCAAATGAAATATCTGCAAAAATCCAGAACTGTGCATTCCTATTTCAAAGTAAAACTCATTTTGTTGCATGAATAGTCCCATAAACTTTCACTTGACTCGCCTCCCCTTGTCTGTTTCGGTGCAAAGACCCTTCAGGATCATTTCTTCAGGTCAGAAAATGAAAACAAAAGTAGGTCAATCCTGCGGATCAACACAGATCTCCCATTGACCACATCATTTCTTTTCCCCTTTTCTCTCAACCATGTGAGCAGAAGGTGTGTGCATGAGAGGAAGAGGAGGAGGGGGCTTCTTCTTCTTCTTGGTTTATGTCATTGGTTTAAACGACCCAAGACCCCGCCTTGGTAGAACAGGAGAGTTAGACTGAGTGACTACAGCCAAGGAGAGAGAGAGAGAGGGAGAGAGGGAGGAAAAATAAAGCGGTGAAACAGTTACACAGACACCTACTCGGTGTGTACGCTGCCCGTGCTCTGATAAACAAGGACGGGCTGTGATCTCCCCTCCTCTCGGTCGTTTCTTCATGAAGGAGCCTCTTTGGGGAAGCGGCGCGCACGGAGGATTAATAAGGTGGATCTGAATGACTCCAAACCCTCACAGGAAACATTTGGAGCGGATGATGCTGACGCCGCTGCCGCCGACGACGTGTGCCTGAAAAGAAAAAAAAAGTCGGCTTCTCTCTATCAACTTGAATCCACGCGTCATTCCTGCAGGTAAGACCGCGTTTCTCCACACGACGTTTGGCGCAGTTTGGCGTCGGAGCACGAGAGTGATCGCCGCTGCCCGGATCTGACCATGTGTGTCCACCTTTTACTGCGCCATGAAGATGGTAGAGGGGGGACGGTCGGGTGGGTTTGTACGAGCACAGCGGGGATATCTTGACCCAAAGATGGAGTAACTGTCACATATGAGGGCGTGAGTCTGATTGGATCTGCTACCTTTACGCGTATTGAAGGGTATTCGGCCAAGGCGCGCAGACCCCCAACATGAGAGAGTGTCGGTTAAAGAAAATAGGAAGTGCATTCTGAGAGGATGGTCGTGGACTTCTGTGTGTGTGTGTTGCGCTTTCTAGAGAGGTTATCCGCTCGTAAAGCCTCTAATACCAACACTTGACTCGACTCAGGGAGTTTTTGTGGGCAAAATAGTGCAAGACGTCACCGAGCGTAATCTCCTGAATCAGACTGGCATCCTTTTTTTAACACAAGTCATCATCATGGAGCACATCAGCTGCCCATGGCTGCATCACACCATGCCTGACCTTTGCCCAGGGTTGGGAACGGGAACTAGAATGACAAACCATTTCTGCAAAAAAGTGTGGGAGAAAATGCATTACACAGGAGGAAGTGGTAAAAAATGAATACAATTTCAGTTATGAAGGGATTTGTGGGATCAAAAACTTCAACATGATGTGATAAAAAGTCACAGCTGTGGTGTAGAAAGTCTTGCTGTGCACAAAATGTAGATTAAATGACATTAGGACATCAATATGGGGCAAAGAAGTCTTGATAATGGAATAAAATCAAATTTATAACATGTGCAATCAATAATAACAGATTAAATGTCAGACTGTAATGTGTAATGTGACATATTAAGTCATTTCTGAGGTTAAAAAGTTGACATGTCATAGAAAGACATAATCAAATATCATTCTAATGAGTATTACAGACCAGATAAAAAATCAAATATATGATGAAAAGTTCTACCTTGTTTACAAAGTAGTCAAAATTGTGAGACGATATGTGCAATCTACTTTTTATAACAGCGCCTTTTCTTTTTTTAAGTTGTTGTTTAAACAGAATGCACATACATGTAACTCATTCCTCATAGTTCCCACACTACATACAGACAAAAACAGATGGATAAAAATACATTCAAAATTTAAAATAAATTGAATACAACAAACAGATATATGAGGAATATGCACACATAAACCTTATGCATCACAGTTTACAAAAAAACAATCTGGATGAATAAAAAGTATTAAAGTATGATAAGAAATTGAATACAAATTAAAAACATGGCTCATATAATGTCACAAAACTATACTAACAAACAGAATTATAGGGAATAAGCGTGCCTAAATCTTATGCCTCGTAGTTATATCGAGCAAAAAAATGAGGATAACGTGTTTTTGTAAAGTCTGATTTTTATCCCTTTAAGGTAGCTGTGGAGCTCATTGCACAGTGAATGGAGTTTTAGATGTTCTCCAGTTAAAGGCTTTGCATTTCTTAACAGCTAACAAGGCCAGGACTACAGAAGTGGAAACAAAGTTTCAGAACACCCTCGTAAGTTTACACAGCCTCAAATATTATCATTAAATATTCGCAGAAAAATCTTATTGTGTTTCAAAAGGTGCGGCTGCATCAGGAAAACACAAATTGTTTTTTATTGTTAGCAAGAAAAATAACTACAGTACACTCATTGAATGTGCAACATGTCACTTCTCAAAACTGTTGATATCACAGATGATGTGCTCAAAACTGCACAAGAAGTTAATAAATAAACCATCATTAGTGTTCTTGCCATTAGCAAGCCGTTGGGCTCTAATCCTGGACGCCATGTTCTTTACAAGCATTTCACGCTGTTGAGGGGAACCTCGTCCCATTCTTCTCGAATCACTTCTTTTAATTCTTTCAAACTCTTTGGTTTACGCTTTACACTTGGTTTCATGTCCAACGATAGAGCTGGCCACTCGAGGACTTGGATGTGGTGCTCCTGCAGCCAGCTTGTTAAGTTGTGTTTTGCACGTGCAGAAGGGGGCAGGTTTCAAGGCCACGACACTTGGCAGAGTTAAGTGCTCCATCACAGACCGTGAGATGACAGCAGCACCCGTACATCCACAGACCATGAGGCTGCCTCTAACCGTGCTGGATGGTAGCTGCTTTACATGCTGCTTGGTCCGGTCTTCTGTACCTGAACATCAGCAGGAAGGTGGTTGGGCCGGAAACTGGACTCATCCCACCACAGAATCTTCACAGCAAGAAGTCCGATCAAGTGGTTCGATCCTCAGGTCCGACAGGGGCCTCTCTGTGTAGAGTTTGCATGTTCTTCCCATGCATGCATGGGTTTTATCAGGAAACTCCAGCTTCCTCCCACAGACCAAAAACATCCTCATTAGGTTGAATGTGACTCCACATTGCCCTTAGGTATGAGTGTGAGTGTCTGTCTCTCTATGTGGCCCTGTGATTGGCTGGGGACCAGTTCAGGATGTCTCCCGCCTCTCGCCCGTTGTCAGCTGGGATAATAGGTATAGATAATGTATGTATGGATGGATTGATGGATTTTATATATACTACATATTAGGGCTGAACAACTGATTGCAAATTAGATGAAATCACAATATGGCTTGTTGCAATTTTCAAATCGCAGGAGGTTCAGTATTTTTAGCCCAAAATGTGTTGAACATTTTGGCATTGTGATGTAGTTTTTTGCAATTTCATGCCTATTTTTTTTTTTTTTTTACCTCTATTCATACACTTTTTTCCCCACTTCTACCTTTTTTTAACCCTGTTTTTACAACTTTATGCCTATTTTGCTCACATTCATCTTTTCTTGGCTACTGTCAGAACCACTTTTGGAATTTTTACATGGTTTTTGAAATTTAATTTCAAATTTAATTCCCAATTTTGCTGCCATAATCAATTTTCCTAAGCCTCTTTTGTATTTTTTCCCATATTTTTCTATTTTTTTTTTTGCAATTTCATGCCTATTTTGCACCTACTTATTAACCTTTTTCCGCTTTCATACCATTTTTACCCAATTTTTACAATTTCATACCTATTTTGCTTCTGTTCTTCACTTCTCCACTTTTTCTCAAATCTTTTATCCTTAGATTGAATTAATGTCATATTGGTTTTACTATAAAAAGATCTACTGCTTATGTTTGTTCAAGAATATGTAAGACGAGGAACAGTAAAACAATTGCAGAGTAAATTGCAATATTGGGGAAAAAAATCGCAATTAGATTATTTTCTCAAATCGTTCAGCCCTACTGTGTATGTAATTTTTTTATTTATCTGCTTGTGTGTTGTAGTTCATGTAAAGCACTTTGCGCTTCATTATCTTACTTGAAAGTGCTCTACAGAAATGTTTGCCTGGTTGATTAATAATATTACTACACAGGAGTAGTTTGAATAAATATGAACTAAGATGAACAGGATTAAAAATAAATCAGTGGAAATGTTCTTTTAACACTTTGTGAGTCATAGTTTAGCATAAGCAAGCTTTAATAGAAATCATGGTAATAGTGATGTTAATAAAACTTTAGTTTATATCCAGAAGAGTCAAAAAGTCAGACATGATAATGTAAACCGATGATGTCCCTAAAAAAGTCAGAAATAAGAGAGAAGATTTTGAAAAATGAGAGATGACATGTTGAGAATTATGTCAGTGAAAAGTCAAAATACCAAGAAATAGGTCAAAACATAGAGCTGTGAAAGGTGGTAGATTACAACACTTCCTTTGGTTACTCCTCGCGCAATGATCTTAAAATAAAATCCACACCGTACTAAAACACTCAAAAATTCACTCAGTTGTTGTAACTCGAGCAAACGTAATTAGCTCCCCTCTTCCCCTGACTTTGACGTTATTTGTCTTAACACAGTCAAAGGGCTCGTCTGACTTTAAAGAAACAGATGAAAACTTTTTTTTATCATCACAGGAAGCCACAAATGATAAAAGCAGAAGATCAAACGCCAACATTTGATGGCATGTTTCCCCCTGAGGGATCCCACCTGAAAGGATTTGGGTTTTTTGGTGTGAGGAGTTGCAGAACTGTTGCATGAGGAGAGAGAAACGTGCATAAAAAAAATCAGGTCTTTTGGTTAAAGAGCTCCAGATTGTTGGAATTTTGCAGGAATGCTGTTTCCATTCTGACTTTGTCTGCTGTCAATATAAATACAACAAGGCTGTTCCAGTGTAGGATCCAGCTGTTAGTCTTCATGTGGTGACGTATGAAAAACAAGACGTCATTTTTGTAGCTATATTTACATTTTAGCATTACAAACTCATCTTACCCAATGCTCATACCCATAAACACACATACTTCCTACTCTACAGATCACAAACTCTCCCTAAACTTAGATTTAACCCATTCCTCTTATTGTGAAAAGCTATTTCTTTTAAAATGCCAGATATTTATCTCCTTTTCAACAAGTTCATGCTCATCCCAGATGTTAGTTGAGCATATTTTTTAAAGCTCCTGTCCTTACATTGACTCAGATGTTTGATTGTGGCATGCCTATAAACCCCTCTGTTTCAGCCCTGTACAGAACAGCCTGTTTTTGGTCGGTTGATTTTGGCTTTCCAGTGCTGTGCTCCAGTGTTTTCTGGCTGCAAAAACATGCAAAGACACGTGTCTTCCTGTTCCACTCCCTATCACTGGGAGTTTCTACTATCTGGGGTAGGAGAAACCCCTCATGACATCATAGGGGGGGGGGCATTTCCATAAATCTTCTTTAGGACATGTCCTGGTGTAAGTAGAAGAGAAGATGGTCATATCCCATCAAATTCTTACCCTTACCATTTTGTAGCAGATAAAGCAACATTTTCCAGATTTACTAATGTATAACCATAGCCTCAGTTTCCTGTTCTAAGCTAACAGGGGTGTCACCTGGTGTGGCCTTCATGCTATAGTCCATCTGCTACAAGACTTGTTCAGAAATGGTTTTCTACTTACCTACTGCACCACCATGATGGATATTGGGAGTCACCATTGCCAAATATGCCCACATTGGGGTTTTACAAGGGCTGAAAGATTTATCATTTTTGGATTAAAATCTCAATTTTAACGCAATCATGGGATCACCAAAGAAGTGATTTTTTTGCAGCTATTTTACACATACTATTTTTTGAGTTTGAGTTAACAGAAGTGCTGGAAAGCAGGTCAGCAACATAAAGCGTCTGTTTAGGAGTAGAAGTTGCAGTATCAGTATTTGATGATGAATAATGTGTTATGTGCTTTTGATCATGTATTTCCTTTCTGCTGTCTTTACTGTAAACATAGTGAATATTGCACTGAAGCTTTATTTGAAGAAAATCTTGGATCAATATTTGCCTGAAAAATCACAATCAGATCTCTTCCTGAAATCATTCAGCCCTAGTTTCTACCTCACATGCACATGTGACTTTATCTTTCTCACAGTTTTCTTGGCCTTCTCTTTTAACCCTTTAACCCTCAACTGTTTGGCAGAGATCAATGCATTCAAGAATATTTAATGTGTTAGATAAACATAACATGTCATTGTTTCAGTCAATGTTTTAGGATACAGAAAAACTGCATACACACCAAAAGAAATGATATTTCTTTGTGTAGTTTTAAAAGCTTTCAAATCTAAAAGTTATTATTACTACCATCATTAATATTTGAAATACTTAACCATTTACTGATATGATGATTTTTTTTTTCTTTAAATGTATTTTTTTTGGCATTTTGTGCCTTTATTGATAGGAGAGAGACAGTGGATAGGCATGTGAAAGGGGAAGAGAGAGTAGGGGAAGACACTCTGCAAACTGGTCACAGGCGGGATTCGAACCTGGACCGACAGAAGCAAGTACATGGGGTGCCTGGTTACTAACCACTCCGCCAAACCAGTACCCCACTGGTATGATGATTTATATATAATTTTTTTTCATCAAGATATTTTTTTGTGTTCGTCAAACTCAATATCATACAATGATCTATTTTGTCCCAAATGTTTGTGCATTATTATGTCATCACATAGTTGACTGTTAGCTTTTAAAATCCTTAAATCCCACACAAGAAAAATGTCTGGTTTTTGTTTTGTTTGTTGACTTCTTTGTTCCCGGAATCCAAGAATGATTTGATTTGTTCTGTGCTTTAAAACATTCAATACCCCTGAACTTATTGATCACATCTGCCGAACAGTTGAGCTGGTATCTAAAGGGTTAAGCACAAGTAAATAAATAAACAACCAGAAAACACTTGGAGAGCGCAAAGTTCTGCCAAGGTAGCTCACATATTGCAGTTACATCTAAGCAATAATATGATAAATGACCCTGAAAACTCACACCTAACACTCAAAATTATGTCGGTTATTGAGCAAAAACGACCAAAATCGAAACATTTTTAAGTTGAACCTCTACCAACATCTCCTAAAAGCAAAATTCATCCAGTGATTTTTGCACGGTCTTGATAACAGACAAACGGTGAAGGTAAATGTCTTATTAGGTCAGCAGTTTCTGAATAACATGCCTTAGTCAAAATCTTTTCCTCCATTCCGCTCAGTTTCAGCTTCAGCCAGCAAACAGATCGAGCTTCTACTGTTTGATTGCCTGATTTCACATTTGACAAGCAGTTGATTGAGTGTACCTAATATAGTGGCCAGTATGAAGGTGTCAGCATTTCCTCTGTGTGAGTTTCTGCACACTTGCTGTTAAAGGAAGAGAATCAATTTTAATATGAGAGCATGAAAACAAGGCCAACATTCTGTCGGCAGGTTTTATTTCTCTGACTGTTGCTCTTTAAAGGGCAGATCAGGCTTTGTTTAAATGTTTCTGTCAATTAAACGCTGCGTTTAATGGTGGCGTAATCCAGCAAAACCTACTTTAAATCTAACATTCAGAGGGAAAGCCACTCTGCTCTGTGTTATAACCACTTGTAACAGGCGCGGTTTAAATTGAGCTTCCAGATAAGGCTCTCCTGTCGTGCCGGGCCTGCCCACCATCTTAACTGCCTCCTTGACAATGGCCGACAACAGAGCAGATGTCCGGGCTGCACACATCTGTAGTGGCCTTATACTCCTGCAGGCACACACCCCCTTCCTCGTCCAATGCGTGCACATGGGCACCAATAAGGCAGACAAAGGGCTGCTTTAACAAGGTCATCCCCAGTTCAGCCAGCAGACAACAAAAACAAACTTTCCCGTTGGTACGTTAGCTCCAGCGCTGCAGGAAAATAAACCTTCTTAGTGAATTGATTACACTTTCTGGAGAGGGTAAAAACCCACGAGGGGGAAATGACTGACACTGTTTTTAATGATGAGCGATAGTAAATTAAGAGAACCCTACTTCTTCATTAATCCAACACATGTCCTGTTGTCATTTTTTAGAGCAATCAGAGAATTAATTAGCCCAATAATGTGTAAGAATAACTGTGTGTGTAATTAACAAGTTAACACGAGGCAATTAGCAGCTCATTTATACACTGCCGGCACCTAACAGTGGCTGGGAGCTAAAGAAACACTTAACTGTCAGTTTTTTTTTGAGTTAGTGTAATTCTCATTGAAAATATTACTTCGGAAGCTGAATAAATTTGCTCGAGGGAGACAAGAAACCACAAAAAGTGACCCATTATTCTCCTGAAGAGGGTTTTAAAGAAATATCCTGGAGACTTGAGGGGGGATCAGGACCCTGGAAGAAGGGGGTCTAGTTCAGTGAGATTGATGTACCACCTTGAAGGGAAGCTGGGAAATAGCAGCATATCATCAGCATAAAGACGTATTTTTCCTTTACCATTATTTAATTATTGATGTATTTATTTGTTTATTACATACACTCTGTTTACTACAGAGCTCACTGTCTGTCATCAGGTGTTTAAACTGCTGTTTGCTGCTCTATAAATGCATTTGAGTTTTTTTATGTATTTTTATTTTTATCTAACCTTTATTTAACCAGATAAGTCCCATGTTTTTGCATTTTGTAGGGATGCATGACACTGTCAGTATGGTGTCTGCACTGGTGGATAATTTCTTCGAAAGCTAAGTATTTTGAATCAAATGACAGCAGATATTTAATGTTTAGCCCTAAATATTAGCATCACGTTTATCATATTGATATTAACTTGGAAGTAAAAGCTGCCAAAAGGGTGGAATTTATGTCAACAGATTAGTAAATCATTATTTGCAGCACTTAAAAAGAAGGATTATTCTGTCACTGTTTGAAGATGTATTTATTTATAAAACAGCTGTAATATAAACTCACTCTTAGTTATTTATATATTGGTATTAATATTGATGTTGGCCAGAATAACTTTTGAAATAGCAGCACATCAGCAGAAAAATCCAATTTAAACATGTTTTCCACTGTAACGAGGATCAGCTTGACCAGATCATTTGGGAAAATTTTCAAACAAGTGGTCATCTATACATTGGAAGTTTTGTCACTACTTTAAGTCAAAACCCCTTGTTGTAATTCCATATAGCTTGATATTAGAGTTTTACTCTCACTGATAACACTTGAGCTTAAAAAGTGGTGAAAAGCAGATACGTTCTTCCATGTTATCACAAAAAAACAGTCATGTAAGTTTTATGATTTATTTATAATATCCAAAATTCCAATACTGTGCATCCCTATGTTAAAAAAATGCTGTTTCAGGCTGGAAACTCCCTTTACAGATACAAACTCTAAAGTCCTGTCCTCATGGAGACAAAAATCAACAAGCCGGCATTGTTTCAAGAAATGTGATTGAATAAGCCAAATATAATTTGTTGGGTTGGGAATCGAAAACCAATTCCGGCTTAGAATTGTTAGCAGTTCCATCAAAGAATCGATATCATAAGTCTTTTTGCGAATCAATTCCCTTATCAATTCCTTCCACAGACAGGGTTCAGAAGCGTCTAAATTGTGGCTTAATTTTTTACAAAATGCGGCGACTGCACAACATTAAGTGAGTGGAAACACCAACAACTTGCAGAAGCAGTTGTCTATGCTGTGACGTGTGTTTGACATTGTTGACACTGAAAATCTACAGACCAACATTTGCCCACACAGAAAATCTGCAGGAATCAATAAGATAATTGCTAAAGAATTTGATCGATTAGCAAGATCGTTAATAGCATTGGTATTGATAAAATCGTATTTTATCCCATCCCATGATTATTTTTTTGTGTGTTTTACATATGAAGCACAGTTTTAATTGAAAAGTTTCCTCGGCAGATAATTTCCCTTCATAAAACTTTCATGAAGGCATGCGCGCAAAAAGAACTAATGAACTCATTTTAGCGCATTAATTGGAGCTGCGGCACTGGCTTTTTAAGTTTTGCATCTCACTGAATCAACTAAAGCCACCCTGACTTCATCAGCTTGATCAGTTTCAGAACATTTGTTGATATTAAAAAAAGTGATCAGTTGATTGAAATTGATGCCTTCAAACACTGATACCACTGATCACCTATTGGTTAACCTGTTTTACTTGTAGACACCATCCACTCATACGTTGTCATCTGCTTTAATGAAGTCCAGAGTCTCCAGAACTTTTGCCTTCAGTCCATTAAATGCAACATATTAATCCAGGGTCAAGTCTGTACTGAAATTCATGCTGAAACCAACAGCATAGAAGCTACATGCTAAGCTAAAGGGTGACACATAGCTAGTGTTTAGAGGATGCGTTTGAGGTCATTGAGATGCGTTCAGGTTAGCTTGGTAAAATAAGTAAACAGAGTTGGAGATTTAGATTTTGGCTGAATCTTGAATAAATTAAGTTGAGTGGGGGTGAAGATTGTTTCCTTGGCATCATGAAAGTATTACATTAGTTAAATTATGTTAATGAGTTCATATTTTAAGAGTATTGCCTTTTATTGGGTAATTTAGACATTCATGCTGTAGGAAACTTGATGTGCTGCTTGTGATCTTTTTGTTTTGCTTTGTTGAGGAAGCATTTGACCAGTTGTTAAAAAAAACGTGATCGGCATTATCCAACCCCACAAACAGGAAAAATCAACCCCTGTTGGTAAATGTTAATATCATTCAAATTCAAATATGATCCATATTTTTTTTTTATTTGCTGGATGTATTGCTGTTGAAATGATTTATATTTTGGCTTCATTGGGACTGGTAGTTGATTTGAAAAGCTAGAGAACTTCCAGCTTGTTAGAAAATTTTAGTTTTATTTTTGATAAACTGATTGGTGAATGTGTATGGGTGTTATTATAGTCTATGCTTTCCTTTGGTTGATTGCAGCCCTAATAGATTAACAGTCTATAAAGAAGGTATGTTCTCATCGCTGAGCTCTCTTTTCCTTGTCAACAAACATACCATAAAGCAGTTGATAGCAGTGTATTCCCAGCTGCCTTTCCCCCGCACATTGCGAGACAGTGTTATCGTTCAGAGCGGAGATTGTCGTGTTTCCACAGAGGAAATTGAAGAGACTCAGTTAGTTCTCGGCGTGAAGAGCCTGCCCTCTGCCATCCTCTCCCGCGTTGCTGAGCAGCATCCTATCACTCAAGGCAATTGAACGTCTCTGAGGGGACCTCTGTTAGCCCCGTGCAATATTTATTACCATCCATCATCCCCGAGACTCTGGGCTGTACGGGTGAGTAACAGTGGCTGCTAAGTTCTGTGTTAAAAAGTTCCCCTCGCCGGCGAGCCATTAGGAGGGATTTATGGGCGCAGCTTCCCCTGGAAGTGCTGTGGAAGCGAGACGGAGCATGTTTCAGACTTCGCTGCTGCATACCCGCTGGGCTGGAGGGAGCCAAATATGTCACGGATGAAATTCTGACTTGAAAAAGAGCAGCTTGAGTTCCCCTCTTCAAGTTTTTCTGTTAGGTTTCAGTGCTTGAATTAGTCACTTGGCAGAAAATTAATCCAAATTTTGATAGCTGATTAATTTACTCAAATGAAGAGCCAAACGTTTAGTCTTTCCAGCCTCGTCAATGAGAGGCAGCGCTGCTTTTCGTCTTTTATATCTTTGGAAATTAGTACTTTTGCTTTTGGACTGTAGTTTTAAAAAGTAGAAATCTGAAGAATTTATTTCAGGAAGTTTTCAACAACTTTTGAAGGCCAAATTAGGGATGGGCAACATATCAAAATTTTAAAATATGTCAATTAATTTTCAAATGATCTAAAGGGGTGCTATACTGATATGCTAGTGCCAAATATTTATTTTTAATTAATGAAATATGGCTTCTATAAATGCTTAATGTCCCTGTTGGTTAATCTCCTAGAGATGCTACTTGATGACTCCTCAAGGGGGCGCTCCACACTTGAATGAGCAATACTTGAACCAATTTAGTGAAAGTTTCCTGTAAGAAAATGTTGGACATCAGTGGGAAGAAAAGTACAGAAGGATTCCCCCAGCAACTTACAAAACCAAAGTATGGATACGCTTAAGCTTCTACAGCATTGAAGGGAAACACAAAAACAGGTATTCTGACATATTGTTACATAATTGCTGCATTATGATTGTATCTATATTAGGGCTGAACAATTAATTGCAAATTACATTAAATGGCAATATGGCTTGTTGCAATTTTCAAATTGCAGAAGGTTCAATATTTTAAGCCCAAAATGTGTTGAACATTTTGGCATTGTGATGTAGTTTTTTGCAATTTCATGCCTATTTTTTTTTTTTTACCTCTATTCATACAATGTTTTTCCCACTTTGGACCATTTTTACCTTTTTTTAAACCCCGGTTTAACAACTTTATTCCTATTTTGCCCCCATTTTTGAAATTTAATTTCAAATTTAAGTCCCAATTTTGCTGCCATAGTCGATTTTCGTAAGCCACTTTTGGATTTTTTTGCCAATTTTTCCCCCTTTCTTTTGCAATTTCATACCTATTTTGCACCTATTTATTAACCTCTTTCCACTTTCATACCATTTTTACCCAATTTTTACAATTTCATACCTATTTTGCTTCTGTTCTTCACTTCTCCACTTTTTCTCAAATCTTTTATCCTTAGATTAATTTAATGTAATATTGGTTTTACTATAAAACGATCTACTGTTTATGTTTGTTTAAGAATACATAAGATGAGGGACATTAAAACAATTGCAGAGTAAATCGCAATATTGGGGGAAAAAAATCGCAATTAGATTATTTTCTCAAATCGTTCAGCCCTAGTCTATATCGTGGCCCATGTGTCGCGTATTGTGTTGTATTGTGTGGTTTTCCCATCCCTATTTGACACTTAATATTAAGATAATGTATATTCTATCTTTATTAATAACAACTCAAAGCCATTTTATGCTTATTTTGTTCCATCTGGACTTTTTTGTAATGATGCTTAGAAAAACCTTGACCCTGTCAGACACAAGCCAGCTGATGACATGTTTTCTTTTTCAGGCTACCTTGGCTATCGATGTCAGATTCATGTATTAAAGAGAAAAAACAAAAATTCAAAAACAGAATTTAAATCATACAGATGTATTTAGAACAAGGCTTTTGATAACCTGGATCACCAGGTGCACCATTTAATATATTTCACTAGTCCATCTGGGAAAGAGCCCATAGAAAGTGTTTGGGGAGGGCAGAACGTTTCAGAAGCATATCCGACTGCTGATTGGACCACCTTTGAGTCAATCAACATTTATTACGGGCCAATCAGATAATGATGCAGGTGGGAGCTACTGTGCTGCACAATGTGAGCCACTTTGTAAAACAAACTCTCATCAAAAAATGTCAGAAATGGAGTAAAAATATCCTTCTTATAGAAAAGTGCAGTAGTGTTATGTGTTTTCAATTTGATAAAGAAATGTGGTACAGATCTGATAAAAATGCTACTTGGGCTGTTAGCATCTATGTTAATTGCTGTATGAGCAGTCACTTCCTGCTGTTGTATCTCGTTCCTTTTCACGTTTTAAAGGACTGTATTTATAATGTGCCACTTTGGGCCTCTCACAAGCATTTAAGATTGGATCTTGGCACGATCCAGCTGCACTGCAAGGTTAGCCTGTTGGTAATTCAACTCTACTTTTGTTGTTTTGATGAGAGTTTGCTTTGTGAAGCTGTTCTCGTTTTGTATTTTACACTGCGGCAGTAGCACACGCCTTTTACGTAATGAATGTGACTGATGGAACGATTGTCAAATCAACTGCTGGCATGCTTTTGATTGGTTCTGCCCTCCCCAAACACTTTCTATGGGCTCTTTCCCAGATGTACAAGTGATATATGTTGAACAGTCTGACCTGGTTCTAAATAGGGATGCACAATATTGGATTTTTGCCAATATCCGATGTGCTGATGCTTTTTTATTCATTATTGCGGATACTTTCTGCATATTTCTGGTCAAGAGCACAAGCTCTGTACTTAATAAGATGGCCTTGTTTCTTTTAGTGTTACAGTATATTTAGAAGCAGATGTAAAACAAGCAAAACAGCACTTCACTCTTAAGATATTCCTTGTATTAGTCCCAAAGGGGGAAACTCCAAGTTTATAGCAGGGATAAAATACAAAGAAGAAAAAAAAAATTGAAAGATACTTGCAAATGAAAATAAAATTAAATATATGTAAGTGGTATTTATAGCTTGTTTGATATATTACAGTTGGAAATTTTATAGTTTTACAGTATACATATAAATATGGTTTATTGCACACTAGAGAGGTCAACAACCTCTCCAAACTCTTGCAAAAATGAAACACTTGATTTATTTTTTTTTTTCACTTTTATTGCTTTTTGAACATTGAATCAGTAAAACAACAAAACAGGCACATACATGAATTGGACCTAGAAACCAGTCCCTTTCAGGTACAACATGTTACAAAAAGAGAAGAAAATGAAATAAAAAAACAATAATGATAACAAAAACTAAATAAATGAATGAAATAAAATAAATAATAAAAAAGTAAAAAATAAATAAAAAATAAATAAATATATATACATATCCACCACCTGTCCAGGGTCTATGTTATTATAGTAAAAAAATTCATTGTTCAGATTTAGATCAATCTATAATAATTGAAACACTTGATTTCTAAATGTAACCATGCAGTGATGAGAAGGTGCAGCAATAATTATGTAATTTTTATTATGTAATTTTTTATCGTGTAATTTGCTGATTTTCCAGCCGATATGTGTGGCCGATATATCAGCTGTAAATATCAACAAAAATTTCAATATCGGCTTATACCAATATCAAACTGATAATGTTGTGCATCCCTAGTTCTAATGTTTAATCACTGTCATTGGTTGATATATTTTATAGGTCACCGTTTAGCTAAATGAACAAGATGTGGTTTTTGGATAATTTTGCCCAGCGCTAATTTGAGGATAAAGGCAATTAAAACCATTTTTCTGTTCGGGTTCAGTGTTATAACTCACAAAAACATAAATCATGAATTCTGCCTATTTTTAATCTCTGCATAAACAGCATTTTAAGAGCAGTACACAGAGTGAGTATCTCTCCATTTTCTGTCTTTTGTAGCAAGTTCCTCTTGCAGCAGAGATGCTAACGATAATGATCTAATAACTTCCACTCATACTCTTTAATAAGGATCATCCTGTGCATGCATGCTGTGCTGCTGAGCTGCTAAACCCTGCTCTGCGTCCTTTGAATGAGATGGAGCGGGGTGTAGCGGGAGCATTAGTGCTTCAGTGTTTCCAGTATCATTCAGTGACATCTTTCATTCTGCACAAGTGCGATGGATTCTTCCCTCTCTTCAGATATGTTTGTTTGTCACAACAATCGGACTGAATCTGAGAGCAGATGAAGCCGTAGACCAACGCTGTGCAGTGTTTCCTTTTGGGTCAGTCTGAATATGTGTTTTTAATTGGTCTCTGCAGACTTCTTTCTTTTCCTCAAAAGTGTCTGCGTGATGTGACTGTGCGAGCAGGAAGCCCAGGAGCAACAGTGTTCATTTGAAGAGCTCGGAGAACATGCTCATTATCTCCAACCAAAGGAGAGATTGATTTAGCTGAAGGATGGTGTCATTTGTGAGGGAAAGGTAGATCTTGAATTTCCAGATCGCTTTTTTCTGCTGACAACGCTGACCGTCTATGAATAATACTGGATGATACCAGCTCATATTTTTATCATATATTGTGTTGATGCCCTTTGCTTTGTTTGGGCCTTAGACAGGGGCCAGAGAATCCTGATATAACAAACACAGAAATGTCATGCTCTTACTTTGTTTAACAGGAACGTACATTAGATTTATAAGGGGGAAGCAACAAGTATCGTACAGCTATTACAGCTGAATTACATAATAAACCATTGATTTTAGTGAAACAATCAGCAAAATCAACAGCTTGAAGGCAAATGTCAAACCACATCAATAAGCCAAAACAGCGGGGATGCCAATTTCTATCAATCAGATGATTTTTGTTCGGAATTAATGCCTTTTATACTTGCCAAAACTTTGTCTCTTGTCCATTTAGTAAGAAATATTAGTCTTGTGTCCAAGACTGTGATGAAATTCACGTTAAACCAACAGCATAAATGCTAATAAGCTAAGCTAAACAAGCAACACATAGTTCAGGTTTAGTGATGCATTTGAGATCAAGTTGTAAACATTAAAGAAGACATATCATGCTTGTTTGTCCTTTTCACTATGCCAGACTAGGATGCCTGTAAAACATTTCTGCCCTCAGTACAAGTCATTTAGTTCCTTCATTGCCCCACAATAGCATTCTCAAAATCCTCATTTTAGGCCATTATCAAGCTCTCGTTGAAACACGAGGATCTGAGGATGACCTAAAGTTACCTCGCAACGTCACAGCCCTTTGTGCTCTGATTGGTCAGTTCTATCGGGGGTAGAGCCAGCCCGTCCTTCTTCTTCTACTGTATTTTCCGGCAGGCTCAAAGCAGCGACCGCGTATTGAGTCCCCCTACAGGCCAGAGCTGGTAATGAGTGAGTGTGAGCTAGGGAGCTATATACCCCTGCTGGTGGATGTGTTCCTCGGTGACAGTTTTGTGGCTAACGGACATCACAGAGGAGGAAGTGTTTTGTCAGATTACTCCAATAAAAGAAATGTACCTTGTGTCGTCACGACGATTTAAATCTCGCGGTCATCTTGCAATGACCTATTTTCAGAGGCATGAAATCTCGTTCTAGGATATCAGAAAAAATACAATATCTAATTGTTTAAAAATTAAGGGGGTGTAACGTCTTGTTTTCAAATGTATTATATTATATGTAAGTATTAAATCATGCATCAGCATGATATGTCCCCTTTAACATGATGCATTCAGGTTAGCTTGGTAAAATGAGTATTTGACAAAACTGAGAACATGTTGTGTTAAATGTATATGGCAGAATTGGAGGTTTAGATTCTTGCTGAAATCTTTAATAAATAAAATTGTGTGGGGGTGAAATTAGAGCTGGGTAATGACATAAGGGTAACGATTAAATCGGTTAATTAAAATTATTTTCTGCAGAAGATTGAAAAGTTAAATTGATTTTTTCTTCTTGACTAACTTCAATCATAAGTTGTTGCAATGTTTGAAAGTATTTACACTGATAACTTACAGTTTTCATGATGATAAGCCCAGTCAGATTTTGCAAAATCACTTCTTTTATTCTTTTTTAAAAATGTGTTTAACATGTCTAAGTTTGAGTTAAATAATCCACATTTTTATGACACACTTTATGAAGGAAATACTGTTTTGTTTGGGAATATATTTTGATGACATAAAGGCAAAACTTGATTCATGTCATTTTTGAGCCATTTGGAGTTTGTTTTTTTTTCTAGAGAGGGGAAAAAAAAGACAGAACAACACTGTCTGTGAGCGTGCATCGTTTTGCTCTGTTTTATTTATATTTACTTTGTCGACCAAACGCCTCAGTAAGCGTTGACTGTCAGGACAAAGGCTCAGCTGCACCTCCCCTTCGTCGTCGCCACTACTTTCAAACAAATATGACATATCGGCTGTTTGGTGTTCATGGGCTCACACCTTGTTCATTCTGTTTATAACCAAAATATTCCCACACTGGGGCTGTGGCATTCGGCTTAGGAACCATCGCTTTCATACCATCATTCATATTAGTGTTTGTTTCCTCGTTACTCCTAACGACTTTGAGAAAGATGGACGGAGTGAGCCATCTTCTCATCCAGCCTGTTTGGTAGAAAGGCGGGAAACAAACACGCAGGCATGTCAATTTATTGAGGCCGGCAAACTTACCGAGGATGTTTTTTATGTATTGTGCAGTTAATTGATTTATTGATTATCACGACCGGTCTAAAAAGAAGCATGGCCAAGCTGAAGGACCAGCTCACGTGTTCATAGTGTCTCCAGGATTTTTTCAGTCTTTTCTTTATTCAGTTCCAGATTTTCCGTCAAAAATAGTCTAAATACCAGCATCACTCCCTCTTCTCTTATATCATCTCCCATGTTAGATGTTGTGTTTTTTCTGGTTGTTATCATAGACCAAGTTTGAGGTTGTTGCTATGCTTCTTCTTCGTTTTTGTTACATCACGTTTGATCAGATTTTGGTCTTTGAGGACTAGATTTTAGATTAGTGGTGGGACAGAATGGTTATGTGCGTGGTGAGCTGTGTTGAGATTATCAGCACACCACACACAGTACGATCAAAACTGTTCAATTTCTGGTTTTTGTTGGAATCTCTGACAGGTAAAAAATTTCTTCAGATTTAGAAAATCCTTATACCTGCTTTAGACTCCCTGTTTTCAGGTGGACAAGAGTTTATTCGGTTCGGATCAAGCACATTATATGTGAAGCACGATGGATGTATACCGCTATGATTTTATCGATACCGATACAGATACCGATACTCCTTATCGGTATCGATACTTATGGATACTGTTATCGATAGAACACGTAATTTTGTGTAAAAAAATAAGTCTTTACAAGATATTAAAAGATTCAACCTTTTTTTTTATTACCACAAGGTAATAATAAAGCTTCAACAGAATAGAAGTAATGCATTACAAATGCTTCTCCATGGCAAAAAGAAAGCTAAGGAGATGGCAAAGCCCCTTCATGTCGCCAAACAGACTGCATGTACAGACAGACCCATATATCTTGTGGTGCTAAAATCGATGCTGTAATGATGAACTAGACAAAATACTTACCGTGACTTGACATAGCAGAAACAAAACCGGGTGCCGCCACCACGGTGCTGCAGTCTTTAGTGCTAGCCGGGTTGCTAACTTTAGTCATGTTGCTATAGCAATCAAACAGCCCGCACTCCTTTAGCTTTATACTATGCACACGCTCCGTGTTTGGTGATGTTGCTAGTATTTCCCCCCTTGGACGCAACTTCTCTCTGACAAAGATTGCATTGGGCCGAGTTTTCATTAACATTGCTAAAGTGAGTCCAAGCCCTTACTGACATGCTTGAGCCAGCTGCGTCATCACCTGTCAACGGCGGAAGTGTCGTAACTACGTGACAGTTGAAGAGATGTTCAAGTACCGATAACAGTACCGTTTTTCCAGATTCTTACCGGTATTCGGGTGCCAACCATGGATGTATTATAAGAACTGGAAAGCGTGGCTCCGCCTTCTACCATGTAACGGATTTGAAGCCGTAATATCCCCCGTCAGGGCGCCGCCATTGTGCAGCCAGTAAAGAATCTGGACCATATTTCAACGTAGTTGTCGTAAACTGTCGCAAAACTCCCCAGCATATGCCGTACACAATCATTGTGAAACTGCCGTAAACCGCGGTTATTTTTAAACTCTAATAACTGATGAAAAAGAAACTTTTCAGAAAAAAGAGGACTTGGAAAAAACGCAGCCCAATAATACTTTCATATCACCACAGCATACGGATGGGAGAAATATTTCTACGAGGTGTATTTATTTTTTGAAGTTTCTCTACGGCCCGTTCAGATGAATGGGGGAGACGGAGAGTTGACCTATACTGCAGCCAGTCACCAGGGGGAGCAGTTTTCGTGGCGGCTTCAATTTGAGCCCAGCGACATGACGTCCATGTTTGTTACAGTCTATGGTGCCAACCCAATTAGGGACCTTAAAGTACATGAAAGTACTGGTCCGCGGTATACATTCCTGGAAAGCACCCCAAGTGTTATAAATTAAATTGGCAGAAATCAATATATTCCTAATCATCATGTAAAGACTGTTAATGTGTGTTATAGTCACGTCATGTTGAATCAGTCCTTTATTATCTGGAGCTTCTCTCAAAGCTTTAAAAACTTCCTCTATCCTTAAATTATGTTAAAGTCTTTCAAAGGAACATTTTACTTGTCATTGCCGTTTCTCTGCCACTGTTCCCCACCCGAGGTGTCCCACGTCCTCATTCTTAAGCGCCTTGAAGAGCATGTGTGGATCACATTTTTCCCCTGTCATCATTTTCTTCCCCCTTTCTACGATTTCACCCACAGTGGCAGCGATTGTATTTTCTGCAGCCACACAGGGGTAAAAGGATAATTGGAGCTGTGAACGTCTTTTCCATGGTATCGCGGAGGAAAAGTGGAACCCTGTGCCTGCACTTTTCTCCGCGCGGTACAAAAGAACAAGATGCAGCGATAGGGCGGGCATAAGAGATCTACAGTATTCTCTAACACAAACAGATGTATTTTACTGGGACGCCTCGTGTGGTTCAGCTCACAGATAGGAATGTTTCTGCAGTGATTGAATTGGATGTTGGAGTCACTCTGTGCTTTTATCACACTCTGCTCTACATTCAGGGGAGCGAGAGGCTGCCGTGTAATAAAGTGTAAGTACGTTGTCTTCTAGCTGTGGAAAAGGTCAACTAACTCTTGTGTGTTTGCCTCAAATGGCTAGAGCTTGGAAGTATGGACCAAATACTATATTCTAGTATTTTAAGGCTGAATGTCAATACAAAAAATTTACATAAGCTTTTTTTCTTCTGTAAACAAATAACAGATGGCTCCGACATCACTCTAGTTGTAAAAAACAAGCATATGATGCTGATAACCTGTTGATACCAAAGCATGACTGGGCAACTTGTATTTCTTCCAACAAAAATCCCCAGATTAACGTATTATTGGCAACATTTTGGTAAAATGGGGTTGTCAAGATTTTCGAAACTCATGTTAAGATATGCAAACATAATTTTTTTTATCAAAGATTGTTTAAATAAATAAAGAAACGTAAAAATTTGGGTATACTTTTAGCCAAACAGAACAAAAGAAAAGGCACTGTTGACACTACAGCTCCTCACAAGTTCCACCCACTTTTCCGAAAGTTGGCAACGTGGAGAATGTGAAGGGGTGTTTACTCTTTCCAGGCCTATCACGATAATCAATAAATCAATTAACCGCACGATAAATAAAAACTTCCTTGGTAAGTTTGCCGGCCTCAATAAGTTGACACGTGCACGCATGTTTGTTTTCCTCCTCTCTTTCTACCAAACAGGCTGGATGAGAAGATGGGTCATTCTGTGCAACTTTCTCAACACCTTGGTGTGTTAATTCTATGGCGGATTTAGCGGATTTATAGCAGAGTGAGCATCTGTCAATGATTCAATCTTTAATTTGGTGGGGAGGCGGGGCCGCAACAAGCCGATATGTCGCATTTGTTTATCCTGACAGTCTGTGCTTACTGAGGCATTTGGTCTGCAAAGTAAATATAAATAAAGCAGCGCAAAATGGTGCGCACTCACGGATGGTGTCGTTTGCCACAAAGCAAAAGAAATACGACCCTTCAATACGGTTGAAAAGCCAACATTTTGGGAAATGTTGCAAACGTTGGACAGACAGTACGAATTGACTGGGAGAAAGTACATGTCACAAACAATTCTGGAACTGTATAAACTCCATTTTATTTATTGTTTTTTATTGTGTTTTTTTATTGTTTTTTTTCTTTACAGAGATAGGGTATATTTTTTTGTTTTTAATTAGTATAATTATTTTTATTTACATGCAATTTTTCCCAAAAAGGAGGCAATTTCATTTTCATTGTTTTTTAATCTTTTTTTGTTAAATTTGTTATGTCGTTTGTTTTGTTTATCTTAATAAAAAGCTCTTGACCTTCCAATTACAGTAAAATACTCTTAAGAAATTGAAGTTTATTGCTTTTGATACGGTGTAGTCACTTTATTATGACATATAGAATAATTACATTAACGAAAAA
Organism: Scarus forsteni; assembly: GCA_036419115.1. Classification (NCBI taxonomy): domain Eukaryota; kingdom Metazoa; phylum Chordata; class Actinopteri; order Labriformes; family Labridae; genus Scarus; species Scarus forsteni. The sequence goes on from JAZDUH010000263.1 coordinate 7,176,006, forward strand.
ATGATGTTTCAAAACAGTATTGACAATAATATCGTTTATGGGCAATAACTTTTTGGTCAAGTATTGTCCTGCAGAATTTGTTATCGCGAAGGCCTAACCCTTTCTTGAAACTGGAAACAAGAACTGGCAAGTATTTAGAGTTCAGTATGAGGATGTGCATTTCAAGCATTTTTGGGAGTTTTTCGTCCATAAAATAAAGATGAAGTTGCATGAAGTGACACTGGCATATTGGCTGTTATGATGTATAAATATATTCTGCTCATTATTGTAGTCCTGGCCAGGCACTGTCAAACAATAGCATCATTTCAATACGAAAAAAAAATAGAGCACAGACCTCCACTCAGTTCCAGCAGTGGTTTTTCCACATCCCCTGTAAAAGATAGAATTCTGGATCACCAGATCAACAATAGAGCCAGAATCCGGGCCAAACTCTGCGCATACATGGAGGCTGTTATCTTGTATGAATACAACAAGTTTTGGGAACATCACTGAATATTTTTGATTTTATATGAATTTCCCATTATAAAGTTAAATATTTTTTGTGATGTCAATCTGGTTTGGATCTTGATAATATTTACAGTGGTGAGAGAGATATGGACCACATATTATCCATTTTATTGGAAGCTAATGCGTTAAAAATGGCAGATCCACCCAATGTTAACTTATGGGCTTTTGAAAATTTTGAGATATTTTTGTATTCAGGCAAATGTATCACAACCAAACTGAACAGTTTCTAAGTTGGGCCATTACCAACATCTTTTGAAAATTGCTGCAAAATCCGTCCAGTGTTTTTTTTTTTTTTTTAATGTATTTTTGGGCATTTTGTGCCTTTATTGATAGGAGAGAGACAGTGGATAGGCTTGTGAAAGGGGGTAAGAGAGTAGGGGAAGACACTGTGCAAACAGGTCACAAGCTGGATTTGAATCCGGACCGGCAGAATTATGTATATGGGACCTGCCTGGTTGCTAACCACTCCACCAAACCAGCACCCCCGTCCAGTAGTTTTATTGTTATGTTGCCAACAAACAGACAAGCATTCGCCAACAGAAACGTAACGTCCTCGTCAGGGCTAACTGAATCTAAACAGTACTGTCCTAGCTAATGTCTCTTTTAAAAATATATCAACAAAACTTAAGAATTTATATTTCCCATCCTTACCATCAATTCTGCTCTTCTGTTGGCACAAAGGTACGACGTCTTCAAGCAGAGCAGCAGCACAGCAATTAGACTTATTAATTATTTTCTTACAACTTAATACTCTTTCATTTAAGGCACGTTAATTGATGTGCTCCCCGACTCCACGCTCACATAATCCACCAAGGATTTCTCAAAGGCGAGCACAAAAGGTTTTTATTATCTTAAGGAGGAAGTGGTCTTTTGGGACGTGGAGTGCCCCTGCTCTATTGTGTATTACATTATGAAACAGACGTAAGTGAAATGAAATTACAACGTATCATCGGCGCGGTGAAGGATCCCGGTGAATAATTACCTCGGCAGGGCTATTGTGGCGATGTCAGGCTGGTTTTCTTTTGGATGTGATGAAGCTGGAGGGAGGTGGGGGGGAGCGTATGAAGGGAGCCTCAAGGTTAAACAGTGTGAAGGCCAAATGTTTGGGGAGGCTGGATTAATTTCATGTCCCATAATGTGATTTGCAGTATCTCCTCCTCTGCCGCCCTTGGTTCCTTTGGAGATGTGTTAGCATGATGAGGGTAGGTTAGAGTGGGGGGTTCGCCGTAACTACCCCCCCTGCATTTGTAAGTGTTTAGTAAGTGGAATTATGGGACGTGATGCACGCTCTCAGATTCCCTATCACTCCCGTGTTCGGGCTTATTACGGAATACAAATTCTGTAGATCTCCTTCTGCTGAGAAAATGAGCTTTCTCTCACATAAATACATACGAGGCGAGATGAGGGGAGGGGGCGGCTTCCAGGAAAAATCACAGTGCGGCGTTAATTGCAGGGCAGGCGGCGAAGGAGGGAGAGGGACCACCATGACAACGGCGGGAGAGATCCCTCGCCTCTACGACGGCCTGGACGCGCTATCTCCCTGTAACCGCAGCTTATCCGAGCGTATCTGCATATCAGAGCGGTTAATGAATCCGCCGGCTTGCCTCACAAATTCTATGTAATACAGATGTCTTCATAGATATGCATGCACCCTCACATAGAGACATTTGGTCCAGCAGAAGGAAGCGGCAGCATGTGTGCAATATGAGGAAGTGATAAAACCAGTGATATAGGTCGGTATAGGTAGTGAGTGGGTGGGCTGTAGGTTTTTCTTGAAGGAGGAGGGGTATCACTAGTAGCATTTCCTCCCTGCTGTGCATGCTGTCGCTCTATCACTCCAGCTAAATCTCACCGTTGATGAACAACAACATTAGCGACTGAAATAGAAAAGCAGATCAGATCCAGACTCCAGATTAGGACATGACAGTAAAAACAGAAACATTACAAGATTATCAGGAATATTTATTCATAACGCGGCAGCAGGAGTGAGTTGTGTAACATGATCAAGGCGGCACATGTAAGTGAATGTTGAGCTTTTGTTTAATACAGAAAATGATGAACATCCTCAGATTTGTGATATTTGAGGGGAGAATTCTCAGAAGGTTTCATAACATTTTTTTATGGACAGGGGATATCGATACAGATAAGTCATGCAGCCAACAGTGCAACAGCCTGATATGCATTCACATGGTGGCCTCTTTATTAGGTACATCTTGCTAGGCCCTGGTTAGGCCCCATTTTGACTTCAGTACTCCTTAATTCTTTGTGTTATAGATTCAGCAAGGTTTTAGAAGTATTCCTCTGGTTTTGATCTGCATTGACAAGATTAGGTATGAAAATAACTTCTTCAAGGAATCTATGTCTTTTTGTTTCACAATTCCTTACAGAAAATGGCATAAAGAAAGAGTTTGGGTGGAGGAGGGTTGCCAAGCAGCGTGCAGCCGGAGCAGAGAAGAGTTGGCAGCTTATTTACCACAGTCTGGGAGCATTTTAGTAACTTTTTATGACAGTAATTAATTTGTGTTCATAGCAATGTCCTTAAAACTGTGAAAATGTGGCCCTCTGGCAATGAGGATAGTTTGAATGTGGCCCTCTTGCTCAATCAATCAATCAATCAAGTTTTTTTTTTATAAAGCACTTTTGATACAAAAAATGTAGCACAAGGTGCTTTACAAACAGATGAATATAAATAAAGGAACTACGACACAAACCCACTCCATCCAGCCCCTGAACCCACCCACACCGCAATCCATACACAGTATTGACGCCATCTTTAAAGGTTTAAAAATGAGAAAACACTGGAGGTGCTGGTTTGGTGGAGTGGTTAGCAACCACGCACCCCATGTATTTGCTTCTGCCGGTCCAGGTTCGAATCCCGTCTGTGATCAGTTTGCAGAGTGTCTTCCCCTAATCTCTCACCCCCTTTCACAAGCCTATCCACTGTCTCTCTCCTATCAATAAAGGCACAAAATGCCCCAAAAAATACATTTAAAAAAAAACAAAAAAAAAACAGAGAAAACACTGGAGGTTGGGTTAAAGTGTAAAATTAAATATATCATAAACTTAAATGAGAAAAATAATTTAAAAATAATGATAATAAATAATAAATTGAAAGGAAGTAAAAAAAGAATAAAAAACTAGAAAATAAAATAAGGAAAGCTAGAAAAGATAAAAAATAAAATAGATAAAATAAAATAATGCTACCATTAGAATAAATAGAATTACTCAAAGTTAATTCAGGTAAAAGTGAGACTAAAAAGGTAGGTTTTGATTTTGTTTTTAAAGACATTGACCAAAGTAACCCATTTCTGCTCTATTGGATTGAGATCTGGTGACAGTGGAGGCGACTGTAGTACAGTGAATATATTAAGTAACTTTCTATCGTCTTTAGACAGTGTTGCCATTCTCCTTTAACCTCTTGCATAAACAAGGAATAAGTGCCAGAGAATCACTGCACACGGAATATTTTCTCCTTTTTTGACCATTTTTTGTTAGGTAGATATGATTGTGTGTGGAAGTCCCTGTAGAAAAGCTGTTTTAGAAATACTCCAACCTTTCATTTTTACCTTTACCCAACATCCCATTGTATAGGAAAGATGTTTCAGTGTTGGTCTGAGAAAGTGATCTTTTTGTCTCTAGTATTAAACATCTCTGTGGGCTGTTTTGACTCTGAGAGGAAAACTCCAGTGGGCTGTTTGCTTTAATACCCTTTAAACTCTGTTTTTTACTTTCTCTGCTCTCTATGTTGCTGTTGTTTTAGTGTAGTAAAAGAATAGAAACCACAGTTTATATCTTGTGTTTGCACTCACTGCCTGTGTCCCAGGTGCTGCTTTAGAGTTCCAGTGAAATCTCATCTTGTTCCCCTGTCAGAGGAGCTGGGAGAGAACAGCATACAAATGCTGTTCCAGGTGTCCACTGAAACATGTTGCAGTATTTTAAAACCTCTCTGAGGGTGTCCATTGCATACTCCTCTTGGCGCCTTTTACATCCACAGAAATACACAAAAGCACTGAAACAATTCATGCTTTTTATGGTTTAGTCTGGCATGTTCCTCCGTTTCCTGGTTTTCTGCAAAAGCTGTATTTCACCAAGCAGAGTGTCAAGTTTCTCTGCAGTGGGTGAAGTTTTTTACTGCTCTCAGATGGAGTCCTCTGTCTTTGCAGATGTTTCAGGATGCATTGTCTGAGGCTTTGTCCACACGTAGGCGGGTATTTTTGAGAATTCAGCTTTTTCTGTGCGTTCTAGCCTTCTGTCCACATGTTAACAGTGTTTTAAATTTAGCTTATTGCAGTTATTAATGCTAAGCTTTATTGGAAGATATTTGAATTTGGCGGTATGACTCTGTTGGGGGCTCTCCCTTCCTTTCCAGGGCAGCAGTAGTTCAGTCCGGATGGACTTGGGTTGGGGGACTGAAAGGTGGCTGGCTCAAGTCCTGACCATGTTTGGACGTTGGTTTGGTTTCTGGAGATGTGCCAGCTGACTTCCGTGGCACTGCAGATGTTCTCTTAAGCACTCCCAAAAACTGCTGAGAAGCACTTCTTCAGGTGCAGCAAGCCATCACTCTGACATCTCTCTGGTAATGCATGAGTGTAGGGCCTGTTAGTGCACGTGTATTTCAGCCTATGTGTTTGAGGCATGTTTCAACAACAGAGTGTAAAAGGTTGAATTTACCTGTGAGGGATTAATAAAATATGACTTCTCATTCTACATATGTGGATAGTGGAAGCTTTAGCCAGGAACGGTTCATATTCCTGCCCTCCTTGCACCTACGAGGACGGCATGAGGCAGGGAGATAAGCAGCAAACCCCCCCCAGAGCAAGTATCAATGTCAGAAGGACATTGACTAAGTCAGGAAACGGCATAAAGTCTGAGTTCAGGAGAGTTGCAAAGCAGCTTACAGTGAGAGCATCGAAGAGTTGAAGCAGCCCCCACTGAAAAAAAAGTAGGCACATATTTCCAGCGAACCAGTGCGGAGCTGCAGGCTGTAGAAAACAAGTGACTGAAGAGATCAGGGGTGATTTTCTGTAAGAGTAAATGCAAAAAAAGGCTTGTGGACTGAGTGTAGGGTTTTAAACCTGATTATGCCACTTATACATTCCCAGCTTGCCATCCACAGTTTTACCACTGCATCACTTCCTGATTTCTCAAGTTACAGACTAGACCAAGTATCAAATGAATCAACATTTGTGAAGCGCTTCTCCCACAAAACCATGTTAGGGCTATAGCAAACACTTTCTGATTTTAGGGGCATGCGAATTTGCACATCATCTGCAAAACAATGAAACAAATTATATCTATCAGGAACAGAGCCAAAGAACAGGTCAAACAAACAAGATGGGGCCTAAAACCGAACCTTGAGGGACACCAAATCTATGAGATTCCTACTTAAGTGAGAACTTTGTGGTCAAGTATCCAAATAGCAGCTAAATCTAGAAGCATCAAAATATTAGAATGTCCTGTCAGTGTCTTCTAACAAAAGAGTGGAGGTGTTTGTATCCATGGTTGTGCTATGGCTGAATTTTTTGCCACACTTTCTTGTGATTTGTTAAAGTTGAAGGAGATTTAATGTAATGGTTTGAAGGGAGATGTGCTGTAATTGTGTACTTTCTTCTTTTGTTGCGGCACAAAGCTACCAAATTCTACCCTCCACTCCTTCTGTCAAAAGTGGGCGTGCTCACCCTAAATAGTAATTTAATGTGGGAAGAATTTAGACATTGAACAGATTTTTTAGCTGTCAGATCTTTCCAGGGCTGCGTGGTTCTGCCTCATAGGTGCGAAAACACTCCACGAGGGGTCTTTGCACTTTGAAGCCTCTTGAGCGGCACTCATAGGTTTTTTTTTTATCCTCTACCTGTACCCTTTAGCAACACCAATGCAGTCCTGTAGAGCTATTGTCTGCCTTAAAGTGCATCTGGCCTGGAGAATAAAAAAAGGACAAGGTCTGCTGTCGTCTACTTTTTAAATCTCTCTCGCTTTCTCTCCTCCATCTCAATTCTGCCCCCTCTCCACCCCGGTGAAGGTCTTACTGCTTATGTAATGTCTCTTAACATTTGTGCAGCATTAGGGGAAGTCAGGCATGCCAAAACTGTGCAAAACGTCCCTCTGTGCACCCCATCGAGGTGGGACAGATGGCAACCCTCGTTCCCGGTCTTGTAAACTGCCTGTGACAGGAGCGGTGGTGCTCACACAGACACACACATATGCAGCCGAAGTAGGGCAAAGCTAACTAAGGCTCTGCAGACAGTGGTGGACACGGATGCATGCACAGTGACGCTCGCAACCGAAACCATAAACAACCCAGTTTGGCTAGGGGTGCCCAGATCAGGTTTGTGCCGCCAATATAGTCCACAGATTACCCATGTTTGAAACAACAGGGAGCATATTTGTGTTTTGATATCACTGCCACTTGACTTCAACTTAGGTGGAAGATGGTGTTGCTTTTTAAAGAGAGTGAGAACTGCAAAAGAGTGATCAACCACAAGTAGATTTGCTGAGTAATTATACCGTTTCGATCATATTTGGCATGTCGTTATAACAGCTGGTTTAGCAGTTACTGTCTGTTTTGTTTTTGACTGTACTGGCACCTTCCAGCGATGTAGGGTGGTATGAAAGTCAAGGACTGATGTAGCAACAGTACTAACATGTCCAGTATTTACCAGGGCTGAACAATTTAAGGAAAAGATCTAATTGCGGATTTTCTGTCAGATGGTTGCATTGTCAGAAATTGCAGTTTTGATCTGAAAGTGATAAATCAGTATTTCCAGCAACCTCATGGTATGATACTGTGGCCACAATGTGATATTTATCTAATTAGTGTTAATCATGGACATTCATCAAGCCTTTTAACAGAATTCCTGACAACTTTTATTTGCCTTTTCATTGCAAGAAGAAGAAAAAAGTGTTTTACAACTAGGCCTGTCACGATAACAAATTTTGCTGAACGATAATTGTTCAAAAAATTATTGCCGATAAACGATATTATAGTCGATATTGTTGTTTTTTCATTAATGTAATTATAATATATGTCATAATAAAGTAATTACGCCATTTCAAAAGCAATAGACTTAAATTTCTTCAGAGTATTTCACTGTAGCTGGAAGGTCAAGAGCTTTTTATTTAATTAAATTAAACTAACAATATAATAAATGTAACAAAAAAGAGAAAAAAACAATGAAAATGAAATGGACTCTTTTTTGGGAAAAATTGCATGTACATAAAAATGATTATACTAATCAAAAACAATAAAAATAAACCCTGTCTCTGTAAAGAAAAAAAAACTCCAATAAAAACACACACAACAATAAAAACAATAAATAAAATGGAGTTTATACAGTCCCTGAATTGTTTGTGACATGTACTTTCTCCAAGTCACTTCGTACTGTCTGTCAAATGTTGGTAACATTGCTGGCGTTTCAACCATATTGAAGGGTTGCATTTCCTTCACAATATAGAGATGGCACTGTCTGTGAGCGTGTACCATTTTGCTGTTTTATTTATATTTACTTTGCCGACCAAACGCCTCAGTAAGTGCTGACTGTCAGGAAGAAGGCTCCGCTGCACCCCCCTTTCTTCATCGCCACTACTTTCAAACAAAAAGCTTGTCGGTGTTCATGAGCTCACACCTTGCTCATTCTGTTTAAAACCAAAATATTCCCACACTGGGGCTGTGGCATTCAGCTTAGGAACTGTCGCTTTCGTGCCATCATTCATATTTGTGTTTGTTTCCTTGTAACTCCTCGGGACGCTCACTTCAGCTCTGTGTGTGTATGCGCGAGCGGCCCCGCCTCCCCACCTCCAAAGATTGTATGAATAACAGATGCTCACTCCAATATAAATCCGCAAAATCCGATATAGAACCAAAGACTGTTTCACTGATTTTAGCCGCAGACTCTTATCAGGCTGTGAAGTAACTACAGATGATTGAAGTCTGTGACTGAAAACTCTTCAAGACTACTAATATTTGGTTCTTCCAGGCATCTTTACTTTTGGCTCTTACTCACAGCTTTGCGTTTATTGATTGCAGATGGATGAAGTTGCGGCGTCATGTTGTCGATCCAGGCCGCTGCTCACCTAAAACAAAAGGCCATCACACTCCAGGTCCAGATCATCCATCACCGCGTTAAAGAAGGTGACCCGGAGTTGTTTTTCTAATTCACTCGTTAATCACAGCCTCAGCAGAGCGTCGTCGCACTTTCACTTCGCCCCCCCCACCCCACCCTCTCTCTTAACAACTCTCCGGGCAGAGTCCATTACTGAGTAAACAGACAGTGAAAAAGAAGGGATGAATGAAGATGCCCGCCGCCGAAACCCCCAGAGGTGAGATCAAATGGCAAACCCCGGCGATGATGAGCGATGTTTATGGCTGGCACTCTATTAAGAAGAGGCTCTTCCCTGCTGACTCGTAATGAACATCCACCTTGCGAAATTGTTGCTCCTTCCGCTGAATTACCGGCCATTTCCATCAAAATGTGCCCTAATTGCTCTCAGCGGCGAGTCAGGGAAAAAGGCCACTGATAGGAGGGATGAGTTTTAGGGCAACTTGGCAAGGTGACTGGCTTATGTGCCACATTAAGCTTTGATTGGAATAAATCTCCGGCGCCATATCCCCCTCGCTTTTGTATGTTAATGAAAGCCGGTTATGTCCTTCTAGGTTGATATTTCGGGCCGTCTTTTTGCTTTTTTCTTCCCTGTGCACACACGGTAACGCCTCCTCCAGATGTCCCCCACCGCGGGAGGCTGCGAGGCACATGCAAAAGGCTCACCACCGTGCACACACATAAAAACGCCATCTCTCGAGGGGTGGGCACTTCAGCTGACCTCTTATGAAACAAGCCAAGAGCGATGATAGCAGAAATAAAGGCGTTTTCTGTGAAGAAGAGGGTTAAATATTGCTGACAAAAAAGGGCAGCTTGTGTGTGTAAGGGGAGAGAGGGAAAACATTTCAGAGAGGAGAATGTTTTCGGAAAAGCACAGACAATGTACCATCTGCACTCGGCGGGGTGTATGAGCGACACCGGACTACTGCTGTGAGGAACTATTGCATTGTTATTAAATGGCTGTTGCCTCACTGGCAGCCATATTAAAGCCTCAGATCCTGTGCCTGATGCAAGGAAACGAGGAGGAGGAGGAGAGGATAGGAAGGAAACTAAAAAAAGGAACTAGAACTGCCTCCTGGCTGTTGTATGCCTCCGCGAGGTAAGCAGTGACACTGCAGCTGTGCCATCCTTCTACTATGATATATATTTAGAGCAGGGGTGGGCAACTGGTGGCTGAGGGGCTACATGCAACCCACCAGTCATTTCCAAAACAAAAATACAAATTGGAAGGAAACACAATAACTAGTATTAGCCTACATAATGCACAAATTAGCTTAGCTGATAAAATATTTCAATTAACTTTAATTACTGTTTCATGCATTGTGTTTTACAAGTCATTAAAGAACTGTCTTTGCTATCATTGTATCTCTGAATATCTTTAAAGAGGCACTTAAATATAATATAAGTAGGGATGCACAGTATTATCTGCTTGATATCGGTATCGGCTGATATTGAAATTTTGTGCAGATATTTACAGCTGCATATACCTGCAAATTACGCAAATGCACATTATTGATGCACCATCTCATCACTGCATGGGTACATTTGAAAGTCAAGAGTGTGTTTTGCAAGAGTTAAATGCTGTTTTTCTTGTTTTACATCTGTTCCTTGTAAAAACGTACTGTAACACTGAAATCAGCTAAGTTTAAGCACAGAGCTTGAGCTTTCGATATTGGTGATAATGAATCTAAAATATTACTGTTTGGCAAAAATCCGGTGTCATGCATCCCTAAATATAAGTAAAACTAGGCCTGTCATGATAATCAAAAAATCAATCAACCGAACGATAAATAAAAACGTCCTCAGTAAGTTTGCCGGCCTCGATAAACTGACACGTGCATGCATGTTTGTTTTCCTACTCTCTTTCTACCAAACAGGCTAGATGAGAAGATGGGTCACTCTGTCCAACTTTCTTTACACCTGGGTGCGTTGGTTCTACAGCAGATTTAGCGAATTTATAGCGAAGTGAGCATCTGTCATTCATTCAATCTTTGAAGGGGGGGAGGCAGGGCAGCTTGTGTGTACACACCCAAAGAGCTGACGTGAGCGTTCTGAGGAGTAACAAGGAAACAAAGACTAATATGAATGATGGCACAAAAGCGACGTCTCCCTAACAGACCGACAGACAGACAGTACGAGTTGACTGGGAGAAAGTGCATGTCACAAATAATTCAGGAGCTGTATAAACTCCTTTTTACCTCCGCCAAGGAGGTTATGTTTTTGGGAGAGTTTGTCCGTCTGTCCGTCTGTCCGTCCGTCCGTCCGTCCGTCCGTCCGTGAACAAAAAAACTCAAAAAGTAATCAATGGATTTGGATGAAATTTTCAGGAAATGTTCAGCATGGGAAGAGGAAGAACTGATTCGATTTTGGTGTTGATCCGGATCAGCGTCTGGCCGCCATGACGAAAAATGTGATTTCTGTGAATAACTGCTTAACTAAAATAGATATCATTATGAATTCAGTTGCTAATGGTATGTTTTCATGGTCAAGGAATCTAAATATTGAGATGGAATAAAGGTAGGAGTAATATTTATGGTCAAAATGACAATATGGCTGAGGACTGTGGCGTTGGCGGAGGTCTGCGCTCTCCGAGTGCTTTCTAGTTATTTAATTTTTTTATTGGAGTTTTTTTTCTTTACAGAGACAGAGTCGATTTTTTGTTGTTTTTGATTAGCATATTGATTTTTATTCACATGCAATCTTTCCCATAAGAGAGTCCATTTCATTTTCATTGTTTTTTTCCTATTTTTTTGGTTACATTAATTACAATGTTTGTTTAATTTATTTTAATAAAAAGCTCTTCACCTTCCAATTACAGTTAAATACTATTAAGAAATTAAGTTTATTGCTTCTGATATGGTGTACTCACTTGATTATGACATATAATTATAATTACATTAATGAAAAAATGATGTTTCAAAACAATATTGACAATAATATCGTTTATTGGCAATAATTTCTTAGACAGGCCTATCAATAGCCTACAAATTCTGACCAAGTCATCCTTTGATTGGGGCTGAATTTTAGGCAAAGTGTAAATTAATTCCCTTAAGGTGACGTAAGAGACTGATATGTCGGCATAAAAAGACTCTGTACAGATATGAAGACAGGATGTGCAGCTGCGATGCCACAAACACAAACACAGCGCTGCAAACTCCTTGAGCAGTAAATCAGAGAAAAGGAGCCTTCCTTCGCTCTCACTCTCTTCTCTCTCTTCTCCTCTAACCTCTCTGCCTCCCTCTCCCCGCCCACCACCCTCCATTGGCTCAGCATCTCGTCCAAGGTGCAGCGAGAGGACAGCGTTTTCAGGGAGAGCCTCGTCTTAAGAAATGCAAATTTAGCAGTTAAATCCATAGCAGGTCTTGTTGTGAGGGGTCAGATAGATTTTCTGTTTTTCATGTTAAACTCTCTCTGTATGCGCACCACGTTCACTGAAGACACTCGCGATCCCTCGAGCATTTCATCTGGAAAATTAAATTAATTTAGCCTTCACTGTAAAGACTCTCACTCGGCCGAGGAGTGTGGATGTGCACTCCTGCTGTAGCGGCGGCACGGAGTGTTGACTTATTGATGCTCGATGCCCTTTGTGAACGCTGAACTGGTGGCAGAGAGAGTGCATGGAAATGCCACAGAGGAGGAAGAGTTGATTAGCTCCTCTTGCTCTCTCCCTCATCTCATTCCCTCGCTCTCAGGGCACTAAAGTGACTCTTGAGATTGCGCACTCTGCTAACAGTTTTCTTGTTAACTTTCTTTGTGCCAGAGGTTATTAAAATTATGTAGAATTTAAATGCATAGTCGCTGGATTGTTGCGCCTGCTCTCTGAGCAGCTCGTGTTTCTATTGAAGGGAGAAATATGCATGAGATTCTTCTCTCTTATGAATGTTTCTGACTTTATAGGCTGAGTTCTTCAGGACTTTGTCCATTATTCTTTCAAGATCAGTGTACTTACATCTGGTGCTGTGAGGGCCACAAGGACAGAATTAGTTGTTAAAGAAAAGTTTATTTTTCTTTTTATTGCTATTTTTATACTCGTACCTCTTGATGAAGAAGTTCATTGTCTTGAGCCGAGGTGGGCAACTGAAATTAGCCCTGCTTGATTATGGGAAAAAATGAGCATCACAGTGATTTGCCTGATATTGAAATCACAATTATTAAGCATGATTACTCATTGATCTTATATCTGTGCACTAATTTTAAACGAGTTAGAGGCAAATCTTATTGCACTGAAATGAAGCTACAGCTGTGCAGCAAATTCTGCAAATTATTTTCTGTTGTCTGATAAACATGTTCATATTATTTTTTTCATTGATATAATAGGACTAAAATTGAAAGCAATGTAATCAATTAAATGAATTCAATACATGTAATTTATGGTGGCAAAAACCTGCCTGTTTTTATGAGATACTGTCTCGCAAAAACAGGATTCCCCCTGACGCTTTGCTTCGAGACTGACTGCTGCATTTATCAACCAGGTACGTGGTCAACACAGGTAAGGTAGGCCCGCCGTACAGGTCCAGCTGATCATGTACAAAAACCGCAATGTCGAGCAGATCCGAGTGGGCTTTGCGTCGGAACAACCACAAATTCCTCAGGTGTCTGCGCAATGTGGACAAACTAATAACAATATCATCTGCACCGCTCACAGACACAAGTATCTCCCAATGTTTCCAACCGAGCAAGAAATAAGAATAAGGTCTTACCTGCGCAACATGTTCCTTACTTTTAAGATTCCTTAGTATCTTGTAAAAACAGGAAATTCAAAAATATATAAATTCCTGTTTTTACGAGATAGTATGTCAGAAATACAGAAAAAAATTGAAAATAAATGAATATATCCTGTTTTTACGAGATAATATCTTGTAAAAACAGGATATATGGCGTCTATGTAGCGAATGTAGCGTGCATGCCAGTTCAGTAGATGGCGATGTAGGTTTGCAGAGAAACAGCGCTGCTCCAACACATGTACAAAGAAGAAAAACTTTTCACAAACAACAATGGCGAGTGTGCCCACAAAGACGCAGGAGGCTCTTGTCTGGATAACAAACCGAGCACGGTAAATGGCACACACGTTACTTGGTAGACGGCTGAAGCTGTTGTTGTTCCTGGTATGCATGAGCAGCCTTCATGTGAAAGAGTACTGTGCATGCTGCGACGTCAGTGTTTCACCCATAGCCTGAAAAAAGCCATTGAAGGTCATGTTGCTGGGCTTTTGTGAAGCCGCCACAAAAACTGCTCCCCCTGGTGACTGGCTGCACTATAGGTCAAATCTCCATCTCCCCCATTCATCTGAACGGGCCGTAGTGAAACTTCAAAAAATTAATACACCTCGTAGAAATATTTCTCCCATCCGTATGCTGTGGTGATATGAAAGTATTATTGGGCTGCGTTTTTCCAAGTCCTCTTTTTCTGAAAAGTTTCTTTTTCATCAGTTATTAGAGTTTAAAAAATAACCGCGTTTTACGGCAGTTTCGCAATGATTGTGTACGCTGTATGCTGTGGAGTTTTGCGACCGTTTACGACAACTACGTCCAGATATGGTCCAGATTCCTGGCTGCACAATGGTGGCGCCCTGACGGGGATATTATGGCTTCAAAACCGTTAAATGGTAGAAGGCGGAGCCACGCTGTCCACTATATACAGTCTATGGTTTCACCCTGAAACGTTCTGATTTGGTTTACACGGAGCTGCATGGAGGAGCGTTTTGAAAACTCTCCACTCTGGACACTGTTTTGAAAAGTTTCTGGATTCAGGCACTCCGTATAAAGTTCCCATGTAAACACAAGGCCAAAATGCAATAAAAACTTACTGGATTGGAACTTATTGGCCTTGTGTAAACATGTCCTCAGCAGCAGTAAGTGTTTTAAACCAGCACAAATATAAGCTTTCTAACGTAAACGTCCTCATTTCACAGCCCGAGCTGCAATCAGTCAAAGAATGACTGGTGTAGAAGCTGAATAGCATTTTCAAGGGACTGATTTTAATCCATCACGGGAATCAGTTTGAAAAGAAAATGGTCTTTACCTGCCCTCAGAAAATTCGACTAACTGCAGATGAATGACTGGATATCAGAAGAAAGACGTGAATGAGTAATGTTTTAAAAGCTGGATTCAGGTAACAGGCAGATTGGTAATAAATGATCTCTTGTCAAAAAAACTCTAAGGGCTTGCGCTTGCCTCTGCCGCCATCCTGACAGAACCTGACATTTTTAAAGGTCTGCGGGGAGGATTTGTTTGTGACAGCTTGGAATTACAGCGGCACAGAGGGATCCGGAGACAGGGCGACGGATGGGGATGCGGGGGGATTGTGGAGGAGAATGGCTCCTGCTTATTTAAATGTCACTTCTACGAGGTGAATTCATAAGCTCCTCTTTTTTATTCTTGCATTTCTCACAATAGAAAAACATTTCCTGCCATGTTTTATTCTTCGTCTGTCTTTCTTTCTCTCCGTCTTCCTGTTTGGCTCGGGCCGCCTTATTGGCAGCGGGTTTTAAGCCTTGTGATGCTTTGCCAACATCTTGACAGTAACCACAAACCATTTAGTTGTTTGTTTTGTGTAGGTAGTGACTGAAGGAGCAATCACTCGGCCCTGTTTGGATTTGAGGTTTATGCTCGGCTCTATATGTGCAGCTGCGGCGTGACATACATATTAATTTTCTCCCACTTTCCGTCCGAGTGCAGGAACAAGGCAGAAGTAAGACAGAAAGAAACCTGGGGGAGGAGAGTAGACTAGGAAAAATAAGTGATAAGTGTGCTGCACTTATTTCTGCATATGTTGAGTGATTTCTCTTATGTAACTTCAGGTCTTTTAAACAAAAGCTGCTATTTCTCGTAAGCCTTTAATGTTCTTATGATTGCACAAGGACCTCTGCTTCACGCTGACCTTTTAAAAGAAGCATGAGGACTAAAGTACACATTTTTCTGCCACTGACGAGTGTCAAATGCTGCTCAAAACAGGGCTGCACTATTGAACTGAAAGCTTTCATGACTCTGGCCATCCCACAATTCAAGAAATATGTTTGTAGAGCAGGGGTGGGCAACTACCGGCCCTGGGGACACAAGCGGCCCTCCAGCTCACCAAATGTGGCCCGCCAGTCATATCTGAAAATCAACAAATATGACGAAAACCCAGATATCAAACAGAAATATTCTGAATAATCCAGATTATTTTAGGTAATTTATTGAAGAACTTTGCTGTCATAGTGTCTTTACATTTCTTTCATAAAGTATTAGAACATTATATCAAGTATTATGTAATATTATATTTAGAAAATTGCAGCAGTCAATTATTTGTGCTTTAAAAAACTGAAAACACTGTGTTTGATTGATTTAAAAATTGGCTTTAATTCTGTGTACATTGACTAAATCCGCTTGAATCTCATGTCAGATCCATTTAACTATTCACTATAACTTTCTTATGTGTTACAATACATGAATATATGTATATTATATATATGACTACTTTATATTTGCATGTTTTGTTGCTCTAACATTATTTTTCCCCATCAAGAGTATCCGGAACTTTTGACACATTGTGGCCATCAGGCTTTTTTATGTAGCCCTCTGGGTAATTAAGGTGCCTACCTCTGTTGTAGAGTGTCTTTGCGATGATAATGCTTAATGCAGAGCTCTGTAAAATCCATAATTTTTTCCCATATTCCGTTTTTTCCCAAAAAATTTTGAAGAATTTGTTTTTTAGTATTTTACGTAAATTAAACCCTGAGACACATTACAAAGTAAAGAAGTATATCCACTCACTCTTCAGGAGATCTTCACACCTATCTTTGTGTATGTTGACCAAATTTGCCGAACATTTGATCTCCTGATGCATAAAAATCACTGGCAAACTGCTCCGCCCTGCACTCTTGAGTTAGCTGGGAGTTTCATAGCTTCCTGCTAACTGGCAGGCCGCTCGAGGTCGCTCGTGTTGCTCGCCATCGTGCCGCTCATCGCCCCGAAAAAGTGCTGGCGGCATGATATTTAGCGGCAGTGATCATTGAAAATGAATGGCAGCGTGACGCAGAGGACACTTAAATCTCTTTTGGTGTGAACACAGGGTCAGCCGGTGTCTCGGACAGCTGCCTTGACATGTTGACATCATTAATGAGGGAGTTAGGAAGAAGGACGTGAAAAGTGTATTGTCCGCAGCATCAGTGACCCCACCTCGGGACATTTTCCTAAGAGATATTTTCCGTTTTAGTAAGAAAAAAATGCTTTTATGTAAAACGTCAGTAATTTTAGTGATATTCCGTGTATACTGAATTTGGCGTTTAATGTCTAATTCCGTCCATGATTGCGTGACCACAGTTTTTATAGGGCCCCATTCCTGGGCCTTGTTGAAATAACGAAGGATCTCTTAATTTCTGGCATCATGAATAGTACCCCAGCTCCATCCCCACTCCCGTAAAACAGACTCTCACCCAGCCAAATTTTTATCTTGTACACAAACACACTGTATTTACATCAGTATCTATATTTATACCATATTTATACTGTTAGAAAAGCTAAGTGCTCATACATACAGCTCCTACACCACACCTTTTGTATTTATTTGTCTGGCTTTTTATTTGACTGGAATTGTCGAATTTTGTTTTTCTTACTTAACATTTTATCCAACTTTTTTAACTTTAAGGACTTTTTGCACTACGTTTTTTTAAGCTAAAACATTCAAAGTTAGCTCTTTTAGTTCCGCAGTTGTAATAACTGCTGTTGGTTGAGGACTTTTATTGTTAATAAATATATTTGAAAGCAATTTTTACCTTTATTTTCCATCCTTGTCTTAGATTCATAGTTTTTAATGTTTGTAAATGTTCCCGTATATGAGTGAATATTGCACTGAGGCTTGATTTGAAGAATATCGTGAATCAAATTGAAATTGCAATACCAGCTGGAAAATTGCATTCAGATCATTTCCTGAAATCATTCAGCCCTGTACCCTAGTTTTTACTTTTTTGACAGTTTATTTTGTAGAGCGCTTTTAAAGTTTAAAGTCCCATGTCCTGCAAAATGCAATTTTCTTTGCTTTTAATGCTTTTAGAATGGGCTTATCAAACTTTTTTTTTTACGTCTTGGGGTTGATGATGTAATAGCAGCACAGCCTCTGCCTATGTGTGTTTTAAGCTTGTAGACGTGATGATTTGGAAAGTCTGCAGCCTGTAACCCACCTCTCCACTCCCATCAGACATCATTTGGGCAGCCAATCAGCGCAGAGCTTATTAGCATAGCCTTCTGTAGCCTCACTGCCAACTTAGATACAAGGCGTTCCAAAGGGGAGGGAAAAAGAGCTACACCTTATCCTCTACAGAGACCAAAGCTTTCATTTTTTTAATTAAACTTGAATCAAATCCTTGATTAACAGGCACCAAAGACATGATGAAAACAGTCAAACACGCCAAAATCCAGCCACCTTAACCCAAAGTCAAGGGCTCCAGCTTGACTCTTACGCTGCATCTCTAACAATAACACGGAGGAGGAGGTGAGGAGCCTACTATCTCCACTTCCTTGACAAATGGCTGATGACACCGCAGGATTAAGCCCTCACAAGTCATGCCAGCAGCTGGAATCAGATGACAGGTCTACCTCCGTGTCTGTGCGTCTTAATCCGCGTCTTCCTGCTTCATACTTGACTGGAATATTCATGCCACCAACGCTGCCTGCACACGTCAATAAATTATGTGACTAAAGTGACGCCGGAGCTTGACAACTAGCTTCCTTAAAGGCATTTGCCCTTTTGCCTACTTCTTCATTTTGCCCCTGCTGCCATGACACATTTTATTGAAGAGCTGTCTGTGAGCGCGCGGCGAAGACTTGAGGCTATACATCGCCAAAGCTGCTTCAGAAGGAAAAAAAAGAAAAAACAGAGGTTCCCACGGCACCGCCAAATACAGACTTCTGAGTAAACTGTGCTTCTGCAAACACAGCATCTATTTAAACAGAGGCATTTCCCCATAATTAAACTAATGCATAGGAGAGTATGCCGGCATGGCTCCCCTGATTAATGGAGCAATTACATAATCCATTACGCTGAATTATGAATGTGCTAATGATGAGCTCACGTCGGGTAATGATTCTTGGAGTTTTTGCCGGTGTTAAATATGAAAAGGAATGCAGCGAAGGTTGTCTGTGTTTGCAGATGTTCCCCTAATCACCGCAGGAGGTGAGGCTAAAGGGAGGGAGGAGGAACGTGCCACTTCCTGCAGGAGGGGGGGGGGACGCATTTCCACCATCATGGGTCATTGCTCCCCGTTATCAAAAAGAAACGCCCCCCCACAGCTCCAACCAAGGCTTCATGTCGGGTCTCCTGCAATCAGAAATGAAAGGCAGTATAATGTGAATTAATATCTTGTGAAATATTTCCATTAGAACATAAAGAACTCAATTATGGAGGCAAAGAGACGTCATGAAGGATAACAGTTGGCGTCTGAGCTCTGAATTTCTTGGCTGAATTGCTCTGGCTGTGAAGCAATCAATTCTTGTTTATTTGTTTGTCTGTTGTCTGAGATATTTCAGGATTTGTTGTGTGGCAGACATCAAGACATAGCTCATATCCTCTGAAGGAGTCTTGGAGTAATTCTAGTTTGCGTGACAAAGCCAGACCCTCTAATGGAGTTAGATAATTAATTTTCATGATTATTTTCTCCGTTAACTATCTTGATAGACTCTTGTTTTATGAAGAAGTGTTAGTTATGTCGATTTTTAAGATTTGAAGCTGGATTGTATCAGATACTTGACAGAAGTCAGTGAAGTGTCTGAAAAAGGTTCTGAGCAGTGCTGTACCTTTAAGGAGAGCGAGCCCAGACTATCAGTAAGGTACACAGCTGTTTCATGTTATAGTGGGACTTCTAGGTAAGAACAAGCCATGAAACTATGTTGGGTTGATTGCAAAAATTAAGAACACTCTTCCCTCAGAGATGTATCTGGTTTTGACACATTTAACATTTTAAGTTGCTAAATTATACAATTAAGAGATTTTACACCCAAAATTCATCAGACTTAGCTTCCTTAGTGCAGTGTTAATTTTGTTTACTAATTATTTTCGTCATTGTTTTCGTCAACGACCTTTTTTCCCCTGACAAAAACTTGACAGTAACTAATAGAAACAAGTGCACATGGACAAAAACTAACTTAACTGACTTTTACATCAATAAATAAAAACTAGAATAAACTGTTTGGCAGAGACTTAATCCAGGAAGCCCTAATTTGGTCATGTAGAAAGTAGAGACGGGTTAGGGATGTATCCAATCACAGCTACTTTGGTTGTGCGGAAAGGTTGGATGAGTTAAGTGGGACACCCAATCATCTTAACTTCACGGTGGTGGGATAAGTTGGGTGGGGATCCAGTCAGAGCTACTCTATTAATAAATGATTCATTGGTATAAACCAGGTTCACTGTTTGTTGTCAGTTCTGAGATGCTCTGCCAGGTAGCCTAAGTAAAGGTGATTGCATTTTACACAAGGTTTTTTTTTGCCTGTTAAGTTATAAATTCAAAATTTACAAGCATTTAATCAAGGGTTATTAGTTTTTTTGGGGGGCAAAAGACTAAAACTAAAGTAAAAAGCGCTGTGGAAATTCACACGACCTTCGGGGTTGAAGTTGCAACATTGTTTGATTTTTCTCTTGGTTTGGTTTAGTTTGACATTGCTTTTAGTCAGACCGATCAAAGCCTGACAAGAAATGAGTAACATAGCCTCCCACCTAACGTTAGATGGCTGTGTGTTAGCTATTCTGTCGTGACATTCAGTCAAAACCAAGCCACCATCCTCTCCCTTTTGGTTCACTTGCCTCGTTCGGTCCTTGTTTGGTTCTGATTTCTTCCACGCCTACTGCAAAACAAAAATCTGGTCCACTTGGAAGTAAACCAAGACCTTGGCTTTTGCTGCTCCAGAGTTTGTTTGAGCTGTGACACCAGCCCAAACCAGCAGAACTTTCCAAAAAAAATGAGTAAGACTAAGTTTGGTCTGGACCAAAGGACCAAGGTTAGGTCTGAAATCAACTGAACCACCACTTTTCGACAGATTTGTCTGTAAGTAGAACTTTTCAAGTTTTGATTATTTTACTGAATAATCAATTTCCGCTTCACTTCATTTAGTCCACTTACTCAAAACTGTGGCCCTAGTAGTCCAGGGTCATGTGGCGTGACCAGTGTTGTGTGTAACGCGTTACAGTAATGAAACTACTTTTTCGGGTAAAAAGTAAAGTAACGCGCTACTACTGAAAATTTGTAACGAAACGTATTTCCTTTTTTAATGCAGCGCGACGTCACATTTCCCTCGGACAGATCTGACACTGAAGCTGCCTCGCACAGACACGAGCAGCGTTGCCAAGTCTGGTCATTATAAGCGTCTAAAGGCCGAAAATCTCATGAGTCACGGCCGCGGGTTGTGGTTTTTTGGGCTTGTTTCTAGACATGAAGTTGTTTCTTGTGGCTCTTAAGTCTGTGTGTATTCCCCTGATTATCTTCCAGCTCCTAACATAAAGGAAAACACGACTGCAGTAGGCAGTTTGTCCACTTCCTCGTTTCCTGGTTATATGCACGCCCCCAAACACACTCACGCACATGGAGCATACTCCAGAGCCAAAGTTGCCAGGTCTGCTTGTTATAAGCGACGGTCTTTTCTTGAATAGATACTTAATGCTGTGATATTGAAATGTAATGTAAACGAAAATTAACACACTTTGTGTAGACTTCTCTTTTTAAAAAGTAGTATATCACATTAGGAAAGGAAATAGCTGGAGGTTGCTTATTTTGGGCTTGTTGTTACTGACCAGGTTTCTTATTTCAGAAGCAAAATGTGGAAACACTGGGCAGGAGCTCTCATTCCACAGGGTATGTGACATTTTATAAAATAAAGAGCACAAAAAACTGTTATGTTCTCTGTAGTAGAACTTTTTGTAGGCCTTCACATTTAGGAACAGATATGGGGTTCTGTCCATGATCAAGCAATGTAAAAGTAACGTAAAAGTAACTTGAAAAGTTACTTTTCATGGAGGGGAACGAAGTAAAGTAACGAGTTACTTTTTTCAGAAGTAACGAGTAACGTGCAAACACTACTTTTTAAAAGTAACTTCCCCAACACTAGGCGTGACCTCAATGCCCCTGCAGTCAGCAGTGTGTGGTGTGCATGTGATTAAGGCAAAGATATTCTAAAATATACATGCATGAAATGAGTTTTTTTTGGTCAATATTATGCTAATATATATTTTTTCCCTTATGAAGGACCAGCCCACAATTTTGTGAATTCCAAGTTTATTCACTTAAATTCCTGTTCATTCCTTTGGAAAGTTTCCAACATTGAAAAACCCCTTACCCACCACTGCAGTGCACCTTACTGGTGTTCTCTGATGGCTCTCCTTGGAGGTGCAGCCCTGCTGTGAGCCCTTTCAGCTGCTTCACTGACTATCACCCGTTACCTGATCCAACCCATCTGTTGTGTCTTTTTGTTAATCTATGCTAAGATGTTTTTTCTTTTTGTGCCATTGAACACCGCCCATTATCTCAATATTCTGTTTTCACCTTTTATTTTGGTACAAAATTCAGTAGCTGAGTGTTTGACAAGCCTCCTGCTCTGCTGTCAGCCCCAGTGTTAAAGTTTATTTTAAAAAGGAGTTCTTAAAATATGTACTGAAGGAAGAGTCGGTGTGTCACTCATGTCAGTCTAAACATCAGGGTAATCGCTCAGGGCTGAGAAATGCTAAAAGTTTTCAACTCTTTAAAAAGAGTTTAAACCTTCCCCAGAGTTCTCACAGGGCCTTCATTGCCGGTTGCTCCCTCAGGCTAAGTTCTCACATTCAGTGCAGATTTTCTTTTTTTTGTCAGAATCTGACTGCAGCAGCACACAGGTCTTCAGATTAGTTAAGTTTAGAGAGGTCAACATGTGCTCTGCCCTGACAGAGATAACAAAACTTATGAAAGTCACGCCAACAGAGACTGGTGGATTTTGGCCTTGTGAGTTAAACTTCTCTGCATTTAAGAGGAAGAGACAAGTTTGTAGCCTCTTTTATAGATAATGTCTAAACAACACGAGGAAACAGAGAGGTTCTGTAGTTTGAGAATGCCCAGTATTGGCTTGATTCTTCATTGGCCACATTTACATGCAATCATTAACCCTTCTTAACCAGAATATCAGCAGTCCACGTAAACACCAGTAAACCTTTTGGAAAACCGGAATATGCTCACATTCCAGTCTTTAGCCCTTTCATATATGACTTACTAAATCGCAAAGGAATACTTTTTTCCAATGCTTCCTTTTACTTTCAAACAAGTTAAAAATCCCGTTAAAAATGTTATATTTGTCGTAGTTTTACATCTGTTCACCTCACCGTGCATCAACATAGAAATTTAGTGGACCTTAATCAAGATCCACAAACACATCTTTGTCAAACATTTATTACGGGTAAATAAAAGAAAAAGC
Organism: Scarus forsteni; assembly: GCA_036419115.1. Classification (NCBI taxonomy): domain Eukaryota; kingdom Metazoa; phylum Chordata; class Actinopteri; order Labriformes; family Labridae; genus Scarus; species Scarus forsteni. The sequence continues at coordinate 7,199,017 of JAZDUH010000263.1, forward strand.
AAAATATGAATTTTATCTATCATTGTTGTTAAAGGTGCTGTGAGGAGTATCTATTACCGGCGACATAAAGACTCTGCTACCCATGAGCACGTGCGGCGACTGTCGTAATGCTGCGTTCCAGTAACCTCGGAACTGGGAGTGACATCATCTCTGACTTATCGGCGTTCCAGTTGAAGTCGGAAAAAAACATCCTGATCTACCAGGCTATTGTTAGCTGTTGTTAGCATGCCCTGCGTTGTTGTTCACAAATATCACATGAAGAATGTGATTATCACTATGGCAGCATTTTTGTAAATATAAGTTTAACAATACTATGTATACAGCTGATCTAGAAGTGCAAATAAATTGATTATTACAGGAGCTAAATAACTGTTCACACTGGGGGCATCCATCTTCGATTGTCAACTCGGGGGTTCAACGAGTTCCCAGGAGGTAACAACAACAACAACCTTTTTTCCCCTGGCAAAAATTAGACTAATAAAAACAAGGACAAAGCACATGAACAACAACGCAAACTAAATTAACTGACATATTTCGTCAACAAATAAAAACTAGACTGAAATGTTTGACACAAACTTAATCCAATCAGACCTAGACGTTAGGGACACGTTAGAAATACAGTATATCAAATCACAGCTACTTTGGTTCAGTGGAAAGGTTGGATGAGTTAAGAGGGACATCCAATCACAACTGCCTTACCTTCGTGGTGGTGGGATCCAATTAATGATTTCAGAAATTCAAGGAAACAAAAAAACGCCTTACATTTTACACTTCATATTTCAGTTGACTAAAATGTGAAATTTCATCAACTTAAACTAGACTAACATCAGAAAAGTTAGATGACTAAAGTATGACTAAAGCTCAAAGAAATTTTAGAAAAAAAAAAAGGTGCTGTTAAAATTAACACTGGGTTGGCTGTGGTGTCTATATGATGCTCAACTGTCCCATAGTCTGCATAGAAAATAACCCCCACACCATCATCACCAGTTTGCGAAGCCAGGGATAAATTCATAGAGGAGTGTAACGACAGTTCTGATTATTTTAAGCTTTACTTTTGCTTCAGGTTTCCTGTTTTGTTTTGTTTGTCCCTTTAATACGCCCCCTAGGGACGTGTTGGTAAATTTTCCAAGGATCCTATGATTATTAATAATCTGCATTTTTTCTGATCAAACTGAAAAACTGGTTTGTTGTTTATTAGATACACACTGGGTACTTGATCAAATTCTGTTTTTAAAGCTTTTTTGTAAAATAATGAATTGAATTCCAAGCTTTTTCAAGTATCACAATGCCAAAAGAGGTGCACAAATGTTCCTTCTTTAAAGCAGCACTACGGAAGATCCTCGCTTGACTGGATCGAGAACTCAACTACCCATGAGCTCTAGCGCGCGCTTACTGTCGTAAGGATACAGATCTGCCGGTTGCGTGCGTTTGTTTTGTAGGTGAATCACAGAAGCCAGGACTTCGCTAAAAGTATTCTTCTGTCTTCAGCGGCTGTTTGCAGGATGGATAGCGAAGAGGTAATGTATTTATTTTTGACTAAATGACGATGTTAAAAATCGCTAAGTTCAACTTGGTTTTATTACTGTGAAGTCGCCCCCGTCCTGTTGAAGCGATAAAGTGAATAAAAGTAAAGACAACAACGAGCTGGCGATATCACGCACTTGAAATAGGTCTGAACAAAACTACAAACTGGTACGTTCTGGATTTGTTGTGCTGTACTTTTTTCCTGTCAAGTTTTTTGAGGAACTTCGTCATAAATTAGTCGCCCAACATACCTGATAGTAGTCGGACATCCCTTCTCGTCTTTTATTTCACGCAGCAAGTGAACGCCGAACCGATGTTTATTCTGGTCCGAGCATTCAGCTTGTTTTTCTCTCGCTTTCTTTGTTTTGTATCCTCCGACAAAACTTTTCTCTTCCTGATGTTGTTGCCTCCGCCATGGTTAAAGCTCTGCGATTGGCTTTCGCCGAGACTTCCGTGTTTTAAACGAATCGGGAATTGGGGGAAGTGACGTATGCCGTAAAGCAGTCCAAACTTGTAGTTTTTTAGTGTGGCAGGGTTCCCACCATCCACCTCGAAGTTACATAGCGCCAGTGAAAGGGATACAGACCACTCCAGACCACGACAGAGGTGTCATTCAACTCCATTGTAAAGTGGTGGACCATCACAATGAATATCGAAGGATTATATTATGTTTGAAAAGCTACATAGTGTTGGTTTAACTTCAAATCTTGGACAGTTTGGAGGGATATCTTTGGTTTCCTTAACGGGGTTACATAAAGACGGTAAATGAATTTAAAGTTTGCCTCTTTAATTTTGTTGCTTGTAAATAGAAAACATGAATTCCTCAAAAAAGTATTGCCATGAAGTTTCATTGAATTCCATCCCCAAATCCATTTCCCAAGTTTTTACCACTGAAATAAATGATGATTGGCTTCCTTGTGCTAATAATTAATACAATTCTGCAGTTTTACCTTTAATTACTGTTGATGGCACTGTAACATTTTCTCTTTCAGATAGTTCAAAACTCAACCGTTTTTTTTCATTAGCATGAGAACAGAATTTTTTATTTGTAAGTATTTGAAGAAGTCCGTATTTGGGATCTTAAACTCCGTTCTTAGTGCATTAAATGACTTAAACTCTCTATTTACAATGAACAAGTCAAAAAATAAAATGAAATAAGGAGCTATAACTTCGTTTTGAATCCTCTGCTTTCGTGGAGCAGCACATCCTGACTTTATGTCTCATATTTCCTCCTTTATGGACTCAGAGGTGAACTTAGACCTCAGGCTTTATCTACTTTCAAGTTCGCAGCCTCTTACAGCCTGTGTTTTTAGATAGATAAACACTGGCATGTATGTAGGTTCACATGTTTGTGTGTATTAATTAGTGTCTCAATGATTCCTCTGGAGAGCACGAGTTAATTGCAGTAACATGTTTTAATTGGCTCATGTTTACAGAATGTTGCCTTCATGCCCTGATTAAACCGAATAACAAACGTTTTCCTTAAGAGATGTTCTTCCCTGTAACTCGTGTTTATCATCTACATGTTTGTTTGCACTGTATGAGAGCTACAGGAAGGCTTTTAAGCATCTTTGTGAACAAAAATGACATTTTTGTCCACAATAAGCCCTGGACCTCTTTAGTCGTCGTGATTGACGGCTATTATTTCTCAGCCCACGGTGTCTGTTTTTAAGCCGACTGCAGATGCGTCTCCTTTCGATCTGGTTCATTTGAATTTCAGCATGTTGCTCCATTCTCTTAGTAAACAAACAGCCAGCCTCGCAGCACCCAGCTGAGGACATTTATCTGCTTATCTCACGTAGAAAATAGTCCTCCATCGAGGGAACTCTCTTCAAGGTAACAGTGTTTGTATAGTTGAAGAGGGAGAGGGGAGTGTGCTGTGTGCTACCTGGTGGAAGGAGCTTTTTAGGCTTGTAAATGGATTTGCCCGAGTATTTATAGGGAAATAACTGCTGAGAGAGAAACTCTGTTTAGTTTCAGATGAAGCTGTTAAAAGTTGTAACTGGTGGAAAAGTGTATTTGCCCTGGAGGAGCCCGGGAGCAGTGTTTATTAGAGCGGTCACAAGGCAAGAAGGAGCAGCATTAGAGCAGTTTAATAGTTTGTTTACCTCATGGGTACTTGTAGGAGCCCATCTTTGTTTGTGTTGACTGTTGTGACGTTTGGGCGTGTTTGTGGAGTTAACTTTCGAGCACTCTAAAGGTCCCGAATTCTGTTCATTGACAATAAAGCTTGTTCATAACTAGGCCTGTCATGATAATTAATATAGCAGTTAACCGCGTGATAAATAAAAACGTCCTCGGTAAGTTTGCCGGCCTCAATAAGTAGACACGTGTATAGGTGTTTGTTTTCCTCCTCTCTTTCTACCAGACAGGCTGGATGAGAAGATGGGTCACTCTGTGCAACTTTCTCAACACCAGGGTGCGTTGATTACATAGCAGATTTAACCAATTTATACTGGAGTGAGCATTTGTCATTCATTCAATCTTTGTGGGGGAGGCGGGGCTGCTTGTGCATACACACACACAGAGCTGAAGTGAGCATCCCGAGGAGTAACAAGCAAACAAACACTAATGTGAATGATGGTACAAAAGCTACAGTTCCTAAGCTGAATGCCGCAGCCCCAGTGTGGGAATATTTTCGTTTTAAACAGAATGAACAAGGTGTGAGCTCATGAACACTGACGAGCTGATTTGTCGTATTTGTTTGAAAGTAGTGACGACGGAGAAGGGGAGGTGCATTGGGGCCTGTCAGTCAGCGCTTACTGTGGCATTTGGTCTGCAAAGTAATAATAAATAAAGCAGCGCAAAATGGTGCATTCACAGACAGTGTCATTTGCTATATTGCAAAAAGAAATGCAGCCCTTCAATATGGTTGAAAAGCTGACAGACAGTACAAATTGATAATGATATATATATACATATATATATACATACATACATTGAATCTAAGAGAGGGAGGGCCACTGGTCCTATGATTACATTCAGATTCTCAGGATCATGATTTAAATCAATACTAATTTATGATTTAAAGCAGGGAAAATAAAATTAATAATACATTTTGCTGAGAAAACAAGATCGCGAGTACAAGTTGCCGAAATGAGTATTCTTCGCAGGGTGGCTGGGCTCTCCCTTAGAGATAGGGTGAGAAGTTCGGTCAATCGGGACGGGCTCAAAGTAGAGCCGCTGCTTCTCTGCGTTGAGAGGAGCCAGTTGAGGTGGCTCGGGCATCTGGTCCGGATGCCTCCTGGACGCCTCCCTGGTGAGGTGTTCCGGGCACGTCCCACCGGAAGGCGGCCCCGTGGAAGATCCAGGACACGCGGGAGAGACTATGTTTCTCAGCTGGCCTGGGAACGCCCCGGGATCCCCCGGAAAGAGCTGGACAAGGTGGCCTGGGAGAGGGAAGTCTGGGCTTCCCTGCTTAGGCTGCTGCCCCCGCGACCCGACCACGGATAAGCGGGAAAAGACGGGTTCTTTTATACATTTTGCTTAGATAGATGCCATTTCCTGAGGTGTTCATTGAGCTGTTTGTCCTCTGTTGTATTTTAAATATATTTGAGTGGTTATTAGCCATATTTTAATTTAGTGATAATCACATTTCAATCAATCAATCAATCAATCTTTATTTGTATAGTGCCGATTCATAACAAGTGTTTAGGCAAGACACTTTTCAATAGAGCATAAAACTCTTGTATTAATACACATATATGCATAGATACACATATACATATAAAATACACACATACATATATATATATATACAAATATATACATCCAACACCCAACACAAATCCATATTCACATTTTAGGCTTTCTGGTTTCAAAAATACCTGGTGTCTCATTGCACCCTACAGATCGGGTATATCTGTAACTTTGTGCAGAGACTGTAACAGAATATTTCTGTAACTGTATGAAAGTCTAAATCTCAAGTTTAACATGCATTTATCAGTGTCAGTCCCACTCAGCCAGAAAGGAGGGGCAGCATAGAACTATAGCAGGTAGAATAGGAAGACATCCTCCAATCATTTATCTAGTCTGCAGTTTGTGTGTTTAAAGCTCATTTTAGGACTTTCATTATATCTCAGTTTTTATGCCTTCTGTGGTCTGAGGTTGCTTTAATACAACAAAAGTCTGCCTCTCTAGATTCTGTTGGACACTTTTTCTGCCTTTAAAACCAGTCAGATGTATTATATAGCTATAAAAGCAAACTAATCTCATCTGTAATGGTCTTGTTTGCTCTCGTCAGTCATAAATGGCTATTAATTTAAATCTCAGTCTCTCTCCCATACGTCTAAAAACTCCACACCGGAGCTTTAAACAAAGTTTTTAGCCTCATTTCTGCAACAGACCCTCACTTTAGAGGGTCCAGAAGCTCCAAGTTGAAGCCAGTGTCTGTTTCTAAAAGAGTTTTATGTGTAGTGAAGGTTCCTCCCTGCTCACCAGGCTGCCAGCAGCATGGCATGCTTTGGTCTTTACAGTGGGCCTCCGGGCCCCGGGCCACCCGCTCTGCCCCTGTTCTGCTCGGCTGGCTGCGTTGGCCCTGTTGTGAAATGTGATCAGTCGGCTCCATTAAGGCCTGGACCGACCAGTCTCTGGCTGAACCTCCCCGGAGTGGACGTCCAGGGATTGGTGGGAGCAGGAGCGTTTCATGGCTTGTTGCATGATCACTGGGAATGCGGCCACGCTGCCTTGTTGTCGAGGCTTCTCTGTGCCGTTTACCAGGTTTCGCTCATGCTTACATTGTGGAGTAATGTGACATGGTGGATGGCTGTGGGTTATGTAACTGTCTTTGGACGACGCTGTAATGTTTCAGAGCATTATCTGGACTCACTTTTTGTTTTAAATGTGGACAAAACCAGTCTCAGGCCTGTTGGTTTTTCTCCACACCAGTGGCAGCGAGGGCAGGAGAAATTATGGTTTTGAGCTGTCCATCTGTGCCTTTATCTGGCTGTCTGTACATCACAATGTCTCAAAAATGCTCTGACAGATTTTCTTACCTCTGTCTAAATATTCACTCTGACTCAAGGATTTAAGAACTAGAATTTTAAATAAATGGTCAAGTGTCAGAGATTATTAAATTAAAGAATGAGGGGGGGGGGGGGGGGGGGGGGGGGCGTGGGGGGATGCTACATTCAAATTCATGCTAGTTTTCCAAAACTGCCAACCCCAGCTTTAATATCATCTTCACCCCCCTGAAGTGGTAATAGCTTGAGAGTTGACCTACTACACTTCTGGTTGTGGCAACTTCCTTTTCATAGATCTTAGTTTTAGGGGTACTGATTTGGCGGAGTGGTTATCAACCTGGCATATTCGACACATGCTTCATGCCGGGCCAGGTCCAAGTCCAGCCTGAGGCCTGTTTGCAGAGTGTCCTACCCTACTCTCTCGCCTCCATTCACAAGCCTATCTGTCTCCTGTTCATAAAAGGCATAAAATTCCTCTAACAAATAGACAGAATCTTGACCTTAGTTTTATATTTGAAGCAGCACAACATGAAATTGTGATTGATAATTTTCTGTATGGATTCAGATTAAAAAAATCATCCTCTTCTTAAAAGCAAAGTTATCATAGAGAAGTTGGTTTTGGTGAGTTAGTATTACTGAAATGTAATTAAAGTTTTTGTGTCACAGGGTCCACTCCAGTCTTAAGTCTTGACCCACCATATTCACTGTCCAACAGTCATTGCACAGACATTACCCAGCATGCAGTGGGCGTTAGGTTTGGGTTTTTTCTTTATGTTTGTTCTTCTCCTGCCTTGAGTTCCAGAGCGAGCTGCTGCCAAAGCTTTGTCTCACTTATAGAACCTGTTTTTTTAACATCCTGGCCTCTTTTGTTGCTTACAAAACAGTCCAGACGTATACATTAGAACAAGAATGTGAGTTTGCAGAAAAGTGCTGCCCACACAGACAGACTATAAAGACTTGAAATTTGTTGCAAGAGTAAAGTGTTTATGGTGAATTTCATCTTGTTTCTTCTTCAGACTGGGTCTTGGTAATCACCTTGAGCTAGCTGCAAACACTTAAAAGCCACATTTGTGTCAGCAGGGGGTGAGAAGAGATGTATTTTTAGTAAAACATCACTTAAAGCCATTATATGACGCGCCTCCTATTCCACTGAGGCCAAAAAAGCAAAAGCTTTGAAGAGTGCTGAACTGGAAAGTTAACTTTAGATGAGCAAGAGTTTCATTTACAAGCAGCTAATGTTGCCTCAGTTCTCAAATCTGTGAGAACTTTATTCAGGCCTTCAGTGTTTCCCCACAGTCGTTCAACATTTATAAAGGGACCTTATGTCTGATTCTCTCACTCCAACATATAGGTCCCCTCCTCTCTCCTTATCAAAGTACAATGGAGGAACAGATTGTCTTTTTGGCAGCTACACGTGCAAGTCTCTGTTCATGAAATATTGATAAATGTCAGCTCTGTGGCCTCCTGACATGATAAGGACAAAAACAAAAGCTTCGGTTAGCAGCTCCAGGGCCAAATCCACATTGTTGTGTCAGAAAGAGAGAGCGAGTGAGTCAACAGGATAAGATAGCAACAGTCCGAGCAAACCAGTCGATAAAACACAGAGCGGCTCTGATGATATCACTGTCAAAGGTCATGAGCCCTGGTTTACACACTCTCTTTATAAACTCTGCTCTCAGGGAAGGGAGGACGCTAACGATGGGTTTCTAACCCCTCTGATTTGCATGAAATCAGCCTCGGTTTCTGTCTGTGTGTTGATCTGTAATTAACCTGCAGAAGCCCCAAAACGGGCGGCCATGAAGGCTTCATTAACCTGTGACTGAGGGGCAGCCATTGTCCTCTGGCTGCTTTGACCTGCACTAAACTACTGCAACTTCTCACAGGTTTTTCTCCATCACAGGTTGTTGGAAAAGACTGCTGTCTTTAATTAACATTAATTCACTCAGAGGCCTGGATCCCATATGGTCAAAAAATGTGCATTATGTTAACATCCAAAGTTCTGTTTTAAAGACAGTAGGGCTGTCAGTGTATTCTTTATATCTGAATATCCACTCAAGCATGGGGGTTATAATATGGACCTGATTTTACATAGAGATTTGAATATAAACTAGAAAGCCATTGGTTTTTTTGTAGGGATGGGAATCGAAAACCAATTCTATTCAAAAATTGTTAAGAGCTCCATTAAAGTAATAGTATAATGGGTCTTTTTCTAATTCATTTGTCAGAATTGTAGCTTAAATTTTACAAAAGTCACCCACTGCACAATTAAAGTGAGTGGAAACACCAGCAGCTTGCAGAAGCAGTTATCTATGCTGTGACGTGTGTTTGACATTGTTGTCACTGAACATCTACAGGCCAACATTTGTCCATGTGCAAAATCTGCAGGAATCAGTAAGGAAATCGTTAAAGAATTGGATCGATTAGCAGGATTATGATCGCATAGGTATTGATTAGGGCTGGGTATCGATTCAGATTTTCTGGATCGATTTGATTCGATATTACAAGGTCTCAAATCGATTCGATCCACGATTCAATTCGATATTTATTCAGTCTGTGATGTCATAGTTAAAATGGTGCTGTAAATTTAAAAAGTGACCTTTTGACCTGGTACATCATTAAAAATTGTTTTAACATGAAGAACTAAACCCAAAGCAGTTACATTAATCATATTTTAATGATATGCATTAATGCATATTCTGCATATTACTTGTTTTTTGTCCAGCTCGTATTTTCCTTTGTACTTGTTAAATCTAAACTACTGTATATCCAAACATCAGCTTTTAAACTTGCCAGTGGTGCCCATATAGTGCTTCCACCATGTTTGTTTGCAGTAACATCTCATGAGATCTTGTTCAGTGGAAAGCAACGCTAAACGCTGATCACACGAGACTAGCAGGGTTGATACCACAGGCTGCTTCTCTGCACATCCAAAAAGAAAAAACTATCCAAGTTAAAAGATCGATCTTTGGATTTTATGGATCGATTATGAACCAGTTAAAGGAAAATCAATTTAAATCAATTAAATCTTTTTTTTCAAGCCAGCCCCAGTATTGATAAAATCTTATCAATTTCACTAAGCACTATGAGCTCCAAAGGCAAAATAATAAAGAAAGATCAGGCTGTGTGTTAACTATGTGCAAAGCAGCTGACCCACTCCTTATCCACAACCTATCTGCAGACCCATATGCCAGCCTTCCACTAATGTAGTCCAGTTGTGCCCTATTAGGCTGCAGCTTTGCTCCAACCAACAGTGACCATCTTTCTCCACATAAAATGTATTAAAGCAGTCAGAGAACCACAACTTCATGACGTTATTGTTAGCTTAGGAGACAACAGGGAGTGCAACATGTAAACAACAGGTTATATTTCCTGTTTGAGTTTCATTGTTGTGGGCATCAATATAATGTCCACTATTTTTTGCTGTATTTGAAATTACCCAGGAACTCTGAGTATCTGCTTTCCTGTGTTGAGTCGATCTGCTTTGCAGAGATTAGTTGATGTGGTTCCCACTTAGGGCTGGGTGATATGGCCAAAAAATAAAATATAAGATTTTTTTCAACTTAAAAAAAAAAAATCTTATGGACCTGAATCGGGTATTGCATTTTTTTTGTCAACATTTATTCCCAATCCAAACAGAATTTCTCTCCAAAGGTTAATGCGTATGTTATTAAATGTTGATTATGTTGTTTTTCTACTTAAACACTAAAGCTTAGGTATTTCACAACATATTAACATGGAACTCTCTGATCAATATTTAATCTCACTGAAAAAACAAATAGGTACCTAAATATGTGTTTGTTCAAAACCCAACAGGCCTGTGTCATAAAAACGTTACATTTTCCGTATCTTTTTTTCAAACAATACGTCAACTTAGAGCTGGACTGTGTCTTTTAATTTTAAATCTTCTGCCAGAAATTATTCAGGTTAATTGATTCAATCAATATATTTCCTAGCCCTACTCCCACTTGAAAAAATAAATAAATAAAAAAAGACTAGCCTCGTATTTCCAGCAAACCGATGCGGAGCTGCGCTGCTGGCACTTTCTGTAGACAAGGGCGGAGTGAGCAAGTAAAAACATCAGGTGCAGAGGTTGGGGTGATCGTCATTTTTCAGAGCTGTCATTGAACACATCGCTATGGAACCATTATTGTCTAATCTTTAAAGCTCAGTTGTACTTGTTCTTTTTAAATTATTTGGCAAAGATTTAAAAATGGTTGAAGATTTTTAACCATGGGGACTTTCGGCAAAGCAGGCCACAGCAGAATCATGACATACAGACTGACAATGCAGATGTCCTTAGAGTTCAGGTTACGTCCTGCAAGATCTGATGTAAATTTGAACACCAGGGGGTTGATATGATGCAACATCACAGCATCTTCACGTCTTGAAACAGCACTGTTGATGAGCTCAAAAGTTATTGATTTTTTGCTTTGCTAATGCTTGACTATGGTGGTGATCCCTCATTTTTCTCCTCACAAGATCAAGTGTGATGTCTTGCCTTAACTGTAGCACTCATGACAAGGGTTTTTTGAACCCTGCGCACTGACTCACAGGCACAAACATAACAGAGCATTATCATTTTGTATTCTATACTGAAAATACTTCAATCCACACATACACATTGAACCTGAGACGTCATGTCCTATGGTTCAGTGTTTTATTACGAGTTGCCGCATCCTTTGTACTCCCTGTATTTGCACATATGCCACTGACAGTTCTGTCAATACACAATCTAAACCCCCCTCTCTAAATACCAGCAGCTGCTCCAGCAGAGAATTCATCCCACCACTTTGTACTCAACATGTTACAACAGTTCCTCGAGTAAAGATGTAATCATGTCACCCTCTCCTCTCATCATCATCGCCCCATCTCCTGAAATTGAGTCGTCTCCTTCTTGTTTAGTCAGCGTGATGTTGGAGCTGTATTTTTCACAGCATCAGCATGGAGCAGAGGACCCAGGGGACTCGGGCTCTGTTGGTTTTTCTGTGCAAGTGTGTGCGGGCGAGAAAGAAAGAGAGAGTGAAAGGCCAGTCCCCCGTCAGTTGGAGCAGCCTGTATGTGTGTCATCTCCTGAGTACAACACCAGCTTGGCCCACTTCTGCCTGACCGACTAGACTCCACGGCTCATCTGTGCTCTTCCCTCCCGTCTCTTTGTGTTTAATTTGCTCCCTCTCTCTCTCTCTCTCTCTCTTCCCGGTGTGGGGTCCGGTTCTCATGCCTCATCCTGACAGTCAGAACAGAAAGCTCGAAATGATGTACAACGTCCCAGGTGAACCGGCGGAGAGCGTTGGCTTACACCCAGCTTGTATGACGAATCAGACGGGACCACCCCGGCTCACGTTCGCACAGCACATGTCCGTGCACACATCTAGGTCAGGGAGCGAGGAGGGAAAAAAGAGGGAAACCTTTAACCTACTTGGTCTCCTTGTTCTGCTGGGGCTAAGGGACGTGTGCCGGGCTATACGCTCCCCTCTCCTTCATGTATTTCGAAGACTAGGCGACAGAGAGCCTGACAAATCGGGATGGTTGTCGGAGCTTTCAGCCTTTATCTCTGCCTTCATTCTCTCCGACGGCAGAGGATGGGGAAGGAGATAGTAGCATCCTCGCTGAGTGCTTCAGAGAATACATGCTGTCAAATGTCAGGTAGCAAAGATTTACAAGCTTAAATCTTGCAGCCTGACTCTGATATGAGATTCAAAGAGGCCTGGCTCAGAGAAGATAACATGACAAGACTCCAACAGAAAGTCCATGTGGTCCAACATAGAGCTCCTGTGAGACTCTTTAAATTTGTGAGGATGTTGGCACCACTGTAGGCAAAAAGGCACATTTCATTTTATTATCTTACAACAAACAACTCCCTTTTTATTAGCTGCATCACTGAGCTGCTTATTAACCCTCATAGCTAATCAGCCAATCACATGGGAGCAGCTAAATGCATTTAAGTGTGTAGACAATGTCAAGATTTCCTGCTCAAAGGCAGGGTTGGTCGTAGGGCTGGGACAATACGCTTTTCTCTGGATATGATTTTTTATGATTTTTGTAGGTGCCGATTTGATTTAGATTGTGATTCTACGATATTCCCGATTTTTGAAATCTTTAGTTAGCTTTTTTAACTCCAGCAAAAAAGATGAACAATGAGGATGTCTATAGACTATATCAGGAAAAATACACATCACATTGAGTCCCTTTTTAGGATTTATTCAGCAATATATTTAGAGATGCACCGAAATGAAAATTTGTGGCCGAAGCCGAAGCCGAATAATATATAAATGCTGGGCCGAATACTGAATACCGAATATCCAATGCGGAGGCAAAGTAGTTCACTATATGTTTTGATTGTGCATTAATAGTTTGGAGTTCATTTTTAGACATGTTTTTAAAAGAAAGTAATTGTTTATTAAATATTATGACATTTTTTAATATTCCAGTAGCCTTTGCTTTTCAAAAAAAGCTCAACAAAGTTTTTCATTCATATTAAGCCTTCAAACAAAACAAAACATGCATTAAAAAATATTAATGTACACTGATGGATATATACCAATAGACCAGTAATACCAACAATACTGCTTTAAGGCTGTCACTTTATATTCAATATTTGAATAACTGATCAAATATGGGAATAAATATCCGTAATCGAATTGTAAATAAATATTTGAATGTAAAATGTTGAGTGTGGCGACACATCAGGTCTGGAGCAGTGGACCGTTCCGTCCAACAGAGGGCGCTGTGAGCGCAGATTGACCGTCAGTCACATCCGCTGCTCTCTCGAGCCAAAGAGTTTCCGCTCCGAGTGGAGACATAAACAGCTCTAACTGTTCTGAGGAGAGCTGTGTGGAAGTAGTTTTGGTTCTACACCGTTGATGGCAAACTTAAAATCAAAGACCAGGCTGTGTGTTCTGTCTCTCGTTCTCCTCGTATTTGCGGGCTCAGCCGTCGGCTTTTCATTCAAGTTATATGGCCGAGTGCAGCGGAGCTTCGTCAAGAGTTTAACCCCGCGTGACGGTGCTTTTTTCGGCAGGGTGGATCAGAGAGTCTCTGACCCTTACTGAGGCGGGATACTATTCGGCCTTGTTATTGCCTCACTCCACTGAAGGCCGAATATGGCTTTTTTTGCACTATTCGGCTGAATATATTCGGCCACCGAATATCCGGTGCACCCTTAAATATATTTTAACCAGCTGTTTATACTCTCTCTTCAGAAGCCTGGATTGCATTTTAAAGTGGCTTATTAACACAAACTAAAATGAAGCATTTAAAGATGCTATGAGGAGTTTCTAAGTAATTACAAAAAAGTCTCACTTTTAGATATATGCCTGATCCAAATACACACTTTAAGATGAGTTTTATAGCATCAAAATAGGTTATCTATAAATGCTATTCCCTAGCTTCGTGGTCGGGGCGGACAGGGCTGGACTGGCCTGGATACTCAACTTCGGGAACAAGACAATTAAAACTAAAGCAAATCTATATTATTCGGACACGTATTAGAGCACAGGGCTGTCAGTAGCGATATATAGCCGGCTACAAAACTACGATACTGTTTTCCAAAAAATGCTGTTGCCACACATCAAAAACTACCGCTACGTAACTAGAAAGAGATACATTACCTCGTCGCTTTGCATCCTGTAAGTTGTTGAAAAAAGAAGTTGTAAAGCAATGCAGAGTTCTTCTGAGGAAGGTCCGAGCTGCATTCATTAGCATCACAAACACGCTTTGGCTTGGGTCACGTCTTTACGACAGTCGCCGCGCCTGCTCATGGGTAGCAGAGTCTTTATGTCGCTGGAAATAGATTCTCTTCATAGCACCTTCAAATTTGGAAAAAAAAAAAAGGTTTTCGATAAAAAAATAAATAAATAAATATCGTCAAACAAAAGATCCTGATACTTATGTGAATTTATTTTTTTTCCACCCCTAGTTGGTCGTCATGGAAAACTAGCAGTAATTTGAATGTAGCATCTCCTCAAGACTCCATCCAGCCTCTCGAGCTCCTCCAAAATGCCAATATTTTTTAATTCATCATTAATTCATTCAGTTCAGTTATCGCAGAAACCAATACTGAGATCTGGTCAAGAGTACAAGCGCTGGACAAAAACTGACTTTTAGTGTTACAGTGTATTTTTTTGTGAGGAACAGATGTAAAACAAGAAAAACACTAACTTTTGTGAAAACCCTTGGTTTTTAATTGTACCCATGTATTGACAAGAAAGTGCATCATTATTGTACATTTCTGTGATTTGCCGATATTCCAGCCTAGGACTGAACAAAGAGGACAGAAAAGATCTAATAACAGTTTTCTGGCAGATGTTCGGATTTCAATTTGATTCACGATTTTCTTCAAATCAAGCTTTAGTGCAATATTCACAATGTTTATAGTGTAGACAGCAGTCAGGAAATCATTGATTAAAAGCACATAACACATAATTCATCATCTAATAATGCTAAATAGTCTGTTTTTTTCATTATTTAAGGGATACTCCAACTTCTACTCCTGAATAGAGGCTTTGTGTTGTTGACCTGCTTACTAGAACTTGCATATAGGCAAATTGCCTACAAATTAGCAAAATAGTTGACACAACAGATTCTGGGTAGGTCAGGAGCACTGCAAAAAAAATTGCAGCTTTGGCCATCACATGATTGCATTGTTGGAAATTGCGATTTCAATACTAAATTATAAATATTTCAACTCTATTCCAGCCGATATGTGTGGGTGATATGTGTTTGTCTGTTGTAAATATCTGCCAAAATTTCAATATCCGCCACTACCGATACTTAACTTTGTAGGCCAATATCAGCACCTATATCACACCGATTCTATTGTGCATCGCTAATATGCATCTATTTACCCAGTAGCGCTCACACCAAGCAATGAAAATGGAAGAGCTGGTTGCCCCTAATCTGTGCTGTTTTTGTGTTTGCAAGCCTACATCACATTACAGTGGTGGAAAATTCAGCTGATTCAATTGCTAATGATAGTTTTGTTTTATCATTTGAGCGTAGCCAGCATCTGAAATTGCAGAGATGCAACCATGGAGGAGTAAATTCAGCTTTCTTGAATGATTGCAAACAAGTGAATCGCTGTCAATTTCAAATTAGATCACGTGAATCGAGATAAATATTTTTAATGGTCAATCATGCAGCCTAATTTTGTCGAGCTGAGAAGTTAACTGTTGAAAAGTGGAGACCAGCAGATGTTGTTAGCGGGCAGCTCACACTCCGCTCCCACACATCACCGGTTAACTAGGAGACGGTGTCAGCGTGATGGAGACTTTGGACACATCATCGTCGTCTCTCTCTGTGTTTGTGTGTGCACATGCCTTCTTTCCGTCCAGGGCCTTTTCCCTGCACTCCTGGTCACAAATGTCACTCCAGGCTGCTGCAGGCTCATTATGCCATTAGCCGCCTCAGGCCCCAGTCCATTTGCTGGGCAGGGAGTGTGACGGAGTCCTTTTCACGGGGTCACCACTCCTGCTGGAGGCCTTTCAGCTGAGAGGCGTGTGGGACGGGAGGAGGGAGAGAGTGTTTGACACTAATCATGATTTGGTGCTATAGATGAGCTATTTTGGGTTTGGTGATCACTCTTTAAATGATTTACACCACAGCACTTTTTCTGTTGTGATGTCTCTTACAGAGGATGTTAAGATCCAGACTGTAGATTCTTTGTCTGGGGTCAAACCAAGAGGGATGCATGCTTTTTTTTTTTTCAGTGCCTGAGTGCCACACTATTGCATGTTGTTGGGAACTCTCAATGAGGAAAAAAACACATAAATAAACGAAATATAGCAAGTATTAAGCTTAAAAGGGATTATACAAAAACATATATTTGGACTCAAACACAATTAAAATTCAACATTTAATAAGCATGACACATAACTAAAGTCAATGTAAGCTTTTTAATGCAGTGAAAAAATTCAGTGAGTTATAGGCGGTTTATGAGTATTTTCTGACTACGTAATGTATAAAGGTTGTAAATAACAGCGTTAGTATCAATCTGGAGTGTGTTCCTGCCTTTCTTTAGCCATTTATTTGCTGTGTTTTGCTGTATTTTGTCGCAATAGATTGTATTTTTCCGTCATAGTTCGTGTTTTATGAATTTCATCAAACGCAATTTGGAAATATTAAAGAAGGTGATGTCAAGGAGATCTACCATGAAAAGAGGAGACCAGAGGAGAGTCATGAAGGGGGCTGCAGTATTCTGCAATTTATAAAGAAATATAATTAAAAAAATGTCCAATTTTACGGGCTAAGGAGAATCCAACAGGTGTAAGTCTCATCTAGGCCTGTCACGATAACAAATGTTGCTGGATGATAATTGTCAAAAAAATTTTTGCCGATAAATGAAATTATTGTCAATATTATTTTGAAAAATAATTGTTTCATTAATGTAATTATAACATATGTCATAATAAAGTAAGTGCACCGTATCAAAAGCAATAAACTTTCATTTCTTAAGAATATTTAACTGTAATTGGAAGGTCAAGAACTTTTAAATAAAATAAATTAAACAAACAAACAAACAATATAATAAACAAACAAAAAAAGAGGAAAAAACCCAATGAAAATGAAATGGACTCTCTTTTGGGTAAAATTACATGTAAATAAAAATCATTATACTAATCAAAAACAATAAAAAATAGAACCTGTCTCTGCAACGAAAAAAACAAAACTCCTATAGAAACACAAAAAAACAATAAATAAAATGGAGTTTATACAGTTCAGGAATTGTTTGTGGCATGTAAGTTACAGTCAATTCGTACTGTCCGTCAATTGTTGTAACATTTCACGAAATGCTGGCTTTTCAACCATAACGAGTAATGAAAGGCTCACTTGCAGCTCTGTGTGTGCATGTGCGAGTGGCCCCGCCTCCCCCACAAAGATTGAATGACTGACAGAAGGAATCACTCCGCTACAGAATTCCCCTGTAAGAACCAATGTGCCCCGGTGTTAAGAAAGATGGACAGAGTGACCCATCTTCTCATCTAGCCTGTTTGGTAGAAAGAGAGGAGGACAACAAACATGCATGCACGTGTCAATTTATCCAGGCTGGCAAACTTACAGAGGACGTTTTTGTTTATCGTGGGGTTAATTGATTTATTGATTATCGTGACAGGCCTGATGACATCAAAATGTACCATTTATTATTCTGGTATTGTGACAACCACTTATTTTTCTTTGACAGAAATAGGAAACCATTTGGCTAAAAAGGGTTTGAGACGTATATTTGGTCTGCATCGCCCAACTCTACTCATTCCTGCTCGTCCATCTACAGTTTATTTTCTCTGAATATTAGAAAAACTGTGTCAAGAAGACATAAAATCACGAGGAGAAGGGGAAATTGTTGAGACAGAAAAAAGAGAGGTGGGGTCTTCTTTCTTTTTCCAAAAAAATGATTAACCAAACACCCCCCTCCTCCCTCGCTGTCCACTTTATAGAAGAAGGGCCCACTTTGATCACAGGAGCCCTTTGAAATGATCTGAGGAACGAGGGAGAGAGAGGGATGTGTGGGGAGGGGCAGCGAGGTGGGGGAAGTAAGACAGACAGAGACAAGAAACGCCACACCCCCCCTGACTGTGGAGGGAGACATCACAGGTAAAGAGGAAGCAGACGGAGGTGGGTGGGAGGTGGGGGGTGGGCTTTTGGATAAGGTGTTTGTTGGTGGTGTTGGTGAAGTGAGCCGTTTGAAGGCCTCAGCGTGGATAGATTAGCTTTCCTTTAACCCCAGAAATCAATGAGGTGGCAGATGTCTATTCCCCTCACTCACATAGCAAACAGGGCGCCCCTCTCTCAACACGGCTGCATGTAAATCCCACGCTTTACGGGCTCTGCCACGCTCGGCGGCCCCCGTAAAGAGCATGAGCTCGGCTCTCTGCCCCTCTATCTCTCCTCCCTGCTGAGATTCTCCTTTTTCTGCACAGCTTTGCTCAATGGCAGGTTTTGGTACTCAATATTCTCCTGTATGTAGTTAAGGTTGTTGTCGGGCTGCAAATGGATGAAGTTTTAAACCACATTTAATTACTTATTACGAGTAGTTCATCCTGTTTGATCACAACAAGGGCTGGGTATTTCCAGCAACCTCACGTTACAATACGTATCCAATAGCAGTGTATCGAAATTTCGTGAAATAAAAAATGACGAAATTAAATTGAAAGATGCACGAAATAAAAAACGTGAAGGGCGCACCGCTGAGACTGGTGATTTTTTATCCTTCTCGCCTACCGTAGCAAAACACTCGCTTCAATATGGAGGAAGACGAGGTCGAGGAATTAGCTGATGCTCCTTTGTCAAATAAATCAGTTGTGTGGACCTATTTTGGCTTCCCATTGAAAAGACGAGAGAACAACAACGGTGTGCAAAATATGCCGCTACAGTTCGCCATATACTGCGGCGGGTTCAACTATCATGATGTACCATGATACCCTTAAAAGGTATCATTTTTTTAAGAATATTAACATATCAAACATTTTGTTTTGAACTAGAGACAGGCAGCAACTGTATGTTTGTGTAAGTCTGCATTAAGAATCAATATTTGAATATTTGCACTGTTATAGGCTAAATATTATAGTTCACAGTTCAGACATTTATAGGTCTAAGCTGCAGCTCTGAGGACTGCTATTTGTTTTCCTTTTCATTCAAGAATGTACTTATCCTGATTGTTACAACAACAAAGCACTTTTTATTGAGATTTTATGTTTGTATTTGCACTGTAGTCTAAACATGGGGAAAAAACTACAATTTTGTTTTTCTCAAAGAGCATTTATTTTGTCCTGATGCAGCAATAGTTTTTGTATTTTGTAGGAAGAAAATAAAGAAAATGAGATTTTTGCACAACGTCCTACTGTTGGGGATTTTCTTTAATCTTTATTTTTTGTATCGTAAGTATTTCGTATCGTGAGCCCTGTTTCATATTTCGTATTGTTTCGTGAGTTGACCATTTTGTTACACCCCTAGTATCCAAACATTGAGGCCATGATAGAATATGCATCCCGATTCATGTAAAACGTGAACAATGATGACACTATTAACAGAATTCTTGACAAGTTTTTTTTTTTTAGAAGAAGAAAACACAGAGGGAATGATAATTAAATTATTCCACAGCTTAATGAACTTAAATTCAGGTCCTCAATGACTGTGTATAAGAGTAGGGCTGCCGCAAACAACTATTTAGAAAATCGACTAGTCATAGTTATTTCTTGCGTTTAGTGGACTAATCGCATCATGCATGAATTGCAGCATGCAGCTGCTCTTGTTTAATGCTGCGTTCCAGGCGACCCGTAACTCGGAAATTTCCCAGTTGAAATCTCCGAGTTCCGACCTGAAAGCATTCCAGGCAAAATTCGACTTCAGTTTGAGCGAAGGAATTCTGGTATGCAAATTAACTAACACGGCAGGCATTATAAGATTTAGGCTTTATCAACTAACTCATTTGAGCTTATACTTTACAGTGTTTGTCATTATTAAGAGGCTGCCACATTGTTTAGGCAGTGATGTGACGTCACAAGTCGTAACTCGGTGTACATCAATCTGGCACGAGTTCACAGGTTGAAAGTTACGAGTTGACTGCCGTTCCAGCGCACTTTCATGAGTTACAGGTGGGAAAACCACAAGTTGCGGGTTGCCTGGAATGTAGCATAACCGTCATTAGCTTCTATCTGTAAGTGTTAAAGCATGTGCTATTTAAAAAAAAAAGATGGTAGTTCGTTCAACTTAGAATGAGCTGTTAAAAAGGTACAGCAAACACATAACGTGTTCTAAGACCAATGAAATTGTCATCTTTAATATAAACATTTACAGCTCACTGTAAACATTAATGTTAGCCGCTAACTAGCCTATTAGCTTACAGAGACGACTATCCCTCTTTGTCAGAAACTGAATCAGCTACGACGTGCTTCCTTTTCAGATACTTATGCACCTCTGTCTTGATGTCCATCTAACTTTATGCTTTGACTTTACTCCTGTTGCCATGGTTACGTTGGCTTCCTGCTTCTGGCAGCTTGCTCCATAATTATTTTTTCTCATTGACAACACAGGACGTGCTCTGCTTCAGTGTATCGAGACATCAGATTGTAAATTTTAACATTTATGATTTATAATAACACTTATGAATTGGCGCTATACAAATAAAGATTGATTGATTGATTGATTATGATTTCAAGACAACTACCTCTATCTTCTTCAGCCTAAAGGGATAAAATGGCTCCCAACATGTCTCACACCACAGGATAGTTAGGTTAGATATTAGGATGATCTTTTGCTGAGTTTGATCGAAAGTCGGGATCCGAGCTGAAAATCAGCCTGATTGTGTTGGGTGTAATCTGCCTGGGCAAACAATCTCATCTCATCTCTCTCATCTCATGGAGTAAGGAGGGTTAGAATCCTAGTTAGTAGAACTTTCTGTGATAAAATCATATTTGAACTGTTATGTCAGATTTATTTCTGCAAAACTGCTGAACAACACTCAGGTTAAAACGAGGAGTTGTGTTTTATCAGTGATCGACTTTCATTACCTCAAGTAGACGTAGACATTAAGTTAAAACTTCTGCTCATTAAATTCACAAAGAGCCTCTTCGAATCAATGACTCTGCACGTCCTTGTTTGTTTTTCTGCTCCTGCAAACTTTGGTACTTTACCAAAGTCACCTGATACTTTTAATTTCTCAGCATGTCGGTTATTCCGCTGGAGTATCGGCTTAGCATCCTGGTTCCCATGAGGCCTCTGGATCCTCTCTTTCATTAAAGTTGTTTGCAGAGTCGCTCGGCTTCGTCGCCTCATAAAACAAACTGCTATGATGAAAATAACTTAAAACCACACCAACCCGACGCCGCTCCTCTTGTTTTATTAGCACGCTCGCACTCACACACAACAAAACGCCATGTTTGTTGAGGTTCTAATGAGTCCCAGTAGCTGCGGTTTTGATTTTTTTCCCTTTCTAATTTGACATGCTTCACTTGGGCTGGGTCCCTCTCGCTCTGCAGACCTCAAATCCTCCACGCAGAGGCCTAATGAATCTTCTCCATGTACACAAACAAAGGACAAACAAAACAAGCGGGAAACTCTCGCTTCCTTGAGCTTTTAATTGTCCCAAAGACGTCAATCAATCACGGCAGCCCGCTCCAATCTACATCTCCTGCTTACAAAAGAGATGTTAGTCGCCCATGAGAGCAGATCAGTCCTGCTTTCCCACTCAAACGCCGGGTTTGCTCTGGACTTTCCCCTTCGTTCTGCTCCATCCCGCCGCAATACTTTCTGTTCAGGAAGGTGACATGAAGAACAATGAGTGGAGCCGCTCCGGTCTCCCAGGGCTCTCCATGTTGGGTTTCAGCCGTAATTGAATTGGGGGCTTTTGCTGCCCACAGAAGACGCTGTGAGTGAATTGTCTCAGATAGTTTATAGGGTAATAAAGTCCCTCCACACCAACACCTGCCAGCTGAGCTCAGCTTTGACCAAAACAGTCTATTTAATACATCCCGCTGTGCACCTGCAGCCCACCCATAACAGACAGCTCACATCTGAGTCACAGCAGCGCTGAAGAGGCTCAAACTGAGTGTGTTTGTCTGCAGTGGTCAAAAATACTTCCTTTCAGGACAACAGATTCCAAGATATTGCAAATGAAGGAAAATAAGGTCTGAATTGCTTGATAAATGCAAAAATAGCAACCAAAGTAGCTTGCAAAGTTTACTGAAAAATTTGGCCGAATGATTTGTATTTTACAGTCTTTAACAACATTATAGCATTAAAAAAATTTATTTTGTATAGGCAAATGTTTTCAAAAAAGTCCTTTTTCAAGTTCCTTCAAATCTTAATTCGTTCATTTGTTAGACAGATTGCTGTAGAGGTGTTCAGATTGATCAAAATCTGACAGATGTTTGAAGGTGCTATGAGGAGAATCTATTTCCGGTGACATAAAGACTCTGCTACCCATGAGCAGTAGGCGACTGTCATAAAGACGCGACCAAGGCCAAAGCGTGCGTTTGTTGTGATGCTAATGAATGCAGCTCCGTTTTCCAAACTGGAACTTTCCGTGGAAACTATGGACATTTATGAAGTTAACTGGAAATTGGGGGTAATCTAAACCAACTATGTCATATCCAAACATATGTATAAACATTTTGATTTGTCATCGGCAGACATCCATGAAAAATAATACAATATTTTATTTGAAAGTAAAAATTTCAATGATTTTATTGAGCAATACTAACTTCACTGTATGTCGTCCAGGGGTTCAAGAATCATCTGTGCATGTGATTGAGGAATTGCAAAGATTATCTCAAGCAAACTTCCATGAAATCTGGTTGTTTTGGTCAAGGTTATGCCACAATATATAAATCCACAAAATATAAAGAATCCCCGGAAAGCCTTAAATTTTGTAAACTTCAGGTTTATTCCCATGGAAAAATTTAAATTTTGAAAATTCACAGAACTTTGCAACCTCACTTAAATACATATCCATGTATTTAAATTATATTTCTTTGTATATGATTATTGTATTGGTGCCAGGTGCTTGTTTTAGCACGAGGTAGGGATAGTGGGTCATTTAAGTTTTTGGCGAAGCTAAGTGGTCAGGTGTTTGTAGGGTCAAACAGGAATAATCACCCAGTAGTTCACACTGGATGAATTTACCACAGCTCTACTCGCTTTTGCTTCCAGGCCCTTTGTCTTCCATTGCAGTTCATTTTGGGAGTACCTCCTTAAGATAAGCAGGTGTGATTGTACAGCTGCGCTAAACTGCATCTGCAACATTAGAATCATTGGAGATATTAAGGCACTGTTTCAGCTGGCTCTCAGTCTGTGGCTTTTTGTCACAACAAGGAGACAAGTTTGATACAGAGACAGTTGTAAGCAGGAACAATCAATCAATCTTTATTTGTATAGCGCCAATTCATAACAAGTGTTATCTCAAGACACTTTACAATAGAGCATAAAGCTCTTCATTTTATGGATACACATATATGCATAGATACATATATACATATAAAATACACATATACATATATATACAAATATATACATCCAACACCCAACATGAATCCAAATAGCCAATCATGAATCCCTCCATCATGGCGGCAAGAAAAAACCTTCTGTTAAGCAGCAGGAAATCTTGAATGTGGATCCCAGTCTCATGATGAACAGCAAATCCACACGATGCTGTGTCGGGTGTGAGGGCAAAAGAAGGGAGGTAAGAGGAGACAAGTGGACTAGAATAAGAACTAAAATTAGGGACAGGTTCATGTACCATCAACCTGTCGTCTGATTTATTAGAGGTTAGCCTCTTGAGATGCTACATCTCATTTTCAAGAGGGTCCTCATGTCTGAATGGTTGTGGTGATCATTTTCTAGAAATATAATCTTAGATATTCTTACTGAAAATAAGAATTTATGGTAGTGACGAACTCATGGGTGCCCAGACCACAAGTGCATCCCAACCATATTTGTCTCCGTTAAATATAAATGTGTTAAAGGAACAGAGAATATTGCTGAGATTGGGTTGTCCTACGGCAGCACAGTCCTAACAACAAGATAGGTTTGATTCCTGAATCAGATAAACTAAACTATTAAAAAAAGTGACTCTCTTTGACCATAAAGTGGTTGGCCATCTGTCTTCTTGTTGCATTTTTGTGTCATCTTGGCTTGTTTGGAACCTCACAAGAGGCGACAAAGTTAAGCTGATGCCCCATCCTTGATATGCAATATATGCATCATCACTCACAGTGTCAGATAATGTCTTTGGACCATCATGACCTCCACCAAAAATCATAACAGCAACAACTTTCGAGTCAGACTGGTAACTCCTTCACAGTGAAACTGGATTTGTAATGTCTCATGCAGTCTGACCCCCTTTCCATCTGCTCCCACAAAACCTACAACAGTCCCAGAACACACACAAGCACACACACACACAACCCCCCAGCCACCACACACAGAGGTCTGTGTGGATTAAATCAAGTGCACGGAGAGCAGGGCCCCATTACGCCGCACAAGCCACTTCACTGGTCGCTCTACTCGCCGACGTTTCCCCCCAATTATAGAAGCACGAGGCTTAAGTCAGCGGGGGAGGTTTGGGGGGTCGGCTTCATGTGAGGTTGACCTTAGTGAACTTGGGGATGGGGGTGAGGGCAGGGCGAGACCATGGGGGCAGAAGGTGAGAGTCCAGTTTAGGGGAGGGGTGGGGCAGATGGGAAAGTGGATTTGGCGGTAAAAATTTAGACCTTTTTTTTTAGCTTTTCAGAAATTTCAACGGCCTTGGTGCCACTTGTGTTCAAATCTTTTGTTGAGAGTGTCTTAACTTTCCATTTCCCTGCCTGGTGTGGTCACCCAACCTTTTAGACTGAAGGATAAACTTTGAAATTGTTTTAACAGCCAGCGAGATATAATCAAAACACAGAAGCTCTATTTGGACTTTTTATTGACATGACAGAGAGAACAAAGAGTTTAACCCAAATCTTCTCTTGTGCCATTTTGAGCATCAGACCTCAGGGAGACATTATAAAGTGCTCTTGGTCAATAAAATTGTTTGACTCATTCCAAACGTTCCTGACATCACTAAGGGTGAGCTCACACCAGGGTCAGTAATCATGCCATACTTGAACACAACCCACGCCGCCCCTTTTTCAGTCACTCTTGGCCTGTACTCACACCATCCTCCCCTGAATTCCACTTGACTAGTTTAAAGATCCACACAGACTAAAGCTGCCACTTTTCCCAACATTCAAACTGAATTGGTTCTAGAGCACAAATGAGGTATTTCTATTAGGTCATTTAAATTTCACCTCCAGAGACCACATGTCCTTCCGTATGAAGCTGCAATCTTGCCTTTGACAGCTTATTTCTGTGCCTCTGGCAGATAGCCTACTGAACAGGACTTGGAAACGCTGGGCTGAACTCTTGACCAGACACCGCTGGACTGCGTTGGGTGAGTTTGTCCCGTGGATTTGTTATAGTGGGCCAGTGACTTTGCACATAATCAACACACAGAGGAGCCAAGAGTGCTTCCACACGGCACTTTTCACACATGTCAGTGCTGTTATGATCCACTTGGAGTGGCTTTGCCAGTCCTGTATTCCCTCGGAGTATCTTCTTCTGCTGTTTGGTATGGGTGATAACGTTAATAGTGAGTAAGCACGTGAGTAAGTTAAGTTGTCTGTGTTTAAAAAGTTAGCACAAACTCGAAAAGGCCCAAAAAAGTGGCACAGAAATTTCCTAAAATTGGTTATTTTGGAATCAATATCAACAGGTTTGATCATAACTATCTAAAACTATTTCCTTCCTGCTACTCATCAGCAAAGATACCTGAAAAACTTAATGTATTTCCCATCCCTAAGTGGAGCTAACCTGGCACACCAGATGTACCATTCAGTATATTTCTCTAGCCCATCTGGGAAAGAGCCCATAGAACGTATTTGGGTAAGGCAGAACCTTTAAGAAGCAAATCCAGCAGTAGGGCTGAGACGATATGCTTTTCTCCCGATTCGTTTTTTTGGGTGCCAATTCAATTTGAATTGCGATTCTACAATATTGCTGATTTTTGCAGTCTATAGTTAGCTTTTTTTAACACCAGCGAAAAAGATGAACAATGATGATGCCTGTAGACTGTATCAGGAAATATACACATCATACGTGAGTCTGTTTTTAGGATTTATTCAGAAATATATTTTAACCAGCTGTTTATACTCTCCCTTCAAAAGCCTGGATTGCATTTAAAAGTGGCTTATTAACACAGACTAAAATGAAGCATTTAAATTGGGAAAACAATTGATTTTTTATTTTAAAAAATCAATTTAAAAATCGTCGAACAAAATATCCTGATACTTATGTGAATCGATTTTTTATCCCACCCCTATCCAGCAGGTGATTGGACAGTTTTCCAGTCAACCACATGTACTACAAGCCAATCATAAAAATTAGTAGGCGGGCACTACTGTGCTACAAAATTTGAGCCGCTTCATTAAACAAACTCTTGTCAAGAGAAGTCGGAAGCAGAGCAAAAATGTCCTTACTACAGATAAGTTTGTAATGTTGTTGTTTGTTTTTCATTTCACAAAGACATGAGATGAAGATCTGCTGCTAAAGCTGTTAGCATCTCTGCTAATCTCTGCTTGAGCTAATCTGTCACTTCCTGCTGTCATCTCGCTTTTAGCTCGTTCCTCTTCCTGCTCTAGTTGTCATACTACTTGTGCCAGGTTTAAGTGGAGCATCTTTTAGCCAAATCAGCTCTAAAAATAAAAACAGTCAAACATGAGAATGTGGCGGAGGTTGTGAAAGAGCAGAAGGGGGTGGGGACGCTGCATGGAGGAGTTGACAGATAGGATGGAGGTGTGTGTTCACTCCCCGTGTAGGAAAATGAACAAGACCCTCCCTGTGTAGCGGCGTTAAATGCATGAAACGCATGAATTACTGCTCGTAGAGGGCTGAATTAACTCTATATATCACGCTGAGTCTAAATAGTGCCGGGGCGATGGGGGCTCAGCTGATGAGGGGGAAGGGGCCGGGAAAAATAAAGTAACTCAACATTTCTATCTCCTCCCATTAAAGTTAACCACTTCCCTCTCTCCCCAGTGCCATAAAAGCGTCAAACTGACCTCTGATTTATCCCGCCCTTGCCCAAGCTCCTGTCCTAACTGTCGCATGCCTCCAATTAATTTTTTTTGTTGCGCTCCAT
The DNA here is from genome assembly GCA_036419115.1 of Scarus forsteni. Classification (NCBI taxonomy): domain Eukaryota; kingdom Metazoa; phylum Chordata; class Actinopteri; order Labriformes; family Labridae; genus Scarus; species Scarus forsteni. The sequence goes on from JAZDUH010000263.1 coordinate 7,226,152, forward strand.
CCCTTTCCCCGTAAATGTAATGAGATTGCAGCCCCCAAAACTGCTGACGATTCCTTAATAATACGAGAAAAAAAACAGAAAAGCCGGCCTCGGAAGAAGACGCATGCTCGGACAATAATAGCATTTTAAGGGCGCAGAGTTTTGCCTGAGATGTAATTAGCGTTATTGGAGTGGCTGAATCCCAAAGCTGACTCCTCACCCAAGCAAACAGCGGCTGTAATGTATAAAAGAGTCTTTTTGTGACTAATACGGGCCTCAGATTAGATCGCCGCAGCTTCCATTTGTCCACCTACTCGTCACCCACTCAGCCGCTCCTTCTCGGCACAGACACAAAGTTGTTTTTGAAGAGGAGAGGAAGCACTTTTCAAGCAGCTGAGGCAAGCAGATGAGGAGATCAGATAGACGGACAAAAAGGAAGCAGTGAGAGGGTCCGGTTAGAGATAAAACAGCATCAAACCTGCAAACAGTGGTTGAGCTAATGCCCAAATGTATCACAAACTTAACATTTAATCCATTACTCCTTTTGTAATAATTAAACTTGATGCACTTTTCACTCCACTTCTGTTCTGCCATTATTAGGAGTCAATAGACTGAGCAGTAGGTGGTGCTGCTCATAAAGGAACTAATGGTGTAGCCTCAATACATTTCTCCCTGAATTCAGCAAACCACTGCAAAACCAACTCTCTTATTTAAATAAAGAGGCCTTTTCAACAAAAGCTGCATTTCATAAGGTGTATTAAGTAACCAGAGCAATACTGGTCTCATTTCTAGGATGATATGAACATAATGATTAGGGATACACATCAGCATCATCTGATATTTTATGTGTTTATGTGTGTATGCATAAAATGAGAACACTTGTTATGAACTGGCACAACACAAATAAAGATTGCTAGATTGATATCGTCCATTTTTGCAAAAACAGATGTTTGTCATTTCAGACCAGTTTCATGCTGACATCTGGTACGCCTTAAAGATGCATTGAGGAGTTTCTAAGTATTTACAGAAAAGTCTCACTTTTAGATATATGCCTGATGGAAATACACACTTTAAGATGAGTTTTATAGCATCAAAATAGGTTATCTATAAATGCTGTTCCTTAGCTTTGCGGTCGGACAGGGCTGAACTGGCCTGAATACTCAACTTCGGGAACAAGACAATTTAAATTAGAGCAAATTTATATTATTCAGACACGTCTTATAGCACGGGGCTGTAAGTAGTGATATATAGCCGGCTACAAAACTACGATATTAAGTGTTCCAAAAATTGCTTGTTGTCACACATCAAAAACTACCGCTACGTAACTAGAAAGAAATACATCACCTCGTCGCTTTGCATCCTGTAAGTTGCTGAAAAAAGAAGTTGTAAAGCAATGCAGAGGTCTGAGGAAGGTCCGAGCTGCATTTATTGGCATCACAACAAACACAGGCTTTGGCTTGGGTCACGTCTTGACGACAGCCGCCGCTCATGGGTAGCAGAGTCATTATGTCGCCGGAAATAAATTGTCCTCATAGCACCTTTAACTTTGACTGCAGAAAACAGCTTCAGTATCAGTTTTATCAGATCTTGACTGCATTTCTTTAATTACATTAAAAACTGGAAAAGCACTCGGAGAGTGCAGACCTCCGCCAGCACCACAGTCCTCTCCCATATTGTGATTTTTACCATAAATATTTGTCCTACCTTTATTTCATATAAATATTTAGATTCCTTGACCATGAAAACATACCATTGGCAACTGATTTCATAATGATATTTATTTTAGTTCAGAAGTTATTCACGAAAATCGCATTTTTCGTCATGGCGGATCCAGACGGTGATCCGGATCAACACCAAAATTGAATCGCTTCTTCCTTTTCCCATGTTGAACATTTCCTGAAAATTTCATCAAAATCCATCCATAACTTTTTGAGTTATTTTCTTCACAGACAAACAAACATAACCTCCTTGGCGGAGGTAACAAACAATAGCACTACAAACATTTTCTATAGTAAGGACATTTTTGCTCCACTTCTGAAATGTTTTGCAAGAAAAAAAATTATTAACAATATGGCTTACATCCTGTCCTTTACACGTTACAGTGGGGCCCGCCCACTTCACTATCTGATTGGCCCCAAATGAATGTGATTGATGGAACAATCATCCAATCACCTGCTGGATATGCTTGTGAAAGGTTCTGCTCACTCCCAAACACTTTCTATGGGCTGTTGCCCAGATGGACTAGTAAAATATGTTGAAAAGTCCATCTGGTGAGCCTAACCACTGCTGATTTAGACAAGATTCTTATTTAGGGCAGTGATAAGTATAATGATTTTTGTTTAAATGCAATTTTTCCCAGAAGAGAGTCCATTTCATTTTTATTGTTTTTTCTCTTTTTTTTGTTGAATTTATTATGTTGTTTGTTTAATTTATTTTGATAAAAAGCTCTTGACCTTCTAATTACTGTTAAATTCTCCTAAGAAATTAAAGTTTATTGCTTTTGATATGGTGTACTCACTTTATTATAACACATTATGATTACATTAATTAAAAAATGATGTTTCAAAATAATATTGACAATAATATCGTTTATGGGCAATAATTATCATCCAGCAAAAATTTTTTTCATGAGAGGCCTACCTACAGCAACACTGTGCAGCCTATTATGTGCCATACTGATCCACGTATTCATGCAAAATTCTTTTTTTTTTTACTTTAAATCAGAGTTTGATCATGTCTGAATATATTTCTGTAATCTTTCATTTCTCACGCTTCAAGTGCATCAGCATCAGTTTGAGTCTCTGAAGTCTCATATTGATCTGATTTGGTCTTTTCATTTTAACGTCACATCACATCCAAGCAGCAATTCCTCCCATTTGATTGGCTTGACTGGATCAATTTTTCATTTTCATCAATTAACCTTGTAATTACCCACTCCCAGAGTGATGATGAGAATATTCAAAGAACACAAAAAGCAGTTACAGACATCAAGGTCTAGCTTTTCAGTCGAGTCATCTTGAGTTACGTTTGCAGCTGAAGCAGAAAGTCCTCATTAACCTCAATCTGCTACAATCACCCTCCGTCTTCTGCTCCTGTATCGTTCTCCTCAAAGACGTGGCAGACCTCCTTCTCGTTGCTGCAGGTTTGATCGAGTTTCTGCTCAGTTTCAGACACCTTAGCTCAGAGCAGCCAGCCAAAGATAAACAGCGTTTTTCTCCCCGCGGGGCCTCGAACACAACAAGCAAAAAGTTGAGGCCGTCACCTTCGCTCCAGCGTGGAAACTCCATCTCCAGCAGAAGTTAGCAGAGGGAGATGTGGTGTGTTCGTGGTCTGGCAGAGTTTGCGCTGCACATTGTTTTCATTTATTTATTTTATTTCTCTTGGCGAGGTAGAGGTGAGGTTTTTTTCTTGTAGCAGTGGGAGGGAGAGAGAAAAAAAAAGGAGGTCACATTTGTTGGCAGAGCTGTGGGAGTGCGCTGATACGAGTATGAGGGCTTTTGTGTCAGGAGACATTTTGTGGCAGGCAGGAGAGAAAACTCAACGCCGGGACAAGAGCTTTTTTCTCTTCTTCTAAAAGGCGTGGTGACCCCTGTGACCTGCCGGGGTTGAAATGGAGGACACTGCAGATTCACATGGTCCCGATCGAGGGGTGGAGGGGGGTAGAAGTCTCTGACTGCAGAAACCAAAACAAAGAATGATTTCAGATTTTTATGAAATCCTTCTAAATTATGCTCCTGTTAGGGCTGGGAAACAAGGAGCTAAAATCACATCTCAGTTACTGTCATTTTATATTAAAAGACATATATTTTGGTTTTGGTTACCTTTATTTAGTTGAATAGGACAGTAGATAAAGTTAAAGACATGAGATCAAGAGGGAGAAAGAACATGCAGGTAAGAAGCCACAGGCCTGAGTTAAATAAGTCTTAGTATTTCCAGCAAACTCACCATACAAATCCTGAAATACTATTATTATTATTCACCTATGTTACAGAATTTCCAACATCTTTGTGTTTTTTTTTTTATTTTAAGAATATATGACAATTAAATAAGATAATGAAACATAAATTAGAAGACCCTGAAAAATAACCTCAATAAATTAAAAAAATATATATTTAAAAATGGCAAAATAACCACTGTGATTAACTTAAACATAAGCATATTCTACAACTGAATTAAATAAATAAAAAGAAATTATCAGAATGGACAACTTGTATTGGAGTGCTTATATCAGATATTTTAGATGCAGGTTGATATAATTGGATTTTTTTTTTTTTTGCTGATATCAGACCCATATCCAATATCAATATGGGACTGGGACATCCCTAAAATGAAGATAGAAGTCAGAATAATTTGAAAATTTAACCATCACCTAAAAAAAAATATGTATATTGTGAATATCTCTTGGAAATGATGCTGGAGTGGCTTTACAACTCAAAAAAATGAATGAATATATATTTGTATATTTGTTTTTTACACTTTATTGTGTCAGTTGGTATCATTAGTACATTGATGGATAATTTAATGTTTCAAGCAATATTGACACATTTTCCCATTTTATTTTTTGTTCATCAACGTCCATTGGGGCGTCGGTGGCACAGTTGGATAGTGCGCTTGCTCAGTGATCGGGAGGTTGCAGGTTCAAGCCCAGCTCCGGGCGACACATGGCGATGTGTCTTTTGGCAAGACACTTAACCCCAAGTTGCTCCCACTGCTGCATCAGTGGCATGTAAATGGGCATGAAAGGGCGTGAATGTGTTAGAGATACTGATGGATAACTAACATAGAAACTCTGAACCATCAGTGAGTGAATGTGAGCGCGAATGGGTGTGAATGGGTATGAATGGGTAGGTGTGACCTGCGGTGTAAAGCAGCTTTGAGTAGTCAAAAGACTAGAAAAGCGCTATATAAGCTCAAGTCCATTTACCATTTTACCATTTACCATCCAAACAGAAGATATGCATACACAAACAACTGATAATCAGAGTATCATAGTATCATAATAATAAATAAACAAATTCCAAATTCATTGTACAAAATAATTTTTAAATACAGTGATATTTGATATCTACAAAATCCAATATAGTGCATCCATAATTTTGAACGGATTATATGCGCTCACTCCCATGTAATAAACTTTATTTTCAGAGCATCAGGCCTGGCATATGTATGAATGTATGGTAGGGCTGGGCATTTCCTTATGATACCATACATATCACAACACTTGAGGCCACGATACGATACGTATCCCGATACACGTAAATTGTGAAGATTGACGACAGTTTTAACAGGATTCTTAACAAGTTTTGTTTTTTATTACAAGAAGAAAAAGAACAAGGTTGAGTTTTAACTGATTCTACAGCTGAAGAAACTTAAATTCAGTCCTGAAAGATGGTTGACCCAGCTCAAATTTGGAACATGTGCTTCATCATGTAGCTTGGCTTCTACTTGGAGCTTTGGTTGATATTACCAGGAGGGTATCGACAATAACTGTCTAAACATGGAAGCCATATTGATTCTGTAGTATCCGTATCGATACACGTATCCCAAAAGAGTGCGTGACGATATTTTAGGGACAAAATATCATCACACATGTATTTCTGGATGGATGGATGCACCTTAAATAAAATGGAAGGTGAGGCACGATACTGACACGATAACAAATTTTGCTAGACGATAATTGTCCTACAAATTATTGCCGATAAACGATATTATTGTCAACATTAATTTTGGACCATTTTTAAATGTAACGATAATATACGGCATAACAATGTGGGTACCCTTTACCATAATAAAAGAACATTAATTTCTCAAGCGTATTTAACATTGTAATTGGAATACTAAGAGCTTTTAAATAAAATAAATTAAACAAACCACATGATATATTAAATGGAGCCTTCATTCATTGTGTTTGTTTGTTGTCACTTCTCATGACGCTCACTTGCAGCTCTCAAAGATTGAATGAGTGTCAGGAGGGTTCACTCCGCTCATTCTGCTATAGAACCATCGCACCCAGGTGTTGAGGCAGATGCACAGAGTGAACCCTCTTATCATCAAGCCTGTTTGGTAGAGAGAGAGGAGGAAAACAAACACACATGCACATGTCAAGATATCAAGGCCGGAAAAATTATCAAGTTCATTTTTATTTATCTTGCAATTAATTGATTTGTTACCTCCGCCAAGGAGGTTATGTTTTCGGGAGAGTTTGTTTGTCTGTCTGTCCATCTGTGAACAAAATAACTCAAAAATTGATGGATGGATTTTGATGAAATTTTCAGGAAATGTTTAGCATGGAAGAAGGAAGAAGTGATTCGATTTTGGTGTTGATCCGGATCAGCGTCTGGCCGCCATGGCGAAAAATGTGATTTCTGTGCATAACTACTTATGAATCCAATTGCTAATGGTATGTTTTCATGGTCAAGGAATCCAAATATTTCAATGAAATAAAGGTAGGAGTAATATTTATGGTCAAAATCACAATATGGCTAAGGACTGTGGTGCTGGCGGAGGTCTGTGCTCTCCGAGTACTTTTCTAGTTAATTATTGTGACTGGTCTATGGACGACAATAATTTGATAAGTCTTCATTTTGACGAAACATTTAAAAAAGAGTGTCTTCTGTAGATTAGGAATAAAACTCGTTATAATACTGTAAACACATTTACGGAGCTTAATCCTGCCGTAAATAGCTATTTCTTCTCTTTTTGTCTGACTTTTATCTGACTCTGTTGCTGCTACAATATAATTTTATCTGATTTAAGCATCTATCAACACGTCTTTAAACCTTGACACACTGTCCCACCCTACTTAGTGTGAGTGTTTTGTGTTTGTCTTCGACTTGTCCATCTTTCCTCTTCAGACACCACTGACCCAGAGCCTGAGGCGGTCACAGACTCCTCAGTGTGGACCCTGTCCCGTGATTCAGCCTCTGCTGCGGTGCGGGGCGTCGTACTGTCAGAGTCAGATCACTCACGCTCACGTCTTTGTCCCGGTTCACTCATGACCGCAGTCTTTAAAGCATCCAAATGTCCTATCTGCTACAGAGCTGGTATTATCCTGCTCTTGCCGCGGTTTGAAGATAAAGTTGATGACATTATATTCACATTAATGGTTTTTATGAGCCTCCTTTGATGTGCAGATTGATGATAAAATTGTGCTTTGATTGCTCTTTGAGAGGAGACACTGAACTGTAACAGATGGCAGCGTGTGGAGCAGAGATTGTCGAGTTTCTATACTGTGTGTGAAAGGAAGGCTGTACACTGTACACTGATTGATTGCTGTGAAGCAAAGCATTTTGGCCTCCAGATGTTAGAATGTGACTAATTTGAGGTCTTTATTTTGATGGACAATCGGCCTGTAAAGCTTATCACTATTGCAGTGCCATGCAAACCCATCGCAAGTCATAATTCTATCTGAAACTAAGGATGGCCTGATCAGACTTTTTGCTGCATTGTAAAGCATTTTTTATGTTTTCTCGTATTTCTATAGAATGAAACATCTAATAACCCTTTATGTAATGCTTGTAAAGTTTGAATGTATAAGTAAACAGACACAAATTTAACTTTGTGTGAAATGCAGTCACCTTTATTCAGGCTGCCTGGCAGTGCATCTCAGTTACAATACCAGAACTGACAACACAGTGAACCTGCTCTACATGAATATATCAATTCATAAAGAGAGCAGCTCTGATTGGATCGCTCCCCAACTTAAGCTATGGCGGCTGTGATTGGATGTTCCTCTTAACTCATCCAGTCTTTCCACACAACCAAAGTGGCTGTGATTGTATAGATTCCTAACTTGTCCGGGTCTTCTACATGACCAAATATGTTTGATTGGATTAAGTCTGTATTTGTTTACAAAAATGTCAGTTAATTTTGATTGACTTTGTTTTTGTCCTTGTGCACTTGTTTTTAGTAGTTACTTTGTAGTGTTAGCCGTGGGAAAGAGGTTATTGATGAAACTATGATGGAAATAACATGTCAACCAAATTAACACTATGTGTAGTAGGGCTGAATGATGCGGACAAAATTTCATATCTTGATATTCCTGCCAGATATCTCGATATCAATACGATACGATTGGACCACTAGGGCTACCACAAACGACTATTTTGATAGTCGACTTGTCGAAAATTACTTTTGGGATTAGTTGACTAGTCACATCATGCATGAACTGCAGCGTACCGAACCAGCAAGCAGCTGGTGGCCCAAATTGCTTACAGTGAGCAGACCTGGCAACTCTGGCTCCTGCATAGTTGTGCATGCACTGTCAGCCGTCGCTCAGTGACGTCACGTCTGCTCGAGTTTCACCGCGATCATATCATATATCATATAATAGGACGTATAAGCGGACATTATTCCAACTGTATCCTTTTCACTTACTTATCAACCACAAGACACTGCAGCTGATGCCCTGCAGCAGCATTATCTGTGAGTTTCCCACGGTCCGTCTAGGCGAACTAATGTCCTCACTGACTAATATTTCCCACACGAACACTGATTGTTCTGTAGTGTGGATGAATAACTGTCTGTCTAGGGTACCATCACACGTGCACACACCTGCTGATTGATCAACTTTTTTTTACTTTCACAAAGCGCGACATGCTATGTGGTAGCGTGAAAAGCGGCTGTCGCATCGCGGGAGGGTTAGCCCCGCCCCATCGTGGCTGTACATTGACTTTGCATGGAGAGTGATCGCCGAGGTAGTACAAGTAGCGTCCGGTGTGAACACAGCTTTAGTCTGCGCTCAACCTACTCCCTCACGCTTTCTGCTTCCCACACAGCTATTGTAATAATCTTTGTTCTAGTAGATGCACAATAGCAAAACACTGAAATCTGGCACATTTTCGGTGTCAGCTTTGGACAGGTCATCTAAAACAGGGACTGTCCACGGAAATCTGTAATGTCTGGTCACCATACTGTCGATGCTAATGTTAGCAGCTAACTAGCCGATTAGCTTATCAAGACGACTGTCCCTCTTCGTCAGAAATTCGATCAGCCACAACGTGCTTCCTTTTCAGATGCTTATGCATCGCCGACGTACTGCCATGGAAGGCAAGTTCCACCTTGCAGATTATGCGTTGCACATTTTTTTTTAGTTTGGTAAAATGCTCCCAAACTTTGGAGCTCCATCGCCGGTCAGCCATGATACTCTTTCGATGACATCACGGCTGACCCTGAAACCACTACTAGGCATGTGAGTGAAGTGGTACATTCAAGAGCAATTGTAAAAATGAAATTTGTTGTGACTTCCAGAGCTGTACATACAAGGGAGAGTGTGGGGGAAATCGATATCGTTTATACCATTGCTATTTCGATATTAATAACTTGAATGTTCACATCATGATATAGATACAATAAGAATATATCTTTCAGCCTTCCAGTGTCGCATGTTATTAAATTATGTCTTCTAATATTTGCAACCTTTCACTGGAGTATGTTTTGGCTTTATTAGATTTTCTGTCTACTATCATATCTCAGTTTTATTTAATGGTTCAAAAAGAGGTTATGTACTCGTGTTAAGTAGTATTTTATTAAAGAAGAAGGCAAAGAAGCATGCCCATGAAACAGCAAAGCAACGTGTTCTCCTGAAGCTTTGAGAGATGTTAAAAAGTGCTGAGCAGACAAGTTTAACATGATAATTTTATTATTACAGTGTTGTTTCCAGCACACAGATCTACTGTAAGGCCTTTGACTTCTACCATAGCTCTGAACCTCATTTATTTGCCTCTCGTCTTTATATTTGAGTCCTGTTTTTGTGTTAAAAACCACCGCTCTATGCCCGGGTGTATCTGCATGTGGAGCTAATGCTGTAAAAGTGATTAAAGTTTCACACAGATGCCCCTGATTTGTTTCCCCCCTCGCTCCTAAAAATGCAGCAGCAGCAGAAACACAGCAGCGGCGCCAGGATCGCATTTGTTTGAGAAAATTACCCCGACTGCATGCTTGATGATCTTTGTAGAGCAAAAAACTCACAAAGAAGAGAAAAAAAAAATCTCAGTGTTGTAGTTAAATACATATTAACAGACTTCCTCCAGCACTGAGCAGAAGCGGGGACGCGTTCCATCTTTGCAGCACAGATTTCTGCATCCTGGCTCTAATCAATTCAGGTGAGGCAGCATTATCAGTGGAGCTGCCACTGGAGCCACGCCGCACAATAACTCAAGGAGGGCGTCTGAGAAGTGTGTGAGTTTGATCCTGTGCCAGGGTGATGAATAGCTGTTTTTGCTCTTTTGTTGCCCATCAGCACTTTTATTCTGCAGTTAATCCACCAGGCCCACACTGTAATTTTTCACCTTGCTGCCTGATTATGTGTGTGTTCCTGGTTTTTTCTGTCACTACAAGGACTCACTCTTCTTCAAACTAGGGCTGTCAGTGTTGAATGCTTATCGTGATGAGGTTAAGATCAGAAAGTAACATGTACTTCCTCAAATAGCAGGAATTAGGTGGTTTTTTGTCATTTTAGGCAGAGTGCACAAGACAATAGTGCTGACTTAAGGCTTGGATCCTTACTTTTGATCAAACTCAGCAAAGGCCCGATTATCTGAAGGTCCTAAAGATGATCTGAAGTATTATAATCGATATAATTGATAACACAGCACAGCTCACACATTAGCCTTCTTTCCTGCCACAGATCTGGAATCTGGTCCTCCAAGACAGAAATTTTGCGTGATCAAACGTGATCCAATTACAGTTGATTTCTATCACTGAAAGAGGGGTGATGCTCAGCTTCCCAGTTATGGAACTCCCTCCCCCCTGACTTCCGCAACATTAAGGCTATGTTTATATGGAAACTCCTAACTTAAAGACACAAAGATTTGTCCTTTGCATTTTAGAATTCTTCTGCGTTCAGACGATGACACTCTGAGGCGAGTTAATCCACTGTAGTATGCATGCCGGTTCAGTAGATGGCGGTGTAGGTCTGCAGAGAGGCAGCGCTGCTACAATACACAAACAAAGAAGAAAAACTTTCACAATGGAATGGGGAATAGACGCACAGAGACGCAGGAGTTTCTTTTCTGGACAACAAATCAGTTTGGACAACAAATCTGTCTGGATAGTTTTGTCTAAATAATAAACCGAGCACGGTAAGAGGCTCACACGTTACTCGGCGGATGGCCGAAGCTGTTGTTGTTCCTGGTATGCGCGCACAGCCTTGAAAGAGTACTGCGCATGCGGTGACGTCAGCGTTTCACCCTGAAACGCTCTGATACGGGTTTACACAGAGCTAAATGGGGAGCATATTCAAATCTTTCCACTCTGGAGCCTGTTTTCAAAAGTTTCCATTTTCAACGAGTTTCCATGTAGACACAAGGCCAAAACGCAATGAAAACGTATCGGATTTGACTGTTTTCGGTGCCATGTAAACGCAGCCTTAGTCATTATCCCTCTTTAAAACCAGACTCAAAACCCATCTGTTCAAGTTCTCCTACTCTCTCTGATCTCTCTACTCTCTTGCGCTGTCTGTTGTGCTTTATTGCTAGTTTTTATACTTGAAGCTAACTGCTAACTGCATTTAGCCTCCTGATGTTGTCCTCCATGTTTGTTTACATTAAAGTCATAAAAGATCACAAGCTGAAAGAGCAGAGGCGCCTCCTTGGTAGATGAACTGGTTTGTTTAATCCAGGGGTGTCCAAACTTTTTGCCATGAGGGCCAGATTTGGTAAGGTGAAAATGTCCGGGACCAAACCATTCAGCTTTTGACTCTAATTGTCTCTAAATATCTAATGAAATGTCTTCAGTTCTCCGTACCACAGTATTACAAGCCAGGCAGATATTGGCAAAATCTTGCTTCTTCTCAGTCTTTAATGAATTCACCCTCAGTGAAAGGTTTGCAGTAATTGGCAATCAGCGTTGCCACCTGGTAGCTCGCCCTTGTGGCATTTTCTTTTGACTCATGGGCTCTTGTGAAAAAGCACTGATGTGCGGTTAAAAAAGCTTCCAGTTGTTTTACCTTTTGCCGTGTTCGGCCCCAGTTAGCTTGTCGTATTTAGCATGTTTTGGCTGGTAGTGCCGCTTGACATTGAATTCCTTTAAATCAGCTACAGTCTCGTGGCAAATTAGGTAGACACAGTTGTTTCATATTTCAGCGAAAAAATACTCCAATTTCCACTTGTTCTGGAATCGGCGGTACTCACTGTCAACTTTTCTTTTTTTTAGGTACAGTCGCCATGTTTGAAATGGGATGGGCTGAAATGATGACAAAAGGTCAGGTGTCAAGTGCCACAAGAATGTGGCCACTGCGCTACTGCCATCTTCTGGTGAAATGTAAAATAGGTTTTTTGTACACGAGTATTTCATACAGCAGTCAACGGTGCAAGAGGGCCGCATGTAACTGATTTTATAACAGAGACTGCGGGCCAGTGAAAATTTGAACACGGGCCGCAATTGGCCCCCGGGCCTGACTTTGGACATGCCTGGTTTAATCTGACGTGTTTTGTCTTCTCTATGTTTAAAAATATTTTAAGTCTTTTAAAACCTTTACATGTATGCTATGTGTTAGCTATGTCGTGATGCAACAGCAGGGTGCTTCTCACCACAGCATCACCCTGCTTTCAGTGATGGAAATCAAAGACACTGCTACTCCTTTGAATGCCAAAAACACTAGTTAACCATTGCAATATCTTTTGTAAAGTGGATTCAAGTGTGTACATGGCTTTTCTGATCTTTTTTTCATTTCACTTTTAACCGCTTCTATTACCTCGGCCACCTCTGTTTTCCATTTTTTAAACCAAATGTTCAAACCAGTACGATCATTCATGTGTTAAAGCAAAAATCACATAATAGCAGTATCAGATGTATCAGAATTACAGAGTTCTTGGGTTTAAAAGTAAAATATTCCTTTTCCTCACCAAAAAATGAAGCTGGTCATTTTATCCACTCAGCAGAGCATGTGCACGAAGATCATTTTCTCAGTGAGGGAACAGTAATTTAGTCTGGGTGTAAGGGAAAAGAGATGAGTTTTCATATTTAACCGGCTCAGTGTGGTCATGCTTGCAGCGAGAGGAGGTCCGAGCCGAGAGAGCGGCGACTCCATCAGTGCAGTAAATCAAGTGACTGAGCTGCTCCGTGTGCAACAACATGACAATCCCTTTAACACCTGACACACCCCGCTAACAAGCGTCTCACCCCCTCACTGAGGTATGCTGACACTTTATATAAGGCTCCCACCGCTCACCAACTTTTCACAAGATGTCAGTCCCTCTCTGCACTGACAAATACACGCCTTTGAATCAACACCCAGGGTTTGTTTTAATACTGCAGCCACCATTTACTTGATTTGAAAATCATATTGATGCAAAGGAATGTTCTTTAAATTCCCTACTTTTAGATTAATTACTCGAATTTTTAGACTAATACTGCAACCAGACATTGACAGCTTGAAGTTCCATTTCTGGGATGAACACTGTTGTATTGCTGCCTATACAAGGTCAGATCACTTAAATTATTTCAACTTAATGGGTTTAAAATATTTGTTTTATATCAATTAAAATTGGAATATATTGTTTCTTGAGTTTAATTAGATGTTCAGATTTTCTGTTTGTCTGTGAATGGGTGTAGCGGAAAATACGATGCAGCTGCGTCAGAAAGTTTACTTGAGGCAGTGGGCTATCACTTCTACACTGATCATCGTCAGGAGCACACAGCCCGTCGGTATGTCGCTGCGCTAAATTTAAACAGAAGCCTGCTTACCTGTTAAATTGGTCATAAGTTTATATTTTGTGTGTGTGTTTGACACAATTGCCGCTATTGATAATAGAGATTCTGTCAGGCGTTGTGGGCGCTTAGCAACATGGACGCTGTAGCATTCTGCTACCAATGGTAGCCGTACGGGTTTGACGCTTGGCTGGCTAGCGTGTTGCAATCTGTGATGAATGTTTGGTTAATGGCCCATTGCGTGGCATTGCATTGTGCTTTGTTTTGTTTGTATTACCCTTTTACACAACTCCGACGGACATTGAACTGCCGCTTTGCAGATGCTCTGTTTATCGCTAAGCATTCTGGGTAGTGTAGTGAATGTAATAAATCTGAGCTGGCTGTAGTATGATTGTAAATGACCATACAGGCTTCTGTTTTTTCATTATTTTGGACAATTAATCAAAGGAAAATACTGTTTATATTGTAATTTGGTTTCCTATTTTATTGTGTTTCATGATTATAACCTGTGGTCATTAATCAAAAATAAATACAAAATAATGACGAATCCGAGTTAAAACCCAGTGTGCTTTCTGATGAGTCTGTTCGAAGGGCTGTGAATGAAAGATCTGACTTAAGATTGTTTTTTATTAAACCAGATTGTACAAAATGTTGCAGTTTTCAGTTGTTTATGTAATTTCCCACTTTTTTTTACACTTTGAACGCATCATTCCCCTTATGTCCTACGCTGATGTGGGCCTTGAACGCCTCATTGCCTGCACATGCAGTCAGACATTGACGTGGATGATCGTTCAAGAGTGTGCGTCCATAAGACTGTAAGTTATGCTCTTTTATGTGAAGTTACACACTGTTGATGTTGATGTTTATCTCTGGGTGTATTTCAGAAAACTGCAGTGGTTTGCATATGTTGTTATTTAACATAGCATGCTAATTCACTTGCTACATAATGTATAGCTATTATATAAGGGCTGTGTTGTTAATGAATGCTAGCCATTGAGTTGGATCTGATGTAGAATTTTTGGTTATATCTATCGGACATGTTTGAGTTGTTTATATTCCTAATCAGGATCATTTTTATTTATTGCAGAAACCACACACGCGCATACATGCTAACAAATGCATGTTTTACAGACCATCAGCCCTGACTCCACCTCTTTCTCCTGCTCACCTGAACATCAAATAGTGTCCTGACCTGACACTCTGAAGTGATTGCTGCCCTCTAAGATCCATCCACACAGTCTATCATACACAGATGTTGTAATTGGACTTCTCTGGATTCAATGTCAGCTTCCGATGTGAAATCTTGATCTGTTGTCCCCAGTGCCTCAACATTCAAGATATTGATGTTTAAGAAGAGAAAAGTGAGAAGAAGAATCATGATTACCTTGATGTGTGTACCCTCTGCACTTTGAGGCAGAATCAGAATTTGTTTTTATTGCCAAGTACATGTGCAAAAACAACCAACATATAGTTAACAGAAGAAGAAAAAAAAAGGGTCAGGAAGAATGAGTACAGTTTCAAATAGGTAAAAGACAGTGCTAAATTGATTTGGGAGTACATCAAATATATACTATATATACAAAACATACAATAGGTGCAGAAAAGGACAAAAGCACAACTCAGCATATGCAAAAGGTGCAGTGAAGGATAGGGATGTATACCGCGGACTGATACTCTAATGTACCGGTCCCTAATTGAGTCGGCACCTAAATACCGTTAAGAATCTGGAAAAATGGTACTGTTATCGGTACTTGAACGTCTCTTCAACTGTCACGTAGTTATGACACTGCCGCCGTCTGGCTCAAGCATGTCGATGAGGGCTAAGCGCTCAAAGGTTTGGGCTCACCTTAGCAAAGTTAATGAAAACTCGGCCCGATGCAATCTTTGTCAGACAGAAGTTGCGTCCAAGGGGGGAAATACTAGCAACATCACCAAACACTTGGAGCGTGCACATGGTATAAAGCTAAAGGAGTGTGGGCTGTTTGATTGCTATAGCAACACAAGTAAAGTTAGCAGCCCGGCTAACTAAAGACTGCAACTCCGTAGCGGCAGCAACCGGTTTTGTTTCTGCTATGTCAAGTCATGGTAAGTTTTTTGTTTGTAGTCATCATTACAGCATCGATTTTGGCACCACTGATATATGCTCTGTTCTGTTTGATATATGGGTCTGTCTGTACATGCAGTCTGTTGGGCGGCATGAATGGGTTTTGCCATCTCCTTAGCTTTCTTTTTGTCTCTGAGAATTTGTAATGCATTACTTCTATTCTGTTGAAGCTTTATTATTACCTTGTGGTTATAAAAATAGGTTTACATGTTGTAGTATCGATAACGGTATCAATACCGATAAGGAGTATCGGTATCTGTATCGATAAAATCATAACGATATACATCCCTAGTGAAGGAGCTGTAGAAATGGGAACTGAACTTTTTTAACAGTATAAACATTATACAGATAAAGACACAGATACTATGTGCATCTGTATATGATGGAAAAAGGGGAGGGTTGCAGTGTGTTTTATGTGGGGGGTGGGGTAGGGCTGTGCATGATGCCAGCTGGTTTAGCGTCACTGCCTTGTCTTCATCTCAGATCTGACAGTACAGCTCTAAATGTTCCAGCCCAACAAGATTAAGTATGAACACTAAAAACATGGAACTTTGAATTGAAGTGTTTGACTGCTCATGTTTTATGATTACTGCTGTCAATCTGTGGTTTCTGCCGTTTGGTGAGTGACGTTTCAATCACTTGTGCTGCTACTGGGAATCTACTCAGGAGGTCAGACGGTCCTCAGTGACTTCAGGTTTACCAGATCATGAGTGGAACCAATTTAACTGGGTTATGACGCAATTCCCAGCATGGACATCCAACAACCAAGTTAATGGAGCGCACCAGTCTATTATTGTAATTATTCCCCAGCTTTCCAAGGGATCCAAATTTCTTTTCATTGTTGCTTGACTTAGAGCTGGGCAAAAAATCGATTAAATCGAATTATTTTCTGCAGAAAATTTAAAAAATTAAAAATTGAGATTTTTTTTCTTACCTTAGTCCAATTGTAAGTAGTTGCAATTTTTGAAAAAAATTACAATTTTCATGATGGTCGGCCTTGTTGGGTTTGCACAAGCACTTTTATAGGCTTGTATTTGTTATTTAAGTAGATTAAATATTGATTAAAGAGTTTCATGCTAATACTGTAAAAATACCTCAGCCTGTTAGTGTTTATGTAGACAAAGCTGCCTACGTTTATACTACATATTCAACCTTTTATGACCCAGACTTTGGCTTTAAGAGGGAAACATTTAACAACATAAAGGCAAAACTAGATTTTTTTAATTTTTATGTCACTGGGAGTTTTGTTTCTTTCAGGGAGGGAAAAATCGATTAAAATCGTAAATCGAGTGTTGTGGAAAAAAATCTGGGATTTTATTTCTAGGCTATATCGCCCAGCCCGAGCTTGACTCAATGGCAGCAACTCAACACATTTGGACATGTGGACACACACACTTGTTTCCACTTGTCAGAAGCTAAACTTAAAGAAAATAATTCTAATTGATTGATATGATCGCCATAGATACTTACATTAGCTCTCTTGCGTTGGACAAGTCAAATCTCCACTTCAGGTCACCGAGCCGTAAGAGGAACGAACAGAATCTCCGATCAGGACTTGTTACCCCTAAGTGTCTTCACCTCCTCATTCTCCTTGTTTCTCAGTCTCTCCCTGATTAGGGACTTGGGGGTCCTCGTGGCCATATTTTAATACTTGCCCCAGCACTTTGAGCCTCCTCCTCGTACTCACATCCTCGCGGTGGAGGGCTCCACCATCCCTCCAGAGAGCTGTTCTACATACGGCGGACAAGGAGCACAGCTTCGCGCGAAAGCCTGCTGAGACTCCACACCATTTATCTCTCAGCTGCAAGGTTGGGCCACGACTAATTGACTGAGCTGAGCGTGTGTGCGAGTGTGTGTGTCGGTCCCTTGAAGCTCGGTGCATTAGTAGAGCCTGAGATGATAGGATGTGGTTAAAAGAGAGAGAGAGGCCAGGCTTGTGTTGTGAGCCCATCAGAGGGGGGTTTGGATAAAACGCTCTCCTGTTAAAGTCGGTTATTGCTCCGGCTCTCCAAAATATACGGACGGTTAAACTGTGCTCAGGGAGCAGGAAGACCACACAGCACAAAATACTTTAAAGAAGTGTTCTGGTTTGGTTAAATGTGGGTCCTCTGTAGTTTTGGCCTGAGTTCAAAAATAAGGAAATCTGAAATTGTGCCAATATCACTGCAAGAAAATGTGTGGTCAGCTGATTAGTGGGGCATGTTTTCGATCATGGAACCAAATATTCGACACAGAAACAGACCTGAAGAGCATGTTGTAGGTTTGTAGGCTAATGGCAAGTGGACTTTAGCTGTTTTCTGCTCTTTCTAATGGCTCAAATTGCTTTTACATTGCAGGATACACCTACAAATTTTACCAGTTTACTTTTATGTTTATTTTCCATTTCGGTTGTCCATCAGCTTTAGCACAAAAATCTGTTCACTTTCTGTAGGAGCAACTTGTGGTGTGTCGTGCCCAAGGACACCTCAACATGTGACAACAGGAGCTGTTTGATTGATGGTAGAGCTACCTGCCAGACTGAGGGAATTTTCCAACTGTCTTAAACCTTTATTTTAATTATAACCACTATGGCCCTCCCTCACCCCTCGCACCACGGCCATCCTGGTCCACAGCCTCGTCACCTCCCGGATCGATTATTGCAACTCACTCCTCTTTGGTGCCCCCCACAAATCCCTCCATAAACTTCAAATGGATCATCACCAGAACCCCCTCCTTTCATCACATCACCCCCGTCCTCCAGCAGCTTCACTGGGTCCCCATTAAGTTTAGAATACACTTCAAAATCCTGCTGTATACTTTCAAGACCATTCGCAACCTTGCCCCCCCCTACCTGTCTGATCTCCTCCACATCGCCACCCCCTCTCGCTCCCTCAGGTCGTCCTCCTCCCTCCATCTCTCTGTGCCCTCCGCCCGGCTCAGCACCATGGGTAGCAGAGCTTTCAGCCGCTCTGCTCCCAAACTCTGGAACTCTCTCCCCCCGGACCTCAGAAACATTGACTCCCTTCCCCACTTCAAATCAAAACTCATAACCCATCTGTTCCAAACTGCATATTCTCTTTAATCTTCCACCCTCATTTGACTGTGTCACTCTTGTATGTTGTTTTTATTTATTTTAATTGTGATTTTTATGGCAGTGTGTTTTTATTATGTATTTTGTTAAGTGTCCTTGGGTGCTAAGAAAGGCGCTTTTAAATAAAATTTATTATTATTTATTATTATGGATGTAAGAAAATACAATATGCCAATACACTGCAGAATTTTACTGTATCGACAGTTTTAGAGCAACATTTTATAAGTTCTATATTTTTTTTAATTATCAGGATGTTTGTATTAAGTCAGCCTCTTCTTTTTGCTTGAACAATTGTAGTCAATTCCTTCACCAGACCAGACAACAAAATCACTCCATGCCGTAGGAACCAAGTCTTTTTTTTTCATTACACTGATAAGAAACTGTGCACATGGTTCCTAGTACTTTAAATCCAAAAATCATAGTTATTCATTGAAGAAATGTTTTTATACATTGTCCTAATATGGCAAAAAACAGAATCATAATTATTTTATATATATTGAAGGTGCATGCTTTTGATGTTACAATTTTGAACATTAATGAATAAGAAATACGTGCATGTAAAAACAGATGTCTCAAAACAATGTTACAGTAATTGTGGAAAAAGAAAAACAAGTTAAACATAGGTTATGGCAAAGTAATTGTTTATCTCACTTACTCAGTTTTCATTTTTGTGGAAGAGAATACCTGTGTTTATGTTTAAAACTTGATTAATTTCCCACCCCTGCGTTCTTCTTCGGTACATTGTGGTAAATTGCATCATGATACATATATCACCAGATCTTTACCACTACAAGCCCCTAAGAGTCACAAAAGTACTCAGCGGTTGAGTCTTTAAGATTTAAAACAAGGAGCTGCTTCTGGAGAATTCATGTCAAGCGTTGTCTGAAATGCTCAATAACGAAGGAAACAAGAAACACATTTTAAGCCATTTATTAGGGTAGATTAACCTGCTGGCTTTCTTCCCATAATTCATAGGGAAATATGCAAAAATCAGAATAAAACAATGGAGATGTAGGAGTGAAAACCACCTTAAACAATCATTCTTTTCCATTCTAATACTCTGAACTTCAGCAGGTTGTTTTTATTATGTCTACAAGCGTGAATGCACTGAGTTGCTACTGCTGAATTGGATGACTTGTGTTAAATAGCAGTTGAACAAATATGCTGTATGAAGTGGTAGGTATGCTTTCTGCAGCTGAAATACATCCGTGATTTTTTTCCACATTTGATTTGCAATTTTTATTGGTTTTTCCCCTCTCAAAAACAAAACTCCATCTGACACAAAAACTGGCATGAATCAAATTTTCTCTTATAATATCAAAATATATTCCCAAACCAAACAAAATTTCCCTCTTGAGGTTGAAGTGCATGTCATTAAATGTTGATTATACAGCTCAAATGTAGGCAAGTTTGTCTACGCAAACACTGAAAGCTGAGCTATTTTCACAACATTTACATTGAACTCTGTAATCCATATTTATACATCTTATTTAAATATATATATTAGCCTGAACCTGTACATGTATAGGGCCTTCCATTGTGAAATTTATATTTATATTATATATTATAACAGTGCAACAACTTACAATTGAAGTTAGTGAAGAATAAGATCAGTATTTTAAATTTTTAAGACTTCTGCAGTAAATAATTAAAATTAATCAATTTAATCAATATATTGCTCAGCCCTAATGCAAACCTGGGTTATTAGACTTGGTTCTAAGACTATAGACCACATTATACTTAGGCAGACCCTCATAGAGGGAGCAGCCCTGGAGGTAGAAATGTTTTGGAGAAAATAATGGTGAGAAATGTTGGTGCTTTACTGTAATTTCAGTAACAAAAGGTCTGGATTAGTGAGATCAGGAGGTGAGCCCTTGTGCTGTTTCCTTAATTGTGATTAATACTCCGTAATAATCCAACCATTTGCTGTTTTTCCTCAATTATTTGGACCAACCTGTGGATTTGTTTCTCCTGATTATCTTCACTCTCCTGCCCTCTCTTTTTCCCTGTGTACTGATGCTCTCATGTTCCCAGTAATTATATCGGTTAGTTCAGTGTTGTTGTGACCAAAAGGATTGATGGCTCAAACCTCGGAAAATGAGACAAACTGGAATAATTACACTTAAGTGTTTCTGCCTGTTTAAGTTCTTCCTGCTCGTGCGGTTCGGCTCAGACCTCGTGCTCTCTCCTTCTCTGTGTTCCTCTCACCGCTCTGCTCTGGACTTCATCAACACATTGTTTAACTTGGCCTCCTCCCAACGTAAGCCTGAGTACAGCATGGAGTTGGCCGTCTCAGCGTCCTGGGGGAGTGGGCTGAGCTCTGTGTGTGTGTGTGTGTGTGTTTGTGTGTTTGTGGGCACCTTGTTCTCCTGGACCAGGAAGCTTTGAATCACGCTGTCTCTTCCTGGAAGGGCCCAGAGGGAGCCGAGGCCCGAGCAGCCTGGATCCATGCAGGCCGTCTGAACCGGAGCCTGGCCTTCTGCTGACACCGATCCGGGGCCTTTCGCTCAGGCCACGCCCACTCTGTGCTCACAAGGTTGGCGCGCTGCAGGCTCCTTCCTTCCAGCGTTGGCTTGTGATGATCACCTCGGCCTCTGGAAGGTTCAGCAGCATGAATTTATCGATCGGATTTAAATAGCTCAAGGTGGGCTACAGTTGCTTGGATTTGAAGAGCTGCCTTGTTTCGAGCGTTCCAAGATTTGTAGGAATGATCGCCGATGCAACAAGTTGGATGTTTGTGCAGTTCGAAAACGCTCGCCCTCCTCTCGCCGAGCTAAATATATGTGTGTCAAGCTGTCACCTTCCTACGCTGTCACAGGCTTTCGTTCAGTTCATGGAAATCACACTCTCCCCTCTGCTGCCTGCAGGGCTGACGGTCTGGCCATGGAAGCTGATATTAATAGTAGAAGCTGTAGGGCTTGGCAAGAATCAGAGTTTGAGTTTATTCATTTATTCTTCATTTTTAATGGAACAAATGGATAGATATGTAGTTTATGTTGATTTAAAATACTCAGATAAGCATATGTCAGGCCTAATGCTCTCTAAATAAACATCGTTTTAAGTAGGAACCACTTGCAGTGACCATAAGATGATCGGTTTGAAACTAGGGATTCAGGATTGTGGATTTTAGATATAAGATATGACAAGTTTGTCCCAGCTGACATTGGGCAAGAGGTGGGGTACATCCTGAACTACCCACCAGCCAATCACAAGGCCACGTAGAGAGACATACAGCCATTCACGCTAAAGCTCATACCTAAGGGCAGTTTTCAGTTTGCCACCAGTCAACCTAATGAGCATGTTTTTGGTCGGTGGGAGGAAGCTGGAGGGCCTGGAGAGAAGCCACGCACGCACAGGGGGAAACTCCACAGAAAAGCCTTGGCCGACCTGGGAATCAAACCGGCAACCTTCTTGCTGTGAGGCACGTGCACTACCTACCACTTCTGTAGAAGTTTTATCAGATCTAAACCTCATTTTTTCATTAAATGAAACTAGAAAAGCACTCCGAGAGCGCCACAGTCCTCACCCATATTGCGATTTTCGCCATAAATACTAGTCCTACCTTTATTTAATCTAAATATTTAGATTCCTTGACCATGAAAACATACCATTAGCAATTGGGTTCATAATAATATCTGTTTTAGTTCATGAGTTATTCACAAAAATCACATTTTTCGTCATGGCGGATCCAGACGGTGATCCAAATCACTCCCAAAATCTAATCATTTGTTCCTTGTCTTAATCCAGACATTTCCTGAAAATTTTATCGAAATCTGTC
The DNA here is from genome assembly GCA_036419115.1 of Scarus forsteni. Classification (NCBI taxonomy): domain Eukaryota; kingdom Metazoa; phylum Chordata; class Actinopteri; order Labriformes; family Labridae; genus Scarus; species Scarus forsteni. Next base: position 7,248,733 of record JAZDUH010000263.1, read on the forward strand.
GATAACTTTTTTAGGTATGTTGCTAACAGAGAAACAACAAAAAAAACAAAAAAAACAGACACCGGCAATTACATAACCTCCTGGCAGAGGTACAAATTAAAAGTCTACAAACTTCTCACTAGAAGAATATTTTCACTCTATTTCTAAAATACGTTGGCAGCCACCTAGCACAGACTAAAAAATGCCATCATTAGGAACCTCTGGACTCTGAACGGCAAATTTCTGCCAAATTATTTCAGAAAATGAGTCCGACAATCTATATTTCATGTTTGTTTTGGTGAAAATTCCAAAGCTTTGGGTTCAAAGCCTGTAAATTTATCTCCTGTGTTTTGTTTTTGTTGGGATTTTGTATACAAGACATGACCTAACACTATCACATGAAACACAAAAAATTAAAATAATTTAGATAGCCACGTTTTTACTGGGATTAATTGAAGACTGCAACTTCCATCGTGCTCTGCTAGTGTTGTGATCTGCTAAAAGAATAAAATGATCTACTGGAAAAGCACAAAGTCCATCGCAGTGGGAACAGTGGGGGGCTTCTTTTATTGGAATTATTTGCCTTTTTTTTCTTTTCCTTTTTTAAGGAATATGACCTACGACTAAAGGCACTCTGTTTCTATATAAGGTCTTTGAATTAAGTTGACCATTGTAAATAAGGAAAACCAATGGCTTATTCAATGCTATGTGACCATGCTATCCTATAATAAGTATTTTTAAATTAAATTAATTATTGGGAAAAATGAGCCCTAGTGAGTGTGTGGGATGGTTTTCTGTACCTATTAGTCCTGTGATTGGCTGTGGCTAGCACAGGGTGGATCTGCTTTTAGCCAGTGTCAACTAGGATGGGTCCCTGTGACCTATGAAGAGAAAGGAATCACAAGTCCCTTTTTGAGCCCAGGCCACCCTAAAAGATGCTATGAGGAGTTTCTAAGTAATTACAAAAAAGTCTCACTTTTAGATATATGCCTGATCGAAATACACACTTTAAGATGAGTCTTATAGCATCAAAATAGGTTATCTATAAATGCTATTCCTTAGCTTCGCGGGTGGGTCGGGTCGGGTCGGACAGGGCTGGACTGTCCTGGATGCTCAACTTCGGGAACAAGACAATTAAAACTAGAGCAAATTTATATTATTCAGACACGTCTTAGAGCACCGGGCTGTAAGTAGCGATATATAGCCGGCTACAAAACTATGATAATACGTTTTCCAAAAATTGCTTGTTGTCACACATCAAAAACTACTGCTACGTACCTTGGGTCACGTCTTTTGGTGCGTTCCAGTTGTAGTCAGAAGTAGGAATTTCCGAGTTCCGAGTAGGAAACTGCAACTGGAACGTCCCCCGAAGTCGGAATTTCCTACCGGGAACTCAGTGAAACCTCGCCACCCCCGAGTTGACAGTCGAAGATGGATGCCCCCAGTGTGAACAGTTATTTAGCTCCTGTAATAATAGATTTATTTGCACTTCTGACTGGGGTGTCGTGCCATAGATCAGCTGTATACATAGTATTGTTAGACTTATATTTACAAAAATGCTGCCATAGTGATAATCACATTCTTCATACAACAACACAGGGTGTGCTAGCAATAGCCTGGTAGATCGGCATGTTTTTTTTCCAACTTCAACTGGAACGCCGATAACTCGGAGATGATGTCACTCCCAGTTCCGAGGTTACTGGAACGCAGCTTTACGACAGTCGCCACACGTGCTCATGGGTAGCAGAGTCTTTATGTCGACGGTGATAGATTCTCCTCATAGCACCTTTAACCAGGACAATGAACATGTGAACACGGCTTGTAGACATATTTTTAGGCATAAATTAATTTCGATTTGTTTATTTATATTTATTTATATTTTTTATTAAATCTGTCACTATTATATTTCTTTTCATCTTCTCTGAGTCTCCCAAAGGAGTTAGTAAAGTCCTAACTAATCTAATCTAGTATTGACTGGTCTAGGTGTGCCCTCTATGGTTAAATTTCTACTAGACTCAAAGATATCATGGTTTTTTCTGGCATTTTAGTAACTATAAGTGATTTTCTTAAAGAGTAAACAACCAATCAAACTTTATAAATAGCACTTTTCCCACAACATACATAAAAGTGCATAATAATCAAGTTTTGTGTCATCACTCGACTGCAAAACATCTAGATGTGGCTTTTGGTCCATTTTCCGCAGCCCTACAGGCGGTGCTGGTGCTACAGGGTGTCCACACCTTCCTGTTTTCCCTTTCTCTGCTCCGGCCCCGCGCTGACAGATTTACCTCTGGAGGAACTCCGGCATCTGAGAGGGGAAAGTGGCCTCCATTGTTCACATGGGGCTGGAGTGGAAAGAAAACACAGGCTCTTTAAGGGAAATAACACGGGGGTAATAATGGGTCGCAATATCAGTCCTCTAAACAGCCTTGTCATTGAGACGTATGTTTGTTATTTCACAGGATGGAGATATTTTTCTATTTTAGAGCCTCTTTGAGTGAAAGTGTGGAGCTGTTTGTGTTTTCATGCCTCTGGGCCGGAGGCTTTATGTTTTTTGGGTTCATCCCTCAGTTCAGACCGTTCTTGTGATTGTGATGTCTTCAGAACACTTTGAGGGGTTTTCTTCAAACTTAATCCGCAGTAAATTCAGTTGATTTTGGAGGTCAGAGGTTAAGGTCACTGGGTTTGTTGTAAATGGAATATCTACACTTTAGGGACTTTACTCCAACTTTGCACGAATTTCTGCTGTGACTCAAAGATAACTGAAGAAACTTTGCAGGTCTAAGTTCAAAGCCAGTGGGTCTCCTGATCATCTCTGGATTATGAATGTAATATATCAAAAACCTTTTGAGGGATTTTCTTCAAACTTTGAGCAAATATCTGCTCTGACTCAGTGATAAACCAATGTGAAACTTAGTACAACTAGTGGGATTAAAGCTTAAAAGGTTGAGACCACTGCTTCAGGGGATATTCTATAGACCAAGGATCAGCAACTTAAATTGTCATGAGGACCACATAGAGCTGGGCGATTTTCCCCAAAAAAATAACCTTCGATAAAAAAAAAAAAAAAACTTGATCCACAATTCAATTCGATGCCCCCGCCTCATTTAAAATGAAATAACTACTCACCTTAAATGTATTTCCAAAATATACATTTATTTATACTATATATAACCAGAAAAGCAGTAGGAGAGCGCAGACCTCCGCCAAGCAACACAGTTCCCTATCTCCCAATGATAAAGAATCCTTTGAACAATTCCTGGATCCAGACGGTGATCCAGATCAACACCAAAATTGAATCACTTCTTCCTTTCCCCATACTGAACATTTCCTGAAAATTTCATCAAAATCCATACATAAATTTTTGAGTTATTTTGTTCACAGACAGACAAACTCTCCCTAAAAACACACCCTCCTTGGCAGAGGTAAATATACATTTAAAGTGCCTCCAGGTCAAAAAATCAACACAGAAATCGACACAAAGTGCCTGTGCACTGTAGTTTGTTACACTTGTTTGAATTAACTATGAAGATAACAAAATGCCTGAGGTAACGCTTGTTGTTATAAAAAATAAAAATCTTAATGGAAAACTCAACACTTGTTGTAAAAAATGTAAAACTGTTCAAAGTAATGAGAAAAGTGCCTCAAAGTGCGAATGTGAAAATAACAGGTTGAATTAAAACCCCCAAAAAACGTTAAACTCGAGTTTCAGGAAAAACGAATCGATTTGACTTGCCAACTCGATTTTTGAATCGTATTGATTTTTTGCCCAGGCCTAGGGCCACAAAGCTCCGCTGCACCTCCCCTTCGTCGTTGCCTCTACTTTCAAACAAATACAACATATCGGCTCGTCAGTGTTCATGAGCTCACACCTTGTTCATTCTATTTAAAACCAAAATATTCCCACACTGGGGCTGTGGCAGCCGGCTTAGGAACCTTCACTTTCATGCCATCATTACCTCCGCCAAGGAGGTTATGTTTTCGGGAGAGTTTGCTGTCTGTCTGTCTGTCTGTCCGTCTGTCTGTCTGTCTGTCCGTCTGTGAACAAAATAACTCAAAAAGTTATGGATGGACTTTGATGAAATTTTCAGGAAATGTTTAGCATGGGTTACAGGAAGAAGTGATTCGATTTTGGTGTTGATCCAGATCAACGTCCGGCCGCCATGGCGAAAAATGTGATTTCTGTGAATAACTACTGAACTAAAATAGATATCATTATGAATCCAGTTGCTAATGGTATGTTTTCATGGTCAAGGAATCTAAATATTTAGATGAAATAAAGGTAGGACTAATATTTATGGTCAAAATCACAATATGGCTAAGGACTGTGGCGCTGGCGGAGGTCTGCGCTCTCAGAGTGCTTTCCTAGTTCATGTTTGTGTTTGTTTCCTTCTTACTCCTCAAGACACTGGCTTCAGCTCTCCGTGTTTACGCCTGAGCAACCCCGCCCCCCCCACAAAAATTGAATGGCTGACAGATGCTCACTCCACTATAAATCTGCCATAAAACTAAGGTTCCCCAGTGTTGAGACAGTTGCACAGAGTGAGCCATCTTCTCTTTCAGCCTCTTTGGTAGAACTATAGGAGGAAAACAAACATGCATGGACATACATTAATTGATTTATTGATTATCGTGACAGGCCTAAGTATGAAAATAACTCTGGGACTGAAATGCATGTGACCCTCAGCAGCCAGTTTGTCCACCATTGGTATAAATTTGACGTAAAGCTTAGTATATTTTGAAGGTCATAGATCAGTGTCATTTGGATTTTGTTCATGTGTGCTATTAATGGAAAAATCTCAATAATAATTTTAAATATTTACTTTATACTTAAGGCAAGTGTCCACTCTGACTGAGGGATAATTTGAGTAGATTTAGCTACGAGGTCTCAGTGGCTTCAGATCTTTATTTTTAACACCTTCAACATAAAAAATGTACCCATCACACCTCCTCAAAAACTCCCTTCACCTCTGTTCTGTCACTGTCCAGCAGCTTCATATCTCATGCAGGCACATAAACACCAGGTGTTGGTCTCGTTCTCCTGGAGAGACTCTGAAGAGGTTTGTAAATCTGCAGCGTTTGATAGAAATCATCTCCAAGAGGAAGGGATGTCTCTGTGTGATTTTCCTCCTGCACTCTGTCAGATAACTTTAACAGTTGTCTCTCCTCACTCCCTTTCTTTCTGACAAACTCCTCTGGGAAATTAAGTCAGCAGGAGAAGTTTTTTTCTCTCAAGTTATCCAAACGCTATCTTAAAGCGTGTTTTTAGAGTCTTGGCGAGGATTAGTGCGCATTGAGACGTTATATCCAGATTCAAAGAGGTTGTAGCTTCAGCTGGGAAAGATAAATACACACTTCAGACTTCATAAGCTGAGATATAATTTGGCATCTCCCTAAAAATAACCTGTTAGATAACCTTAATCTTTCCAGCAGACCGTCCAGTATAGATAAAAATATCCCCTCCCGGCCAGTGTCTTAACTTGAATCTCAGCACAATAAGTCAAAGCACAGTTTGTGCAGAAACATGCAGCCCCGTCCAAGTGTTTTTGGATTTTTTTCAATTTGATATAAGTTTAAAAAAATCTGTGGCGGAGCTGTGATTTCTGTATTTTCACCAGAAAATGTGGTTAGATTGGCTGTAAAGAGGTGTTGCACAGTTTTAGCCGTTTCATAATCAAAACACCTAAATTAAAAGACATGTTCTCGTCTAATCCTACCTCGTTTTCATGTTTGTAGCTTTAGTGAGTCAGTCATTTTATTTCAGTGTTGTGCTCAAATCAACAGCAGATGTTGTTTTTTTCACTCTAATTAAAGGACAAATATTAAAATCAGCACAGACAGAAAAAAAGCGTTGATTAGAATTCATGCTTAATATCAGGTCTGAGCTGTTTTCTGCTTTTTTTAAGGCTGATTGGTGATTGCAAAAATCATCCATCCATTATCTTTACAGCTAATTCCTTTTAGGCCAGTCCTAAAAAGGAAATTTGTTGCCAAATTGGAGAACCACAACAGCAGTTGCCGTGTTTACACATGTTATAATGTTCTGCCATGGAATCATAAAGAGAGGAGAAGCTTCCTAAATTTCGCCGTTTCATTTCCTTTTCTTCTATTTGCTGTTCACCAGTGTTTACTTTGACAGCACTTCTTAATTAAGTTTGGTTTTGCCTAAAATATATTTTAGATTTAAACAAAATTTAGTCATCTATATTGTTTTAGCTTTTACTCTAGCTATGTTGTAGGGCAGCCACTAACGATTATTTTCATAATCGTTTAATCGGGCGATTATTTAATGATTAAATGGATAATGACACATTTTTGTAATTTCCTCTACAATTTAGCTTAAAGTTCTTTTAGGTATTTTCTAAACAACAATAAAGACAATAAAAAGCATTTTTCCATCAGTAATAGTATTTTATTAAGGCCTTTTTCTTTCTATTTACAAATACAAACAATACAAACTTCTTTTTTTTTCTGGAAGCAAAGCAGACAAAGTAGTAGCAGTCTTGTCTATGAAGTATTCAATAAAATAAAGTGCTGCTGAATGTAACAAACAAAAATAATCTATATACCGAGGCGAGTCTTCTTCCGTCTCCAACACGCCGTGACGTGCTTCCTCAGCAAGTGCTCTTTCATAGAGGTCCTGCTCCCATGCCAGATGAAGTCGGCCTTACGATGTTTGCGAGTGATCGTTTGCTTTGTTTTGTTGAGCGTGAAATGCTCCCAGCTTTTGGAGGTTTCTGGTCATTTGCAAAGTGATGCTGCTGTGGACGCTGCCATTGTTAGTCCTTCTGCATGTTCTTATGTGCAGTGACGGTCGCTAGTGCGCATGCGCACCTCTCGCAGTAGCTTACGGCAAGAGAGCGGGCTCATCTTCTTCTAACTAACCGACTGTAAGCAACAATTTCATGCACCAAAACACCCGCGCTTCGTAGCAGATGAAAATCGATAATTAAAATAGTTGACAATGAATTTAATTATCGATTTTCATTGATTTAATCGATTAGTTGTTGCAGCCCTACTATGTTGATAAAATTTCACAAGATTTTAGTCGACAGAATCTACTGTAAATATAGTCAGTGAAATATGACGTGAAGTATATGGCAATTTTTATGCTTCCTTGAATTTCTGAGGTCATGTTTTGGATAAATGAATGTTTATTTTGAAAATGTAAAAGGCAAGGCAAGGCAAGTTTATTTGTAGAGCACAATTCATACACAAGGCAATTCAAAGTGCTTCACAGAACAAGAAAATGCATTAAAATCACAATACAAAATAAAATCAACATTAATCATTATAAAATAAATTTAAAGAGAAGAGTGCAGATCAGATCCTTTCAGTCATATGCACAGTGAAGTAGAGCTATTTTAAGCCTAGATTTGAACATGGTCAGAGTAGAGGCCTGTCTCACATCTTCATAAAGACTGTTCCAGATTTTAGCTGCATAAAACTGAAACCCTGATTCCCCATGTTTAGTCCTGACTCTAGGCACCAGCAGAAGGCCGGCCCCTGAGGTCCTCAGAGTCTGAGATGGTTCATATGGCACTAACATGTCAGAGATGTACTTTGGTGCTAGGCCATGGAGAGATTTGTACACAAGCAGAGCTGCTTTAAAGTCTATTCTCTGAGCCACAGGAAGCCAGTGTAGGGACCTGAGCACAGGACTAATGTGTTTGTACTTCCTGGTTCTGGTCAGGACCCGAGCAGCAGCATTCTGGATGTACTGCAGCTGTGTTATGGCTCGTTTGGAGAGGCCGGTGAGCAGGCCGTTACAGTAATCTAACCTACTAGAGACAAATGCATGGATAAGTATCTCTAAGTCAGGTTTAGACACTATACCTCTGATTTTGGCGATGTTTTTTAGATGGTAAAAGGCTGCTGATGTTATTGATTTTATATGGCTGCCAAAGTTCAAGTCTGAGTCCATTCTGAGTCCCCGAGATTTCTAACCTGATTTGTAGGTTTTAGAGAGAGAGACTGGAGGAAAAGAAAATAATAAATGAAAAGATTGTTCAGACAAACAGAAAATCAACACAATGGATACTCTTCAGTTTTGGCAAATAATTCAAAAACAAAATATGAAATGAGTGTTAAAGTCACAGTTTAACTTCTTTTACATTTCAAAAGGAGTGGAATGAATGAATTTACACTTGAAACATCTAATTACCCTTGACTCAAAACTGGTAAAGTTTGAATCTGTAAATTAACAGAAACTTAATTTAACTTTCGGGTAAATTTCAGTCATCACTCTACATGAATGTATCAATTCATACAGAGAGCAACTCTGATTGGATCGCTCCACAACTTATCCCACCACCACCAAGCTAAGGCAGCTGTGATTGGATGTCCCTCTTAACTCATCCAACCTTCCCACACAACCAAAGTAGATGTGATTGGATATATTCCTAACTTGTTCCTACTTTCTAATGATGAAATTAGGCTGGATTGGGTTAAGCGTCTGTCAGATATTTTTGTTTTGCTTTTTGTCCATGTGGAAATAATTAGCGAAAATAGTCAACAAAATCAACACTGCTGTTAACAAACAACACATTTCTGGGGATGTATGCATCCAAGCTAAAATCAGCTGCTCAGACTTTGTGATGCCTTAAACACAGTGCTCATCGATGTGTGGACACTCGCAAACATAAAACAGGCTTTCGTCCCATCAACACGGGCTCATTTGTTGTTTGATCTGCAGCTAAATCTGGCACCAAGTTGCACTTTAATCAACATTTTTACCCTCCACTCAACACTGGGCGTAGGGTGAATGTTTCAATTTACAGAGAATATATCGATTTGTTCAAAGCCTGGTTCCTGAAACCATGATTTGACCTGCGTGATAACCCCTTGTGAAGATGTCAGGGGCCATAAGCTGACCCCCAAACTGCTTAGATTCAGTCTTGTTTGAAGGCCTTGACCTGCAGATTGCTCTCTTTCTGCAGATGTCTGCACATTCTCCTGCTTTAATCAGTCAATAAAAACCCCTTAATGTCTGATCTGCACCATTCACCTTAGTAAAAACTCTCCTCTCCATCTCTGAGCATTGATATTTTCCCTCCCTGAGGACGGCAGAACAGGCAGGTGAGAAATATAACCTTGTGATGTGGATTGAAAACATGTTGAGTATGGATTTTCCTGGATTTATCCTTCGCTTAAATGTTGCATTGAGAAAATCCAGGCCCACGTTAAGATATTCCCTTCAGTATTCAGAGCTAACTGACACTTTTGGAGACGTATTGCACGTTAAATATCTCCTCTAAATGTCAGGACATGTGCTATGAAGCTTCAGGATAACAGTCCTCCCCTTCAGCGCTGAGCCAGAGGCTTCACTCACGCTCCTTCTCTTCCTTAGAAAGAGGAGCAGACCTGAAGGCTTAATGTCAGCAAATTAATTATGGATTCACCCAATTAGTTCACAAACTACACCGTGTACGAGGGAAAGTGATCATTCCCCCAAATGACTCGCCTTTTCAGTCTTCTTTCCCCAGTGTGCGCCATGCCTCTCATGTGTGCGAGCGCTATCCTGAATGTGTGAAACGACTCGCAGCAGGCAGGTGGACTGACCTTTTTAATTATTCAGTTGCTCTAACTCATCCTCTGATGCCTTCACTCTGTCTGCTGTTTGGATTTTTAAAAGCCTCCCTCCTGTCCAAACAATCCGTCTAAGGCTGCTTTCAAGCCTTGATTGTTTGCAGAAGTTGTACCAAATACGTGGGTGTTTTGGCTTGTCCGCCTGTTTCACTTCAACATATATGAAGTCAGCAGTTGAACCCTGTTCAGGAACAACACAACCAAGCCAAAAGGCTCTCAGCTCGCTTTCATTTGAGCTTTGGAGTGGTGCAGTGGTGGTAAGACCACGATTGAACCAGCAAGCAAGAAAAACACGCTGATTGGTTAACTTGGAGGCCCGTTGACCAGTAGAAAGCTGTAGATGATTTGCTATGAGGCCATGGAATAAATACCAAAAGGTGTTTTATTTTGAAAGGATGACTGAATCCTCATTAATCCATCTGTGATCTTTCTGTTGAGTGTGCATATCGTAAAATACCAAATAATAGCCGGGGCGCTTATTTGCTTCAATCACTGAGCAGACCAGGCGTTTATTTGGGACCAGGAGACTATTTGGGACAGGCGTTTAATTCCTTTCCCACAAAAATCTTGCTTAGCAAAAATTAAAAAAAAATATGGTAAATGTAATCAAATTATTTATTACATCAGTATGAATATCACCCTTACAGCAATTTTTCTTGTCTTCTTCTTTCAACTCAGCTCTCTCTAAACACTCTTACTACTGGGAAGGAACTAACTGTCAGTAGTAAGTAGTTAAGTTGAGGTTTTCTGTTTTTTCGCTGCACCAGGGCCATGGAGATAAGCAGCAATGTACCACTCCAGCCTCCTGATGTTAAGGGAAATAACATGCAGCGGCAACGTCTTCAACTTTGGATTTGTGAAGCCGTAGTGTGTAAAATTCTGGCTTTCTGCCTTCTAGTGCCCTCTGTGGTCGTTGAGTGTAACTGCACTGTCATGAAACAGAGCGCCGCACATCAACGTGCATTTGTTGACATACAGATGGAGGAGGAGCCAACAGGACATCCAGAGAGACAAATAAACCATGTGGACTGTTAAGGTACAGTCTGATCATGTTTCTTTTGGAGCCTGCACTGTCAGCTGTGAGCTCAACGCTCGCATGTGTGTTCTGTAAACTTCGACTGTAACTCGTAGGCTGTGCCGAATAAATTAAAACCGGCGTTTATTTGGAATGGGCATCTTTTTGTCAAAACATACTGCTACACTATTTGGAAACCAACAATTAATTGGAACTCAGCGATTATTTGATATTTTACAGTATACATCTTGTTATAAAATAAAGAAGAAACACCAAATATTTTAGAAATTGGTTTGTTACTTGCCAAAAGAATCATTGCTCAAGCATGAAAAAAAGAAGCTAAACCTAGGTTGAGTACCTGGATATGTGAATTATCTACAAGTCATCCCTTAGAAAAGATCATACACACTGTAAGGAAGCAACCTTTGGTAATATCTGGTGCCCCTTCATTTAGTTTCATTTCTCAAATAACAAAATAGTAGTGTTGATATCCCTAAATTAGTAAGTCAGTTTTCCCAGCTAAACCAAATTACGAATCCTGAAGTAACATATATATTTGCATGTTTGTGGATTTTTTGCTTGTTTTTTTGTTATTTACATTGGATCAGGTATTGTGTATTATGTTTGTTTGTCATATCCATAGCTTACAGTTGGGTAAGTACTGTTGTCTTGTATAGCTGAAGATTTTCTGTATACATATATGTTAACACATATGGAGTGTTAAATGATATTCTTCTGTTGAAATTGACTTGATATACTTGACACCGAGGCTTTCTGTCTCTGACATCTCAGTGGCGAACAAATAAGTACAACCTGAGATAAATTCAATGTTAAGCCTTGTGCTTATTTGTTCTTCTTCTCATTTGCATTTTAGTTTTATATTTTTTGGAAAAACACTTTTTATTGGTTTTTGAACATTAACAACAATGAAAAACATAAAAACAGTGAGAGAGAAGAGAACAAAATAAAGTGTATTAAATAAAAATAAGAAAAGCCAGTCGTTAAAAGAAATAAAATTAAAATAAAAAAATCAGTAAATCAGTACAAGCACTTATTTTATGACAATCTCCTACCATATTGGCTTTGGAATTGTAATCATCATCTTGATTTACCTTGCATTCACATACATTTCATACCCACTCACATATACATATACAGCAAGGGCGTAGGTATGACTTTGACATTGGTGGGGACATAAAAGTGCTCCAAGACGGCACCCCTAAAAGTTGATGTGTTTTAGGTTTATGACTGTTATTTGACATCATGTAGAGCTGGTCAAACAAACAAGCAAACTATTATTCACAAAAAGCTTCTCTATATACTATACCTTCAGCCTTTCCTCTTCCATCTCTACAACTATCATACATGTTGATGGTTATAGTCTGAAGAGAAAACAGTTTTACATATATTACCAATAAGTGTAGTTTATTCCCCAACAATATCAGGGTTCCCACGTGTCCTGGAAAACCTGGAAAATGATTGCCCAATTTTCCAGCCATGGAAAACATATGGAAAATGAGGAAAAAAGTAAAATGTCCTGGAAAAGCTTAAATGGTCTTGGAAAATTATTTTTCTTCCTTCTAGCTTGAAACGTAGGAAATTAAGTAAAAATGTACTTGGTAACTAATGTACACATAGCCAGAAAATGTGAGTAGGTAAAATAATGCAAGTTAAGGCATAAAATATAAAAACTCAAAACAGTGGGGACAAAAAGAAATAATAAAAAAATGACAAAATAAAATTTAGGCTAAATTAACAAAATCTATTCATAAAAAAGCAGAGTAAATAAAGATTAAAAAATATGTACAACCATAAATTTATAATAGTAAAACACATAAAAGCCAGACTAAACAGGTAGCTAACAGACAGCTGGAGAGTTAGAAACAAAGTGATTCTAAGATATGAGAGATAGAGATATTGATCATCAACCTCTAATCTTGTTTTTTAGAAGGCTATCTAGAATTGAAAACTGCCCACAGCAACAATGTAACTTCCTTTAGTCATGTGACACTGGAAAAAGTCCTGGAAAAAGTCCTGGAAAAAGTCCTGGAAAAGACCTGGAAAATGATTTTTTGAAAAGAGTGGGAACCCTGAATATGAATGTGTAAAATCCTGTTTGTAATCCGATGTTTTATTGTGTTTTTTTCCACAAATGTTATTGTTGCTCTTAAATGGTTGCTGCATTTCAATGAACAAATTATACATGGATAATAAATAAAATAATTAAGAAGTGTGTCTCTTTGGCATTAAACATAAGCATTTTTTAGTTTGAACTTTACTACTATGCTAAGCTATACTATGCTTATGTTTTGTGTTAGGGACCATGCTATGGTGGCATAATATTGATAGGGACGTGTCCATAGCGTTCCTACCCAATTCTACACCCCTGATATACAGTATATACATACCTAAACGTAAACATACATATATACATATATATACAATAGCAATATCCACTCCTCTCAACCACTGAGTACTATGTTCTTAAAAGGGCCCCATATTTTCAAAAATACCTCTTTTCTATTGTTGACTTTTAAAATTAATTGCCCATAGCTCGCTATTTTGGTTATTCCTGTCAGCTACTCGTCAAATGGGCTATTTAACCTTTATATAACCAGGCTAGGCCTATTGAGATAAGCACATCTCTTTTCCGAGGAAGACGTGACCAAAAATGGCAGCAATACAGAGTTTCAAGAAACCGTCACACAGACTCAATACAGTACAAACAAGTGAGGAAAACAATAAAAGTCATCAATTAAAACACTGACACTCAGAAAGTCTGTGCTCCAGAGCTTTCACTGCAGATTTAAAGACAGTCAGAGGCATTAAGTTTTGCATCTTAAATTCAGTCTGCAGATTATTCCATGCAGAAGGTGCAGAGAAACTAAAGGCCTACTTTCTCGATTCGGTTCAGACTCTGGAACAACAAACAGTATAAAGCTCATTGATCTCAAGTTATGTAATCCATCCTTCAAGATTAATAAGGAGGAAAGATAGTTGGGAGTTTTGCCAAGAATGGCTTTGTAGATGAACACGTACCAGTGTCCAACAATGTTTTCTTAAAAAAGTCCAACAGACTTTAGAGTATAAAGTACAGTGATGAGTCAGAAATCCACAGTTTGTGATAAATCTCAGAGCTCTGTGATACACACTGTCCAACATTTGCAGACTCTGAGCAGAGGCATTCATGTATAAAACATCATCATAATGGAGAAGAGGTAAAGACGAAGACTCAACCAGTCTCTCTCTGACATTGAAAGAGAAACAGGACTTGTTTCTGTAATACCAAGTAAAGCCTTCAGCTTTCTAGCAGCATGCTGAATATGCTCATTGAAAGACACATTTTCATGAAGTAAAAACCCAGACACTTAAAAAAACATGCACGCTCAGTAGGAGTGGGAGAAAGAATCGATACACCTAAGTATCGCGATTTTTTTGTCTGACGATTTTAAAATCGATATTTTTATTCAAAAATCCAATACCCCCCCCACACACGCACACACACGCACACACACGCACACACACACACACACTATAGGCGCTAAAGTCGCCAAATTGAGGCAAGCGACATTGCTGGATAAAACAGGCCATAGCTGTTTAAATAGTGCTGAGTAGATTTACTACTTTTCACCAGCAGATAGTGGACAGGTGACAGGTTTCTATTCAAAGTTTTGGCGTATATTTTTATTTTAAAACACACACACCGGACCGAGGGACGCGAGTGTGGCTGCAGAGGCTGTGGAGCGGAGCAGAGAGAGAGACACAGAGTGATAGAGACTTAGTAAAGTACTCACGATGCCGAGAGTACTTTGTCAAGTACTGTCTGACTCTGAATCTGAGGAATATTTACTCTCTGAGGATGACGGTCAGTCGTCCATTGAGAACCAAACTGGCAGCGAGTGCGCGCAGCGGGAGCGGCTCCGCGCGCCATTACAGTCCCGGAGCAGTACATACCGAGAGCTTTTCCTCTCCATGGCCGGCGAAGAGAGTACATGGTCTGGGATGCAGGGAAGCTCAAAACACCGCGAAAAGTGACGGTGTTAGCGGAGAATGAGACCACAGAGCTCTGGTCAAATGAGGGAGAAGCCGGGGGTAAACAGTGAAGGCAGCAGAGGCGTTCATGCTCGGCCCGTAAATTACAGTGATGACGATGGCTGGGAAAACTAACCACTTTGAAACTATAGCCTTTTTAAATCTTGATAGCAAAATTGAATATTTCTTGAAAAAACTCTGTTGCCTGAAGGGATAATAAGCCACTTTTTATATGCAATCCAGGCTTTTGAAGAGAGAGCATGGACAGCTGGTTAAAATATATTGCTGAATAAATCCTAAAAACAGACTCACATGTGATGTGTATTTTTCCTGATATAGTCTGTAGGCATCATCATTGTTCATCTTTTTCACTGGTTTTAAAAAAGCTAACTAAAGATTGCAAAAATCGGCAATACCGTAGAATCGCAATTTAAATCGTATCGGCACCTAAAAAATCGTAAAATATCGAATCGGGAGAAAAGTGAATCGTCCCAGCCCTAACGCTCAGTTTCTTGACCATCAATGTTAACAATTTTCTCTTTAGATATATAGCTGTACAATGCGTGTAACAGGAGAGTGCTCAACTTCCTGATGTGGAACTGTCAATTCAGAGGAAAGAACAAATGATAACGAAATTAGAGCGGCAGTAGCTCAGTCCAGAGGTACTTGGGTTGGGGATCGGAGGTTCGCCAGTTCTGTCCAAACCATGTTTAGAAGTTGTTTTCATAGTTTGTGAAGTGCCAGCTGACTTCTTGGTCACTGCTGACCTGCCTATATTGTGCCCAAGATTGATTAATAATGTATTTTCTTGGTCTTCGTCTAATGAAATACCCATCAGTAATCAATGAAATATCAGATTAGCTTGGGCTGATAACTTGTGGTTCAAACATACCATCAGTGTTGTACACACAGTTTTGAAAGCATTTCTCCTACACACTCAGAGGGTGTTAATAGTTGCCATATAACCTACTGACTTTCAGCGGACTCAGATCCTGAATGTCATTGCTAAGCAGCTGATAAAGGCAGAGTGAGTCCTCATGAATTGTCTCTTGATTGGGATTAACATGCCCATGGCTCTCTCTAGTCCTTTGCCACTCTGAGTTATTCTCTTCACAATTGTTGTGATTGTTTTTCATTCTCATCGCCCCCCTATCATCCCACGTAATGACCAAAGTTCTGTGACTGTGCTGTACACATCAAACCAGGCAGTGGTGCAAGACAAGGCTGGGGTCCACTGGGTTAGCATTTTAAACTTCAGTAGCAGCAGCACAGATACAAATACCAGACAATTTTTATCACAGATGATAGTGAAATATGAAGCCTGATAATCATATGCAGTCCATTAAGGTCTTTTGTTTTTGGTGCCCAGGCCCTTATTAGCATAAAATTGCAACAGGCAATATTACTCACTATCTCATCAGCAGAAAATCAAAGAACTTGGCAACATGGACAGGTTCAAAAGCATGTTCATTCTCAGAGTTCTGTGCTGCCAGGCAAAGCAGGGAAATTTATCATTTTAATCACTTGAACCTCCACTTTTGACTACCTACTCTTTTACAACCTGCTGTCAGAGCTTCTTGTTTGGCACTGCTTACTGGTGTTATGGTTAAAGGCAAAACACATGTTGACTGGGGTAAGACTACATGGAAATGTCTTTGTTCATTTTTCTACATAGTACCACAGGACCCTTTCCAAAGCCATAACTTCACATATATTTTGGGATTAACTGATGTAGGACTAGGGATGGGACGATACACTTAAACTCACTATATGTTGCACCTCGACATGCCCGGGTGACGATACGATACGTCACGATACAATATCAAAAAAGTAAAAGAAAAAAAACATATATTACTGTGTAATTACAACTTTTTTGTTTGAGTTGAACACAGGAAAACACAAGGCCTAACAGGCCAAACACAAACAGTAAATCTCTCTAATGCTACGGCCACACCGGACGCGAATTGGCGAATTTAAACGCGCGTAAAGCCTGTAATGCGCCGCGCTTAACGCCTGAAGCTGGACGCTGGACATTTTGACAAGCTGTGGGACGACGCAACCCGGGCGCAGGCGCAGTAGAGAGCCGGAGCCGGTCGGACTCAGTGATGACCCGTGCAGGCAAATCCAGCTGGAAACGAATATTTAAAGAACTTACCTTCAAAACCTGTCTCCTCAGAGACTTTCACCCAAGCCTGCTCCTTTTGTTCCGGTCTCTGTAGAGGACACACGCCGAGTAGTGTAGCTCTGGATGATAGCAAACAGCGCGGATAAACCTCTCCTCCATCTTTGAGAGGGGCTTGAGCGGGAGCAGGGGGCCGGAGCGTCACACGTCATCAAATCAATGACGTCGGGGGGGAATGTCATCGCTCATTGCCTGCCGCGCCGCAAACTGGCGTCGAAAGTTCAATATTTTCAACTCGAGCGTCGAGGCGTTTGGGGCGTCAAAACGCCTCGACGCTCCAAATGCACCAACGCTCCAGATGCAGCATCAAGACGCGTGTTTGCATTGACTTTGTATGTAATCTCGGTTACCCTAGAGAGGTTAGAGAGAAGTTACATAATAACTTAAACTAATGGCTAGTTAGGCATTAGCTGCTACGTATAGCCGCCACATATGCTAAATCATACAAAGCAGTGTTGCTTGATCTGGATTGGTCTGTGATGAGTATGACGAGCCGTACAATTGTCCAATCACAAGCTGCTGTTGTTTTTGAAGGTTCTGCCTCTGAAAATATTTTCGGGCGGCTCTTTCCCAGATAGACCAGTGAGATATTTCAGTGGTGGTAATATGGAGCTGTCAGTTTAGCGTGTCAGGTTAATAAGGACAGCCCTTCGCTGGAGTTTGCATTGTCCCAAATTAAAGTACAGCGGTGTGAACACAAAACAAACAAAGACGAACTGCAACAATATTTAATTTTATCATCTTATTCAGGGTGAAGTATGTGATCTGTAGGTCTTCGAGCACCCTAAACTAAAGGAAACTCTTCTTTAGGCTGATCCATGCCGTTATATTAAGTGTCACTGCGATGGCTCTTCCCTGCTCAGATCTGTCACCCTCCTCCTGAAAGTGTCTAATGAAATAAGTAATCACTGCTCCCTAATGAGAGTCTGTCAGAGGGCGGTGCTGGAATCTGTTTACCAAACCAAATTATTTTCTTATTTCAGCAAAGTCAATTAATCACTACGGAGACAATTCTGTTAGTGTTTCCCTCCAAACACAAAGATGGCTGCTGTCATCATTAAACTTCATCCAATTACAAGACGAGGCTGATGCACATTAATTTAATTTGACTTTTGGTTTTTCACATTCTCTGGTGGTTAGAATCTTAATGTTGGGTGGAGACTGAAATTAGGAGTGAAGCTAATGAGTGTTTTCCTCAGTGATTGCTCTGCGGATAAATAGATCTGATGGAAGTTAAGTGAATAAAATGTCAAATTTGAAAAAAAGAGATCCCATCATAAAGCAAAACATGAGAGATCAACTTAAATGTTATGTCAGCGCTCAAGTCTAGAGCTCTGGTATTAATCTTTCATCCTTCAAAGACAAGATAGACAGTAAATCCTCTTAGCTGATATTTTGTCTTTGATTTGTGACTGCCAATTTGATTTTGCTCCTCCTGCGGTTGCAGGATTATAAATAATATTCAAACCCAATATTCTACATACAGTATGACACTCCTCATTTTCATAGCAATCAATTGAACTGAAAAGTCCCAGAGCTTAAAAAGTATTTGTTTTAGGAGGGGGGTGAGAAACTGATATAGCAAAATGGCTGCATACTGTCTACTGTGCATTGAAAAAAATTGTGTTTGTGTACTGTATTTAATTGACACTTGTGGATAAATTTTCTTTATTTCTTGATTATAAAAACAAAAAAGTTTGCAATACTGGAGACCCAGGACTTTTATTTTACTTGCTGTTTTTAAAAGGTAGCAAGGTATTTTGATTTTTAATCATTTATTAGCTTCAAGTGTTTTCTTACCTCCACATAGAAAGTTGCGTTGTTGATAATTTGTTACATTATAACTTAAAAAAAATATACGAACAGAATTCAAGGACATGTTCAGGAAAAGATCAGAAATGGACCGAGGACAAATTGATTAGCTTTTGGTAGCGTTTTCCACAATTTTACTAATAACTCAAAAGTTCCCAACTGAGTTTCATGACATTTTAAGGGAATGTTGTTTCAGGCACAAGGTCCAGTAATTCGATTTTTGTGGTTCTATAGGGCAAGGCCATGCTGTTTTTTTTTTTGTTTGTTTTTTGTTTCTTTTCAGGGAATTTACATTAAGACTTATTAAGTACGATTTTTGGCTTAAGGAAATAGTCATCTTTATTTTACATTGTGCTATAGGTATTTTGTTGGCAAGTTCTATTTGTTTTTTGATGACAATGTTTTGGTTACTGTCGCTTTAAAAGAGCGCTTTCCTTTGTGTAGATGGTCAACAGGAAGCATTGTAGAGTCTTGAGCCACACTTTTTTCTTACCGCGGTTGCAATTGTGTATTAGGCAAATCTTCAAGATCATAACCTTTGTAATGACTTTAAAATAAAGTTTTGTGTGTCACAACTCAAGACAGGCATGGACTGGTCTAGTTGCAGATCCTGGAATTACTTTAGTATTTCTTACCAGTGCGAGTGTGATGGGGCAGTTGGCCTTATTTTGACAATATCTTAGTAGTGGCAAAATGTTGGAAATACTTTGCTTGAGTGTTGCGCTCTCTGGGCTTTTCTAGTTTGGTTGTTAAATGACCTCTTATGAACCACTTTCTGGGGCCAAGAAAACAAAAGCTAACTCATTCTTTTCTTTGTCTCTAGCTTCTTACATGTTGGCGTCTATGTTAGGGCTGGGTATTTCCGGCAACTTCACGATACGATACGTATCCCGATACACGTAAATTGACTATGCTTTAAGCAAAATTCTTGACAAGTTTAGTTTTTTCTTATAAGAAGAAAAAGAGCAAGGATGAGTTTTAAGTGGTTCTACAACTTGAGAGACATAAATTCAGATCCTCAAAGATGGTAGACCTAAGATCAAATTTAGAACATATGTTTCATTATGTAGCTCGTCTTCTACCTTGAAGACCAAAGTGTATTTACAACAACTGTCAAAACATTTAGGCCGTATCGATTCTGTAGAATCTGTATCGATACACGTATCCCGAACAGTGCGATACGATATTTTGCCGTATCGATATTTTGGGCACAGGCCTAGTCTATGTTGTGGTATATGTTCACTAGGCCTGTGCTCAAAATATTGATACGGCAAAATATCGTCATGCACTTCTTGGGGATAAGTGTATTGATACGGTTCCTACAGAATTGATACAGCCTCATTGTTTGAAAAGTCGTTGTAAGTACACTTTGGGTAATTTTAAAAATGGCACAGTTCAAAGTAGAAGCCAAGCTACATGATAAAACACATGTTCCAAAGTTAAACTTAGGTCTACCATCTTTGGGGACCTGAATTAAAGTTCTTAAGTTGAAGAATTATTTAAAACTTGTTCTTTTTCTTCTTGTAATAAAAACTAAAGTTGCTGGGAATTCTGTTAAAAGCGTAGTCAATGTTCACAATTTATGTGTATCGGGATATGTATCGTATCGTGGCCTCAGTATCGGGATATGTATCATCTCGTGGGGTTGCAGGAAATACCCAGCCCTAGTGTTCACTCCATTACCTACTTTCGATGGAACAGTTTTCCACAATATTTCAATGAGTTCTCAAGACATTTTCAAGACATTTTTTCGTGGATGCTGGTCATTGCACAAGTAAGAAGTGATACAATTTTAGTGCTGCTCCGAATCTGGTTGCAGATTTATTTATTTTTTTTGCAGTTTAGGACAATAACTAATTTTAACAAAATGTTGTAAATCACCTGGTGAGGATTGTGCTCCTGGAGTTCTTCTTGTTTTTGCTGTTTTATGACTTCTCATGGCAGGGGCCGAGAAAACAAAAGCTACCTCAGTCTGTCATTGTCTCCAGTGTCTTGCATCTTGGCATCTGCATTGTGGTGTATTTTCACTCTGTTGCCTGCTTTCTTGTGATTTCAGGTGAGATATTGGGCAGTGTTCTACATTTTAACTAATAACTCAATGAATTCTCAGTGCATTTTCACAACATTTTGAGGGAATGTTGGTCATGGTACGAAGAAGTGATAAGATTTGGTGGTGATCAGTGCAAGATAGGGCAGTTTTCCAACTTGTGGAAATGCCTTTGGTTCATGGCAATGGAAAATTTCTAAGCCCTCTTCAGAAGTAGACAAAAATGTGCACTTTGTTAACAAGAAAATTGTACCCACTCTGAGACCTGTTTTCAGGAATGTGCATTCCCAGGCTTCCAAAATGTCATATCATGTTGGTCAAAATGCCTATATCATAAAACCAAAATAAAAACCTTTTCAGTTAGCCTAAAATTTATGTGGACAGCCCCCCAGTTTGTGGTAAAATGTTGTTTCTTGGCCCACTTGCTGGTGCCTATAAAAAAAAAAATACAGTCAGTCTGTTGTTGTCTCCAGTGTCTTACATGTTTGCGTCTGCATGGCGTTGTATGTTCACTCCAATGCCTACCTTTACAATACAGGTTGGCTTTTGAAAACTGAGGAGTTAGGGTTGTCATCCTCATTGAGCAACTTCAATACTATCCCTGCTGTTCTCAGCCTAGCAATCGTGTCCACGGCTACAAGCCTCTAAATTAATCCCTTTAGGCATTATCATATCGCACACAATCACTTCAAACTTCATGCTGTGCTAAGCTAATTATCTAATGGCTCCTGCTCTGTATTTATTGTAAGTAGTATTGATCTTCTATCCACCTCACTCTCTTGCAAAATTAAACTGAAAATGTTGAACTACTCCTTTAAATTATGCAAAAAAGCAGCTTGTAGGGGTAATTCTCAGTCTTTAAATCTTTATGTCTGGTCTTAACTGTGTGTTTGTTTGTCTCTCTCCATTGTGATGTGTTAAACTCAACCCCCCTCCTCTGCAGACCCTTCCCCGACACCGATCTGTGCGCGTTGCTGACATTGAGCAGAGTTTGCGGACGCAGATTGTGCTCACAGCCGAGGAGTCGTCCTTGGCATGGCGAGCCGGCCCTCGCGGATATGGATTCTTATATTTAATGTCTCGGCCTCTCTCGTACAAATGTTTCTCTTTCAATGAGCTGTGGCCCCGAGGCAGGGGAGTTTTATCGATCATCTGACTTTTAATGCCTCTTAAATATTAAGATTCATGTATATGACCTTTGTGTTTGGATTGAGAGAGTAAAATCCCTGCCTAAATACCCTCTCAGGCCCTGCTGGCTGCACTGTTGGCTTTTGTTGCTGTTTTGCTCTTGAGCTGTGGACGGCCAGCTTCGGGTTTTAATCTTTTTTTTTCTTTTTTTTAAATAAAGGCGCAGAGGTCATGAAGGAAAGTTTCATTCTAAGTTTTGGACTGCTCTCTCTTCTAGAAGTGAGAACAAGTGTGCAGGAGATAAGATGTGCGAGCGGAGGATTGGGCCTTGTTATCCTCTCTGAGCGCCCTTTTTCTCCACCTCCCTCCCTCTCTGTCACTCTCACTCTCTCCGTCACGCACACACACACGCTAACGCACACCAACCCTGGAAGAGCGCCCGGTGATTGATGAGTGTGTGTGAGGGACCTCAGAGGCAGCAGCACTACAGAGAGATGGACAGATGAAAAGGAAGGAGGAGGGACGGGGAGAAGAAGTGAAATGAATCAAGTATCAGGGTGAGGCCTCGCAGCAGCCGCTAACAGACTGCAGTCAGAGTGAGTCTTTGTTGGAAATGACCCGCTCTGGGCGGCTTTGTCACACCAAAATTAACCCTTTGCTGACAGCGAGGGACATCACAGGAAGGGGCATCGTGCAAATTTAGGTTTGACTGTTGGTAAGACAGAATATTGAGACAGAAATATATCCTTTTTTTGACTGAAGTGGCATTCCGTAATTTCTCAAATATTATATGCATGAATTATAACCCATTTTTCATGCCTTTTTCCAGGAAAAACCCTGTGCTCAAATATAATGCGCACCCAAATTTTGCTTACTCTCTCAAACGCCTGAAAGCTTTTGAGGATGGTCTGTCCATTATCTCTGCTTTCCTTTCCTTCAACCATGAATGTTAGCTTCACTCACGCCAAATTTCCTACCAGCTTTTCTGTTGCCCACTGCCTCAACCACTTCACCTTTCTTTTGAATTCTGCTGGGTAACTTACCGGTACTCCTTTTTTCGACATTTTCGATGGTATTTTATTGGTGTATAATTACTCTCTCCCAGACGACACCTACTGACGGTCTTACGGTACTTGAAGCCATGACGTCACGTCGTATCATATTTCACACACCCCAGCATGCTCAGTGGTAGTGTAGCTATCAACATGATGATGTCTTCGACCAATCAGAGCGCGGCTATTTTGGTCCCTTAGCAGTATCTTAACACGGAGAATTACACAATCATTACACAAAGGTAAACTAATTAAGACCCTAAACATTGGATTAGAACAGTTTCACAGTGAGTTTTGTAGGAATTACAAAGTTTAGAGGTAATGTTTCGCAGAGAAAGAGAATATTTAGGCTTTTTCTATCAGAGGTGTTGTAACCGCGATGTTGGCAAGACAAAATATTATACATATATTCCTTGTGCTCGTGTACAACACACGCCTGAAAATTAGACCTTGTTAAGAGCAAGAAATGTGTTATATTTGAGAAATTACTGTTAGCATTGTTTAAAAGGATACACCAATATTTATTTTGTTTTTCATGTCTTGCCTCACTCCTGAGTCCATGACAAGCAGATAGACACCATTCTTTCAACTGTGGCTGCAGGGCTCAGCCACTGCTAATTAGCTTAGCTCAAACACTTTGAGTCAATGGGAAGTGTTAGCCTGCCTATGCCTACAGTCATCAGATGAACTCTTAAGCAACTGTAAAATGGTCCTGTGTGCTTGCTGTGGCTTGTTTTTTTACCGTGCTATGCTAGGTTATCTATTTTTAGATTAGATTTCAAATGAGCACTTTATGTTATTTTACATACAAAGCACACAAACTACTGTGGACGTGCTTTTAGGCAGGTCAATCAAACAAAGCCTTTGTTTACGAGTAGAAGAAGACTGGTACTAAGGATTTTTGCTGACCTTGTAAGAGAAGATGAGGAGGATTTCTCTGGATTTAGTTTCTTATGTGTGGCCAAGGGCTGAATGATATATCGTTGTCGTATCTATATCGAGATATGAACGCTCAGATATTAATATTGAAAAGTAAAGATATAGATTTCTTATAAATAAACCTGCACTTTCCACATTCTTTTGTATTATGATGTTTAATTTTCTGAAAAAATGCTTGGTTTTCACCAAACCCATAGTCATATCGTATCATAATGATATATCTGGCATGAATATCGAGATATGAAATTTAGTCCATATTGTTCAGGCCTAGTGTGGACAGATAGGGAGATGAATAGTTAGATAGATATATAGTCAAAAAGTTAAGTTTAACAACTGCTGACCTACACCACTTCCTCATTTCAGGCTTGAGGAAGTATCAGTATTGCATATAATACATTTCAAAATATTGTCATATCTGACATCAGCAAAATTCCAATACAGTGCATCCCTAATGATCAAATTCAATGAACTAAAGACTGCATTTTTTCAAATCTTATGGTTTAAAGTGGTTAAAGTATCTGACATTTTGACACCTAACTAAAGAGGTAGTTGTCCTCTTCCACAATCACCAGCATCAGTCCCAAGAACAAGACGTGACCAACCAATTTTCTTCTAAAAAATCGCTCAGTCACATCCAGCAGCCTGATTCCTCAAAGCTGAAGATGGAGTTGATGCCTTTCTCTCTGTACTTCCTCGCCTTCTTCTTTCTTGTTATATTCTGACTACAAAGAGGACATGAAGTACTCAGAGTTCACCCTGATGCTCTCTGGCAGAGGGAGATGTTTTCATGGCCTCAGCACTTTTCTGAGTAGAGAGGAGCTCCTGGCTCCAGTCCTGGACTTGTGTGATTGTAGCACTCCAGTTTTCAGTGGAACATTTAATCCCTGTTGTGTTGAAATAATACTGCTGTAATTCGCTAAGACGCTCAGGCCTCATAGGCTACAGTTAAAAAGTAATAACCTTTTATTTGTTTCTACTTGAAGATGCAGTGATTCTATTTGATGCTGTTGGCAGACATTTTAAAGCTGATAGATTCTGCAAATGTTTGTTTTCTTTCTCAGTTAAGTTAAAGAGTTTGGTTTTGAATTTAGCTGAGACATGTAAATTTCAAAGGTTTCTTGTTCTTGTGTTTTTGTAAACATGTATTTGGTGTCTGTTTTCTTGATTTCCCTGATGGAGTCTTCCCAAGGGATTAATATAGCACTGTCTAATCTAATCTAATCTTTTAATTAAGGATTTGATTCGAGATGAATTAAAAAAAAGAATCTCTGCAGAGGCTCAGATGCAGCTCTTTTCCCCTCCCCTTTGGAAACACTCAGAGCTTATGGAGCAGGGAGGCTACGGGAAGCTATGATAATGAGCTCTACACTGATTTGCTTCCTTATGGGAGAGAAGTAGACATTTAAAACAGTTATAGGGGTGTTATTTAAATGGGCTGGGGGACCGCAAAATGATCTTACCGCTCAAGTTTAAGTTTGGTAGCAGACTTGGTAAAAGGGGCGGGGCCACATCTGGGTACGTGAACCAAACTTGTTTCAATGCGGGCTTTGAATTGGTACAGAGCTTCAGCTGTGATTGATGATGTGTCACCAGTGCACAAGTCAAGAGAAAACCCCCATAGTGTCTGGCTGTGATGAGCAGTTAACACACATGTAGGTGGAGCCTGTATAGCTATGACATCATAAATCCCAGGAAGTAGAAAACAGTGCATTAAAGGAGACATATCATGCTTGTTTCTCCTTTTCACTATGCAAGACTAGGATGCCTGTAAAGCATTTCTGCCCTCAGTACAAGTCATTTAGTTCCTTCATTGCCCCACAATAGCGTTCTCAAAATCCTCATTTTAAGCCATTATCAAGCTCTCGTTGAAACACGAGGATCTCAGGATGACCTACAGTTACCTTGCAACGTCACAGCCCTTTGTGCTCTGATTGGTCAGTTCTATTGGGGGTTGAGCCAGCCTGTCCTTCTTCTTCTACTGTGGATGTGTTCCTCGGTGACGGTTTTGTGGCTAACAGACATCATAGAGGAGGAAGTGTTTTATCAGATTACTCCACTAAAAAGAAAGGTACCTCGTGTCGTCACGACGATTTAAATCTCGCGGACATCTCGCAATGACCTATTTTCAGAGGCATCAAATCTCGTTCTAGGATATCAGAAAAAATACAATATCTCATTTTTTGAAAATTAAGGGGGTGTAAGGTCTTGTTTTCAAATGTATTATATTATATGTAAGTATTAAATCATGCATCAGCATGATATGTCTCCTTTAAGGACTATTTTCTTTCAAGAGGCAGAGAGCATTTCTCTATTAATTGAGAGTTTTTCAAGTTTAAAACCTGAATATGTTCAAGTTTGTCTTGAGTAAAAAACAATCATTTAAGTAAGAGGGTATTTGCCATTTTATTGCATTAGATTTCATTTTTCTGTTGAATGACTTAACATTATTTTTTGGGGATGTTAAATACAGAAATTTTCTATCAAAGCATTTAAAAACAGTAATTAATTTGTTATTGATTGGTTAATTAGCAGGGCCATATTTACTAAGACTGCTTTTAAAATCACAAATTAATTGGATTTGTATCAAACTTGATTTGCTCTCATGTGATTTATAAACTTAACTCTTTATTCTAAATTTGTGTATCTAAATATCTTATTAGTTTTTCCAAAACTTATGTATAAATATTTTACTTATGATTCCTAACAAATGTAAAATGAATTAATTAATTCTATTTGTTTATTTATTTATAAAGACTAAATGTTTGTTTGCTTTGGTGTGTATTGTTAGTTTTGTCTGTAGCTGTTGTTAGTTATCATTTAAGTATAGCAGTTTTCATCTAAATGTAAATGTATATTTAAGTGCATTTTTTTCCTATTTTCAGAGTATGGTATCCAAAAAATTATTCAAATATCCAAAACAATTTTATGTCACAGAGCGATATTTAAATGTCCATCGTTATTAACATTGCTTCATCTTTTAGAAACTTCAGTTTGCAGCTAATATCCTCACGATCCATACTTCTATTGCATTTTTGTATTATTTTATTATGAACTTATAATGATGTAGTTGTTTATTTACTGTATTATTTATTAATTTTTCAATAGTTTTTCATATTTAATCTAATTATTTCCAACTATATTTTTTGGTGATGATTTCCTGTTTTTCTTAGTTTATTAATATCATCACTTCTGTCTATAAACAATATGTTTCTTAGTTACCCACCAAAACAAATAAGAATTAAAGTAAAACAATAAATACTATAAATATAACCATGAATGTCCCATTGAACAAATGTTAGAGTGAAATTTAAAAGTGAAGAAAATGCTTGAAAAAGTAGAAAAGGAATTTCGTTTAAGATGAGATATGTATTTATAGTTTGGTCTATAAATGCATTTGCTTATTTTTGTTCAAATGCATTTTCTTTTGTCTTTTATGGTCTATTTTTCTCATTTGAATGGGATCGATGTGGTGATGTTGTCTTTGCCAGCATGTGTATAGTTCTTTAATTTATTTATTTATTGTTACTAAAGCTCTGGAGCATTGCCTGCATTAATTATGCTCATATAATGAAAATACAGACAATGTTTTATGCAGAATAAAGCATGAACGGTGTGCAGTGAAGAGCTGACAGTGTAATAATGAGAGGTATGAGTGAGGTATTGCTTCCTCACAGTAACTGTAGATGTTAACCTCCCTCTATTGGCCTGAATGTGTCATTACACGTCAGTCTGTCAGCCTTCAGGTGCAGCAAAATCCACTCTCATCATCAAATCCCTCCTCAGAGCCTCTTTTACATCCACTTAGATCAACATCTGTGGCACGAATCACTTCTTCTTCTCTTATTCTTTTTAGGAGAACCAAAAAAAAGAGGAAGAGGAGATTGCTTTTGTTGAAATCGAGGTACCTCCAATGTCACGGCGATCAATAAGGAATGTGAAGAGTGACGAGTTTGATGGAGCTTCAGATGTTCTTTGTCAGGGAGAGCAAACACTCTTCAAAGGGGAGAGAAGTGGAGCTTTTAGAGGAGGAAGCTTCGTCACTTTTCCAGCAAATGGGGCACTTTGTCACCACTGTTATCTGAGCCTGCGTCTGATTTTCTGTGTATCCGTCGCCTGCAGCTTGCCGAGCTCTCTGTGAGCGAGAGGCTGAGTGACTTTGTAGTCAAGGATTCTTTAATGCCTCCCGTGTCACACGCTCTCCCGTGCTCGAACATCAATACTCGTGCTCTTACAGCCAGCATGTGTGTGTTTAACCAGGTGTTTCTCTGTTTGTGTCACCTTCCTCTCAGGTGTGTGCGCCGAGGCGGTATGCCCCGGGGAGTCGTGCTTACAGTGCACTAGGAGTCCCAACCGTGTCAGTATCTG
The DNA here is from genome assembly GCA_036419115.1 of Scarus forsteni. Classification (NCBI taxonomy): domain Eukaryota; kingdom Metazoa; phylum Chordata; class Actinopteri; order Labriformes; family Labridae; genus Scarus; species Scarus forsteni. Next base: position 7,276,872 of record JAZDUH010000263.1, read on the forward strand.
TGGCTGAGGAGGGAGAGGTGTATCCCCCCCCCTCCCCCCTGCTGTGAGGAGTCGAGGCGTGCCGAGCCGTCCTGTGCCGAGCCGAGTGTGACGCCATGTCCCTGGCTGACAAACACAAAGTGAAGAGGCAGCGGCTGGACCGGATCTGTGAAGGTAGAGACGCCTGTCCTCAACTGTCACTGTTTTTCACACCTTCACTGAAAAGTCTGAGCCTGGTTTCAAAAAAGTAGAGATTAAAGAGTCTGGGGAGTCTGATGTGGGCCCAAAGTTGCCCATCCCTGCCCCAGATTTAGACCATGTCCACATGAAAATGCAGAGAACACATGAATGAATGAACCTTTTATGGCCCCTAAGGGAATTTGTCCTGCACAGAGAGCATAAATACACAAACTACATAGGACATTAACAACCACACAAGACAGCACATAATAACATTTAACAGTTAGTCAAGAATAGGGATGTAACGGTATTAAAATTTCCTATCACGGTTATTGTGACCAAAATTATCACGGTTATAATTACTATTCCGGTAATCGAATCAAAAAGGACTTTAACAGTCTTGAAATCATTTAACCCCTTCAATATTATAATTTTAACAGTTCTTTTGTCTTTTAGTTTAGTTTAGTTTAGTTTATTCACACATCATTATCCAGAAGGTACAATACAATACTTGCAGTATACAGCAAGTATCTATTCTTTTTTTTTTTTTTTACACAATCAGGTGTGTGAAAAGGGTCACCCCAAGGAAGCTATTTAAAGCTTTTGATAGGGGGCCCGGTTTTCCATGAATATAGGATATTGGCCAAATATCCTCAAGACATGGACAACATACAAATACATAATAGACATACAATAAACAATAAACAATCTCAGTATTCTGGTTACATTGAATTGATGCGAAGTACGGTAACAGTATTAGCTAAGAAAGATGAATAGATGCAAAAGAGACGAGTATTCATATAATATATTGATCAGCTCATTAAATACTAAACATACTTTGCTAGAAGGTGGATTTTTAATTTTTTCTTGAAGGTGGATATGGAATGAGACATTTTTAGTGTTTCATCAAGCTCGTCCCAAATCTGTGGTCCTTTATATACAATGCTAAAGCTTGTACATTTTAGCCTTCGTTTTTTTCCAGCAATTAGATTCTTACTCCTGGTGGCATAGGTGTGCCGAGGAGCACAGATTGGGATAAGGTCACGTAGTTTATGGTTTAATTTGTGGACAGTCTGGTACATTACACAGGCATTCTGCAGGTAGTTGTACTCAGTAAGCCTCAGAAGGTTGTAGCGGTGGAAAATCTGTTTAGTGGGAGCATTAAATTCAGACCATGTTAAGGCACGTATGACTTTGTCAATAACTGTGTCAGGAAATGTCCTATAAGTAACTTTGTTTCAACTTTTTTCATGAGAAATAGAAGTAAACAATTCTGAGAAGTATTTATCATTATTATGTAATAAATGCTTTAAACTGCGTAATAACAAGAAAAGAAAAAAACAGATTTGTACTTTAAACAGGTTTCTCTTCATAAACAAATGTAAATGAACATGTTCACAGTTCTGACACGTCCAAAAATAAATTTAACCTATTTTACATACACTCACATCTTTGTTTGCATACAGCAGTAGTGTCCATGTTACAGCTCGTTATATTAGACCATGTACAGGCCTTCTTATTTATTTATTTTTTGTTTTACTAACGATAGTCCCTGAGGCAGTTTGCCCCCTTCATGACTCTCCTCTGGTCTCCCCTTTCCGTGGCAGATCTCCTCGACAGCTCCTTCTTTAAAGGAGACATATCATGCTGATGCATGATTTAATACTTACATATAATATAATAAATTTGAAAACAAGACCTTACACCCCCTTAATTTTCAAAAAATGAGATATTGTATTTTTTCTGATATCCTAGAACGAGATTTGATGCCTCTGAAAATAGGTCATTGCGAGATGTCCGCGAGATTTCGAACGTCATGACATCCCGAGGTACCTTTCTTTTTATTGGAGTAATCTGATAAAACACTTCCTCCTCTGTGATGTCCGTTAGCCACAAAACCGTCACAGAGGAACACATCCAGCAGCAGGGGTATATAGCTCCCTCGCTCACACTCCCTCATTACCAGCTCTGGCCTGTAGGGGGACTCAATACGCAGTTGCTGCTTTGAGCCTGCCGGAAAATACAGTAGAAGAAGAAGGACAGGCTGGCTCTACCCCCGATAGAACTGACCAATCAGAGCACAAAGGGCTGCGACATTGCGAGGTAACTTTAGGTCATCCTTGAGACCAAGCATTTCAACAAGAGCTTGATAATGGCCTAAAATGAGGATTTTGAGAACGCTATTGTGGGGCAATGAAGGAACTAAATGACTTGTACTGAGGGCAGAAATGCTTTACAGGCATCCTAGTCTGGCATAGTGAAAAGAAGAAACAAGCATGATATGTCCCCTTTAATATTTCCAAATTACGATTGACTAAATCCATAAAACACGAACTATGGCGGAAAAAAAGACGGATCTATTACGACAAAACACGGCAAATAAACAACGAAAAAACGGCAAGAACACACTCCAGATTGATACTAATACTGTTATTTGCAACCTTTATACATAATTCTCTCAGAAATTACTGACAAACCGCCTATAATTCACTCAGGTATGGCTCTCTGAATCCTCTCTCTCTCAGTCTGCTCGTTTACTCAAGGAGTAACGTGCGGGCCTCCGTTTGTGAGACATGGCTGCTTCATTGGGGCCACACCCACATTTACGGCTTATGGGGCAAAGCGCAGCATCACCGTGCGTTATTGACACAGCGTGGTGTTTAAACTCGGTAACTCGTTAATTTTGATAGGACTCGATAATGATTACCGTGGGAAATTTTATTGCGGTTTACCATTTTACCGGTACCCGTTACATCCCTAGTCAAGAATAAAATCATAAAATACAGCGACAGTAATAAAGTAGTAGATAAAAATATTAGTGCTGTCATGAGATTAAAAAACAGAGATTAATGAATTAATCAAATTAATAGTGTTTTTAATCTAACTTAAAAAGTTGCTGAAAAAAGCCTCAACTTAAAGTATTTTCATTGAAATTTATTAGATTATTGTGGCAGATCAAAAGATTGTTCTCCACTCCTCAAAAAACTGAAGCACAAGAAGCCCAATGCATAAAAACTAGTAGTAGTAGTCATGTTAGTGGTAGTCATGGTTACCCTACGATATGAAATTTGCTCTCCTTAAATTTTTACTTGAGAACTTGGTAAGTTTTGTCTTTGATGAGATTCATGTGACATGTAAGTGGCAGATAATACATCTATGTCGTGTAATTTAATGGAAGGTAAGACAGTAAACCAGGGGTGGGCAACTGGCAACCCGGGGGCCAGGTATGGCCCTCTGCCTCACTAAATGTGGCCCGCCAGTCATTTTCAAATCAGCAATTGTAAATATGAAGAAAACTCAAATATCTAATGAAAATAATTCTACATAGTCTTGACTGATATTTATGATATTTATTGGCTTTTGTATGTTATTTACGGCCTACTTTGCTTTTATAGTGTCTCTAAATCTCTTTCATGAAGCATTGGAACATTATATCAAGTGTTACTCAAGACTATATTCAAAATATGGCAGCAGTAAAATCTTTGAGCTTTAAAAATTTTAGAACACTCATCATTTCATTGATTTGAAAATAACTTTGTCGGCTTTACTTGCATACATTTTGGCTAAATTTGCTTGAATTCTGTGTCAAGTTCATTTAATTATGTATAATAACTTTTATTTGTTATGTGACATATGAATATTGGTTATGCAAATTTTAGGATTAATTAATATTCTCTAATGGTATTTATTCCACATCCTCCAAATTTGTAACAATGCGGCCCTCAGGCTGGAAAACATGGTTTTATGTGGCCCTCTTGGTAATGAAAGTTGCCCACCCCTGCAGTAAACTAATGCCTAAGTCACACATTCCCGTTTCTCATAGCGACTGTGCACGACTGTACACGATTGAGGAGGCTGGTGTGATCGCTATGATACGGGATTAAATGACTGTCTCACTCCTGGACACACCCCGTAAATACACCGTCAGTGACGCTGCTACAGCGCTTCAGGGGGCGGTTGTCCCGCTCCAGTTAGGTTAATACAGCGATATGAGAAGGATTCCATCCCGCTGACAGGACGTCAGCTCCGCTCGAGCTCAGTTCGCGTCACATAAGCCCCGACTGAGCCCTGTCGCTTGTGCCGTCTTGAACGGGACACAGTCGGGGCTCATACGGATACATCCTTGTCAGTCGTCCTCATAAAGCTTTCAGGATTGAGCCACGATTGGGCCACGTTCAGCCCGACTGAGCTCCATACATGCCACGCTAATACCGCTCGCATTAGGTCTGCATTAGGCTTCCACCCCGCTACACGGAGAACGGCGATTCCCCACGACAGTTTTGAACAGTTCAAAACTGTCGGGACCCTTCCACGTTCCCCGCTGTTCATCCACGACTATACAACGCTGATCCAGACCAAGTAGCGCATGCACCACGACCAAAGCACGCTTTATCAGGATTATGACAATCGTGCACAATCGCCATGAGAAACGGGAGTGTGTGACTGGGGCTTTAGGACTGAAGTTCTCGACGATCGAGCTAACGGCTAACAACAGGGTTGAGCTGCTACGTCATCCTGTGGCTTGATATGATTGGTCTGTGGTGAGTGTGACGAGCGGACTGATCCTCTAACTTGCAAAAGCATGAATATGTGCAGTAGTGAACATCAGGAGTGTCATGTGTTTGACGTTGTTGACACTGACATAATGTGGAAGCTGTTTGTCCATCTAGGAAATCAGCAGGAATCAATGAAAACTGTCTCAATAAGCAGAGATCAACAAAATCGTATAAATCTTCAACCCTTACTGAACGCAAAGGGAACCTAGAAATATGTATTTGCATGTTGTTTGTCTATTTCCTGTTTAAAGCAAAACCTTAACTGAAAAATTGATATGAAAACTGAATGGGGAGCTCTGTGATTTATAACACCCCTACTTCAACATGCAGAATAATCAAAAGGGTGATCCAGAACAAATATTTAGCCCTCTTTGGACCTATACTTTCAGAAAATAATTAACTCACACTGACTATAAAATCAATTTATCCTTATGTAGCAGAATCCTCTCGTATAATGTACATTCACTTGCCTCTGTGACATGCCCCAGCCAACCCACCCTCCTGCTGTATTAGCACAACCCGGCGCCCTATCGGTGATCAATAACCATTGATCACTATAATTTTCTCCTGGCACACGGCACATGTCAGATACTACAGTAACAGTGTATAAGCGTTGACCTCAGCAGCACAGGCCTCTTGTTGGATGTAAATGAGATTATGTCCTCACTCCATCCAGTGTGCGCTTGTTTGTGTGGAAGGGTGCGTTTGATTTACGGTCTCTGAACATCTGCGTTGGATCACCAGCAGGGCTTGGATGTCACGCCTGTTTGGTAGCAGCCTGTTTTACACCGTGATTATTAGGCTTTAGGTTGTGGATTAGAGATTGTGTTGTTGTGCTGAAGGGGCCGTGGACAGAACAGTAGCCCCCCCCCCCCGCTGAGTCGACACAAGCACCGAGGAACAAGAGCCTCCGTGTGGGTGTATCAACTGTCTGAAGCATGTGTGATTTTTAAACCCACTTGTTTGACTTTGCCCGGCGTGTTTGTGTGTCAGACTGTGTCCTGAGGTAAAATCATCTCCTCTCTGCCGTCTGGGTCCCCGAGAGGCTTGTTAAGCTGCTGGGCCCTCCTGGAGCCAGCGCGGGGAGAGGCAGACATGACTGCAGCGCTGGAAAATGAAGCTAGACGCACCATTACCCTCAGAGCCGGCATATTTGTTTTGCAGCGTGATGTAAGCACCTCAGAGATGTGCACATGGAGTGCGGGACATATGCTGCACATCCTGTAGTTGAGCCACGGTGAGGCCGCGGATATGCCAGCCTGGTTCTGATTTATGCTTCTGTTGTGGAAGATTTTGTGCTTTATTTTATCAAAATGAGCAGATTGCAACAGTACACGGGGAAAGTTTTCTTGCTTGTGAACAGTTGATGTTCTAAGTGGGTGGGGCTTAGCAGGAAACAACCAATCCTGCAGCCTCTTTCAGGTTACTTTGTGATGACCACAGAAGATGAAATATGTGATGATACCAAGAGTGATCCTTGAAAAAAGTATTATATTTTACTCCATAACAATAAGTCAAGGTCCAAGATGTCCACAGAGTTTCTTGCATTATAAAAAAAAATGATGTTTAATGCCTGCATCTCTATAAACCCCTTTGTTTTAGCCCTGTTCAGAATAGACTATTTGACTTCAAATCCTCATAAACCATGTCAAACCCGGTGTTAATTTTGTTGACTTATTATTTTCATCATAGTTTTCATCACCAACATTTCCCCTGATCAAAGCTAGACAGTAACTAATGAAAAACGAGTGCACATGGACAAAAACTAAAACTAAATTAACTTACATTTTCGTCAACTAGACAAAAAACTAGACAAAAATGTTTGACAGAGACTTTATCGAACCAGATTATCATGTAGAATGCAGGGACTTTATCCACACAACCATTCACTTTGGTTGTATTGAAAGATTGGATGCTTATGAACAGTGATGTTCTGAATGGACGGGGCTTAGCAGAAAACAACCAATCCTTGAAACTCTGTGATGACCGCAGAAGATGAAAAAGGCTCAAAGATGTGAGGCTACCAAGATTGTTCCTTGAAATAAGTTTATTTTACTCCATAACAGTAAGTCAAGGTCCAAGATGTCCACAGAGTTTCTTGCATTAAAGAAAAATGATATTTAACTCTGGCATCTCTATAAACCCCTTTGTTTTAGCCCTGTTCAGAACAGACTATTCGACTTTAAATCCTCATAAGCCGTGTCCAACCCAGTGTTAATTTTGTTGACTAAATTTTCATCATAGTTTTTGTCAGCAACATTTCCCCTGATCAAAGCTAGATAGTAACTAATAAAAAACAAGTGCACATGGCCAAAAACTAAAAATAACTTTACTGACATTTTCTTCAACTAGACGAAAAACTAGACAAAAATGTTTGACGGATACTTAATCCAACCAGAGTATCATGTAGAAAACAGGGACTATTTTCACACAACTATTCACTTTGGTTGTGTTGAAAGATTGGATGCTTGTGAACAGTGAAGTTCTGAATGGGCGGGGCTTAGCAGAAAACAACCAATCCTTAAAACTCTATGATGACCGCAGAAGATGAAAAAGGCTCAAAGATGTGAGGCTACTAAGATTGTTCCTTGAAATAAATTTATTTTACTCCATAACAGTAAGTCAAGGTCCAAGATGTCCACAGAGTTTCTTGCATTAGAAAATACACTGCGATGTTTATGGCTGGCATCTCTATAAACCCCTTTGTTTTAGCCCTGTTCAGAACAAGCTGTTTGCCTTTAAATCCTCATAAGCCATGTCAAACCCAGTGTTAATTTTGTTGACTTATTATTTTCATCATAGTTTTCATCTCCAACATTTCCCCTGATCAAAGTGAGACAGTAACTAATGAAAAAAAAGTGCACATGGACAAAAACTAAAACTAAATTAACTTACATTTTCATCAACTAGACAAAAAACTAGAAGACAACATTTGACGGAGACTTTATCCAACCATATTATCATGTAGAAAGTAGGGACTATATCCACATAACCATTAACTTTGGTTGTATTGAAAGATTGGATGCTTGTGAACAGTGATGTTCTGAATGGGCGGGGCTTAGCAGAAAACAGCAAATCCTTAAAACTCTATGATGACCGCAGAAGATGAAAAAGGCTCAAAGATGTGAGGCTACCAAGAGTGTTCCTTGAAATAAGTTTATTTTGATCCATAACAGAAAGTCAAGGTCCAAGATGTCCACAGTGTTTCTTGCATTAAAGAAAAATGATATTTAATTCTGGCATCTCTATAAACCCCTTTGTTTTAGCCCTGTACAGAACAGACTATTCGACTTTAAATCCTCATAAGCCGTGTCCAACCCAGTGTTAATTTTGCTGACTTATTATTTTCATCATAATTTTTACCACCAACATTTTTCCCCTGATCAAAGCTAGACAGTAACTAATAAAAAACAAGTGCACATGGACAAAAGTTAAAGCTAAATTAACGTACATTTTCGTTCAATAGACGAAAAACTAACCGAAAATGTTTGACAGAGACTTAATCCAACCCGATTATCATGTAGAATGCAGGGACTATATCCACATAACCACTTACTTCGGTTGTGTTGAAAGATTGGATGCTTGTGAACAGTGATGGGGCGGGGCTTAGCAGGAAACAACCAATCCGTAAGACTCTCTATGATGACCGCAGAAGATGAAAAAGGCTCAAAGATGTGAGGCTACCAAGATTGCTCCTTGAAATAAATTTATTTTACTCCATAACAATAAGTCAAGGTCCAAGATGTCCACAGAGTTTATTGCATTATACTTTAATGACTCAAGTGTTTAATGTTGGCATCTCTATAAACCCCTTTGTTTTAGCCCTGTTCAGAACAGACTATTTGCCTTTAAATCTTCATAAGCCAAGTCCAACCCAGTGTTAATTTTCTGGACTCATTATTTTCATCATAGTTTTTGTCAACAGCATTTTTCCCCTGATCAATGCCAGACAGTAACTAATAAAGACAAAAGCACTTGGACAAAAAGTAAAACTAACTTAACTGATATTTTCGTCAACTAGACGAAAAACTAACCGAAAATGTCTGACAGAGACTTAATCCAACCATATTATCATGTAGAAAATAGGGACTATATCCATACAACCATTATTTTGGTGAAAACAGCCCAGAATTTAGTGTCTTTGTAGACAAACCTGCCTAAGTTCAAACTATGTTATCAACATGTTTTTAATAAATAAAAACATACAACTATTAAAGGGAAATTCTGATAGTTTTAGGATATATTTTCATAACATAAAGGCAGAACTTGATTCTGGTGTTATGTGTCACTTGAGATTTTTTTTCCTTGAGAGGGAAAATTGATTTAATTTGTAAATCTTGTTCTAATATAAACATATAATAATTGAATCAACAAAGAACATCACAAACAGGCCAAACTGTTCAGAAGAACATTAATCTAGTGTATTAGTGCTCTTATGTTTACTCTTTCATTAATAAGCGTAGTTATTTAGTCAAAGTCTGAATTAAATGTGTCATTTACTACTGTAAATAATAAATTCATATTTTTAATTCATATTTATTTTTGTCTTTGAATGTAAGACTATAAGTAGCTCTGTTGAATAAAAGTTTCCCAAATTATTTCATCCCTAGACAATCAGAAATGCAGGGTAGATTTGCACATTTATTAGATATACTGCGAAACATGTTTAAAAATTGTGTCTAAATAATGTTTAACCCTCAAAAGCTGGCCACCTTATGTATTTAAAAAAACTTGTAAGATATGAAATGTGTTTAAAGAAAAGTCCAGAATTAAAAGGTATAGTTCAGTTCTCTGTCTGTTACAGAGTAGGATGCGTGGAGTGAGATGGACACCATCAACACAGTGAACATGTAGCAACCAGCAGCAGCTGGCTATCTTAGCTTAGCTTGGCGTAGCTTAGCTCATGTTAGCACAGAGACTTGGAGGCGTCTAGCTTGGCTTTGTCCATAGATCAGTCTGCCTACACCCAAAATCTCATGTCCATGTTTTGGCCTGGACCGACTGCCAGACAACAAACAGAGACTTCAGAAAGTCTCTGGTCCGAGCCAAGGGAGGATTTGCAACTTAACGTTCAGCTACAACAGCTCTGCTCAGCCCTCTTGAAAATGCCTAGTTCAGGTCTTTGCTTTTTGTTTCGTTGTCTTTTATTAATAATTGAAGACTAATGCAGTAGACACAAAAAAGAAATACTTAATTTCTCATAAGATTCAGAAAAGACAAGGAGAGTTAATTTTTAAAGCACAAAATTTACACAGAGCAGTTCATATTACGTTTTGATGTATCAAGTGCTCAACTGTTATTAAAATCTGAAAACTGAGCTGCTATACAATGAGGACTTTATAGTCCTCATTCATGATATCAGGCTGGCTTTTTTCAGTCTACTCTCGCCTGCCACATTATTGAGTACACCTGTTCAATGGCTTGTTAAAGCAACTAGATAATATGACAATCACATGGCAGCATGTAGACATGGTGAGGATGAAGAAGAAAGGTGATCTCAGTGACTTTTCTGTTGCAGTCAAATGGGCTGGTCTGAGTGTTTCAGAAACTGCTGGGCTACTGGGATTATCACAAACTAACATCTCTGGGGTTCTTAGAGGATGATCTGAAAAAGAGAAAATACCCAGTGAGTGGCAGCTGTCTTTGCAAAAATGCTTTGGTCAGTGGTGGACGGTTACGCTCTCCTAGTGCTTTCTATACTCATGCCTGATTTTGTTATTGGCTTTTGCAGGATACTGAAGTACTTTCTTATCTAAAATAGTGTTTCTAAATCTCTTTAATCAAGCATTAAAACATTAAATCAAGTATTACTCCATACTACATTTAAGACATGGCAGCAGTCAAATTCAGTCATTGTTTTATTGATTTAAAAACAGCTTAATTGGCTGTAATTCTGTGTACATTGGCTAAAGTAGCTTGAATTCCGTGAAAAGTTTATGGAATAGTGCATAAAACTTGTATTTGTGTTATGACTAGGGCTGGGCGATATGGCCTAGAAATAAAATGTCTGATTTTTTTCCACCACACTTGATTTACGATTTTAATTGATTTTTCCCTCCCTAAAAGAAACAAAACTCCCAGTGACATAAAAATGAAACAAATCAAGTTTTGCCTTTATGTTGTCTAAATGTTTCCCTCTTAAAGTCAAAGTCTGGGTCATAAAAGGTTGATTACGTAGTATAAACGTAGGAAGGTTTGTCCACATAAACACTAAAAGGCTGAGGTATTTTCACAGCTTGTTAACATGTTTCTCTCTGATCAATATTTAATCTACTTAAATAACAAATACAAGCCTATAAAAGTGCTTGTGTAAACCCTACAAGGCCGACCATCATGACAATTGTAATTTTATTTTTCAAAAATTGCAACTACTTACAATTGGACTAAGGCAAGAAAAAAATCTCGATTCGTAATTTTTTAAATCTTTTGAAGAAAATAATTTGAATTTATCAATTTAATCGATTTTTTGCCCAGCTCTAGTTATGACATATTAATATTGGTATACTATTTTATAATCACTTTGTTTTTGAATATTTTTTTAACAAACGTTATTTTATCCATCTATTGAAAATTTGGGTAAAACGGTTTTGTGTGGCCCTCTTGTACTTAAAGTTGTCTACCCTGCTCTACACTGCATTCTCTCAATACCTGTAAATAAAGTTTTTCTAAGACAGAGATATCTTTTACATGGAAAGGATTGGCCTTTGTAATCACTGCTCAGTCCAATAGATCACCATTGGGGTGTGTTGGAATGGGAGATTGGCATCATGATGTATAACTGACAGATCTGCAGCAACTGTGATGCCTTCATGGACTTAAATCTCTAAGGAATGTTGTTGCATCTATGTGAATAAGAATTAATTCAGTTCTGGAGGCAAAGCTGCCAGTGAGTGTGTATGCTAAGCAGCTGGTATTAGCCTCACGTTTATAGTACAGGCATGTCAGCTGTTTAAGTTCATTATATTCTTTGCTAAAAGCTTATTAATGATTAGAAATGTCTCATTAAACCAGACCTCTTAATTTTACAGCAGTATAACAGGATAATATCACAGTAATAAAAGCTCACTGTAAGCCATAACAGATTAAATTGAATTATGACACTAAGTCGAGGTCGTACTTCATATCACAGGTGGGTCGTCGATTGGAGGAGATCCTTCCTGATTAGAGCGGCAGTCCACATCCAGCTGTTGCGCTTGCGTGTGCGACGCAGACAGCTGATGTAGTTAGTGGCTCCAGAGGGAACAACACTTTGTCTGCTCTGCTGGGCACGCGCTCAAAGCCCACCGGGGACGCACACACAGACGGTAACAGGTGTTGCTGTGATGCATGCAGAGCCGAGCCTACCTGCAGACGCTCCTTCTCCTCAAACACACATCGCACACGCTCGCTTTCCAGATGGCCATCACACAGGATCAGTGAATCAGTCCTCTGGCGGCCATTGTGAGGGCGTAAAGAAAAAAAAAAAAAAACAGCTTGTGATTTGTGATTTGTTCACGAGCCAACAACCAGGCAAAGTTGTCCTGCTGATCGCATGTAGCGGCGTGATAAGGCTGCCGTGGCGATTGTCTCAGCGCGAGGAGGAGGAGGAGGAGGCGCCCGTGAAAAAAAAAATAAAAACAGGTAAAATCCTCACAGGGCTTATTTGGCTACTGTCAGGGAGTAACTCATCTTAATCCAGGTTCACGCTTCAACCGGAGGGCTGACGTTGGCAAACAGATACAGAGCAGATGACGCCGTGATTCGTGCTGTCTCGCTTCAAAGTCTTTCAACTGAAAATCTGGAGCGTTGTCTTTCAAAAAAAATTTTTTTTAAAAAACGTCTGCTGATATGTTGTCTTTGCATCATCCAACAGAGCCCTCGCCTTTGTTTAGATTGTTTCTCCGACTCTTCTCGTCCAAGACAGTTTTCAACCCCATGCACGGTGTACATTTGTATTTTTGGTGTCTTATATTACCCATTTCTGGCCGCTTAACGTTGGCATTTCATGACTGTGGGATCAGAAATGTGTTATCTAAGGAAACCCGGTGGGTAGATGACAAGCCTGATTAAGCCATTAAAGTCCTTGATATGTGTTTAGCATAATCTGGCCTGTCTGCAGATAAGGTGGCGGGGAGCTGGTCATGACTGTTTCCATCAAAAGCTGCTAGTTAGCTCAATCAAAGCAGCTGCTGGGAAGCATCAACATGACGTGGAATTGAAGGGAGCTGTGCTTTCTCTCTGATAGGGCTGGAAAATATGGACAGATAATTATATCTGAAGGGTCAGTGAAAATGCACAAAATACGTCTTTCTTTTTGTCTGTGAAGTAATAAATGTTTTTTCTGTTATTATGATTATAAGCTCTGATTTAATCCAGATAAAAAAACCAAACGAAACGGAAGTTTTAGACACCCAAGTGGTTTATTTTTATATTCCAGTATTAAAAAAATGAACAATACATTAACTCTTAATCAAACAAAGAAAATAAATTAAAAAGTCATGCCGAATATGTATCTATTTGCATCGACAAACAGAGGAAGCAAGGAGGAAAACACAAAAAGGTTCTTTCTCTAAGTAAGACAGAGCTAGACCAAAAAGACCAGACTAGATCCAACCCACAAGGTCTAAATCAGAACTAAGCAAACCAGACTTAAAAAAAACAAACAACAGAAATCTGACCAATATCGGGGTGCTGGTTTGGCGTAGTGGTTAGCACCCCATGTACTTGCTTCTGCCGGTCCAGGTTCGAATCCCGCCTGTGACCAGTTTGCAGAGTGTCTTCCCCTACTCTCTCACCCCCTTTCACAAGCCTATCCACTGTCTCTCTCCTATCAATAAAGGCACAAAATGCCCAAAAATATACATTAAAAAAAAAAAATCTGACCAATATCAAGATCAGACATTAACCAAACCAGACTAAACCAACAGAAACCGTACCAGGCTAAGTAAGACCAAACCAGACTTAACCAGAAACGACAAAACCATGCCAGACCAGACAAAGCCCGATAATGAAATCAAACAAACCTAACTATTAGCCCAAATCTGGCCAATCATAAATCAACCGAACCAGGCTAGACAAGACCAAACGTAACCAAACCCGAATAAACCAGGCAACAAACTGACCAGGAAATACTGAATGAAATGAGAAAGGCAGGACAATATTCATCAAAAGCAGAACAGACCAAGGTGTAAATCAGAACCGATCGGACCAAACTAGACTAAAGTAAACAAGGCAATAGCCACTTGAACTAAAAGAAATCTGACCAATAACAAATCAGACTGACCAACCATACTCTTCCCAACAAAGCAAAACAAACCCAGACTTGACCTTCCCAAACCAGAGCCAGGAACACTAAAATAAATCAGAACAAGATCAAGATAAGACTTACCCAAACCAGACCAGACCAAACTAAACTAGAAGGTAATTTAATAGTTAACCAAACCAAACCAAAAAGAGCAGACAGCACCACTTCACACCTGACCAGAATGAACCAAACCTAACCAAACACAAAAAATGTCAGATCACACCACGATCAAATAAAGAAAAATCAACCGAACCATAAGTCAGACTTTGATAGACCCAGCCTGACTGAATAGAAACAGATTTAACCGGATCATATGAGGTTAGACCAGATTCAACCAGAAAAAAAAAGATCCAACCAAACCAGAATGAAATAACCAGATCAGACCAGATAATATAGACCAGAATAGAACTGAAAGGACCTATCTAAATCAGATCAGATCGGTCCAGACTAGACGAGACTAAACAAAACTTAAACTAGACTGAATAAGAGTAAGATCAAGGTATGGCTTAACTATACCAAACAAACCCAACCCAACCAAAGTCAAAGCAGAAGAAGCATAAGCCCAGCCTAGACTAGACCAAAGCTGACTGAACCAATCTAAATCAGATCAGATCAGACCAAACCAGACAAGACCAAACCAAACTAGAACCAACTAAACCAGATTGAATAAGAGTAAGGCCAAGATAAGACTTAACCATGCCAGACAATCTCAACCCAGCCAGAACTAGACCACACAAAGCATAAACCCAACCTAGACTGGACCAGAGCTGACTTAACCAATCTAAATCAGATCAGATCGGACCAAACTAGACAAGACCAAACCAAACTAGAACCAACTAAACCAATTTGAATAAGAGTAAGATCAAGATAAGACCTAGCCATACCAAAAAAACCATCCAACTAAAACCGTATCAGACCAGAGCAGCCTAAACTCAAAACCAAACTATACCAGACAAGAGCAGAAGAGTCCAGACCAGGCAAAACCAAACTCAAGGAAAAACCAAACCAGACCAGAGCAAACCGTACCAAACCTAACCCAACAAAAACCAAACCATACCTAATCAAACCCGGGCCTGATCAGAACTAACCAAACTAAACCAGACCAAACCAAAGGGGCCAAACAGACCTGTCAAGACCAAGTCAAACTTAACCCACAACAGACCAACAGAACAAAGCAGTTCTTGACTCAAACCAAACCTCAAACCAAAGACTCTTTAAACTAAACAGGGGGACATACTTGCACATGTGTGAAACAAAATTAGCAAACCACAGGGGGTGGCAACATCAACACAAATCAAAGCTTCCTGAAGCCAAAGGACCACTTTTTCTCAATCTAGTCCTATCTAAAATGTCTTGTTTTAAATAAGTGACACCTGACTTAGATTTCTAATGTCACCAGATATCATTTTGTCCTTTAATTGTTCCACATCTGTGCCGCTTCATTCTCATTTTCTCTCAGCAACAACATCTAAAACCCACAGCCAATCAGTGAGCTGATGCTGTTCATCCTCCAGCGCTTTTGACTCAGTTTTATGGTGTTCACGACAAAAATTAAAGAACATATCAGTTTTGAGCAAATATAATCATCATCAGAATGAACAATGGGCTACCGAGCGACTTCTGTGTTTGCTTAGCGACTAATACGGATAAATGAGATTCCTAATTATGCAGCCATAATGTGTGTTCGTGTAACACCACATGAATAAATGCAGATGTTGATTAAAACATTATCTGACTAGATTAGCGCTGCTCAAATCAGACCCAGAGGGGAAACAGTATTACGGTCTACGGGAGAAAAACAACAATCTTAGCAACAAGGAGGAGAAGGAAGAGCGAGAGTCCTTCCTCCAAGCAAATCAGTCTGGTTGCTGCAGAGTGATTAACATCAGTTCATCTTGAATTAAGCCGAGTATGTGGAAGGACCTGAGGCTGGAGTGGCAGATCATTCATCGTCACTTCAGATGACAGAAATGAATCTCTTTACTCCAGAGAGAGACATAAATAAGAAATAATGACAGAGAAAGGGCCTTGGAAGTCTCAATCTCATTTAAACGAGGTTGAGTTGACATGTTTGCTGGAAAAACCTATGAAAGTGTGATTTGGTTTTGGCTTGTTTATGGATGATTAGTTTGGTTTGTTTAAGCTGAGTACATCTGGCCTTTATCTTGATCTACGTCTGTTTTGGTTTACTTGGTTCTTTCTCAGTTTGATTAAATCCTTTCATATTTAACTTGATTGGTTCTGGTCTGGTTTGTGGTAAAGCTTGGTCAATTATTTGCTTGGTTTGGTTTGTTAAAGCCTGGTCAGTGGGTTGTTTTGGGTTTGTTTTGATCTTGCCTGGTCTACTTTGGTTTTGTTGGTGGGTTTGGTTGGGTTTGGTTAAGTCTGGTTTTTATCTTGATGTGATTCAACCCAATTTGGTTTAGTTGGTTCTTACTTGGTTTGATTGGATCTTGTCGTATATTAGTTATTTTGGTTCTGGTCTGGTTTGTTGGAGATTTGTTTGATTTGGTTTGCTTAAGCTTAGTCAGTGGTTTGTTGGTTGGTTTGGTCTGATCTTGCCTGGTTGGCCTTGGTTTTGTTGGTTGGGTTTGGTTAAGTCTGGTCCTTATCCTGGTGTGGTTCAATACTACTTTGGTTTAGTTGGTTCTTCCTTGGTTTGATGGGATCTTGTCATATACAAGTGATTTTGGTTCTGGTCTGGTTTGTTAGAAATTTGTTTGATTTGGTTTGCTTAAGCTTAGTCAGTGGTTTGTAGGTTGGTTTAGTCTGATCCTCCCTGCCCTGCTTTGGTTTTGTTGGTTAAGTATTGGTAAGTCTGGTCTTTATCTTGGTGTGCTTCAATATTACGTTGGTTTAGTTGGTTCTTCCTTGGTTTGATCGGATCTTGTCTCACATAAGTGATTTTGGTTCTGGTCTGGTTTGTTGTAAAGTTTGGTCAATTATTTGCTTGGTTGGTTTGCCAAAGCCTGGTCAGTGGTTTGTTTTAGGTTTGCTTTGATCTGGCCTGTTCTGCTATGGTTTTGTTGGTTGGGTTTGGTTGGGTTTGGTTAAGTCTGGTCCTTATCTTGGTGTGCTTCAATACTACTTTGGTTTGTAGGTTGGTTTAGTCTGATTCTGCCTGATCTGCTTTGGTTTTATTGGTTGGGTTTCGTTAAGTCTGGTCTCTGTCTTGGTGTGGGTCAATACTACTTTGGTTTAGTTGGTTCTTCCTTGGTTTGATCGGTTCTCGTCAAATATAAGTTATTTTGGTTCTGGTCTGGTTTGTTGGAGATTTGTTTGATTTGGTTTGCCTGAGCTTAGTCAGTGGTTTGTAGGTTGGTTTAGTCTGATCTTGCCTGGTCTGCTTTGGTTTTGTTGGTTGAGTTTGGTTAAGTCTGGTCTTTATCTTGGTTTGTTTTAATGCTACTTAAGTTTTATTGGTTCTTGCTTGGTTTGATCTGATCTTATATTTAAGTCATTTTGGTTCTGGTCTGGTTTGTTGGAGATTTGTTTGATTTGGTTCGCTTAAGCTTAGTCAGTGGTTTGTTGGTTGGGTTTGGTTAGGTCTTGTCTTGATCTTGTTCTTGTTCACAACTGTTTTGGTGTATTTGGTTCTTCCTTTGTTTGATCTTGACTGGTGAGATCTGGACTTGTCATAGTTAGCTTGGTTTAGGTCTAGTATGGAGTTAAGTTTTGCCAATGATTTGTTTAGTTTGGTTTGTTTAAGCCTGGTCAGTGAATGTTTTGGGTTTGTCTTGATCCGGCATAGTCTGATTTGGCTTGTTATTGTATTGCCTTGTCCGGTCTGGTTTGACTTTTGTTGGTGTTTTTTTTTTTTTTTTGGTCTGTTTTGTTTTATTTCTGTTGGTTTGGTTTGCTCTAATTTGGTAAGGTGGGTTAGATCTGAGGTGGTTTTGTTATATCTGGTGCAGTCTGGTGTTATTTATATCTGTTTGGCTTGTCTGATTTGTTTGGTTTTGTTTATCTTTGATATGGATTGATTGCATGAGTTGGGCCTAGCACTGACCGTGTCTGATTGATCATAGTTTAGTTGTATAATGTTTGACATTGTCTTGTCTGGTCTGGTCTGTTTTGTTTCTTGTTGTTTTGTTTTGTTCTGTTCTGGTTTCTGCTGGTTTAATTTCATCTTGCCTGGTCTGGTTTGGTTTCTTTCAGTTTGGTTCACTCTACTTTGATTGGGTTTGATTTTGCTCTGGTTTGCTTGTTCTTGTTTTGTTAGTAGTGAATTTGCTCTGGTCTGGTTTCCGTCGGTTTTCACCGTTTTGGTTATTGTCCAGTCTTGCATGGTTTCCGTTTTTTTTTTTTTTCAGGGTTGGCTAATCCATTGTGGTGTGGCTGATTTGGCTAGTGTGATTTTGTTGTGTTTTGTTTGGTTGGGTTGGTCCTGGTCCTGGTCCTGTCTGACTAATTATGGTTTAGATGATTATTATATGATGATTTTTGCCTTGTCTCGTGTGTCCTAGTTTTAACTTGGATGGTGATGGGCTGGCCTTGTTAGTATTTTCTTTGGTTGGCTCTGGTTTGTTAGGTGTGGTTTGGCTTGAATTGGTTTTGCTTGACCAGTTGAGTTTGTCTGTTTTTGTCATTCTGTTTTGTTTGTTCTTGTTTGTTTATGATTTTTATAAGGTTAAATACAGGATCACTAACCAAAGACAATTCATGTAAAGGAGTATCTTTTCTTTTCTTTGATGCATATGTAACATTAAGTATTGAAAGATTTTCTCATGAGACATTAAACACAATTGATTTTCTGCTCCTTTTGTTCATTTTAATGTAGTGTATTTGACACAATAAGCAGATCTGACATGTTTTAATCTGTATGATGGAGCTTTATTAGTGTTCTGTGAGGCTGTTCGGGTTATTTTATTATAATAAAACAGGACCATCACAGCTGTCTCCTAGTTGGTAAAATAAGAACTGAAAGAGGACACAGTGACCTTTGTAAATGCTGCAGTAACAGCACAGTAGACATACATAAATGCCACATAATAATTTTAGTATGTCATACAATTTTCCTCCCCCACATCCCTGAGTCTAACCACGGCGCAGTTGAACATATTGTAAAAGTGTCCTCTCCTTTAACTACACTCCATATCGTTTTTTCATCAGTGACGTGAAAGCAAATTACATTTTCATCCCTCTCTTTTCTTCTTCTCCCTCTCTCAACGGCACACTCTCGGCCTCTCCAAAAAGCACGCGGGCTGTCGTCTCTCCCTTCTGTCTGCCCCATCTGTGATGCAGTATGGGCCACTGGCTTGATAATGATAGGCAGGCGGAGCGCGAGGCAAAAAACAGGGAGCAAACCAACCTGTTAAAATGGAAGACAAAACAAGAATCAGTGGTTTCACAGAGGTCTGCACTTACTGAGATAAAGGTTAACTGGAGGACTTCTCGCTCTGCCCCTGTTCCTTCCACCTGTGTGGCTGGTGGCATGCTGTGTTTTAGGGTTGGGCAAAAACATTGAGTTATTTTTTAATATTTACTGTTGAATTTTTCAAACAAATAAAAAAGTAGGACACATTTCTTTATGTCCATGTAGCATTTTTCTGGAGTATGCTTCTTATTTGGGTTAGTCAGTAAGTAAGGACTGGTATTTTTCTTAATAATTTTGTCGAAGTACTAGAAATTTGCAAGCAACCAGTTGGCACAATTTAGCCTAGAGGTCCCAAACCACTGAGCCGTGGACCAGCACTAGATCATAGATCATTTGGTGCTGGGCTAAAATGAGTAAAAACTATAAATTTGATAACCTTTTTTGATTATTTGAGACTGAATAGTGTTTTATCTTGAAAGAATGACCACTTTGATAAACAAAAAACACACCGTCAGCGTGCTATGAACATCATTTCTACAATATTATCACAAGTATTTAGACGGTGTTGAGGTTCAGTTAGTTACTGTGTCAGCTGGTGACTTCAGTGGACTGGGCTCCCAAATGTCTTTGTTAGGCAGCTGATAAAAACAGAGTAAGTCCTCTTGAATGTATCTCAAAGGTGTAGTCAGCGATGTGGGAGAAAACGAGTGGAGAGGTTGTTTATAAACAAATTTAGACCCGCCTCTCCCTTCATACCTCACCCCTGGCTTCACCCCCGCAAGCTGATGGACGTGCATAGTCATGGAAACGGCGTAGTTGACCAACGTAGCTAAGGTAACCCCGACTCGTCAGACAACTCGACTGACAATATTGATAACATCACAACAACAGTACATTCTGGCAGATTAGACAATAAGATGAATGCCTGGCGGCTGTTACTGTTATGTGAAGCACCACAAAGCTAATGTTGCTTACCTATTCAGCAGACAGACGGCGACATCTGCGTCCGTTTTCAGATCTTTCAATTGGCGGAGGTCCCTCCACCGTCTGAAAGCAACACCAATGTTGACCCGGGTCTTCGCTCTTTCATGGTCATAGCCCTTCTTTTTCACTTTCTACTCCTCTGACCTTTTTCTTTTGGGCTGTTTTTCAGCCATTGCTACTGCACCTATTGTATCTCTCTCTTAAGGTGCGTTCACACCGGACGCTACCTGGACTACCTCGGCGATCACTCTCCATGCAAAGTCAATGTACAGCCGCGATGGGGCGGGGCTAACCCTCCCGCGATGCGACAGCTGGCGACAAGACGACCACTTCACTCGTCGCGCGATGTCAAAGTTAAAAAAGTTGATCTATTCAGGCGATGTCGCGTGGTTATGCAGCACCAGCCAATCAGCGGTGTGTGTTCGTGTGACGGTGCTGTTATTCATCCGGACTACAGAGCGGAAGACTTCCGCATAGGCGGAACTAATCTCAGTGAGGGCATTTGCAGACGGACCGCGGTAAACTCACAGATGATGCTGCTGCATCATCAGCTGCAGAGTTTTGTGTCTGATAAAGTGAGTGAAAAGGACACAGCTGGAATAATGTACGCTTATACACCCTATTATGTGATATATGATACGATCGCGGTAAAACTCGAGCGGACGTGACGCCACCGATCGACGCCCCGACGCCAGGCGCACTCAAACAGGTAGGCTATTTATGGACGCGCGACGCTACCTCAGTGGGCGATGCGACTTTTGTCGCTAGGTCGCTTGCGGTGTGAACGCACCTTTACGCTAACTGCGCACGCTACACTACCTCCTACTCCCCCTCCCCCCTCTGTCTGATCTGCGCATGAGTTTGATCACCCCCTGGATGTGGGGGAGTGTACCCTGTTTTGGTAACTCGGCCCGAGCCACAGTATTTACCTGCTGAAATTCAGAGCCAAGGCTGTGTATTGAAACCAGACTTTTTTTTCAACATGCTGTCAGTGGGGACATCTTGTGGATGGAGAGGAGAAATACGGTGATTTTGACAAATACTGCATTAGATTAGAAGATTAGAACATCGCTGACTACACCTTTAAGCATCTGCAGTGTTCAACACATCCCAACGGTTCACATATCGGCAATGTCTTCCATGTTTATTTTTATCATAACCTCCTATAACATTTGACTTTGAAACCTTTATCACAATGGTATCTTGATTTACATTACATTCATATACATTACATACTTATCTTTATATATGGTAACATTATAAGGTTTCCCTCTGGTTTCTAAAAATTGTTTTCTGGATTTTTGTCCTTTTCTACAGTTGTGCCTTACATTTTGTACATTTACCCAGATTGCTATGTTTATGCCTCATATAATGACAAATTTATCGTAGAGTGGGGCAATGACATCCAACGCTTCCAGTGTCTCAAAACCAACTACAGTTACAATATTGTTATGGACAATTCTCATGTTAATCTAGCTTCTAAAAAATAAGAATTAAGGTTGATCACCATATCTTTTGCCAGCTCCGTCATATCATATTAAACTTAAATGTATTTATTTCTCTCTCGGGCATGTACATTGTCTGCTAAATGTCTTTTTAGTCTGGCTTCTATGTATTATCTCACTGTTATAAATTATGGTATAACGATTTTTTATCTTCATTTACTAGGGCTGGGACGATACGCTTTTCTCCCGATTTTATTTTTTACAAGTTTTTCTAGGTGCTGATTTGATTTAAATTGCGATTCTACGATATTGCCGATTTTTGCAATCTTTAGTTAGCTTTTTTAACACCAGCGAAAAAGATGAACAATGATGATGCCTACAGACTATATCAGGAAATAAACACATTGCACGTGAGTCCGGTTTTAGGATTTATTAAACAATATATTTTAACCAGCTGTTTATACTCTCTCTTCAAAAGCCTGGATTGCATTTTAAAAGTGGCTTATTAACACAGACTAAAACGAAGCATTTAAATTTGGAAAAAAAAGACTTATGTGAATCCATTTTTTTTGCACCCCTATCATGTACCCTTTTTCTAAATATATTGTGTCGATTTTCCCTATAAATGCCCTATATTTCATTTTGCCATTTTCTTAATTTCATTTTGTCACCATTGTTTTGAGTTTTTATTTTTTATTTCTTAACTTAGATTTGCTTATCTACTCATATTTAATAGTGTGCGTTAGTTACCAAGTTCATATTTACTTCATTTCCTGTTTGATTTTGTTCATTTACAAGCTAGAGGGAAGATAAATATATTTTCCAGGTCAATTTAAGCGTTTCCAGGACTCATTTCCCATATGTTTCTTATGGCTGGAAAAGTAGTTAGTAATTTTCAGGTTTTCCAGGACATGTGGTAACCCTGAATATCCACTTCTTCTTAACTCCTGAGTACTGTACTCATAAAAGGGTCCCATATTTTCCAGAATATAGTGACCTCTTTTATTTAATTTCTTTGTAAATGAAAACATGAATAGGTTTAATCTATGTGTCTGTTTTGGAAAAAAAAGAAAAATAAATAAGTGATCAAATTTTTGGTTGGTGTTCCCCATCCCTAGCGTATCATAACGTACAGAGCTGTGGGGTGGTAAAGCATCTCGATAACACAACAGATGTGAACCCCTCTCCAAAGCCATCGGCCCAGAATTACTACCATGTGTTTTTCCCTTTCCTCCTCACCCCCCCCTCCCTCCTTTGCTCTTGTACTCGAGCGAGGAAAGGCCCGGAGGCTCGTTAAAACTTTAATATACTGTACAATCACAGTAATTGAGTCGAATTTTCAAGTTCTTCCAGTCATGCTTTTAATTTATGAAGCCCCTATGAAAGTTTAATGGATCAGCAGTTGTCGAGTTGCAGCTATCTAAATCATTCTGCGGCTATCTCCTGCCTGCGCGGCCTGCCAAGTCCCCGCCGTTAGCGTCCTGTGCCCCAGAAAGATGGCCAGATTGCTCCAAAGGCGCGACTGTTGCTGGACGTCTGTTGAACACATTGTACCTAGAGGTCTTTTACAGAGCTGTGTGATTGGCTGCAAGCTAGCAAGCGGGGTCTTGGCACACATTTTGATGCTGTTGACCGACTATCAGCTGTGCGAGTTTGGCGTTTCTCTTTCTTTCTGTTCTATTATTCATTGCAAGCAAGTACAGCATCCCTGTTGCTTGATGAGCGTAATATAGCATGTTCGCTTAATTATGGAGCAGCTCTCATGAGAGGGATATCAGAGAATGTAGACAAGATGAATATGGTACCCCAGCTTCTCCTGATTATTAAGTGGGAAACGCAGCAGTATGTATGGCTGGAGATATGAAGAGCCAAATCCAAGTTTCAGTAACTGAAACACAGGCCTGGCCTAGGGGTGGAAAACTTACAGTGAAATATAGGATAAGACAATATATTGATAATGTTTGGTTTGTACTAAAATAGAGTTTCTTCAAATCACATCAGATCTTTTGCCCCATAAAAAGATTGTTCACATTAAGAACCACCAGCAGTAATGTGCTTATTGACTGCAAGATAATCAATAGAACAAATGAGGAATTACCATTTCATTTGTATTGCCAGTTATCCATCAGTTAAATGAAATGTTTAATTTTTTGTTGTCTTCGCATAGACACGTCAGTCCTTTCCACGCAAAGTAAGTCAAAGTCAAATAGATCAAAAGGTCAGATAGGTAAATGTAGATGATTGTAGATGAATAGATTGATGAAGTAACATTCCAATTACTACATAAGTAGATAAAGATGGTTGAGTAGATATAAATAAATAAATGTAATTATATAGATTGATTGATTGTAGGGAGAGATATATAAAGATATAGCTAAATATAGATAGACAGACAGATAGATCCAGAGATAGATAGATAGATAGATAGATAGATAGATAGATAGATAGATAGATAGATGTAAAGATAGATAGATAGATGTAAGATAGATAGATAGATGTAAGATAGATAGATAGATAGATAGATAGATAGATAGATAGATAGATAGATAGATAGATAGATAGATAGTTGAAGAAACAGATAGATACAGTTATAGACAGATACAGACAGATAAATGAAAAGATAGATAGATAGATAGATGCAAAGACAGATAGATAGATGTAAAGATAGGTAGATAGATGTAAAGATAGATAGATAGATAGATAGATAGATAGATAGATAGATAGATAGATAGGTAGGTAGGTAGGTAGGTAGGTAGGTAGATAGATAGATAGATAGATAGATAGATAGATAGATAGATAGATAGATAGATAGATAGGTAGGTAGGTAGGTAGGTAGGTAGGTAGGTAGGTAGGTAGGTAGGTAGATAGGTAGGTAGATAGGTAGGTAGATAGGTAGATAGGTAGGTAGATAGGTAGGTAGGTAGATAGATGCAAAGACAGATAGATAGATGTAAAGATAGGTAGATAGATGTAAAGATAGATAGATAGATAGATAGATAGATAGATAGATAGATAGATAGATAGATAGATAGATAGATAGATAGATAGATAGGTAGATAGATAGATAGATAGATAGATAGATAGGTAGATAGGTAGATAGATAGGTAGATAGGTAGATAGATAGATAGGTAGATAGATGTAAAGATGGATCGACAGATAGATGTAAAGATGGATCGACAGATAGATGTAAAGATGGATAGATAGATAGTTAGATAGATAGTTGAAGAAACAGACAGATACAGTGATAGACAGATACAGACAGATAAATGAAAATATAGATAGATAGATAGATAGATAGATAGATAGATAGATAGATAGATAGATAGATAGATGTAAAGATAGATAGATAGATGTAAAGATAGATAGATAGATGTAAGATAGATAGATAGATGTAAGATAGATAGATAGATAGATAGATAGATAGATGGATAGATAGATAGTTGAAGAAACAGATAGATACAGTGATAGACAGATACAGACAGATAAATGAAAAGATAGATAGATAGATAGATGCAAAGACAGATAGATAGATGTAAAGATAGGTAGATAGATGTAAAGATAGATAGATAGATAGATAGATAGATAGATAGATAGATAGATAGATAGATAGATAGATAGATAGATAGATAGGTAGGTAGGTAGGTAGGTAGGTAGGTAGGTAGGTAGGTAGATAGATAGATAGATAGGTAGATAGGTAGGTAGATAGATAGATAGATAGATAGATAGATAGGTAGATAGGTAGGTAGATAGGTAGATAGGTAGATAGGTAGATAGGTAGGTAGATAGGTAGGTAGGTAGATAGATGCAAAGATAGGTAGATAGATGTAAAGATAGATAGATAGATGTATAGATAGATAGATAGATAGATAGATAGATAGATAGATAGATAGATAGATAGATGCAAAGATAGATAGATAGATAGATAGATAGATAGATAGATAGATAGATAGATAGATAGATAGATAGATAGATAGATGCAAAGATAGATAGATAGATAGATAGATAGATAGATAGATAGATAGATAGATAGATAGATAGATAGATAGATAGATAGATAGATAGATAGGTAGATAGATGTAAAGATGGATCGACAGATAGATGTAAAGATGGATCGACAGATAGATGTAAAGATGGATAGATAGATAGTTAGATAGATAGTTGAAGAAACAGACAGATACAGTGATAGACAGATACAGACAGATAAATGAAAATATAGATAGATAGATAGATAGATAGATCAATAGATAGATAGATAGGTAGATAGGTAGACAGGTAGATGTAGAGATAGATAGATATAAAGATAGATAGATAGATGCAAAGATAGAGTTTAAGATAGATTTAAAGATAGATAGATAGATAGATAGATAGATAGATAGATAGATAGATAGATAGATAGATAGATAGATAGATAGATAGATAGAAAGATAGATAGATGTAGACATAAACAGCCAGATAGATGGATGGATAGAGAGATAGAAAGACAATGTAAATAGATATTGATAGATGTAGACATAAATAGACAGATAGAGTGATAGGCTGACAATCAATCGATAAATAGATATAAATAGATCCATATTTGACACTGACATTGGGCACGAGTAGGGGTACACCCTTAACTAGTCACAAGCCAATCACAGGACCACATAGAGAGACAGACAACCATTCATGCAGTCATACCTACGGGCAATTTAGAGTGAATTAACCAATGGGCTTGTTTTCTGTCTGTGAGGGGAAGCTGGAGTGCCTCGGGAAAACCCAGGCAGGCACAGGGAGAACATACAAACTGTGCTTTCTAAAAAACACTGATTATCAAAATAAGTGAGATTTAATCATTTTAAAACCTGGTTTGAAGGAATAAAATATTTGATAATAAAAGGAGGATTACCGATGTAAACATACAATGTAGACCAGACTGAGGACTCTATCTGTATTTTTTAATAATGTTCAACAGAAATGAGTCATAACTGGTGTCTTTTGGTTGCTGTGGTATTCAGCTGACGTGAATGTCTTTACATTTTACCAGAATAATTCCAGCCCCTATTATTCTTGTATTGTGTTAACCCTCTATCTCTTTCCGGCCCGTATTACCCTGCCCTAGAATCCCGACCATAGTTGTGATGTTTATTATTGTTATTAATATTTTGTCAGGAAGCGGGATCAGAGCAGCACGCAGGCCTGGAAGGGGCTTATTAAAAGAAGTTATTGTGGACGATCGCCGCAGAGAGATAAAACACAGTGATTAATGGTGTGTTTTACAGCTGACAAAAACGCACAGGGAGACTCAGACCTGGGAGGACAGCGCTGAGAAATCACTGTGAGGAAATTGCTAGGTGTGCTTTAGCTCTAATGAAAGACGCCATCCTTCAAACGTGCATCCTCCTGGACTGCCAGGGGCCGTAGGAGAAAATGAAAGTGTTCTGATTTATTTTTGTTTTGACCTACTTAACGTTCTCAAATTAGGGTGTTCCATTATGAAACAATCTGATCTCTGGGTTTTTGATATTATATCATGATTGCATCACTTAGGCTCTAAAATGAAAGCAAGCTTGTTATTGCGTCTTCCCTCTGTGATTTGACAGGTAGCTGCAGCATCATAAAAAAGACTCCTCTGTAGCGGTCTCCTGTCACTCCTAAACAGTGATAAATTTAGACCCTCTCAGTCACGCTGTCTCTGTGTCTCAGCTTCAGGAGAGCACAAATAATGTCCCGCATGATTTGCTGCAAAAAGTCTACCTCCAAACTCTCAGATATACAAACCCCAGTTCAAAAAGCGTGAACAAAAATCAGTTTTCTGGCTTATATCTGACTCATCTTGACACTCATTTATTTTTCATTCATTATTTCATTATCTATACCAGTTATCCCTTTTGTCTTTGGCCAAGAGGCTGATGCGTTCTGAACTGGTCGACAGCTGATTGCAGGGCCACAGAGGGCTTTCGGTTCTGGATCCAGAACCAGTTCCATACTGGCTTCTCAGAACCTTGGTGCTTTTGAGCGAACCAGCCATTCATGCCAATTAATGGCTAGGGGTGTCCCGATACAACTATTTCACCTCCAATACGATACCGATATTGCAGCCTTGAGTATTGGCCGATACCGATATCAATCTGATACGATATCAGCAGGAATTATACAGACTTTTATTACCTATTTTGTAGTATGGACTGTAAGAAAAGGCTTGATCAGGTCAGATCACTCAAACAGAGAACAGTAGTCAGCAATAGTAGGTATGAGAAAAACTGACCCATTTGCTATTAACCAATAGGTTAAATAAATTTTAACCTTAAACATAAGAATATACTATTATACTATTATAAAATATTAGAAGACCCTGAAAAGTGACCTCAATAAATCAAACAAAAACATATTTTACCAATTGCAAAACAACCACTGTGTTGAACTTAAACATAAGCATATTCTACAACTGAATAAAATAAAAAATAAATATATTAGAATGGACTGCTTGTATCGGAGTGCTGATATCAGAGATTTAGGATGCAGGCCGATATAATCCGATATTTGTTTTTTGACCGATATCCGATATAAATATCGGATCGGGACATCCCTATTAATGGCCATTGGTTAATGGCCAACAGCCATCAACTGTTGTTTACCCTTGTTAGCTGTTAGCCGCAGTGGCTGTTAGCCAAAAGCTTAACTACCGTAAGACTATCGTTTCACATTAAATTATACCACATAAATGTATCATTAGATATGTTGTTTTATGTTTTAGTTGTACTATGTTTTTAAGTATGTTGTTTTATGGTTAGTTGTACTATGTTTTTTCTACTGTGAAGCACTTTGTGACTTGTGTCTGTGAAAAGTGCTATACAAATGAAGTTTACTTACTTATTTACTTATCACTTAACACTTAAATGTGACATGAACCTCGTCGAAGACAACCCCTACAAAGTCAACTAATGAGGAGAGCATATTTCACCAAGTATAACTGAGTAACCATGATGACCCAGGCTAACCGACATAGCCGCCATTATTTGTACAACAGGAAGAGACTTCACTTCCTGTCAAGTCAATTCCTGTTGTCGTCATGCCCGCAGCTCCCACAGCCACTGCCTCTCTTCCCTGACTGGGCAGCTAAGCATTTAGCCGAGTGAAACTGTTGGACAATAAGGGCTGTCAAGATGGAAATGCATGATTTCAGAATCAGGCAGGTATCCATATGTGTCAGGAAAGGTTCCCATATCTTATTAATGCAACCTGCATGTCAGAAAGTCCAGTGAAACGTATTCAATCATGATCCCTTGCCATTGTGTTTTAAGTGGGACTTTGCTGTTACCCAGTTCAAAAGCATTTTCTAGCACAGAATGCCAGCATTTTAAACCCAAGAGCACGTCAATAACAATAAATAATAATTATACATTTTATGTGAAAGCGCCTTTCACGACAGTCAAGGACACTGTACAAGATTAAAACAACAAAAATAAAATCAACAATAGAACAACAAAATGAGCAAAACCCAAGAGATAATGACTAGGACTGGGTATAGATTAAGATTTTCTGGATCGATTTGAATCACAATTCAATTTGATATTTTTTCAGTCTGGTATATCTCAGTTAAAATTAGGGGTGTGGAAAAATATCACTATCGCAATATATCACGATATTTTGACTCCCAATATAATATCGATATTTCAAATCTTAGTATCGATATTTTTGTAATAATAAAAACTCATATTTTATCAGAGTTGGAAATAAAATACAACTTATAAAGATGTATGCACAGGTTTTTTTTTCATGCACTATTCAGTTCAGACAGTGACAAGAGAAATATGTGACTTTTTTTTAAATTACTCTTGTGCTGTCAGTAACTCAAAGCTCTTTGTTCCTCATGTGTTCAGTTACAGTTTGAGCTGCACTACAGGTTAGGATGCTTTCAACACTTTGTTAAAGGGAAAACAAGAATAATTTCTTTGCAACATCAGTTTAATTGACTTGATGCACTCTGTGTTAAGTGTATGTATGTAACGCTGCTTTTGACAAATTTCAATAACAATGAAATGGAAAAGTTACATATTCACTGTCTCTAGGTTTTTCCTAGTTTACTGTATAATATCGCAATATATCACAATATTGTGATATATCGTGATATTATCGTATCGTGACCAAAGTATCGTGATATGTATCGAATCGTGAGGCTCTTGCCAATACACACCCCTAGTTAAAATAATGCTGTAAATTTCAAAAGTGACCTTTTGACATGGTACATTGTTGAAAATTGTTTTACATTAAACCCAAAGCAGTTTCATTAATCACATATAAATTATATACATTAATGCATATTCTACATTTTTCTTTCTTTTTCCTTCATGCTTGTTAAATCTGAAATACCAAATATCAGCTTTAAACTAAATAGTGCTACTCACTTCTGCCTTGTTTGTTTGACTGCCTGCAGTAAGATCTCACAAGATTTTGTTCAGTGGAAAGCAGCGCTAAACGCTAGAAAAGTAGGGTTGATACCAAAGGCTGCTTCTCTGCATGTCCAATGAACAAAAGATCTACCCAAGTTAAAAGATCAATCTTTGGACTTAATGGATTGATTAGGATCCATTTAAAGGGAAAATTATTAAATTGATTAAATTGATTTTTTGAACCCAGCCCTAATAAAGACAGGAGAGGGGATGTAAATGGCAGGGTGTTGTTGAATGGAGTATGCCGTCCTGAACAGGTGGATTTGCAGGATTTGAAGAGGGGTGGCAACATGGAGAAGGTTGGACAGATATGGAGGGTTGAGGTTGTGGATGCTGTGAAGGTGTACATGAGGAGGGGTCTTAGGATAGGGGTGTTGTGATGGTGTGAAGGTTCTGGTGATGATGCAGGCACCTGAGTTCTGGATCAGTTGGAGTTTATGAAGGGGCTTTTGGGGGAGGCCGAAGAGGAGTGAGAGTTTTTGGTCTGTGGAGTTATGCAGCACAGGAAGAACATGCAAACTTCACAAAAGCCTAATCCAGGGATTCAGCACTACCTGCTGCACCACTGTGCCACCCTCGCTTATTTATTTATATGTTGAACAGGATTTTCAAATATATATGTTCTGTGTATCATTTGGATTAAACATGCCCCAACTCTTCTTGAATTGAGGTTTTGGAGTCCCAGCATCAGAAACAAGCCTGTAACCATCTAGCTGTCACAGTCCAGTGCAGTCCAATCATACCGTCTTCATCTCCTGTCTCGTCCCATCCGACACCGTCTGTCTCCGAGGTGAAGTCAGAGCAGGCGGCCCACGCGTTATCAGCTTTTTTCCCATCATGCACTTATCAAAGCAGCCTTTTCTTCTCCTGCTGTCGCTGCTTTTTTCTGTTTGCATTGCTCTTGTCACAGCAAGTAAACACCTGCAGTTATCTGTCTGATGCCAGCGTCTCAGATAAGCCACATCTGGTCTATTGTTCATCTGGTGTGTGAGTGCTGCAGAGTGGAGGCTGTTTGTGAGAGGGAGGAAGACAGGACTGGTAAATGTTAGGGGATATAGATACAGAGAAAACATACATTTATTTTACTGTCATGTAAAACAGAATCAACATTTTTATTCTAAAGAGGAATATCAAAAGTCAGCTCTTCGTCACCGTCACCGAATATCAAACCTGGAGTTTTATTACCAATCAGCAGCACAGTGTCAACATGTGTAATACACTGATACGACTTAGAACTCAAAATATCAGCTGTTAGCTGGTTTGGATTATAAACTATAATCCAACTATAACTATGGTTCATTTTATTATAGAATGGTAAATGGACTTGAGCTTATATAGCGCTTTTCTAGTCTTGGACTACTCAAAGCTGCTTTACACCACAGGTCACACCTACCCATTCACACCCATTCACTCTCACATTCACTCACTGATGGTTCAGAGTTTCTATCTAAGTTATCCATCAGTATTTCTAACACATTCACGCCCTTTCATGCCCATTTACACGCCACCGACGCAGCAGTGGGAGCAACTTGGGGTTAAGTGTCTTGCCCAAGGACACATCGCCATGTGTCGCCTGGAGCTGGGTTTGAACCTGCAACCTCCCGATCACTGACCAAGCACACTATCCAACTGCGCCACCAACGCCCCTAGGCAACAGTTAAAAAGATATATTTCTGTCAGACCATGAACGATGCTGTTTATAACCTTTTCAAAAAATGTGATTCTTATTTTCCTTTCAAATTAGAGTCTAAAAGATCTTAAATTTACTGATTCACACAGTGGGTCAAATAAACCAAAGGGTTAACATATACTTGTCTTGTAGGGCTCTGTGGCAGCCATAGATATATAAATGTGGGTGTGTACATATATATTAGGGAGGCACAATCATATCGGTGTGGACAGATATACACATTTCTGTTGTGTTTACAGCCAATATTTTGATCACATATGTTATCTGTAATACCTGCAGAGTGTGTGCATATATATGCATGTAGCATACATAGTGTCTTCTCAAATAATTGTGGCTTCTTTTAGAGAATGAAATGTTGTTGTCCTTGCTCTACATCAGTTTCCAACATGAAGATTTGTTAAAAATTATGTTATATTTAGAACTATTGCTTTTTTTTAAATAATAGTGTTTAAATACAAGCTGTAGCTGTCACTATAAAGGTCTTTTATAAAGACTTTGTATACATCATTTGAAAAAACTAAAAATGATTGATACATTATCTGAACATGGCACTGACACCATTTTTCAATGTGTAATTGAATATAGTAGTACCAGTGTGACCAAAGCTGTGAAACCCCAACCCTAACTATAAATGAGTATTTAACTAACTTTAACCCTGCCAGGCAGCCACTGTTTCATCTGAACTAAATAAAGGGCTTTTTATCAATTTTGTCTCACTACTGGGTTATTTGAACTTAATTTTGAATTATTCAACAATTAAACACCAGATTAAACAGTTGTGAACACCCTCATGTCATTATGAAGAGCTTTTATTTTGTAGAGGAAACATCTACAATATTTTACCTTATTTTAACTTATTTTTCTTGATTTTCCCAGAGTTCAACACTGCTTTTCCTGTTTTATCATATATAGTTATTTATAGAAGATAGATAGGGCTGTTCCTATATCTCATGATATGTTTAATAAACATCCTTAGTCAAACCTAACCCTTAATACAAGTACAAGTACATGGTTTTAACAAAAGAAAAAAAAACATACAAACACACTGATTCAAATAGGGTGATTTTTGACACACTTGATCATTTTAAGGGCAGATTTGAAAAAACAATAATGATTTCCTGAGATAATAAGTTATCTTCTTCATCTTTTAGACCAACATGGATCATCCTAATTTTAATGTTTTGCAGCACTGTTCAGAATTTAAAATATTTATTTAAGTCTTTAAAAAAAATCTCTCCTTCTCCGATAAGCATGAACAGTTTCAATACTTTTTTGAAGAGAATAGAATTAATGTGACCTTTGTCATAACCAAAGCTGTCCAACCTCAACCCTAACCATAACACACAGATTCCAACAAGGGAAAATTTTTAACCCATTAAGTTCCAATTAGTTGTGGCTGATTTTTTAAAGGCTGATTTGAATGACCATTAATATTTTCTAAATACTAACCTTCCTCATCTATTGGACCAATGTGGAAAATCCTATTTTATATTTTTATTGTTTATATTTATTAAAGTATATTTATATTTTTATATAGATTGTTGATTATGGTAATCTAAATGTGTTTTCTGAGGTAGATGACGTTTAGTGTATCTGCATCATCACCCAAAAGGTGAAAAATATTGAAGTCTCCTAACATTATAATTTATGGCATAACTTGATATTAGTTTTGCAGTTGTTGTTGTTTTATTTTCCCCTGGGTGAGTTTACTTATTTGTGTCCTCCTAAACAGTTTGTTAATCTGTTGTTGTCCAGTAGAGGAGGCTGTCAGGTCTGCACCACACATGTAGAACATCTCCTGGCCTCCTTCTAGTAGCCATCGGATTAAATCTGACCCTCATTAGTTGTAGTGCAAGCAGCCTTTCCAACTGCCCCCCCTCCCCCTGCCTCCTGAGACCCTCTCGACAAGTCTCCCCAAACTCCCCAGAGGATCCATTCATGATCGGAGGAATGCCGGCTACAGGGAAGAGAAGCCGGAGAATTACACAAACTGTAGCTGTGCAGTTCATGAATGCATCATGTGGCCTCAGCAGCATGCTGGCAGTGTGCACTATCTGGTTCAAGTGATGTCACAGGGGGCAGTGGATTTAAGCAGGTTTTAGTTTGACGCTAATCCCCCTGTGGCAAACGCTGTGGAGGAGAGGGCCGTCCCTGCCAATGGCGTGCGACAACCCCATTGGATTACTCCGTCTCGTCCCCTCCTCCATGCTGTTGGCATTGTCCAGCATGTGTTTTTACCCCAATTTCTTCACCCACGCGTAGTTTGGGATGTGAGCGTGATGGCCGGCACAAGCATGATCCCTGCAGTAGAGCGGAGTAGAGCCTCTCCCTAAAGGTGTGTGGTTTTCTTTATGATTGTGTGTGTTTTGTGTCTGTCATGTGCGTCTTTCTCCTCATGGATCTGTTTCCAGGACTGAATTATTTAGATAGGCCGCCAGCAGGGAGCTACATGATCGCATAGTGAGGGGAGGAGGGGGGGGAGTACAGCTGCAGATCAGGTAAAAGGGAGCCTCACACCTCACCTTTTCTCCCGTCCTGCCCCCCTCCCCTTCCTTCTGACTGGAGGTGAGTGTAACAGGAGCTCTGAAACACAATCTCCAGCTCTATTTTCTACCTTTATAGCCGTCCACTTTATTGTCTTCACTGATGCCTAACTCAAGTGAGCAGTCGCATTTTGGAGGCTCTCTGGGCCAGCGTGGTCCTGAATGGACAGAAGGCCAGACCGACCAGGGTGCAGGTCGCTGTCTTTACTGTGGCACCCTCCCAGGGCGTAGGACCTCTGTGCCAGGAGACAGCAGACTTTGGTATCCCCATCATCCTGATCTTGGGAAGCTGGATCTAGGATCTCTTTACGGCCAGATGCAGCTTGAGCAGAACATAAGGAAGACCTCTGTGCCCGATCTTAGCAGCAGCCTCTACCTCAGACAACTAATGGCAGGAAGAGCCTCAGCACCACCTCAGGATTACTACCTGGCAGACGCTGGAGTGCCGCCTGAAGAGTCTGGGTTTTATAGGGAGAGCCAACACCTGCTCAGCAGATCAGCCTCGCATTATGGGCCCAGCGCCGAGGGGGTGAGGCCTACCTGGGATCAAGGACAAGGGAGGGCCACACCTTCCGTGCTTGCTTCCGCTTCTACGCCTAACCCCGCACCTCCTCCCCCACCGCCGCCTCCTCCTCCTCCCCCTCCGCCTCCTCCTCCCCCTCCCATCCACGAGCTGAGCCGTTTGTACAGGGAAACCCTGGCCTCTAAGATGATCCCAGACATCCAGCGTATTGGTGGCAGATCTCCGTCTCCTGCGGTCTACGGGGTCCAGCCCCCTTTGCCTATTTACGCCACTGAGCCCTCATCACTGACTGCGCGCCAAACTTATAATAATATCAACAACTCGTCTCTGGACACGCGTCAGCCACCTGCCACCAGTTCAGCGGTGGACCCAGCCCCTCAGGTAATGGACGGATTTCCACCTCGAGCTTACGGCGCTGTAGCCTCCCAGAGGTTGCCGTACGACCCTAACTACGACCCCAGCTCAGCCATGATTGCCGCCACAGCAGGAATGCCCTCGAGCATGCCAGCTCATCATCCAAGCGCCGCGGACCCAAAGAGAATGGTGGACCCTTCTTTTTTGGCTTACCTGCGAGCTGAAGGTCTTGCCGAGAGCACCATCACTCTCCTGCTCCAACATGGCTTTGACTCTACGCCCACTCTTATGATGATGGAGGACCATGATATCCGTTCTGTAGCCCCTAATCTAGCCCAGGCCCGCGTTCTCTCCCGTGTTGTGCTAAGTGTCAAGGCAGGTGCACCGGCCGCACGTGCCCGATCCAACAGCTTCAGCCACCGTAACGACCTCTACATGCAGCCTCAGGGTTTGACAATGGACCCTGGGCTGATGCAGCAACCCCCAACCACCATCCAAACCGTCTCCCCGAGGATGGGGGAGTTCCTCGGCCGTAGACCAAGCAGCGCTCCCTCCCAACACCTCCTTGAGACCACCACCTTCCCAGGAGCGCGACCCCTTGGAGCTGGAGCTTTCCCTGTAAGTCCTGGTGGATACGGCACAGCTTTGACTCAAGCAAGACCCCTCTCCATGTACAATGCCCACACTGGTCTTGCTATGTCTGCTCTTGGACAGCAGCCCCCACCGGCTCCGGGAACCCCTGGAGCGGCGCCTAAAACCTTCTCTGGCTCCTATTCCCCCATGGAGCTGATGAAGCGAGCCCCAAACCTTCCCCCAGCATCGCCAGTGGCAATGGCAAGCCCCCTTCACAGCCCCCAACTCCTCCGAAAGGGGATCAATGCTGCACCTGAGAGCACCATTGTTCCTGCCACCTCTACAACTACAATGCAAGCCCAGAATCTTAACAACAACAAGCTGGTCGGAAGGCGTACCGGTCCTCCTGTCATAGTCTCAACAATGGCCACCGCGCCTGACACAAGTAAAGTCCAAATCCTGTCTTATAAAGCTTTTCCTGTTTCGCCTATTTCCTATTTGTTTTGTCATGGATATTAAGATCTAGTTTGGTGCTAGATATTTCTCCATACTACCAAAAATCCCCCTGACAGCCCCTTTTGAATGGAAGAGTAGCATGTAAGATGCTCCTGACAAGTAAAGCAGCTTAGCTCTGGGAGTTTTTCCCTTTCTTTTAATTATGCAACTGTTTATACATGAATTTCAACATAGTTGTGTCATTTGCCAGAGGGGATCCTGTCTCATCATTGAGATGAAATATTTTGAAATATTTCTTTCTAGCAGCAACACTCTTAGTTATTGAGGTCAGCCTATTTGGAGTGTTTCTCTCACACTATTTTATGGTCAGAAAGTGGAAGCAAAGGTGGATGCACTTAACCACACTTTGCCTTTTCATTATTTCAGCATGATTTCCTCACTTGTTGGACAAAAAGGAAATTGTAAATTGGATATTTTCTCTGCTTTTTTGATGCAAGGGAGTTACAGACTTGTCTGTTAGTGTGCTTTTACTTATTCTTACATGGAACATTTTGATTCTTGTCATAGCATGTTAAAGTTATTTACTTGTTTCAAGTGGCTGCCATTCTATTTTACACTGTACTCTCTCCTAATCAGGGGCTTAAGTGTGTCAAATCCAATTAAGCTAATTGGATATTTGTTTGTGGAGACTATAATAACTAGCTGTCTTTTTTATAGACTTCCTGTTGTCACTTCCAAACCTTGTTGTATTGCAAGATTACTAAAAGTCATTTAAATTGTTCAGTTATGAGACTGTAATTTGGTGAAACTTTGATTGAGATTGGCTAGTTTTTGAGACTAATTTCTTGAAGTAGTCGCATGCTCAACTCAACAAATCAATTCAGTTGTCAGTACCAACTCATAAAAATGTATTTAAGCCAAAGTTCTACGCCTACACAGCAGCAACAGAACGGACGCATTTAAGCCTGAGACTTTCATCAGCATTTCAACCACTTACATGTCACAAGCGGTCTGATTATGTGCCTTGATTAAACACACAAGGTGTGTGACTATCTAATATTATGAACACCGGGTTACCAGCCAGTTGGACATTTAACCAAGAAATATAGAAGATACACATCCAAACTAACGCAGAATACTGCGAATCAGAACTAAGATGATTAAAATAGATGGTCACACACACAAGTGTTTAAAACGTTGATGAAAGCCTTGAGCTGATACTTTATTGTGATTGCTGATAGTTTTGTTATTTGGATTAACACAAAGTTAAACCACTGGAAAAAGTTAAAGATTGTTGATTGATTGGAAACGAGGGCTGGGGATCTGGACCAAAAATCCTATTCAGACTCTTTTCTGAATGGTAATGCAAGATGAATATTCCTTAATGTTCTGTCCAAGACGTCAGTTTTAGGTTAAGAATTAAACCAATTCCAAATGTCCAATGGTAGATATTTGCTGTTATCTTATACGCTGATATTTCCAAGTTCATGTCAGCCGATCTTTTTGTGCTGTTGTTAACATTCATATTATGATAGTCCATTTGTGTTGGATGATTGATCATTGAAATCATGTTTGGTTTGACATTCAGTGACGATAAGGTGAAGCATTATGGTATATTTAACATTTTGAAAACATCTGTGATGAACACTCTTGGTGACTTAATCAAGACTCCTTCCAAATAACAGATTGGATTTGTTCTGTCTTCAGAGTGGCCTTAATTCTTTATGACATACATTCAAGACGGTGCTGGATGCCCTTTTCAGAAATTTTGATCCATACTGAAATGCTGGCATTTAGATTGTATTGAGATCTGGTGACTGTTTAGGTCACTGGATTACAGTGAAGTCAACAGAGTACAGTTGGTAATAAGTAGGGATAGAGATTGATATAATTTAATTGGTATAAGTGCCATTAATGGTGATTCCTTTATAGATTCCAGCTGATTTGAGTAACTTAAAAGTAAACCCAGATAGGTTTTTAGTGACAACTATGTCAAACACATGACACTTCTGACACGCAATACCATGCTGCATCAATAAATACTTACATAAGTTGCTAATGTTTCTGCTCACAGATAGTTAGACAGTTGGTGCTTTATAGTAGAAAATTCAGACAGAATTTTGACCACTTCGATCCCTGTAAGTGGAAGGAATTGATAAAAGAATCGTTAAGCAAAAGATTAATGATATCAATTTCTTAAGGGATTGTGCTATTACGAACATAAAATGGCTGTATTTTAATGGGATGATACATGATTTAACATAATGAGGGTGTGAAATAATCACAACATAATCCGCCTTTAACACAGCTAGGTGTTCAAGCACAACTCGAAATTAGATTTGAATTGGATCAAATTTATTTTGAACATGTATGCAAAGAAATAAAAATACAGAAATATCATCCACATACGAAGACAACAGAAATAAAGTGCTTTTACACGTTTGAAAAGGAGTAGGATAAATGTCAGATAAATTATATTCTGCATTAACATCTATGCAAATATATTATACGTATACACCACAAAACATATAGTATATAACTTTAGAAAAGAAAATATACAGACATAATATGCATATACTACATAAACATCGATATAATATAATTTGTACTTTTGCACATAACACATACATACATGTATATACATATTGTGCAACTATCCTTGTAAATATGATATCTTTATCTAATATCTATGCAATATATAGCAAGTACTAGTCAATTTCAACATAGTACTTTTGAGGATTTATGTACTTATTTTCCCCTTCACTCTCATTCTAACCCATAATATTGGTTAAACCATCTTTATAAGAGAAAAGGATGAAAATAGTCCCCAAGTATGATCTCCACAGCAGAGTGGGAGCCCTGTGGGGGAAACTACACATCAGTTTATTTATTTTCACGAAAGCCTTGTTTTCTCTCCTTAATAACCTGATATTTTTCCTCCCTGATGAGGGCTGATGAGCTGAGGGAGGACTCAAATCTTTGAACCTCCCTTTTAGCCGTGTAACCCTTTGTCTCTGCTGCCTCTCTAATGGCTCCGTGGGCTGCTGCACTTGTTATAAAGTAATGACTTGTACGAAGTGCCTTCCCTTCCTGTGTTGTCAAGGAAATAAGATGTGAGGTGTCCAGGGAAGGGGGAATGGGGAGGTGGTGGGCTGCACCTTTAGCACAACAAACTCATTTGCATGTAGCTGACATTTGTTGCTTCAGTAACTTCATCTGATAATGGCCGTCGGAAAGCATACTTCTTAATTGCGTGTTGCTCGGCCGCCGGGGTTTGGCTGCTTATCAGAGGTAGATAATCTTAAGGAAAAAGGGAGAGTGGAGCCCTGCGTGCTGTTTCTCTTCTTTTGAGCGTCCATTTTCAGTTGCAGTATACTTTAATGAAAACATTACTCCAAGTCTCTTTTCCTCTCTGAACATCTCAGGAGATTGCCTCTCATTTTTGTGCAAAGGCTCGAGCACACGAGTGAAGAGGCGCTCTTATTACATGCATGGTGTTTTATGTTCAAACATGCATATTGATGAAAAGTTGACACATCATTCCTTTTGCGCCGACTGAATAAATCGCTTGTTCCTCCAACACAAACCAGCCTTCTCTTATCATCTGACATCAAAGTGTAAATTTACACACTGCCTCTCGCTGAAGCGCCCACATTTACATGAAATCTTATTCACTCTAAAGTGGATTTTGAAGTGCCAAGATGGAAGCCTTGAAATATGGATTGAAAAGGGCCGAGGTGGGAGGGCCCTGTACGTGGATTCCTCTCCGCCGGGCGCCGTCTTGGTTGGCTAAAGCCGTAAGTAGTGTTAATAATGGCATTAAACGGTCGAGTCGAGCTTAGTTGCAACAGTTCCCTTCCGCTCAAAGTAGGGAGAGCGCCGTGCAGCACTCGCATTGGCCATGGAGCTGTCCGTCAGTGGCATCCCGCAGAGCGCCCCAGGTGGGTAAGAGCTAGCACCGGCGTCACGTGAGGCCGAATAGCCAACCCTGTTAGGTAGAGGTGTGATTGGTTAGTTGTCTTGATCGTGTGGCGTGCTCGGTAGATCTAACGAGGTGGAGGCTTGCATGTCGCCTACGAATGCAGGCACGTGGTCTCCCTGTGGAGATAATCCTGGGAACATCTTCAGCTGTGCTTTTCTGGGCTGCAGAATTAGGAGGTGAGGCGTTGGGGGGCAGGGCTTTCAGGAGGGAGAGTGACAGCTACTTGGCAGGAGCTTCATTGTAGTAGAGCTGGGCAATATGGACTGTGAATCACATATCAGTAGATTTTATTTAGACTTTGATACATTATAAACAGCGTATTTTAATTTTTTATCAGTTTAGTGGTAACAAACGATAAAAAAGCAGGTTTACATTGACGAAAACTAAAATAAATTAACTGACATTTTCATCAACAAATAAGGAATCACAGCTACTTTGGTTGTGTGGAAAGGTTGGATGAGTTAAGAGGGACATCCAATCACAGCTGCCTTAGCTTCATGTTGGTGGGATAAGTTGTGGAGCGATCCAATCAGAGCTGCTCTCTTTATGAATTGATATTTTCATGTAGAGCAGGTTCACTGTTTGTTGTCAATGCTGGTATTGTAACTGAGATGCTCTGTCAGGTAGACTAAATAAAGGTGACTGCATTTCACACTAAAGTTCAATTTGTTTTTGTTGATTTATACATTCAAACTTAACTAATATTCAGTAAATGGTTATTACATGTTTTATTTTATCCACGTGTAAAACATGACTTCAGAAATTCAAGGAAACATAAAAATGTCCTATCCTTTACACTTCATATTTTAGTCGACTCAGTTTCCAGTAGATTTTATCAACTAAACTAGACTGAAATTTAAACAATTTAGGTGACTAAATTATGACTAAAGATGTTTTGGGGGAAAGACTAAAACTAAAAACTAAATTAAAAGTGCGGTCAAAAAATCCACTGATCAGTTTGATACATGGAAACAAAAATAGAAATCCATCAGTTCATTATTTTTCCTCTTAAATGGGATGTGTTTATAAATTGAATCACCCTTTTTTAATAACTGAACAAATTTCAAAGAAGTTTTAAAGATTTGAAGAACTTTGTTAGCTTGATGCTAACACACAATAAGAATTCCCATTACTAGGCTAAGAGAAACTAGCATTACTTTGACCTCAGTACAACTTAATAAGCAACTGGTTTTACATAACCAGCTTATTTTAAGATTTTGCTTAAAGGAAAGGGGTAGAGGATAGTTCTAATAAAATTATACTGATGGCATTATTAATTTGGTTTGAAATTTTAAGAATCTGATGATTTCTTTACTGATTTTGTGTGGATTTTGGCGCAGTTTGTGTAACTAAATGCTTCAGAAAATTACCGCTATATCCACGCTTGCTTGAAATTACACAGCCTCACACACTGCATGTCATGTTTTTGCACAATGTGTAAAAACTTTATCATACTTTAGAAAGCATCTATTTTCAGTACATTAGTGTGTAGTTAACAAACATACCGGTAATGTTTTTGGAAAGTATGAAACCCATTTTTTCTTGTCTTTGTACTATAATAATCTTTATTTGACCAAGTGGGGTCAATCGAGAAGCAGTTCTCATTTACAGTGTAAACCTGGCCGACATGTAGCATATGTGGCAAAATAAGTTAACATAAAGAAAAACATAAAACATATAAAACAATTATGCATGTAACAGCAATCCTAAGAGAAAGTTATATTTACAATTTACGTTGATACAAGACATAGTCATTTTATCCTTCCCTCTGTGTTGTTTTATATGCTCATCAAACTTAAATGTTTTCCCAGCCCTACTCTGTAGCCACATTAGAAATGTCAGTCCACCAGCATGTCCACTTTCTCCAGTTGTATCCCCTCTTCAGTCAGACCCCCTTTGTTACCCCCTTTTCCTGACAGGCCATCAGTGTTTGGGCTGACAGTTATGTAACCTTCCAGTTCATCTCTCCCGTGGGGGGCCTGAATGGGATTTTAATTTCCCCGGCCCTGTTTTTGGAAGGACATCCACGAGGATGCATGCCTAATGTGCTCTCAGCTGTCCTTGGCTAAACTGCCTTGTACAGGTGTCTGATGTTGATTTCAGCGTGCATGTTCGCCTCTTTTCCTCCAGCTTTCTAGAAGAAAACTAAAAGAAGACGCTCTCTGTGTGTCAGTAAACTTTCGGCGTACTTTGTCCTTATAGGCGACGGGGGAGTTAGTGTATGTGTCTTTGTTTGACACACAATATACAATGCTTTGGCCCCCGCTGTCCTGCCACAGATGTCCCTCTTTCAGCAGCAGGAAGTGTTTGTCTTCATCACAGGCAGGCTGGACGTGACAGCAGGACATGAGGACATGACCTTATGTTTCCTCTATCTGTCTCTTTCTTCCTTTGACGAGCTTTATTCTCGGTGCATGTGCAGCACAGACAGAAAGTTTGAGGACAATGGTAGGACACAGATGAAGTTAAGACAAGGCTAAGTTTTGTCTTGCAGTTATTTTTAATATCTTCAGAATGAAATTTTACAGTTTCTTTATGATTTTAGGCTTTGCACAAACACAAATTTATAGTTGTTCATTTTGTTTTATAATGTAAAAAAAGTTTTTCGTGTTTGTGTAGAAAAGCCTGCCTGTGTACAAACTACAGAATTAACATTTGATGACAAATTTGCAGTGTGCACTTTGAGTATAAGAGGTAAATTTAGTAAAGTTTTGGAATACATTTTGTTGGAACTGTGGCAAAGTACTACATTTTTTCTTTAGCCGGTTCAGCCCCAAAGTTCCCGAATTTTGGGAATGCTTGCATGCTCTCCAACAAAAACGTAAGAAAAAGTGAACTGTTCATGTAGAAATAGACATGTTGCACATCAAATTAAACAGGGAATTGTCAGCTCCACAACCATATAAGCCATTTTTACACAGACCAAACGAAACGTCAACACCAAGCAAATGAATTATCAAATATCGAAATCTGTTTCACTTTGATTTAAACTTGGGTTGCTTTGAATGGATGTATCAAAAAGATACAAATAATTGTTTTGTTTGTTTATGTATTTATTTATTTTTCAATATCAGTCAAAAACTGTCATGGATAAGCAGAAGAGGATAAAAAAACGGTCGTAATTGGGTGTAATGAACCCCAAAAGTGACATAAAAGTGAAATATAAAGTTTGGTATATCAGAAATTTCAAATGGGACTAGTGGGGCCAAACTGTGTCAAGACTCCACCTGACTACTCTGTAGTAAAGCCTTTCTAACTTTTCTCTGCATCACTTTATCAGACTCAAACTTGGCAGAAGTAATGTTCACATATCTTGTCATTTATTCATAGAGTTTTAAATCTGCAACTGCATCATTCCAAAGAGATATTCAAAATAAAACCTGTTTCTTTTTTAGGCGAGGATTAAATTTTCAAATTTTTCTGACTTCTTTTTTTATGCTTTTTATTTAGTTGGTTTTTCATTTTAACACTGAAAACAAAGGTAGAGGAACACAAGACACACAGAACATAGATTGTTGGGTACACGCTGGCTTAAACAACTCAAGTATTTATATCATATCTGGATCCGTTGCTGACCAAAGAAAATCATGAAGAAGTAGCATCCTTTTCCGCTGTCGTGAAGAGTATCCATTTCTCCCACCTCTTAATAAAGATTGTCCCTTGAAGTCTTAAAGAGAAAGTTCCATAGCAAAGACCTCCTCGACTATGTTCATCCACTCAGAGAGACTTTGGGGTTCAGGGTTATACCACTCTCTCGTTAATGCTTTTTTGCATGTAGCAA
This sequence comes from Scarus forsteni, assembly GCA_036419115.1. Taxonomy (NCBI): domain Eukaryota; kingdom Metazoa; phylum Chordata; class Actinopteri; order Labriformes; family Labridae; genus Scarus; species Scarus forsteni. The sequence goes on from JAZDUH010000263.1 coordinate 7,320,947, forward strand.
ACAGGATTTTTACATAGATACCAGTCTTTTCTTGAAATGCCATCACTAACAATTAAACCAAGATACAGAACCATTACTTCGTAATTATTCTGACTTCTATCTTCATTTACTCTGTCCTACTAACACATATACTGATCATTCTTCTGGAGAAATCTCTCAAGTGTAACTATTATTTTGACACCAGAATCATTCAAATAGACCTTGTGGTTGCAGAGATACCCTCTTTTCTTTATGAGTATGACATTTTCAAGCAGAAGGCTTAAAAAGGGGCTGAACAGGTTAAGAAGAATAAAAAGTCGTAAACCGAGTTCTGTGAATTTTATTTTATTTTTAGGCTGTATTGCTCTGCTTTAATTTAAACATTTTTCATGTAGGACACCTTCAAAAAAGAGATTGGAACTTGAATTCTTGTGCAACCTATAGCTTAGATTTAATGGGATTTTCTGAACACTTTAAATTTCTTTATAGAACATAAACATGAAAATTAAAGGTCCACTTTTTAACTTTTAAGCAGCAAGTTTGTAGATTGCTTTGTTTAGCTTTAAAATGTCATACCGTAACTGCAGGCTTGTTGGTTTCACCTTTCTGAAACTGAAATCATCCCTTTTAATAGTAATGGTTGCTGCTCTTTTTATGTACTATTTATAAGTTTCTTTTTGTTAGGATTAACACTAGGGATGTAACAGTTACCGGTAAAATGGTAAACCACGGTAATCATTACCGGGTCCTATAAAAATTATCGTTATACCGTGTTTGATCACCACACTGTGTCAGTAACTCATGGTGATGCTGCTCTTTATTGCTTTATTGCTCTATATGCTAACTTTTGGCCATCTCAAAACTTTTAACATATTCATTTACAATTGTTTATGAGGAGAAACTTGTTTAAAGTACACATCTGTTTTTTCTTCTCTTGTAGGCAAATTACACACAGTATAATTATTTATAACATAATAATAACAAATACTTGCCAGAATTGTTTACTTTTATTTCTAATGAAGAAAGTTTAAACAAATTTACTTATAGGACATTTCCTGACAAAATTATTGACAAAAAAGACAAAAGAACTGTTAAAATTATAATATTAAAGGGGTTAAATGACTTCAAGACTGTGTTAAAGTAATTTTTGAACATTTTGAGCTCACTGCAACAACACCACGATAACAATGATAACCGTGATAATTTTGGTCACAATAACCGTAATTTGAAATTTTCATACCGTTACAAAGTTAACACTTTAAACAGCCATAACTAGAAAAGCACTCGGAGAGCACAGACCTCTGCCAGCACCACAGTTCTCAGTCATATTGTGATTTTCACCATAAATATTAGTCCAGCCTTTTTTTCATCTAAATATTTAGATTCCTTGACCATGAAAACAAATCATTAGCAACTAGATTCATCATGGTATCTATTTTAGATCAGTAGTTGTTCACGAAAATCGCATTTTTCGTCATGGCGGATCCAGACGGTGATCCGCATTAACTCCAAAATTGAATCAGTTCTTCCTTTTCCCATGCTGAACATTTCCTGAAAATTTCATCAAAATCCATCTTTAACTTTTTGAGTTATTTTGTTCACGGACAGACAAACTCTCGCGAAAACATAACCTCCTTGGCGGAGGTAAAAATAGGAAGTAAAGTTGATTAATCATAACCACCTTTGTGTTTTTGTGCCAAATAGTACACCAAATGGAGAGGGTTTGTTTTTGAATCAGGCTTTTTAAGATATTTTAAAACTACGTTGGCAACAGATTGCTTCTTTATTGAAATTAATGCCTCAGAAAACCTTTGAGATTAGAGCTAAAACCTCCTCTGAGTAAAATAATCATTTGTAGTATAATAGCTACAGTTCTGTTTTCCCTGGTGACGATAAGGACATGACTTACAAAATGAAATTCTGAAGTAGCTGGTAATCATTTTTTGATTTTAAGAACAATATCCTGGAGCACAAACGTCACAAAACAAACACTTCCTGACTGTGCAGCACATCCACCCTGCCCTTTAACAGGTTTGTTATTGATGCAGTAATGACTTAAAGGCTCTTATTGTGGGGGGCTAATGGCTTACGTTACCTGTCTAGGAATAGGCAGAGAATTAGAAGAGTGAAATCCTACTAGCCATCTGTGTGTTTGTGCGTGTAAGAGTGCAAGCGTGGATCTGTGGCTTCATGTGTGTATTTGTGTGAGTGTGCGGAGGCTACTATTGAGGTGTCACGTGTCGGTGGGAGTGTGTGTCATCCGCTGTAATCCCTCTGATATGAATGAGCGGAGACAGACAAGAGGTTTGAGATCACATGGAGGCGGTCAGAGGTTGTTACAGGGGAGGTATCTGTGAGCTGACGAGTCAGTCGTGACGTTGGTTTTGTTGAGCAATGAATAACGCCGCTTTTTGTGATTCTCCTTACAGAGGTGAGTGTGTATGTCGCCCATTAAGATCAAAATGAAACCTGTCGAATTGAGTGCCAACGATAAGCTCTACACTTAAAAGAGGCGATGAGGAGTTTCTAAGTAATTACAAAAAAGTCTCACTTTTAGATATATGCCTGATCGAAATACACACTTTAAGATGAGTTTTATAGCATCAAAATAGGTTATCTATAAATGCTATTTCTTAGTTAAGTGGTCGGGTCGGACAGCTTGCTACAAAACTACGATACTAAGTTTTCCAAAAATTGCTTGTTGTCACCAATCAAAAACTACCACTACGTAACTAGAAAGAGATACATTACCTCGACGCTTTGCATCCTGTAAGTTGTTGAAAAAAGAAGTTGAAAAGCAATACAGAGTTCTGAGGAAGGTCCGATCTGCATTCATTAGCATCACAACAAACGCACGCTTTGGCTTGGTCATGTCTTTTGGTGCGCTCCAGTTGTAGTCAGAAGTAGGAATTTCCGAGTAGGAAACTGCAACTGAAACGTCCCCCGAAGTCGGAATTTCCTACTGGGAACTCGATGAAACCTCGCCAACTCGCCGACTTCAACTGGAACGGCAATAACTTGGATATGATGTCACTGGAACGCAGCATTACGACAGTCGCCGCGTGTGTTTATGGGTAGCAGAGTCCTAATGTCTTTGGAAATAGATTCTCCTCATAGCACCTTTAATTTACTAACCGTTGAAAAGGTTGAGGATTTGTTATCTAGTGAGGACAGCGCCATCTCATGGAGACGCCCTGAAAATGCATGAATGGGCGTGTTTTTTACAGATTTTAGACACATCTTCAGAAGGTGGCTTCCAGTGGATGAAAGTTGGCTGGTAATTGACTCGAAGTTGGCAGGCGACTGGCAGGGAGGTGATATTGAAGTAGCTGCACCTCTGAGACCAGTGTTTGCAAAGTATAAAAACTTAAATATGGCATCTTCAAGTATTAAAGTGTATAAAGCATCACTTTGTCCTTATAAGGAGCCAATAGTATCACAGCATTTTGAGTGGTAAAAAACTGCTTCACGCCTTGTATTAGCAGATTGATTATAGACTTAACTTCACATCTGTTGCTTGGGTTTATGTTTAGTTTTCTGATGTTCAAGCTTATATTTAGAACAAAGAAACCATTTTTTACTGTAGATTATAAACCTGTAATCTCTGTTTCTCATGCTTATCTGTGCACAGCCCCTCTGTCTTGTGTCTCCAGCTTCCTCGAGAACCTGGTAAATGTTACATGAACTATCTGCTGCTCCATCTCCACTCGGCCTCTGTATTGTTTGTGTCCCAGGGGAAATATGGCCAGGAAAATCTATTTTTCCACTGCAGTAGTTGTTTTTTTTTCTCTCTGGAGAAGAAAAAAGCAAGTGAAAGAAAAAAAGTGTTGTGGAGCCCCCCCTACTCCTCTCCTCTCCTCAGCTCCTCGCCCCCTCCCTCGCTGCTTTCTCATGGTTGATCTTTCCAAACCATTGGTCGTGTTCACAGAGGGATTAATGGTTCTGCGAAGCTGGCCAACCCATGGAGGGAACGGGGCCTTCGAGCGAATGAGGAACAGCTGGTCTCCTCCTGCTTGTGACAGCTTGAGTGTTTCAGTGTGTGTGCTCGTGAGGGTGTGTGCGCGCGATGGTAGCAGCTGACCTCTGCACAGGGTCGCAAGTGTCATCTTTGGTCCGTAAGTGGACGTTCAACCTTCGGCCGTCTTGTATTTGTGACACCGCTGCTGCTTTTGAGGATTTTAAGTTGGAGAAATGATGGAGTTTGCTGCAGAATCTGTGTTCAATTATATTAATTAATTCTGTTTTAAAGACCGTTTGTGTCGGGGAGTCGTGTCCAGGAAAAGAATTATCAGTTTGGAAGTGTTAACAAACATTTCCTGGTTTCATAAAATAAGCTCTCAGGGGCAGACTCCTTCCAATACTCAAAGTTTCCAGGACGGTCAAACTGTAGAGCAATTTCAGTCCACTCATTTAATCGTTTACAGTAAAGACAAGGGGAAAAATGGACAGCTTTTGTTGGCTATAACCAGCTGATAAGTGCAAAAGCATTAAAATCTAAATTGAATAATGACCCAAAATTGCCATTAGTATAAGGATTGGTATAAACTAGGGCTGAACGATTTGAGAAAATAATCTAATTGCGATATTTTTCCCAATATTGCAGTTGCCATTTACTCTGCAGCAGGTTGTTTTATGGTATAACCAATATGATATTAAATCAAACTAAGGATAAAAGATTTGAGAAAAAGTGGAGAAGTGAAGAACAGAAGCAAAATAGGCATGAAATTGTAAAAACTGTGTAAAAAAAAAAATGGTACGAAAGCGGGAAAAAAAGTTAATAGGTGCAAAATAGGTATGAAATTGCAAAAAAATTCAAAAGTGACTAAGGAAAATTGATTATAGCAGTAAAATTGGGATTCAATTTCAAAAACCATGTAAAAATTCCAAACATGGTCTGACAGTGGCCAAAAAAAAAAAGACTGGGAGCAAGATAGGCATAAAGTTGTAAAAACTGGGTTAAAAAAAAGGTTAAAATAGGCATGAAATTGCAGGAAACTACATCACAATGCCAAAATGTTCAACACATTTTGGGTTAAAGTTATTGCACTGTCTGCGATTTGAAAATTGCCACAAGCCATATTGGGATTTAATCTAATTTGCAATTAATTGTTCAGCTTTAGTATAAACTAGTTTTGAGGCATCAAGCCTTCTACTTTATTCTGCTGGTTAAACAGTGATGTCATGAGAGGCAGTCAGCAAGAACAACAACAAAAGAGTCGAAGAATTAATCATAGCAGATAGGGCTCAGAGGTGGTCTAAAGTTTGGCTCAGCAGTGATTGTAGGGTGGAGGAAAACACCAACAACATGCTGCACAATTTGTAGACCAACACAACATTACATACAAGTAGAGGTATGGAAAAATATTGACACAGCAATTTTTATCGCAATATTTTGACCACTGATACAATATAGATGTTTCAAACCTTCAAATATTGTAAAAACAAAAACTCATATCTTATCAGAGCTGGAAATAAATACAACTTATAAATATTGAATGTACATTTTTTTCATGCAGTCTATTCAGTTCAGACAGTGACAAGAGAATTATGTGATTTTTTTTTTTTTTTAACTTACTGTTGTGCCGTCAGTAACCCAAAGCACTTTGTTCCTCATGTGTCCAATTACAATTTGAGCTGCACCGCAGGTTAGGATGCTTTAAATACATTGTTAAAGGGAAAACCAGAATATTTACTTTGCAGCATTAGTTTAAGTGACTTGATGCACTCTGTGTTTCAAGTTAGGTTAATGTATGTAGCGCTGCATTTGACATATTTCACGAACAATAAAATGGAAAACTTGTAGTTTTGAGTAAAATTGTGTGATTCACATAATCACCATCTCTAGTTTTTCTTAGATAACTGTAGAATATCGCAATATTTCACAGTATTGTGATATATCGTGATATTATCGTATCATAACCCAAGTATCATGAAATGTATCGTATTGTGAGGTTCTTGCCAATACACACCCCTCCTTAAAAAACAGATGTTTACAAAGTGCTTTAACAGACAAAAAAAAGGCAGAACTCTGGAGACAATATATCAACAATCAGATCAAAAAGAGACTAAAAAAGTCAAGAAAAAAGCACAGAGGGTCGTGAAAATAAAGCAAGGAAAGGACGGAAAATGGTAAACTGGTGAGCTGGAAACAGCTGAAGAAATTAAGGAATTTTCTAAATTAGTACAGATTATTATGAAGAACATTAGTAAAGAAGGTATTTTGTTTTCTATGTAATGATGAGACAATAAAACAATAGATAGACAATATATTTATAGATGTATAGATATAATGACATATCTTAAGGAAAATTGATTATAGCAGCAAAATTGGGATTAAATTTTAAAAACCATGTAAAAATTCCAAACATGGTCTGACAGTGGCCAAAAAAAAAAAAAGATTGGGAGCAAGATAGGCATAAAGTTGTAAAAACTGGGTTAAAAAAGGTTAAAATAGGCATGAATCTGCAAGAAACTACATCACAATGCCAAAATGTTCAACACATTTTGGGTTAAAGTTATTGCACTGTCTGCAATTTGAAAATTGCAACAAGCCATATTGGGATTTAATCTAATTTGCAATTAATTGTTCAGCCCTATATCAGAGGTCAAAATATCGTGATATATTGCTGTAACAATATTTTTTCACACCTCTATAGATAAAACAGAACAAAATAAATAGACAACGTTGATAAATAAGTATGTAAGCATAAAAAAGCACCATGTTAAAGCAAGTCTAAAAAAGTAAGTATGGTTCTCAGTGGATGTGAAAGCAATCTGAACCTAAAAGGGACAAAATGAGGCAAAAGGATGTGAACTGTGGCTTGGATTTGCCTGAATAGCATTCTCTGACAATCAATCAAAATTAGCATTGATATCAGTCAGTGGTACATCACTAGTTTAAAGAGTGTGCAGAAGTTCGCCTGAAAATTTTGATGATTAAAATTGAAATGTACCCAATGTCAGGTGACATGACATTGTTTGATTTTTCTTGGTCAAAGTTTAAGCCCTGGTTCAGTTCCAGCCCTCACACTCTGCCTAAGTGTTTGTGTTTCTGTGTCTCAGACCCTCATTGTGTGTTTTTGCATGTGCGTTGTCATCTTGTGATGTTATGATCGGTGAGAAAAATCTCCCTTCTGCTCCCGCGGATCGCATTGTCATGTTTATTCCACCAGTCTCCTTACCCTGCTCTGTTTTTGTTTACAGAAAAGCGACGATAGCGCTCGCCGCTCGCTTGCTGTAAGAATGGCAGCACTTTGATATAATCTCCCCAATTATCCGTCGTCGGGCTCTGCCTCACATTATCCCGCTCTCCACGGCAGCTGGGGAGGAGATTGGTTTTGTGCATCGTCTAACTGCAACAGCTGCATCCACTAAAAACAGACAACTACCTCTGCACACCTCCCCGGTCCCTCTTCTTCTTCTTCTTTTTTTTTGTGTGCGTATGTCTCCATCCCCCTCCTTCTTTCTCTCTCAGTGGTGGGCAGGTCACCCTGAATTATTCATCAGTGTGAAATGAAAAAGCTCATGGATATTGAATATCCCCTCTGAAGTGGTGGCCAACCTTGTGTGTGTTTTTTTCTCCTTCCCCTTTTTTTCTGTGCGGCTGAAAGGAGTAAAGAGCGGCGGATCTCATTGCCAGGGTATTTCAAAGGTTAACCGATTGCTTTACCTCGCACACATATTTACCTTCTTCATGGTCCGTGGCCAGGGAGAGAGAGGGGGAATGAGAGGAGGAGGGAGAAGAAGATTGAGATGAAAAGAATAGAGAAGAAAAAAGTAAAACTGTAACCCGTGCTCCTGTGGTTATTTTTCACTCCTGTAGCCTTGGCCGGTCTCGCCGCGTGTTGTGAGGCCTGTTTCTTTTCCTGGAACGAGCGCTGCTGTGGTTGTTTGTGGTCGTCCCGATCGACCGGTTGTCATTCGTTTCCCTCGCGGCCTGCTGTGTTCCTCCATTGTCCTCATGCCTAGTCTTTTGTCCTGCGGTTTGATCTGCGGCCCGCGCTGCAAATCAATGCTACTGGGTGCCATTCAGTCAGAGCGGCTGCCAGCTAGCACAGCGGGGACTCTCGAACGTCTCCCATGTGAGGACAGACAAAACAGGCGGCCAGGATGAGGGGGAAAAATCCTTCAAGAGTCAGTGTAGGGTCCATATTATTAGGCACACCTTGCTAGTACCAAGTTGGATCCCTTTCTACTCCAGAACTGCCTTAATTACCACCACCAGGGAAGCTAAGTTTTCACTCACGTATGTTTGTGTGTCAGCAAGATTACACAAAAAGTACTTGACGGATTTTGGCACCTTTGACCCGCAAAGAATGTATTTTAAAACTGCTTTTACTGCTTTTGGATCACAATGATTCTTTAAAATCTGCATTGGTGTGCATGTCAGCAAGGTGGAGTTAAAAAATCTAGCAAAAAAAGTCTTTAGGGGTATTTTATTTCCTGTGCCTTTCTATCATCTTGCACCTCTGACCTCTTCTCCCAGAGAAGTTCCAGTCTCTAGATATTGTCCCATCTTCAGAGCATTCTCTCTGAACCAGTGTTAATTTTGTTGACTAATTCTTTTGGTCATAGTTTTCATTAACATTTTTCCCCTGATAAAAACAAGACAGTAACTAACAAAAACAAGTGCACATGGACAAGAACTAAAACTAAATTAAATGACATTTTCCTCAACAAATAACTTCTCTAAAATGTTTGACAGAGACTAAATCCAATCAGACCTTATTTGGTCATGTAGAAAGCAGGGACGAGTCAGGAATCTATCCAATCACAGCTACTTTGATTGTGTGGAAAGGTTGGATGAGTTAAGAGGAACATCAAATCACAATTCCAGATAAGTTTTGGAGTAATCCAATCAGAGCTGCTCTCTTTATTAATAGATATATTTATGTAGTAAGGCTGTATGTATGTAGTTTTCGATTATTTGGGAGACAGGGACTCTATTATCCACCCCTTCAGTAAAGACCCTGCTGAAAAAAAAACAGTCACACAGGGTTAAACTCTTGAGGAAGCTCCGCTGCACTCAGCCGTATAGCTTGGATGAAAAGCCGACGGCTGAGCCTGCAAATAAGCGGAGGACGAATGACTAAACTGTAATTCACAGAACACACAGCCTGGTCTTTAATTTTAAGTTTGCCATCAACGGTGTCGAACCAAAACTACTTCCACACAGCTCTCCTCAGATGATTCGGAGCTGTTAAGGTCCACTCAAAGAGGAAACTCTTTGTTTACTGAAGTCAAGAGATCAGCAGATGTGTCTGATGGTCAAGCTGCGCTCACAGCGCCCTCTGTTGGACGGGACGGTACACTGCTCTAGATGACCTGATGTGCCGCTACACTCAATATTTTACATATACATACAATACAAATATTTATCCCCATATTTGATTGGTTATTCAAATATTGAATATAAAGTGACAGCCCTATCATGTAGAGCAGGTTCACTGTTTGTTGTCAATTCTGGTATTGTAACTGAGATGCTCTGAGTAAGGTGACTACATTCCACACAAAAATTGAATTTGTTTCTGCTCATTTATACATTTGAACTTCAGTGGCATTCAATAAAGGTTGTTAGATGTTTCATTTTATTCACGTGTAAAAAATGGCTTTAGAAATTCAAGGAAACATTACTCTTTACACTTTATATTTTATGGGACGAAAAGATTTTGTCAACTAGAATGTGAAATTTGATCAACTAAAACTAGACTAAAATTGAAACAATTTAGATGACTAAATAATGACTGAAACTAAAAGGTATTTTAGCAAAAGGCTATTACTAAAACGTCAAAATTAACTGAAACATCCAGACCAGCCCATCTGGCACCAGTATCTTCCTCACGCTGTCTCCTTGCTAAAATGCACTGGGTTGCTGCCATATGATTTGCTTAATAAGTATCTGTGTTAACTAGCAGTTGAACTAGAGCACCTACTAAATTCTTTTGTTTCAGTTTAGCTGTAAAGACCAAAACAGGTCTTTCTTTGTTCCCAATCAGCCTCAGGACTGAATAAATCAATACAAATGAATCTGTAGCACATGTTCACAAACACACCAGTGCATCTGCAGATTGGACGGACTTCCCAGCCCTACTTTAGAGCTCCATGTTGCTGTTTTATTACATCTTTAGGACATTTCAGTCACATCAGAATACTTCTGTGTCATTAGCGTCTTTGTCTAATGAGCCAGCCGACCACTCTTTCCCTGAAGGGCGGAGTCTTAAAAGAGCCGCAGTTATGCCAGAGAGTGAATTCTAAGATAATGGCTGAATAAAATACATAAAAAACACACTTGGGGCGACCCCTCCTCCTTTGTTTGGGATGTTGAACATGCTAATAGGAGACAGTGTGTTTTATTTATCCAATAATATCTTCAAGAATAGTGCTGCATTAACCCCAAGTGGCCTTTTGGCCGTATTATGTTCCTGCCACCCTTCCTGAACCTTCTAAGTCCTCACAGTCAATTCTCCTACATTCCTAATTTCTGCTGCACCGTAGACGATTACTCAGGAATTCTTTTAAGTGGGTTTCCAAGCAATGAGAAAATGTGCCTGCAGCAGTCAGGGGGGCTTCACCTGCGAACATTTGCCAGAAGTATCTAAAATATGTTGCACTGATTGACAATCAGAGAGGAAAAGCTGTTTGTTTCCCGTTGCTGAAAAAGTCAATGCTTCCTGGAAAAAAGAGTTTCCAGATTTGAGAACATTTTGTATTTACAGGAAATTCATTTCAGCTTTGGTACGAGTGCATCAGTAAACAATCTAAAATTAATCTAAAATATTCTAATTTTTGACAATGATGTTTTTCTTCATTATACAAGAATATTCCATTTTATATGGCTATTTGTTAAGACTCAGTGTCCATCCATCTTTTATTATCTGTAGGGGTGAGAAGACTTTCCAAACAGTAATGTCGTCTGCCTGTGTCAAGCAGAAAATACACATGTAGGCGGAGCCTGTATTGCTATGACATCATAAACACCAGGAAGTAATAAACAGAGCATTTCACTTTAAAGAGGCAGAGAGCATTTCTTCATGAATTTCAAGTTTGGTGAAGGTGTTATGTTCTTCTGTTCCTCAAAACCCTTTTAAAAACAAGAGAAAGAAAATTGATTTAGCAGGAAATGAGACAGTGAGGTTTTTTTCCAGCACTGTGCAAATGAGAAGGTAGAATTATAAAATGATTGCTTGAGCTCACGGTTGTTTGCTGTACAGTTAACAGGTCAATCATAAACATGCAGAAGTCTGATAGTGTTGGTTTTGACTGAAGATTTTAATAATTAATGAGGTTTCTTTATACTATATTAATATAATACTGGTATTAACAAAATCCTGAAACACCAGAAAACACTGGCACTGTATTTGGGTTGGCCCGCTCTTACATTTAAGTTAACGTTGGAATGTGTATTGATCCTGGCACAAATATTAATACTTATACTGATAACAATGTGGATCGTGGTACTGTTATTGGCTTTGGAACTGATACAAGTAATATCAGTTCTGGTATTGATATGTCAATGGATAAAATACAGTTTTGTTTTTGCTTGATTTTTTTTGGTACTTTAAAAAATGCAAATTTGGGGTGCTGATTTGGCGGAGTGTTTAGCAACCAGGCACATCCCATGTACATCCTCCTGCCAGTCCAGGTTCGAATCCAGCCTGTGACCAGTTTGCAGAGTGTCTTCCCCTACTCTCTCACCCCTTTCACAAGCCTATCCACTGTCTCTCTCCTATCAATAAAGGCACAAAAATGCCCAAAAAATACATTTAAGCAAAAAAAGGCACAAAATTACTTTTACAGACAGTGATATTGACACAGATGTCAATAATAATTGCAGTCCAAAGATGGATTCAGATGCTGGTATCGATACACAGGTTGTATTATTTGCACAGACTGTATGATCAATATTCAGATATTGATTACCTCCACCAAGGAGGGGGTGTTTTTGCCAGGGTATGTTTGTTTGTATGTTAGCAAGATAACCTAAAAGCTACTGGACAGATGTCATTAAAATTTTCAGGATATGTTGGGAATGACTCAACTTAAAAATGATTAGATTATGGTGGTGATCCAGATAGTTGCCATTAGCAATCATTTTTGCTCAATAAGTGAGTGCTAGTTTGTGTTTGCAGGCTCATGAATCATTATGATTGTAAGTTTATCATACATTTCTAGTTCTTCATAGACTCAACAAGATACTGAAACATTCCCTAGAGATTTTGGTCCAGATTTTGGTGACAGATTTTTCGGCTGCACATCCATGATGTAGATCCCCCATTCCACCGCATCCTCCTAGACTGAGCTCGTGTGACTGTAAGGCAGCTGAAGTGCAGTGAACTCATTGTCATGTCACATAATTTGGGGTTACATTTGGTGTTAAACCTGTAAAAAGTTGCTGTTAAGGTCGCTGTTTTAGGTCATATTTTTACATTAGATATGTTCCAGGTTGGTTGGGTCAGGGTTGGTTGAACTACCTTGGTAAAGGTCTGGGCACTCCAAGTAATTTCTAGCTTATGCCCTAGGCACATGCGATTGGCAAGGGTGGTTTGATCGGCATGATACGGAAAGAGATGACAGTCTCTCCCCTGGACAAACCACAATCTAAAGCGCTTTAGGGGTGTTCTTCCTGCTTCAGTTAGGTTAATAAAATCATATGATGAGGATTCCATGAATTTCCATCCCACTGACACAACGTCAGCCCCGTTTGAGCCCAGTTTGTGCCACCTTGAACAGGACACAGTCGGGCCACAAACGGATACGTCCTTGTCAGTCATCCTCAGAAAGCTTCCAGGATTGAGCTACGATCAGCCCGACTGAGCCCTGTACATGCCACCGTAATACTTAGGACTGCGTTAGGCTTCCACCTGCTATACTGAGGCCTCATCCACACGAAAACAAAACGCTGAACAGTTTCCAAAACGACCGTCATAAAGACAAAGGCGTCTCAGAAAATGTGTGCGTCTACATGAATGCACTTGATACGCATCAAAGTGCTGTAAAACACATGCCAGACCTCTAGAAGCGCTGTAACGAAATGACGGAAACAAGCAGAAACACACCGGGCATGCGCACTTGCAGCAAAAGTTGTAAACAGAGATTGTGATAAAGGTGGTGATTGAGAAGAAGATTTTGCTGGAAAAGGGATAGTAGGGTCGCTAGCTTCATCAACACATATGCTACACCGTACGCCGCCATTGTTGCTGTCGTTGCCGCGTGTGGCGCATGCGTGTCAATGAAGATATGAAACTACGACGTAAGCGTATCGGAAAACTTGCGGAGAGCCAGTAATCACAGAGCTGCGTATACGGCATTTCAAAATCTTTCCACTCAGGAACCTGGTTTCAAAAATGGTCATTTACAGACCCACAAAACGCTGTCTTCGTATGGATGATACGCAGATTCGGCTAAAAACTTATGTGTTTAGACCTCGGTTTGTCTTCGTGTGGATGGGGCCTGAGAGTGGAGATTCTCCAAACAGTTTTGAACAGTTCAAAACAGTCGGGGCCCTTCCCCATTCCCCAGGGTTCATTCACAACAATACAACACTGATCCAGATCAAGTAATGCATGGACCATAACCAAAGCACGCTTCATCAGGACGATGACAGTCGTGCACAATCGCCATGAGAAATGGGAATGTGTGACTGGGGCTTTGGGAATGTCTCTCCCTTCAGGCTGTTGCCCTCCAGCTTCAGGTCAATGCAACATTACCTCTGTCACAGATCTCAGATGTTTCAGGTGTCAGATCATGTGACCACATTACAAACTCCAGTTACAGTAACTTTGGGTTACGGTGGGTGATGGTCCGCTCTCTGAGGAAGTGTGAAATATCATCTGCAAACGTGCAGAGTGGTTCTGCAGTAAGTGGGTGGGAGTTTGTTCTGGAGGGTGAAGAAGACAATTGGGAGGTGGTGGGAGGTGGGGGGTGTTGGTTATGATGATGAAAATGGTGGCAACTCCTTTAAAGGCTGTAAGTGGACACCTCTTAGTATCTGACGGCTGACTCCTGCCTGACAGGACCCCCTGACCCCCTGTATTTATTATAATGGAGCACAGCTGGGCCGCTGCTTCTATGGGTTAATAACCCTGTGACAGCTTTGGAAGTAAGGGGGGGGGGGGGGGGGCATGCATTTTATTTACCCGTGCGCTCTGCTGAGTGGTACGCAGGGGCCACACTCAGGAGGGTGGGACTCTCTGCTGTTCCTCCGCTCTCCCTGCCAGGCCAGATGGCTCCTGTCACCGAGGGAGGAGGAGGAGCGATGGAAGGAGGAAGAAAAAAAAAAAGGAGGAGGAAAGAGGGAGATCTGAGTCGCCCCCTTAACAGCGCCAGAGTGGCCTGTCCCCAGAGTCCGCACATCTGGAGACCACCTGCAGCTGGCTCGGGCCGCTTCCTCGGTCCTCGTCGCACACGCTCTGTTTTTCCAGATGGGGGTGGGGGGGGGTGTTTGGTCAGGCTGTGATTTGTGCCCATATTTCAGCAGCTTTAAGGAGGGTGGGTGAAGGAAGGCGTAGTGAAATATCCTTTTATTTTATGACTGCACCAGCCTCCTTGAGTCCAGTTGTGGCTTTTTCATTCTTGTGATATTTCTTCTTTAATTCGTCCCCAAGTCAGAAAAAAAACAGAGTGAGAATGTTTCACTTTTCTTTCCTCTCTACAGCAGATCCAAAGGCCACAGGAGGGCTGTTCCTGCCTGGAAAATAAAGCCCCCCTCCCTCCCTCCCGAATAACACGCTCTCATTTGCATTCCCATGTTGTAATCTAGCCCTCCTCCTTCGTTCTTTCTTTCTTTCTCGTGCTATCTCTCCGTCCCTGCGTCGTTTCAGCCCTGGTCCTGGTGGTTCTGCAGGGATCTGGACGTGGGAGGGAAAAATCGAGGAGGGGAGGCAGAGAAAACAAAAGCTGGAGAGGCAGTGTTGACTCAGGGTTGTTATCTGGACCACTGCTGAGGCGGTGGGGAGGGTGGGGGGCCCTTGTGTGCATATGTGTGTGTTTCTACATACATGCCTGGGGGGGGAGTTATTTACCCTGGCTGCTGCGGCTGCCATGGCAGGTGCCTCTGCGTGGATAAACCTGGGCCTCCTAAATAAATATTCACAATGGGGAAATTAGCTTGCGTCACCAAATACTACAACAGGATCACCCCATTCCTTTTTTCTCTTACATTATTGACCAAGTGAACTTTGTCAATCTTGCTCTTAAAGGGATAGTGCAGGATTTTTTTAGCTGAAGATGTTTAAGATAGTGCGGCTAAGTCAACAAAGGCTTGGGCCTGAATGAACCATGTCTGGTAGTTGGTTTTAGCCGTGCAGAGCAGATCCTGCATATCCGTCTTGCCGACCTTCATTGTTTAACAACTTCACTTGGCTAAATGCTTAACGACCCAATCAGGGAAGAGAGGCGAAAGCTGCAGGCGTGACAACAACAGGATGTGACTGCATGTTTGAAACAATGGCAGCCTCTGAAGCGATCTCAATATCTGTGTTTTTTAAATCCAAAATTGACTCCTTATTTCTTTAAAAGTGGAGGAAAGAACATCACTTGAAGCTTATCTCATCAAGAAATCATGTTTTGGCTCTTCTCCTGACTGGTAGAAAACACGGAAATCCTTCATGGACTTGCCGGTTAGTCTGTGGTGGTGATGGTTACTCAGTGATACTCGGCAAAATCTGCTTTTCCTCAGAAGTTTACCAGGAAAACTTGGTAGGAATTGTCTTTGACGAGGCTCATGTCACATATAAGTGTTAAATGATTAATCCGTGTGGTATAATTTGATGTAAAACGATAGTCCAAGGTAGTTTAAGCCAATTGCCAACTTTTGTTAGCTGTTAGCGGGATAACTGTTGTTAGCCTTTAGCCGCTACATATATCCACTATGTATTCCAAGACATATGTAGCATACGTAGTGGCTAACAGCTAACTGTTATTAGTTTTGGCTGCTATGAAACGCCGCTACATGTGCTACATCATACGTAGCAGTGTTGCTCGATATGGATTGGTCTGTGATGAGTGTGACGAGCCAAACAATCGTCCAATCACCAGCTGCTGCTTTTCTTAAAGGTTCTTCCTCTGAAAATATTCTCAAACGGCTCTTTCACAGATGGATTAGTGAAGTATTTGGTCTCCTGGGAGATTGAAACTTACTTACTGGGGCACTGCACAGCTAAAGGTGTTAGCGTGCCTCATCTCTGGAGCCTTAGGGTATAGGGTTTGCATCCCTGCCCTGTAAAACTTTTTGGCATGTAAACAACTTAAATCAAGTTGGGTTAATGTTGCAGGTGGCGCAAACAACACATCAGTAATGGCGAAATGCTGACCCTACATCATGTTCGTAGCTTCATCAAATATTAATTTTACCAACCTGAACACATCATATTGTTTCCAACTGGACCTCAAACGCATCACTAAACAAACAACGTTTCGCTTGTTTAAGCTGATTAGCTTGTTGGTCTCAGCATGAATTTCAGTTCAGACTTAGACACTGGTTTAATATGTTGGACTTGATGAAATAAAGACAAAGAACTGGAGACTCTGTTAACATACCAACACATGGTGACAACGGTTTTCTCAAATATCATAGAATAGTTCCAGAAATGTTTTTCCAGATGGATGAAGCCTAGGACAAGCCCAAAACACTTTTAAATATTCGAGCAAAGATCTTACAGTTGAGTGTATTTTACTCATACAGTATTCCAACAATGTGTCCCATTTGACCACAAGCAGAATCATTGTGGCTCTTCTGGCTGATTTAATCCTTCAAAAGGAGTCCCCGAAACTTATGAGGTCCTGAAACTTTGGTTGAGTGTCCACTATTTGTTCACCTCTCTAAGATATGTCACCTGCTTGATGCCCAGCTAAAAAGAAGTTTATACTGTGGAAAATTTGAAGCAGTAAAAGACGGCTGTCTAAGTATGCAGAGTTATTCTCCAGGGTCCATCAGCTGCTGATCTGAACCCCCTGCTGACTCCAGTCCAGTATCAGAAACAAACCCTGAACTTCCATGATGTGGTCAGCTGAGGCTCCCTGCCCCATCGGCCAGTCCGGCTCGCCCCACCGTTCCCTTTCTTAAAATCCCTTTAAACGCTTTAGGGGGATTTAACAAGCCTCTACATCCAGCGTCCCCTCAGCTGCACAGTCCCAGTGCTCACAGGAAAAGGGCGCTTACAGTATAATTAGGCCGGTTAAAGAAGAGGGCTCCCTCTCAATGCTAAATCCACACAGGCTGTAAAGGAGGTTCGGGGCCATTTGTCGGGCCCTTCAGAGCGTGACCGTGGGCTCTTGATGTCTCACTGTGCTAAAGGTCAGAGCTGAGAGAAGGAGAGAGGAGGAATCTTTGGATTTGAGATGAAAAATGTATTTTTATGCTTCAAAGAGAAAAATGCATCAAAGGAGAGCATGAACCGTGGGTTTACTGCCTGTAAACATGGAAGTGAAACAGTGTCAAGGATCATTTCATTTTGTTTTATTTAGAATCAGACCTTTTATGTAGACAGACCTCCAGATTTTTTAGAAGGAGCAAGGTGGTTTAAAATTATATCAACTTGTCCTTGTGGGTGTTCAAGCACAGGAGTGAAGTTTGAAAAATATTGGCATGTTATGAGATCATCGAAGGAATGAAATGAAAAATGAGAAAAAAGTTCAGAAAGAAAGTATTTTGTGAAACAAGCTGTTTGGAAAAAGGCATTTTATTTTTTTAAGAATAGATGAACTGATCAGTTAAAAATATCTGATCAATCAAAAACCACACATTTTTGGGTGATAGCTATTATATTTTTTATACCGTAGTTTAGTTTCTTACTCTTGTTTTAATATTGCCAGTTTGCACTGTGGGTCCGAGAGGACTGAAATTTCATCTGTGCTGTATGTCAAGCATGTATAGCATATTTGACAATGAAGCTGACTTTGACTTTTGGCTTGAAAATAGATGATCAGCTGATCAAAATTAATGCTTGTGGTAAACAATACGACCACCTGAGATTAAACGTCATGTGCACCTTCAGGGTGAAAACAAATCTGCCCACTCGTCCTGTCGCCTTAGTCCTCAGAACTTTGTATTTAGATCTGTTCGTTAAATTTAAAGCATGCTGTAGCGTGATGTCATGGTGCATTCCTGTTGTAGTCAGAAGTCGGAATCTCAGAGTTCTGAGTAGGAAACTACAACTGGAACACCGCAGAGGTCGAAATTTCCTACTGGGAACCTGGGGGGAACCTCACCACCCTTGAGTTGACAATTGAAGATGGTTGCCCCCAGTGTGAACAGTTATTTAGCTCCTGTAATAACTAAATAACACACTAGTCAGAAGTGTATTAGCACTTCTGACGAGTGTGTGTCACACTAAATCAGCGGTATTTGCTGACTTATATTTAAAGAAATGCTGCCATAGTGATATTTTACATTCTTTGTGTGGAACTTGTGAGCTACAGTGGGCATGCTAACGACCGCTAACAATGGCTAACAATGGCCTGATAGATCTGCATGTTTTTTTCCAACTCTGTAACTGGAACGCTGATAACTCGGAGATGACGCACTTCCCTCTTCCCTCTTCACGGTTCTGAGGTTAATGGAATTCAGCATCAGTGTGCTGAAGTGTGGCGTAAGCATGCCAAAGCATACTGAAAGTGTACTAATGCGTGACGTAGATGTGCTGAAGCATGACAGTCCATACAGAAGCTTGACATAATATGCCAAAGTGTGGCATAAGTGTGCCTTAGTGAAACATAAGTGTGTTAAAGCATGACATAAGAGTGCCAAACTGGACATGATTATTCCAAAGACTGACGTAAGTGTGGCAAAGCACATGGTTTGCCTGGTGAAGTGTGACGTGAGTGTACCAAAGCAGGGCGGAAGTTTGTCAGAGTGTGATGTATCATGCCGAAGCATGAAGCAACATGTCAAAGGATGACATTGCATGGCAAAGTTTGATGTAAGTGTGCTGAACTGTGACTTAAGTATGCCTAAGTGTCACATAAGCATGTCAAAGTTTGACGTTAGCCTGCCAAAGTGTAACGCAAGTGTGCCGAAGCCTGATAAGCATGCTTACCAAGTTTGCGAAAGTGTGATGTAGTATGCTGCAGCATGGCAGGAGTGTGTTGAAGCATGACGGAAGTGTGCTGAAGCATGAAATAAGCCTGCTTAAGTGTGACAAAAGTGTGCCGAAGCGTGACAAAAGCGTGCAGAAACGCGATAGAGTGATAGCAGTAATGAAGTATTGAAACTTCCCCTACAAATTTGTGTAATTTATCTTGGTTGGCACAATGACGCAGCACGCAGTCCACATGCCTCACAGCAAGAAGGTCACCAGTCTGATCCCCCGGGTCAGTCAGGGCCTTTCTGTGTGGAGTTTACATGTTCTCCCTGTGCATGCGTGGGTTCTATCCAGGCTTTCCGACTTCCTTCCAGAGTCCAAAATCATGCTTATTAGATTGATTGTGACTCCATATTGCCCTTAGGTATGAGTGTGGGAGTGAATGGTCTCTCTAGGTGGCCATGTGATTGGCTTGCCCAGTTCAGGGTGCACCAATCCTCGCACCCAGTCACCCCTGAAAAGATGTATAGATGATGGATGGATGGATGCAGTTATCCCTCTTTTTGGGTTAAAACAGGACAGATGGTTTGTGTAAAATGGTGTCTAAGAATAGAGCATTTTAACAGCCTCAGTATATCTTTTTTGTGGACAGTGTCACAGTTTGTTTTAGGTTTTATGACTTTAAAAAGGCCAGTTTTGGGTGTCAAGGACTGTTGCTGTGGTTACCCTGCTCTCAAACAGGTGTGAACATCCCTTATTGATTTGGATTATGTCTTGTAATGAATTGTGCTCCCTATAACTGAGTCACATTATGTGCTGATAAACACGTGCGTGCTCCTGCTCTGAGGTGTGGTCGTGGTGTTGCTGAGGGCTGAACAGATGTAGCCTTCAGTGCTGGTTTACACCCGAGCCTGGCTGCTCTACATCTCAAAGAGGAAGTGAGTGTTTGTATGTGTGTGTGTGTGTATATGAGGGTGGGGGGGGACCTGCTGTGCCAATCTGTTCTCATTAGTGTTTACTCGCCCCCTCCAAACATGTAACGACACGCACATCAACTGCTGCAGTCAGAGGACTATAGCTGTTTGTTCACACCAGGCCTGTGGCTGCACGAAACCATCCTCCCTGAAAGACTGGATCAGTCAGCCAGTAAGAGTGAG
This sequence comes from Scarus forsteni, assembly GCA_036419115.1. NCBI lineage: Eukaryota > Metazoa > Chordata > Actinopteri > Labriformes > Labridae > Scarus > Scarus forsteni. The sequence continues at coordinate 7,341,102 of JAZDUH010000263.1, forward strand.
ATGTCATTGATGCTAGAGGGATCATAAGATATTAAAGAGCAAGACCTTCTGAATATTTCCTATGTATGATTACAAGAGCCAGACCTTGCAGGAGATTGAATGAGCAGGTGGTTGCTGCTCACTTGAGATGTGAGCGTGGTGAATATTTGAAGCAGGTATTTGTTTGTAGAGGAAAGTGCAGGTGGAGGAAATGAGACTCTATTTTAAGTTCTCATGGTAACATCTTAGAAATGTGATCAGGTGGGTTCTTGTGGGTGGTTTGTTAGAAGTTCTTTGCAAATGGTGGTTTGCTTTTCATTTGAGACTTAAATGGTGGGTTGTGGGAGTCTGGAGCCTTTCTTAGCTATCGTTAAAGGCGCTTAGGTGCATCCTGGGCTGCTCAGCCACCAATCACAGGGCTGACATATTCCGCTTTCACACTAAAATTAGCAGGTCAACGCAGGTTTTTCAACCGCTAACAATCGGCAGGTGACTCCTTTCCTGCTGCCAGCAGATCACCCATTAAAGCCCCAGTCACACATTCCAGTTTCTCGTGGCGATTGTGCACGATTGTCATAATCCTGATAAAACGTGCTTTTGTCGTGGTGCATGCACTACTTGGTCTGGATCAGCCTTGTGTAGTCGTGGATGAACGGCGGCGAACGTGGAAGGGTTCCGACAGTTCTGAACTGTTCAAAACTGTCGTGGAGAATTGCCGCTCTCAGTATAGCGGGATGGAAGGCTAATGCAGTCCTAATGCGAACGGTATTAGCGTTACATGTATGGAGCTCAATCAGGCTGATCGTGGCTCAATCCTGAAAGCTTTATGAGGACTACTGAAAAGGATGTATCCGTTTGTGTCCCGACTGTGTCCCGTTCAAGACGGCGCAAGGGACGGGGCTCAGTCGGGGCTTACGTGACGCAAACTGAGCTCAAGTGGAGCTGACGTCGTGTCAGCGGGATGAAAATTCATGGAATCCTCGTCATATCGTTGTATTAACCCAACTGGAGCGGGACAACCGCCCCCTGAAGCGCTGTAGAAGCGCTACTGATGGTGTATTTACGGGGTGTGTCCAGGGGGGAGACAGTTATTTCATCCCGTATCATAGCGATCACACCAGCCTCATCAATCGTGTACAGTCGTGCACAATCGCCATGAGAAACGGGTGTGACTTAGGCATAAGCTGATGTCATCATGTTGATGACACAAAAGCGCAAACACGTAAACAATTAAAAGGAGTATGGAAGACATGAACACAGTTTTCTGTACTTTGTAATTTTGTCCCTCTTTAAAAATATACAAACTCGGTGCTGATGATACAAAGGCAGATGGATTTTGTTGCTAAGATGTCAAAGAGTCACGTGAGTTACAGACGGCGGGGACGGACACGATGCTATGCTGTGGGCACGTTACGCAGACGTCATCTGTAAATTAGCGGGCCAGCCCAGGTGTGATGTTCCAACTGAAGCCGATCAGAGGCAAGCCAATAAAAACCTGTGTCCCTTGCAGGGTCAGTTGACCCGGTTCAAAATGCAGATTAAACCCTTTCAAACTGCCAACATGAGCCGATTGTTCCCCAGTCTGAAAGGGGTAATAGAGAGGCAAACAACCAGTTAGATGCACATTCAAACCTACGGAAATTTAGCATAGCAGTTAGCCTCATGCCAAGGTTAGTTACAGGGTTTATGCTCAATTATGGCCCCACCTGTAGGTTTTTGGGGCATCCTTAATGAAAACTTGTCTGTTAATCTCTGTTACTCTGTCATAAACCATGACAACAACTCTGACAGATAGGTTTGATTTTTCTCCTGCCTACTTTGATTCGTTCTTTCTCTTCAAGACACTAACAAAGGGTACAGAGAGCCCTGCATGTGTGTCAATCAAGGATATGTAAAGGCCAAAGCAGATGCCTCAAGAGTAAACTACAAGACAGAGGAAACTTTCTCAACCTCTGAAAATGACATTTCTGTCTTGATGACAGGCAGAGACAAGGTATGACTTTGCTGTGCAGCTAGATTCATTTGATTCATGGCCTAATCAGTGTCTTTTAGAGCAGGAACGGGTAGAAGAGACAATAGCAAGTAACTGCTGGAAGAGAATAGCATAGATGCTAACAGCGGCATTAGCAGTTTTACCTGATTTCTTTGTTAAATGAAAAACACTGCCAGCATTTTTTTTTGGAAAGGATATTTTTGCTCCACTTTTACATGTTCTGATGGGAGTTTGTTTACCATAGTAGTATCAGCTGATTGGCCCGTAATCAAAAGTGATTGACAGACCAAGCAAATCACATAGCGGATATGCTTTTGAAAGGTTCTGCCTTCCCTAAACACTTTCTTTTGGCTGTTGCCCAGTTGGACTTGTGAAATACATTATGTTCAGTCTGTCTGGTATGTCAGGTTATGCAAGGTGAGGTTAAAGTTGGCTACCCTGCCTAAAGAGGTCTAAGCAAAGTTCTTGCTGCAATGGAAAACAAAGTTGGCAGTACCGTACACAAGCAGGATCGAGCCAAGCTGAGTAGAAATCCCAATTGGAAAGTTATATATTTTGTATGCTTATTTCTTGTTGATTGATGGCATTGATCAGTCTTGGGCAGCAGCTTGACCTGACTGATTCAATGTGTGTAATCAGGCTCCAATCTCCACTCTAAAACGATTGTGAGCGCTCCAAAGCAAGGTGGCCCAAGCAGCATCTTTTAGAGCAGGAAGAGGTGGAAGATACAAGCGAGAAAACAGCAGGAAGTCACTTCTTGGATAGACGTTAGCATTGATGCTAACAGCTTCAGTAGAAATTTTATCAGATCTTGAGGCAATTTCTTTATAGAATCATAAACAAATATCAACACTACAAATTCCTCTTTAGTAGTTACATTTGAGTTCCTCTCCTGACATGTTATGAGTTTGTTTTACAAGATGTTGACGAAGTGTGATTGATGAAACAACTTTCCTATCACCTGCTGGTTATGCTTCTGAAAGGTTCTGCAATCCCAAACACTTTCTATGGGCTCCTCCCCACGTGAAGTTGTGAAATATATTGAATAGTTGTTCTGGTGTGCCAGGTTTGCACTCGTCACTTTTTTGTAGATTGTAGATTGTTTATTTTTAAAATAATGGGACAGCACATGTTAATAAACACATACATGTAAACATGCAAGATAGTTGCCAGGTGGCTAATTTCCATCTTTAGTCCCATTGGCAGGTTGATGTTATACAAAGCATTATACACAATAAAAACAAAACAAGACAGAGCAAAAACAAACAACAAAGAGAAAAAAACAGAGCAAGGCAAACATAGTTAATCATTAGAAAACATTTAGGCCAAGGAGCTAGTTAAAGTGCAAAGTGCTAAAGTGTATAGTGCGTTATTGTATTGCAAATTATCCGAGAAATATAAAGTGCTATTTCTGATAATCTAATGCTCAATTGTATATTACAGTAACCTAATACCAACAGTGGTAATTTATGATGCCTGGAGTAACAAGGAATATAAAGTGCTAGTTGCATTGCACATTGCCTTTTTATTTTTTAAATTAGAGATGGAGCCCTTGACACAATAGACACATAGGACAAATAGACAAATTTAGACCTGTTTATGGGAGCAGTGTTGATTTTCCAGTAGCCAAGCTTTAAGCTGTTTGGTAAAAGAGGTCAGGGTTGGAAGTTGGAGTGAGATGCACGGACAGAAAAAGTGGCTTAGGCACTTTTTCTAAAAGGAACAACACAGTCACCTCTGGAACCAGCTCTGTTTGAATCAGAAACAGTTTTTCTGGTTAGTCAAGTGAAATTGAAGCAAAATCAGTGGCCAAACTCTGTCTTTTTGGGTTGTTTTCCACAAATGTGAAGTCCATTAAGCCTTCCTCTTTTGTGAGGATCCAGTCAAAGTGTCGGGATTTGATTTTGGTTCGATTTTCTTGCAGCTCAATACCATTTGACCTCCCTGACTTGTGGACTTGGCAGCCGTTCGCCATTCAGAGAACCTCCAAAGCCTCGTCCCTTCCTCTTTTCCCTCTTCCTCTTCGTCACAGCCTCCTCTGTCTTTCTGCTAAGCTGTGATCTGTCTCGTTGTATATTAACATATTGCTGTCAGTCAGCCCCCCCGCCCCCCTCTGCACATCCTCTAATGTTATTGAAGAGAGAAAGATCAGAGGGGCAGGCGTATCCCCACACTCCATCAGCAGTGTGTATACGCCCGTGTGTGTTCATGTGTGTGCGTCTGGTCGGCTGGCTGGCTGGCTGGCTGGCTGGCTGGCAGGAAGTGGGGGCTGCTGCCTTTGATGGTCACACTCCCTCAGATGTGTCATCGGTGCAGACGGCGGCTCGGGCCGACATGCCGCGTCTACTCTCGTTTGGGCTGAGGACGAGTGGCGCTCATGGTAGTCGACCTAAACACACACACACACACGCTTGAAAACAGAAAACCGGCCTCACACTGCGCTGTCCCACCTCCCCACTTTACTGTCAGTGGTAATCGGTGGTGGCGTGTAACCGTGCCGACTCTTTTGTCTATTGGTCATGCCTGTCATGCAGCCGGTTAGGTGTGTGTGTGTGTGTGTGTGTGTGTGTGTTCTTGCTGTGCTCCGGCCGTGCAGCAGTATTGCAGGGAGGCTCCGGTTACATTGTTATTCTAAACAGGGGTGTTTTCAGTCGCTCGTCCTCGCACTCGTTCAGCAGGGCGATCCGTCAGTCCATCCCCCTCTCCCCCGCCTCCTCCTCCTCTTCTTCCCTCCGGGGACCAAACTGTGAACTTAACACACTCGGCTCTGATGACTTCCCTGATGGTGCGAAAAAAACAGCCAACTCTACAGCTGTAATGTTATTGCTGGAGCCGCTTGAATGTTGCATTGTTCCGCGGGCTTAAAATGTGTGCGAGTGTGTAATGTATTCCCAGCGAGGGAGGGGAGTGTGTGAGTGTGTCACTATTCCAATCTTTTCCCGGCAACCCGCAAAATGCCAGGGTGGGGTGAGGTTGTGTTGTGGTGTTTGTGAGTGTCTGTACGGCAGGGATCATCAACTACATTTGCACAAGGGCTTGTTTTATTGACAGATGCCATGGGGCGGATAGATGTAGGGAATAAAATAATTTAATACTTCAACCCAGTGATGGGAAGTATAATGATTAAATCAAATAATTACCTTCGCCAAGGAGGTTATGTTATTGCCGGCATCTGTTTGTCTTTTTGTTGTTTCTGTTAGCAACATAGCTCAACAAGTTATGGTAGGATTTCGATCAAATTTTTAGGAAATGTCCGGATGTGGACAAGGAACAAATGATTCGATTTTGGGATTGATCCAGATCAACGATTGGATCCAGGAGTTCTCTAAAGGATTCTTTAACATTGCGAGATAGGACCATTTTTGGCATTTACGCATATTACTCCACCAAAAATAGTTGGAGCATTTAGAAAAAAATTACAGGACAAGTTTCTAACAGGTTTTACAAGATATCAAAGACTGCTCTGGATCCTGGCAAAATTTCGGATTCTCTGATCCAGAACAAGAAAAATTTAGATATCCTTGGACTTTTTGGCATAGCAAGGGAACAAATAAAGGCATAGACTTGCAACAAATGCCAAAATATAGCCAAGATACTGTGGAATCTGGAGTGTTCAATCTGATTTGTTGTATCTTAAAAACTTTGGAGCTAGATCCAGAAGAAAACCGCCATGACGAAAAATGCAATTTTCGTGAATAACTACTGAACTAAAATAGATATCATTAAGAATCCAATTGCTAATGGTATGTTTTCATGGTCAAAGAATCTAAATATTTAGATGAAATAAAGGTAGGACTAATATTTATGGTGAAAATCACAATATGGGTGAGGACTGTGGCGCTGGCGGAGGTCTGCAGAAGATTTGAATATGAAATATCAAGATTTTTTCTCAACTTCCTCCAATCATAAGTTGTTGCAGTGTTTGAAGATATACGGGTCTAGTTAGGTTTTGCACAAGCACATGTTTAGGCTTGTATTTGTTGAGATTAAATACTGACCAGAGAGTAACATGGTAATTTAGTGTTAAAATGGCTGTACAACTCTTCACTACAGAGGAGGAGGAGTAACAGGAAGTCAATGGGCGGGAAGGAGCTGTAGCCAGCCAGTAGCCACATCTTTTTATTTATATTTTCAGTTTCAATTTGCAAATTGTTTAACTTTGATATTCTGTGGGTTTTTTTTTACACTGAGTACTAAAAGATGCTAATGGAATCTTAAATTCCCAGCTCTAGTGTTCCTAAGGGATTGATTAAGTTCTATTTTATCTAATCTAATCTAAAGTTTGAACTAAATGATCAGCATTTAAAAAATTACTGCATGCATTTCAACCATAAGAGGAAAGTCTGTTTAGTTTTGAACATATTTTACTCAAAACATAAAGGCAGAGCTTGACTTATGTCATTTTGTGTCATTTTGTGTCATTTTGGAAGATAAAATCAATTAAAATGGTGAATCAAGTTTGCAGAGGAAATCTGGGATTTTTTTAGGTCATATTGCCCAGCCCTACTTCAACTTAATGTTGAAATATACTGGGAGTGGGGCAGACATATTAAGGCTTTTTATGTTAAATGTTTCCAACAAATTTGTAACTTTGCGCAGCAGCTGGATCCCCATCATTCAGTATTTGTAATGAGGCAGATCCGTCTTGCCAAGCTCTGATCTGCCATGATTGTACCCAAACTTAAGCAGGCAAATATCCTGTCTGCATTATTTCTTTATCATTTAATAAAGAAATAACGCTAAATGGATATTTTTGCGCCTCTACCAAAAAGGCTTTGGTGGGAGTTTGTTCTACACTGTTGCTTGTTTTGTACTTTACACTGCGGCAGTAGCGTCTCATACTACATCATATTAATGGCCTGTAATATGATTGACAGGATGATCATCCAATCACCTGCAGGACGTGCTTTTGAAAGGTTATGCCCATTCTCCAACACTTTCCGTGGACTGTTATCCAAATAGACCAGTGAAGTAAATTAAAAGGTTCATCTGGTGATTTGCACTAAGGTTCAAATAAAGTATTTTCTTCAATTTGATTAGTTTAAAATCATTAAATTACTAATCTTTTTGTTATCAGTGTTGTCAAAATGTACAACACTGACAATTGAAATAAAAGAAATCTCATCATTTTAAACCAATCACATTTAAGAGCCTAGAAAATGCAAAAACCTTCTTAATTGAAAATTCTGCCAGTGTTTAATGTCAGTCAGTTTTTAGGAGTTTGACTGCAAAAGAAGGTCATTCACAGCAAAAATTATTGATATTTTTGGTGCCTCAGATTTAAATCTTTACTGCAATGCTATCAAACATATATCCAAATCATATCAAAGTTTATTTAACTACCATTTTTTCAAGTACTTCTCTTTTCTTTACAGAAAAAATATTGACACATATCATGTGATGCCATTCAGCTGTAATAATTGAGATATGATTCTCTCATATCGTTCAGCCCTTGCTGCAAGCAAATGAAAGCAAAGCAGTGTTTGCCAAAGAGAGGGGAAAAAGGGGGCAGGCGTTCTTAAAACAGAGTGGAGTCCACATCAGAAATAAAACATAAAAAACGAGGAGAAGAAGAAGAAGAGGGAGGAGGAGGAGGGAAAAAGGGAGGAGGGATTGTGCTGGAGTGTGTTGTGTGTGTATGTGCGGCTCCTATGAAGTGATCGCAGCCGGAGAGTAAATTGTGCGAGCTCAGAGAGCTCAGCGCTGCGTGTTCGAGCTGGCACTTTTGATTTAGACAGGATTTTTTTTTTCCTGCCTGCCGCAAGATCTTTTTTTTTCTCTCCTGCCCCTCCTGGTTTATTAACAGCAAAGACAAAGGCAGGAGAAAAAGAGCAAAAGGGAGAGAGAGAGAGAACAGAGAGGGGGGACGTGTGAATAGATGTTGCGCAGCTGACAGCAGAGGAAGCAGCAGAGAGAGTTTCCAGCCATCGCAGCCTTTTCTTCCTGGGAAATTTTTCCAAAAAAAAAAAAAAAAGAGGACAAAAGCGTCTCCCCCCTATCTCCACTTTCCACACAACCCGGCTACCATCCGAGCACCAGCCTGCAAGCCGCTGCAGGAGTGTGTGTGTGGACGAGGACGCCGAGAGTGTATGGTGCTTTCCTCACAGCCCCTCAAAGGCATGGACTGAAGATGATGCAGCCGGGAGCTTAGTGGGAGCCCGCTTCGTTAAAAAAAAAAAAAAAGACCTACCATCCACCAACAGGGCCAGTCCAAAGGAGTAACTCCAGGGGAGGGGGGAGGGGGGGCTGAAGGAAGGCGGAGAAGGGGGGGGTGCACCCTCCGTCTTGGATTATCGTGAAGGGTCCTCTTCTATTTTTGGGGAGGAAATTTTTCTCTTTCTCCCACAATCATCTATTTTCTGCGGCAATGTGTAGATTTTAAGCCGAAGAATGTGGAGGCAACATTTTCCAGGCAAGCAGCATGTTTCCTGTTTTCTTTTCTGGATGTCTAATAAAGTCTGGCATGTGGGAGGTGGGGAGGGGTGTAGCGTGTGGGTGAGTGGGTGGGTGTATGTTGTGTGGTCGCTAAGGTGAGGGCCAGTTGTTGCCATTTTCCTCCCGTCCTGCGCTGCTTGTCGCCACCGCCGCTGCACTTGGCTCCGTGCTTTTTGTACTTCCTCTGCGTATTTTGGGGATCTGAGCGTGCTCTGTGGCTTGGGGCAACGCCGGAGAATAAAAGAGCGGGAATGACAGAGAGAGAGAGAGAGAGGAAGGGAGGGAGGGAGGAAGGCAGAGGGGTGGGAGGTCAGTGCCTTGGATGCTGTTGACACCCGCTTTTGTCCCACACTGGAGTGCAAGCCCAGCCCGGCCATGCACACCCACACCAGTAACACATATACGCACACACGCATACACGTTTATCATACTACCAAGGGACTGATATCCCAAATTGTCCTAGAGTGGACTACTGCTTCTGGTCATTGTAGAAGTAGGAAAATCAACTAGAAGATTTCCTTTAAATGAGTTTGATGACAACATTTCTTCAGATTTGGCTCCTGATGCCCATGCACACACATGCGTATACATGTTTATCATACTGACAAGGGACTAATAGCCCAAATTGACCATCAGGGGACAGCTGTATTAGGTCATTGTACAAATGCAGAAATTATCTAGAAAGTTTCCTGTTCATGAGTTTGATCAGAACATTGCTTCAAATGTGGTTTTTGACACATATTCACCCACATATACACGCTTATCCTACTAACAAGGGACTTATAGCCTAAATTGGCAAAGTGGGGACTGCTGCTTTTGGTTATTTGAAAAATACAGAAATTAAGAGAAAATTTTGATTTATGATAACAATATTTCAAATGCTTTGAGCTGCATTTCCACTCTCTGATCTGGTTGGGTTTTGTACACTTAAGATGAAGCCATAAACCTTGATCTTGCTTGTGTTTCCGGTGCCAACTCTACCTTCATCTTCAAGGCAGGTATTGAAGGCATGCACCCTCCAAAGTACGCTATACAGCATGCAACAGACATTCTAGTGCTGCGTTTCCACCAAGCAGACTGGTTCAAAAGCAGACTGGAACAATTACAGGTGTTTCCCAAATAAGGAGAAAAGGTACCCAATTAACAAACCCATGCCATCCTACCTTTTTGGCACCCCTCCAACAGGGTGCCAAGCATATCAAACCAACTCTGAAGGGTGGAGCTAAAAGTGCTACAGTCTGTTGATTGGTCAAATTATCAATTCCCTCAACGTGGCATGTTCAAATGAGCTGTGGATTTAGAGTGATTTGCTCAGTGCTGTTGCTATAAAGAATGTCCACACTAAACAATGCTCCATGGAGTTCTGGGGTGCTGGAATGCCTCTATTGTTGCTCTTTAGTTTACAATCAAGCTCTACTTCAGACCGCTTCACTGTGATGTCACCCATATGTAGCTGGCTCTTCCCCCAGTTCACATGTTCACCCTCAAGTAAAGGCACAGCTGGCATTGGAAATTCAGCTTCATAGTTAAAGTTAAAAAGTTTCTCACTTTTTATGTTGTTTGCTATTTTGGTAAGTGACGATTCTTATGACCAATCAGCAAACAACAATGGTTTAAACTCCACCCTGTGTGATCCACTCAGTATCTTTAGAACTCCAACAGAAAGGTACCAAAAAAGTGGGACAGTACTAATCTTGCTTGGCTATCTTTTTCCATATTTGATAATGGAAGCACCCATAATTGGTCACAATACTGGGTTGGACTCAACTGGACTGCTTGGTGGAAGTGCAGTTACATAGACACATGCCTAAAAACAAGGGACTAAAGCCCAAGAGGGGGTTGTTGTTTTAGGGAATTTTAGAAATCCAGTAACAAACAAGAACTTCTGTAAGTCTGATCACATTATTTAAAATGTTTTTTGACACACACATACATGTTTGCAATACTTACAAGGACCATTGACCAACTGTCAAAAAGGGGACTGCTGTTTTCATTTTAGAAAAACAAAAATGAGCTAGAAAATTTCCTTTTGATAAGTTGATCAGAACTTTTTAAAAAAATGTTTTTTATACACATGCGCACACACACATACATGTTCACAGTACCTACAGGAGACCGCTAGGCTATGCTTGCCAAGTGAGGGCGATTGTTTCACATCATTTTAAAATAAGATCAGTAGAGTAGATAAGTTATATTAATGTGTTCAAACATGCTTTTACCTTGACACAAAAATACACACAAATAGACACACACATATACAGAGGGTACCATTTAAAAACAGGCGTGCGCTCGCTTTCTTGGCAGGGAACGGGCTGGTGTGGCGGGCAGCCGGGTGGTGACAGGGGTGGGGCACTGGCAGCGCAGGACAAGTGGCCTTTGTGTGCTACTTTTTTGGGGGGAGGAGGAAGTGAAGGGCTGCCAACAAAGGGTGCTCACACCCGCCCCTCCACCTCCTCACCCGTCTCACCCCCTCTCCTCTGCCACTACAACTCAGGCAGTGACCTCGCGCTGTCACTGGCAGATGAAGGGTCTGCGTGTGTGTTCGTGGCAGGTTTGGTGTGTGTGTGTGCGTAGTAAAGTAGTAAATGAGTAATTCAGCCTCAGTAAAGTAGAAGTACGACTCTGGCAGAGCGCCACATGAGGAGGGAGGAAACTCCAGTGAGGAAAACAAAGTGTTGTTTGACCCAACGGCACATCTGTGCATTATGCCAAGTCCTCTCTGTTACTCCACAGTCAGAGCTGCTGGCAGCGTGCCGAGGCTGCGTGAATGTGTGGTGTGTGTTTTTGTGTGTGCGTTCGTGTATGTGTGTGGGGTTTTATTCATTTGTTGCCACATTCATGCCTGTGTGTTCCTGTTGTTCATGCAGATCTGTCTCTGCAACTTGTGCCTCTGCTAGAACATTTGCTCCATGTGTAATTGGAAATATTTCATGAAACGAGGATTCAGGTTTTCAGAGAATTTGAAACCAGAGTGGAAAAAGGCTGGGTGATGTGCACCAAATATATCTGAATAATTGTACGCTGAATGGCTTTAAGCATCATATATTACATTGTGATAATTTGTTTTATTTGTAAGGGACAATGGAGTATGACATATTTTCAAAACAATTTTCAAATGAATCAATCTTTAGACAAACTTTAATTATGTAGCATTTTTACACTGCAGTTCGGTAGTGCTTTACACGGAGGCAGAAAAGTAATTAAAAACAATTATAATGATCATTTTTTACAGCTAAATATTAATATTTACAGGTAGGATGCCAAGAAGATTTACAAGAATAATGCCAAGAATTAATCAAAAGTTAAAAGTACTTAAAAAAAAAAAACATGTTCAAAGGAATAAAAGAAAAAAAAAACTAAAAAACTCCATTAAAAAGGGGAAAAACTTTATGATCATGATAAAAAATAAAAGTAAATACTTAAAGTTAAACTTGAATTACGCAATGAAATAATTTATAATTAGATGAATAAATGCTTATCAAAATTGACTCCATTTAACTGGTTGGACAATAATTTGCAGTTTTCACCGCTAAGTTCTAAAGTGAGTGGAACGCACCATTTATTGCACAAATGCTAAAAAAAAAAATTTGAGAAAAGGGCTCTGATTACCACCCAGAAGTTCACCCAAAAGTTATGACAATCGAAAAAAAATCAAGTACCCAATGCTTGGTGACCAGAGCTCTTTCCAACACGCAAACCTGTTATGGGTAACCCACCAAGCAAATGTCCTGACCTTGTTCACACTTTGCCCTCACAGCAGGAAATTTCCCTGCAGTCTGCATGTCGGTCAATGTCGGGGTGAGGGAGGGGAAACATACTAGAAAAACATAAATTAACATTTTTAACCACATTCACACTTGCAGAAAAAACCCTGACCTTACCCTGATTCACCCTGTGAGCTGCATGTGTGAATGCAAACGGCAGGTTTTTCCTCCTGACTTTAACCCTGAAATGTATCTTCTGCTCCCCTAGTGTTTTTCACCTCCCCCATCCCTCCAATGACTGACATGCAAACTGCAGGGGGGCTTCCTGCTGTGAGGACCAAATATAAACAAGAAGGTGAGGGCAATTTCTTGGCAGGTTACCCTGATATTTTCTCAGAAATGTGTGCATGTGTGAAAATGGTGGTAAACCTCACTGTCTGTGTTCACACATGCTGCTTTTAATTGTAGGATTTGGGATAATTTCAGGAGTTGTTTGCAAGTGTGAATGGGGCTTAGGACCTCGTTTTTTGCATCAAACATGAATTGTATGATTTAATTATTACTGATGACAAAAACTCTCCCCAAAAGAAAATAGGTTAAAAATACCCCAAACTAAGACCAACATCTCAAATATATGCCGGTTAGCTTGTGGTCAGTTAGCATACTTCTGCCAAGGAGGTTGGGTTATCGCTGTTGTTTGGTAGTCTGTTAATTTGTTAACAGCATAATTTGATTTGGTATCAACTAATTTTGATTAATGTTCAAGAAGTGTTGTTCATGGTACAAGGAAGAAGTGATAAGATATTGGTGGTGGTCTGAATCCAAATGTGGGTTGAGCATTTTTTTTTCAAGGTTTTGTTATAAGGAAATATTTCCACATTTTCACTAATAAAAGGAGTTTGCAATGAATCTTAATGACAATTTTAGAGAATGGTGATCATTGTAGGGCTGGACGATTATGGTAAAAATAAGAATCCTGATTATTTTAAAGGAGACATATCATCCTTGTTTCTCCTTTTCACTATGCCAGACTAGGATGCCTGTAAAGCATTTCTGCCCTCAGTACAAGTCATTTAGTTCCTTCATTGCCCCACAATAGCGTTCTCAAAATCCTCATTTTAGGCCATTATCAAGCTAGAGTTGAAACACTCGGTTTCCAGGCTGACCTAAAGTTACCTCGCAACATCACAGCCCTTCGTGCTCTGATTGGTCAGTTCTATCGGGGGTAGAGCCAGCCTGTCCTTCTTCTTCTACTGTATTTTCCGGCAGGCTCAAAGCAGCGACCGCGTATTGAGTCCCCCTACAGGCCAGAGCTGGTAATGAGTGAGTGTGAGCTAGGGAGTTTTATACCCCTGCTGCTGGGTGGATGTGTTCCTCGGTGACGGTTTTGTGGCTAACGGACATCACAGAGGAGGAAGTGTTTTATCAGATTACTCCAATAAAAAGAAATGTACCTCGTGTCGTCACGACGATTTAAATCTCGCGGTCATCTCGCAATGACCTATTTTCAGAGGCATCAAATCTCGTTCTAGGATATCAGAAAAAATACAATATCTGATTTTTTGAAAATTAAGGGGGTGTAAGGTCTTGTTTTCAAATTTATTATATTATATGTAAGTATTAAATCATGCATCAGCATATGTCTCCTTTAAGTGATATTGAAATCACAGTTAATATACACAATTATTCATTTATTTAAAAACTTCAGTATTGATTTAAACACAATTTTAAAGAACCAGCGAGTGGCACATACAGTTTTATTGATCCACATAAATCACACACACTCGCTGTGGCTGCACGTGGAACACAGAAGCGCTATGAAGCGCAGGAACTTTCATACACGACACTCCACATTGTGTGGCAAATTAATCGTTTTTCTCAGATTATAATGTTTTTATGATTGTCAGATGGCAAAATTGAAATCATGATCAAAATCTGATTAATTGTCCGTCCCTAGATCATGGTACAAGGAGTAAGTGATGAATTTTGGTGGTGATCTGAATCCAGGAACTTTTTTCGTGAATTCGTTAACACTGTGAGCAGGGACAGTTTTCCACATTTTTACTAATTACTCAGTAAATTCTAGGGGTGTCCCGATCCAATATTGATATCAGATATCAGTCCGATATCAGCAAGAAACAAATATTGAATTGTATTAGCCAGCTTCTAAAATACCCAATATAAGAACTCGGATACAAGCAGTCCATTTTGTTGTATTGTTTATTTATTTAATTCAGTTGTAGAATGTGCTTATTTTTAAGTTAAACACAGTGGTTATTTTGTAATTTAAAAATATGTGTTTTGGTTTTATTGGATTTATTGAGGTTACGTTTACTGGTCTTCTAATTTATTTTTAATTTACTTTATTATAATGCAGTATATTCTTATGTTTAAGGTTAAAATGTATTGAACCCATTGGTTAAAAACAAATGAGTCAGTTTTTCTCATACCTACTTTTGCTGACTACCATTCTCTGCTTGAGTTATCTTACCTGATCAAGCCTTTCCTTACTGTCCAACCTTCAAAATAAGTAATAAAAGTCTGAATGATTCCTGCTAATATCATATCGTATCGATATCAGTATCAGCCAATACTCAAGGCTGCAATATCTGTATCGTATCAGAGGTGAAAAAGTTGTATTGGGACACCACTAATAAATTTTCAATGGATTTAAATGATGATGGCACGAGGACGAAGTGGTTGGATTTTGGTGATCAAACTCTGGATGCAGAATGAGGGTTTTTAAAGTAGTTGCAGACATTGCAAGACAGGGCAGTTTAATATATTTATGCTCATAACTCTAAAGATTTTTTTGTGGATTTTGATGATATTTCAAGAGAAGTTTGGTCATGACCTGAAGAAGTGATTTAGTGGTGATCTGAGTACGGATGTGAATCCAGTTTTTTTTTTTCTTTTGCAAAGTCGGGCACTTTTCCACATTTCTGACAGTAACTTTTGCCTTACTTCTTTGTAAAAGCCACAAATACGTTTTTTATTTGACTCTTTCTTTTGTTGCTCTTGTCTTAGTTGGATTTTTGCTACTATTAGCTAAAAATGTTTGATGAATTCCTAAAAACAAAGGAGCTAGTTAGTAAGGAATATGCCAAACAGTGTGTTTAGTGACCTGTTCAAGTGTGTATGCTGTATAATGGTGTGAAGGGTGGTTAAAAAGTATTTTAATCTGTTAAGAGGGGGTCTGGCACCAACAGTTTGGCCACCAAATGCAAAGATCATGCCTCTTGATAAAACACACCATTACCTCCAAACTGCCAAAAACACGCAGTTTACTCACAAATCTAAAAGGCTGTCAGTGAGTTTTTTTTTCCCTCCTGCGACAAATTACCGTTGGCCGAGCGCAGATGCCAAATTGCAGGGAGCACATTAGCGAACACAGCGGCCAAGTTTGAGTTTGGGCTTTGGGCGAGTTACTGGGAGAATCATCGTTAATTAGCTACAGCTGATATGATCAAGTGCCAGGGCTGTTTTTGAGCAGAAAAAAATCAGCATTCAGACATTTGGATGGCTGGAACCTGGTGTATTTTTTTTGCTAATAAAGAGATAAAAGATGGATTTGTTGTTGCTTCTCCAACAAGATGATCTGGAAATGCATCTGAAGCGAAACTATCTCCAGCCTGGCTCTCCTCTGTCCGTGCTCAGCCTCCTCCTGTTTGACGGGCTGCCTGCAGGGAAGGTGGGTCATGTTTCAGCGCTGCTCGCAGTGGCACAGTAAATGGCTGTAGCTGTCGGCGGTCAGCAGCAGCAGCAGCAGCCACCTGCAAACAGCAGCTTGGGGTTGCTAGGAAACCGGTGGCAGAAGATGATGATAGCATTGTGTGTCTGGTCTCCCATTACCGCTAAAGTGACTCCTCGCGCCATTTTTTCCTCACTTATTTGTTCATTTCTGACCAAAACAGCGCTGCATCCCCCTCTTCTCCTCCTGTCCTCTTCACTGAGGCGACATTACACCAGCAGCAGAGGCCAGATAGTAGCCAGGCAGGAAGAAAACTCCCCACTCGCTCTCTCTTTCCCCCACATAATGGAAACTCTGGCCTCATCCTCCCCGCGCAGCGCTCTGCTGCGACTCTCTGCCAGACTCTGACTAAGTGTTGCTGGCTCAGGAACCGCAGCATCCAGCCCGGGCTCAGTCGCTGGTTCCACAAGTATTTGTCTACTGGAATGATTAGAATTAAAATAGTGATGACGGCGAGAGATTGAGACAAAAACGAGCGGAAAAGTGATCTCATCGATGCCACTTATCTAAATCAAGTAAGCCCTTTTAAGCTAGACCCAGATTTCCAAAATAAGTTTCAATCTGACCCAGTTCTTATTTTGGACGAGGCATGAGTGATCTAATTGTGAAAAACGATCTCCTTTTAGACGACTATCTGAGCTCATTGCCTTTTATCACAGACTTGAAAGATTTTATGAACCTTATAATGGACTACGATGTTTGAAACATGACTTCAGTGCCCGTTATTATCAGCATTAAAACCCACATAATAAATTTGTCCAGGCTTTTTTTTTGTTTGGTGAATGTAAGGATTGCTTTAGAAATCATAATGCACTACTTTCCCTCCATTAAGCAGTGAACTTGAAGGTCACACTTGGTGTATGCTTCTTGTGTTACAGCTCTAGAGGTGCTTTTAGTTGCAGAGGCTTTAGCTGGATTTCATTCTTACAGCTGGTGATATAGTTAACCATCCATTATCGAGACCACAGGTGAGCTGGAGCCTGTTCAGAGCTAAGGTACGAACTGGACAGGTCTCCAGCCATTCACAGGGACGTAGAGTCAGACCACCATTCACATACACAATCACATCCAGTGCAGGGGATCAGTCCTTGAACCATTTCTTACTATTTTGGGGGGTTATTATTGCAAAATGCATGCAAAACTTCAACCCTTTCAAGTCTCATCAAGCTAAATATCTCTACGACAACCTGGGACATCTGAATATTTGTATTGTAAAAATGTCAGATAATGCACGAACAACATTTGTATAGAATCAAAACAACAAAGAACAATAAATCAACTATGAACAAACCCTTTCCCACATCACAAGTTGGTTTTAA
Organism: Scarus forsteni; assembly: GCA_036419115.1. Lineage (NCBI taxonomy): Eukaryota > Metazoa > Chordata > Actinopteri > Labriformes > Labridae > Scarus > Scarus forsteni. The sequence continues at coordinate 7,358,283 of JAZDUH010000263.1, forward strand.
AAACTTTAAATCAAATAAAAATGCAAAAAATGAAATCAAGACAACCAATATTCATCCATCCAGTAACAGAGTATTTTAATTTCCTGACAGAGACACATTTTTATATTGCTTTTTTAGTAGGGGTGCCAAATTATCGCGTTAATTGAGATTAATTTATTACAATCATAATTAGCGCGCTATGTTTTTTAATCTCGTTAATCTAAGTTTTAATCAAATTTCACTGTTTTGGTATTTTCAGACTAACAGCTTAAAATACCAGAGCAGCTGGTGATCGGACGATTGGTCCGCTCATCACACTCATCACAGACCAATCATATCAAGCTACAGTATGATGTAGCAGCTAGACCCTGTTGTTAGCCGTTAGCTTAAGCTATGAGTACTTCAGTACTTCTTAGACTACCGTCTTATCTTATATTAAATTATACCACACAGATGTGTCATCTGCCACATGTGACATGAATCTCGTCAAAGACAAAACCCACCAAGCATATTTGATATCGTAGGCTTGGCGTTGTTAGCGCAGCATTTCCGCGTCTCTCTGTTTCAGAAGAGCAAAATCATCATTTCCCATAAGAAAGCTTGAAGTTACGTTCTTCACTTCTCTTTCAAAGGAGGAATTAAGTCCATTTCTGATAAAACTGCAGATCTTGCTGCATCCACGGAGACAGCTTTAAACGCCACTGTTGTTTTCAAACATGCAGTCACTTCCTGTTGTCATCACACCTGCAGCTCCGCCTCTGTCCCCTGATTGGGCCGTTAAAGTTAGAGAGTTTTTATGCATTGGGCTTCTTGTGCTTAAATTTTTGTAGGGTAGAGAACAATCTTTTGATCTGCCACAATAATCTAATGAATTTAAATGAAAATACCTCAAGTTGAGGCTTTTTCAGGAATTTTATAAGTGAGATTAAAAATAGATTAATTAGATCAATTAATTACAGATCATAATTAATTAATCGCTCAATTTCTTTAATCTACCGACAGCACTATTTTTTATATTATATGTTATTTTATTGACCTTTAATGCATGCTGCTTACCCCTGTTTCACTGCAACACTCAGATTTCCCCTCTGAGAATCAAAAAGGGATTATCATATCATCTTTAATGTGTGCCCAACAGCAACAATATGTAAACCAAATTTTGACGGTGTTAAAGCTGACAGAGCTTTACGCCCCCCATACGACCCTCTGGGGTCCCCCCAGGTTGGGAACCAAGAAACTAGAACACTGACAACACACTTACTGCCAACTTTGCCTAACAAGTAATGGGGTAATGTGAGTGTAGGCCAGCTGGTGGGACTGGTAAGGCAACTGTACCACAGCACATAATACAGCAAAATGGCTTAGAGTATGGGTGGCACGATGCACTGCAAGGTCACTAGTTTTTTTTAAATGTATTTTTTGGGCATGTTGTGCCTTTATTGATAGGAGAGAGACAGTGGATAGGCATGTGAAAGGGGGAGAGAGAGTAGGGGAAGACACTCTGCAAACTGGTCACAGGTGGGATTCGAACCTGGACCGGCAGAAGCAAATACATGGGGTGCCTGGTTGCTAACCACTCCACCAAACCAGCACCCCAGCAAGGTCACTAGTTTGATCACTGGGCTGGGCAGGGTTTCCATTTTCTCCTTGTGCATGTGAAGGCTCTCTCCAGACACTATCAAAAATTGAATGATAGTGATAACAGTTTGATACCACAGAAACAGAAATAAAGACTGATACACAAAATATATTTGGCAGTTTTCATGTTTAATCTTAAAAATATAATGCAGAAAAGCTTCTACTCACTTTCTTTTTAAAACATTGTTTTATATCAAGGTTGACAACACTTTCTACACTCCTTAACATACAATTCACAATTATCAAACAGCCTTTATTTTTATGATAATTGGTATAAATTGAGTAGCATGGACCAGTATTAATTTTGTTGACTAATTATTTTCATCAGTTTTCTTCAAAACCCTTTTTTCTCCTGACAAAATCTAGACCAGGGGTGGGCAACTTTAATTACCAAGAGGGCCACATAAAACCATTTTTCCCAGCCTGAGGGCCGCATTGTTACAAGTTTTCAGAAACTCTCGATAATGAAAAAATGTTGGATAAACAACTAATGGGAATATAAATTTGTCATAAAATTACAATACCAATATTCATATATTCCAACATAAATACAAGTTATTATGCATAATCAAATGAACTTGATACAGAATTCAAGCAAATTTAGCCAATATACATGGAATTAAAGCCAATGAAGCTGTTGTCAAATCAATAAAATAATGTGTTTTTCAAATTTCTAAAGCTCAAATATTTTGTTGCTGCCATTTTTTAAATATAATATCGAGTAATACTTGATATAATGTTAAAGGCTTCATGAAAGAGATTAAGACACTATAAGAGCAAAGTGGGTTGAAAATAACTTACATAAGGTCATATAGAATTATTTCTATTCGATATCTGAGTTTTCTTCATATTTACAGCGGCTGGTTTTTGGGAATGAATGGCGGGCCACATTTAGTGATGTGGAGGGCCGCATTTGGCCCCCGGGCCGCCACTTGCCCACCCCTGATCTAGACAGTAACTAATGAAAACAAGTCCACATGGACAAAACTACAACCCAATTTATTCACACTTTTATCAACAAATAAAACTAGACTAAAATGTTTGACAGAAACTTAATCCAATCAGACCTAATTTGGTCACGTAGGAAATAGGAACAAGTTAGGAATATATCCAATCACAGCTGCCATAGCTTGGTGGTGGTGGGATAAGTTGTGGAGCGATCCAATCAGAGCTGCTCTCTTTATGAATTGATATATTCATGTACAGCAGGTTCACTGTTTGTTGTCAGTTCTGGTATTGTAATTGAGATGCTCTGCCAGGTAGCCTCAATAAAGGTGACTGCATTTTACTCAAAAGTTAAATTTGTTTTTATTAAATTATATATTTAAACTTTACTAAGTGTAAAACATGACTTCAGAAGTTCAAGGAAACAAAAAATGCTTTTACACTTTCCACTTTATAGTTTAGTTGACTAAATTTACTGTAGATTTTATCGACTAAATGTTATTATGACTAATACTAGAAGATAGTTTAGGTTAAATACTGTAACTAAAACTAATATAAAAAGTGCTCTCAAAATGAACACTGGCATGGACCTACCTCACAGCAAGTCTTCAGTTCGATCTCCAGGTTGGTCAGGGCCTTTTTTGAGTGAAGTTTACATTCTACCTGTGCATGCGTGGGTTCTCTCTGGGCACTCTAGCTTCTTCCGACCAACCAAATCATGCTTATTAGGTTGATTGGTGACTCCGAATGGCCCTTAGATGTGAGTGTGATGTGTCTGACTGGTGATTGGTTCAGGGTGTACCCCAACTCTCAACCAGTGTCAGCTGGGATAGGCTCTCCCCATGAGAGGAAAAGGATGGGTGGATGGTTTAGAGTTTGTGCACAGTTTGAAAAAAGAAATGGCAGGCAGAAGAGCTTGATTGTAAGCCAGAAACCTATTAACCCAGATTCATCTTCAAGAGTATTATCTGCTGCTTTAAAGCCTCATTTCTGCAACTTCTCCTGCATGATAAAATGTCCTGATAAGGTCGGATTGATTAATGTGGCCATGTGTGTTTACTCTGAGATGTTGGGAAATATCTACATATTAGAAAGGGCCATGTCAGCTTTTCTAATTGGCAGAGCACAGGTTTAACCCCACTTCTTACCCAGTTCCAGCCTGATTGATAAAGATAAAGTACAGCTCTCTTCTGCGTTATTTTACCACCAGTTTAATTATTTTCTGTATCTGATCGGCAGCACAGAAAATTAATAAGCTGAACAATTGAATGTAAATCATTAATTTTCCAAATATGAGCTGCTGCCTAGATCCGACAGAGCATTTCATCAGACCTAGCATGTGTGTTACATGCATGTATTCCTCTGGCAGGTAAACCCACGACAGCAGCCACCTCCCCCAGTAAAAATAAAGTCCCAAAGCATCGCTCCCTCCCACACGAGGGGCCTGGCAGCAGTTTATCAATGAGCAGAGGAAGCGAGAGCATGAAGGAAAGGAAATGAGGGGGATTAATTAATGGAGAAGTGAAATTAAGAGCACTCTGCCTCCTGCTGTTCTAACATGACCCTTGCAACACTCAGCACTGCCCCCCTCCAGCGCTTGATGTGCACATTGGTTGACATTTGACGCGCTGTAGTGGTATATGTCAGCCTCTCTGAATCTCTGAGTGTTTACCGTCGTCCAGCCAGCGGCGGCCGAGCAGCAGTCTGCTGGAAACACGGCGGATTTATCTCTGTGTTGTTTCTAAAAAAGCCTTTCTTATAAGAGATATGAGGGTGTTTGCTACAGTGTAAAGGTTTCATATGATATAAGACAATATATGCAGGATGATAACAGAGACGATGCACAATAGGATACATCATAAAACATGTGGAGCTGTGTGTGCAATAATTTATGTTACATAGCAGGGCTCCAACCTAAGTTTTTTCATTGGTTGCAATGGTGCACCTAAAGGAATTTTAAGGTGCACCAGCACAAAAATTAGGTGCACCCAAATTTTCTATAGTGTCACCTTTAATGCCATAAGGTTACCATTTTTTCACTCTCCATAACTTTTAAATAATGTACATGTTTTTTAAGCAAATGTAAAGAAATACGTGTTTTTATTCAAAGCAAAATTATATATACATATATATTATATTAAAGTGCTTCGCTGAATGAAGTTGACAAATTTAAAGTAAAAAATTCAGCAGAATAAAACATTTCCAAATAAAAGTGCTTGTGCTGTAAGTAGTTTACTGAACTGAAGTTTAACATTTCAAACTCAAATATCTCAAATTAAATAAAATATTTCAAAATAAAAAGTGCTAATTTTTAAGGTGCTATACTGAACTGAAAATTTAAATAAATATCCAGATTTGAACAACCAACAACTTAGCATTTACCTCAACTGGATGGTCTTATTCTCCAATAAATTTGAACCTAGAAGAAGACTTTACACACTACAGTCGATATTTACAAAACTGAAAATTAGGTATATAATTAAAAAAAACAATTCTCAAACTGATTTATAAAAAATGGCATATAGACAAGAACATTTCATGACTTTTTCATTATTTTTTCTCTTTTTGAGGCTTTTTTATTTTCAGTTTTACGTACAGTTGGGGTCGGTCTGACAGGTTATTTGTCGTCAGTCTGTTACAGACAGTGAGCGTTGACACTCATCTCTGTGCCTGTGTGACTAAGAAAGGCTCCCTTAACAGGAGAAAGGACTGAACAAATAAAGATGTTATATTTAACTTTTGACTTTTTTAAACTTTTAAATATTTAATTTGTTTTTCCTTGTTTTACTAGTTATTAGTGTTAATTATCTGATAGTCAATAAGACTAATTTGTCAGAGCTTCGCTGCTTTTTTAGAGTTACTGCTCCATGCTGAAACCTGACACCACAGTCAGGCTCGTCTGGGCTCATTTGCATACAAACAGCTGATTGGATGATTACTGAAGGCTGTGTGTGCATGTGTTTGAGTGGGCCTACAGCCTTCAGCCTGTGAAGATACAATGAAGAGATGGAGAAAAGAGAGGAAGCAGGTGCGGTGTCTTGTCCGTTTTTTTAAGTTTTTCTTGGTGCACCAGTGCGCCCAAGAAAAAATGTTAGGTGCACTCTCACGAATTTTGGGTGCATGTGCGCCCAAAATGGTTGCACTCTGGAGCCATGCATAGGATATAAGACACAACACATGATTTGATGCAAGATACAATACACTCTCTGATACAGCTCACATTGTGATACAATACACAATATGACACAACCAGGGACATCCAGGTCCAATAATGTTTTTAGTGTCACAATTAGAGTAGCTTTTCTGTAATGTTGTGATTTTCTCAATCAAGTAGCCTTTCATTGGCTTTGGTATCTTATTAGTTAAGTAGTGCAGTAGCGCCCCAGTAAGCTTACATCTCCCTCAACAAAGAGGGTGAGCAGCAGCAGAGCACTCTGTCACTGTCCAAAAACACAACTCAAAAGAGTGGACTCGTTTGTGAACATCACATCTACACCACCTCTGTTTAGGAGTAGAAGTTGGAGCATCCCTTAAATAATGAAAAAGGATCATCTATCATCAATATTAGATCATGCAAAATGTGTAATGCGCTTTTGATCAAAGATTTCTTTACTGTTGTCTATACTGTAAACAGGGAATATTGCACTGAAGCTCGATTTGTAGAAAATCGTGACTCGAATTGAAGTCATAATGCCTGTCAGAAAAATTGTAATTAGATCTTTTTATTCACTGTAGTCTAGTGGGTAGTTTGCACATCTCATGTGCAGAGGCTGTAGTAGTAGTACTAGTTTATTTTGAACATGCAAGAAGTAAATGTGACATATATCACATTTATACAAATGTAGCAAAATACCAATACAAAAGCATTTAAAGTCCCCTGGGTAGTAAATTACACCAGCTGATTTCACCCACATGCTCGAAAAGGAGTGGGAAGAAGAATGGCCGCTGCAGTCAAAGCAGGTGGTCCAGTAGATGTTTGACCTTTTCTTCCTGTTCATTGTCATTCCCCACTTTTTCCCTTTTAAGGTATCTTTTCACGGACATATACATCTCAATAAATTGATGATGACGTCTCTAACATTCATGGCCATAATATAAGGCTGGCCTGGGTTCTTTAAGTGTCACAAATGATTTTGTATTTTAGATCACCTACTCCACCTACTGCACTATTTGGGATGCACCTCACAGACAGGAAAGGTGCCTGAAGGGTGTCGTGATTCCATCAAATCAGGGTGTGGTTGTATTGTGGAGCTGACAAACCCAGCAGTCCCGGTTCAGTCTGGTTTGATGTACACGCCGTCAGTTTAGCACAGAGGGAGTGTTGCCTGTCACCTCCCTGCCTTCTCTCCTCGAATAAATCATCTCCTCTCCATCAAAATCAGAATCAATCCGTCACACAGGAGGACGCAAATACACACTCTGGCTCGTGGAAAGATGGAGCGCTCGAGAGGAGGAAGGAAAGGAAGAGAGGGAAGGCGGTGAGGCGAGAGGAGGGGCGGCGATTTCGTGAAGACAGCTGAGGAATGATGGAGAAGGAGGGGAAAAGGAGAGATAAAGTATGGAGAGGCAGATACAGGCAGGCAAACAGAGATAGAGAGAGCTGTCAGAAGATGCTATCACACAGCCTGAGATCTGAACACAACGCTGCAGAGTAAGTGAAAGAGTGAGAGACTGAAAGGTCAGGGAGAAACCCGAGCGGATGATTCAGAGAGTTCAGCCCGTCTAACTTGTGCCTCAGGGCTCCATGCTGCCTCTCTCCCCTGCTGCTTCACCCACAGCTCGCCTCACCCGCTCACCCACTGCTGTCTGTAATCTGTGTAAGCCTCTAACTAGCAGCTTAAATGAAGCAAGGAGAAGGTTACAGGTGTTGCTGTGCATTTTCGAGACGTGGAGAGGAGCCCTAGCTATGTCTTAATTAACATTCTTGTTGTGAACGTTAAATAAAACTGACAGTTTGAAATGTAAGAGGCATTTTCAGCTTCTGTGCGGCGCTTTTGTCTGATTGTTGGAGCTTTTATTTTGCAGGAAGTAAGTCAATCATAGAAGCTTTACACCAGAAGAAAGCATATTTCACAAGAAAATGAAGGGAAGCTGTTCAATTTTAGACCACATTCTTACATTGTTTTTCAAGATAGGCAGCATAATAAGAAATTCTTGACATTGTTGAGCCATATTTAAGAGGCGTTCACTGTATTTTTTGGCATATGTTAGCATAAAAAAGTTGATGATCTGTTTGTTGTTATGTTTGTAGTTACAGCTGATAGATCAGCCATCAGTATAAGCCATATCTCAGCTGCAATGTCAACAGAAAACCTAATTTTGCTTTACATAATGTCGTTATTTAAAAAAAAAGAATTCAATTCATCATGGAGTAAAAAGCTGTTTTCAGTAATGGTGCAAGACAGGATTGTTTGAAAGCAGAGTTTATAAGAGATATTTAAGAAGAAAGCAGCAAAGTTCATGGACAAAACTACTGTGTTTAGCCTTGTACAGCATCTAGATTTACCAGATTCAGGGTTCCCATGGGTGCTTGAAATCCTTGAAAGTGCTTGAATTTTATAGCTCCTTTTTCAAGGTTTGAAAAGTGCTTAATTTCTCCACTATATTTTCATCTATGAAGTGTATAGGAGTGTCAGTGAAAAGCAAATACATATTGAATTTTTATAAAGTGCTATTAAGGTACATTTTGAGGAGAGGAGACTAATAATACATACTGCAATTAAAAATAAAATAAATAAGATGATAAAATAACCACAAGAGTTACTGCAAGAAAAAATAGTTTCTGTAAATTCGGAAATCTGGTATAACTTTGTCCTGTGTGTTCCATGAATAATCTGTGAAAAGTGGACTTTTTAGTGATAAACTTAATTTCATATTTACAAAAAATATCAGAGTAAAGTCAACTTAGGGGTGAGAAAGTTTGATGGATGCAGTTTTTTTTGCTTTTTCCTGTAATTTGGCGTTCTTTTGTGGATGATAATTACCAAACCCAAATAAATATGTGCAAAGCATGAAGTGATCTCTTCTACTATGATCAGGTAGTGATATATTCATCCTAATAGTTAGGGATGGGTACCGAATTAGGTACTTTAAGAGGTACCGACCGAATTCTGTAGGTACTACCGAGTACCGATTCACGTAAAATCAAAAGGTGCCATGTTTAGGTACCTAAACACATCCTTGTGACTGTGAGGGAGTGGAAGAAGCGGGCATACTATTGGGTAGAGTAGGTTAATTTCCATACCAGACTTAAACACAGCATGTTGTTCATGTTGAAGAAGCTTTTGGGACAACTACAGTGTTACAATACAAACAGTTGAATGTTGTTTTGATATATATCTGTCAAATTTTATGTAATGAGAAATAAATTTACATTGAAAAAATTTGAGATCTTAATATGAAACAAATTAATATTTATTAGCCCATAAACACACGCAAAAGTACCGAAAATTGGTACCGTTGAGTACTGATACCGATTCCCAGGTACCGGGTATCAGTATGGTATCGGTTCAAATGTGAAAGGTACCCATCCCTACTAATAGTTGGGACATGTATACATTTATTTGTTTTTATTACCATCATCAATGGGATACTTGAGATGTTTAAATGCATCATGCCTTAAAAGTGCTTGAGTTTCACTTCAGACTATGTCTACCAACTCTTAAGATTCAATGTCTGTTACCACCCAGATCTCACAAAGCTTCAATAACTCTGTCACAGGATGGTTGGCAGTATAGTTAAGTTAAATTATTTATGATTTTTCAAGTTAAAAAAAAAACAGCTAATTCTTTTAACTCCAAAACCTGCAAAGTTTCATTAGGTTTTGATAACGTTAATGAATTTGCTGTTTTATACAGAAATTACAATAAATAAAGTTCTGCTGGGTTCATTTTAAAGCCCATTTTTCTGATGCTGTAATAACAACTCGTGGTTGAACAAATTCCCAAGGCAGACTTGAACTTGCCTCGAGGCACTCCATCTGAGAAACACTGCCATAGGCTGTGCCTTAGAGCAGAATTACAAAAAGTAGTCCACACTATCACATTGAGGAGGAAGAACCTAAAATATAGTTTGCAAAAATCAATCCACAAAAATGTATATGAAACTTGGCAATCACTAATGGTGGGAGAAGAAATTGATTTACATAAGTATGGGGATTATTTGTGTGACGATTTTGGAAATCGATTCTTTTGTTCAAAAATCATTTTTTTTCCAAATTAAAATGCTTCATTTTAGTCTGTGTTAATAAACCACTTTTAAATGCAGTCCAAGCTTTCGAAGAGAGAGTATAAACAGCTGGTTAAAATACATTGCTGAATAAATCCTAAAAATGGACTCATGTGATGTGTGTTTTTCCTGATATAGTCTGTAGGCATCATCATTGTTCATCTTTTTCACCGGTGTTAAAAAGGCTAACTAAAGATTGCAAAAATCGACAATATCGTAGAATCGTGATTTAAATCGAATCGGCGCCTACAAATCGTAAAACATCAAATCGGGAGAAAGGCAAATCATCCCAACCCTAGCAATCCCCTTTTGAAAACACAGAAAATACCAGTAAACACAACAAAGTATTCACAAATAAAATTTAAAACATATAAAATATGTAATTCAAAACAATTATGACAGTATGTAAGGCACTTTGGGCATAAAACTGATATCAGTGATACCAACCGTAGTTCAGCCCTAGTAGTACTCAAATCTGAAGTACATGTACTCAATTTTGTTTTATTAGTGCGCATGTAGACTTTGATAGTGAAGCTAATGGCCCTTTTCCACTAGCATGCCTTGGCCCTACTCTACTCGGCCCTACTCGATTTGCAGCGTGTTTCCACTAGCCTGGTACCTCCTAAAACAAGCTAGTTTTAGTACCTACTCCGCTCTGGTTCCAAGCGAGCTGAGTTGATACTAAAAGATGACGTCACCGACTGCTGGCTACTGATTGGTCAGACAATGTCGTCATCGATGAGTCATGAGCGCGATGACCTAGCATGCTAGTGGTAGCTACCATTAGCTTACCCTCATACGTCTTTTCTTTGCAGCTGGATTGCTCTCGTCCTCGGCTTCATTCTGTTGTATATCTTCCAAAACTCTCCTGTGCTTCTCAAGGGGTATTTCTTCTTACCACCTGCAGCCTTCTTCTGCTTTCCCTTTTCACTCGGTTTGTGACAAAAAGCTACAGATTGTTGTGTCGTGCTCAAAATGACATCACCGCAGTGCCGCTCAGCTGTTACAGCGACACTGCACCCCCTTGTAGGGATGGGAACCGAAAACCAATTCCAGTTGAGAATCGTTAACATCTCCATCAAAGAATCAATATCATTATTTTTTTTGCTAATCTATTCCCTTATCAATTCCATTCAATTGACAGGGCTCAGAAGCGTCAGAATTGTGACTTAATCCTAACTGCACCTACTACACAACCTTAAGTGAGTGGACACACCAGCAATTTGCAGAGGCAGTTATACATGCTGTGACATGTGTTTGACATTGTTGCCACGAAAATCAGACCAACATTTGCCCACATGCAAAATCTGCAGGAATCGATAAGGGAATCGTTAAAGAATTGGATCGATTAGCAGGATCATTAACAGCATCGATATTGATAAAATCTTATCAATTCCCATCCCTACCCCCTCAGGCAGGTGACTGGGGCTAATGGAAAAGCAGCACAAGGCGAGTAGAGTAGAGCCGGGTAGAGTCGAGTAGAGTACGGCTAATGGAAAAAGCCATAAGAGTCACTAGTAGTTCCAGTATGTTTAAAAATGTTCAATAATAATACTAGTAGACTGCTATGGGTTTTCTAGTACTACCAGTTAGCCTTATATGCTAATAACGGGGCAGGAAAGCACAATTCAGAGTTCCCTTTGTCTTTTGAATTTTACAACCAATCAGGGGGCTGAATTTGGTTATAATCCCTCCTACTTCATTTGCATTAGGTCCACTAGTACTAGTCGTGAATCTCTTGGCTCTTTGTTTACCAGTAGTACTTTACTAGTATAGGTTTCTAGTGTACTAGTGTGCAAGTAGACCTTACTAGTAAAGCAAAGTTGTCTATTATTAGTTTTTTTTGTTACTAGTTGTATTCGGAGACTAAAAAATATTAGTAAAATCTCAAAGCTTTGTCTAAATGTTTCTTTATTTGATAGTAAAGAAATGTTGAAACACACCGTACATCCAAGTACACAAGAATCGATCTGTTTTTCTCAATATTAGAGCCAAATTGGGCTAAATCTGTTAGCCTATCAGTGCTTATTCCCATTATGTGTTAGCATCAAGTCAACAAACTCAGAGATAGTTTTCTAGTCTTCCACCATCTCATTCATATTCATGAGACTGGAAGCACTGTTGACAAAACTGATTGGTACAGCTACATTTCACATTCGATCACACACTTTAGCATGATAGTCAATGTTTTTGGCTGTCGTTTAATACGATGGGTTTTTTACAGCCACCAAGGAGGTTGTGTTTTTGCCAGTACATTGTTTGTAAGCAAGATTACGCAAAAACTACTGAACAGATTTTGGTGAAATTTTCAGGAGATGTTGGAAATGGTCCAACTTAAAAATGATCCAAATAATCGCCTTTAGGGAATGATCGTTTTTGCTCAGTAACTGTCTAACTAATAATGAAATCAACATGATTTTGGGTGCTACGTGTGGATTTTTTGGTCAGTTGATTATATTACGATGGTAATGGAGGTTTGTGCTCTTCCAAGTGCTTTGTCGTGAGTATATTTCAAGATATTTTTGGGTTTATTTTGCCTTTATTTGACGGGATAGCTGAAGCAAGAAGAAGGTGGGAAGATTGTGATATTATGTGGGTGCTGAATGGTGTCACGACCAGCAGTTGAACCCAGGATGAGTTTAATGAGGTCTGTGAAAAGACACTTGCTCCACCAGCCAAACTACACAAGCAGAAGAGTCTCATTTCTTTAATTGTTCTGTTTCTTTGGTTTATTGGACTTGATAAATGGATGAAAGGTCAACGGTTATGAGCCAAACTGGCGTTCTTTGACTTTGGCTAGACTGAGCTAGCATCTCTGCCGTATTTAGTTGATGTCAGAGCTGTTTGATTGGCTGTTCAGCTTATTATTCAGGCCTCAATCTGCCTCTGCACCCTTCGCCAGCCCTTTAATGGACTCACTCTTAACCACCGTGCTGCCTCCATTAATATTCAGCAAGGCGTCAGTCACAGATGTGGCAGCCGAGTCGCCACGCCTCACCTTCCCTCACCGTCATGTCACTCGACTCAAACCAGGAGTGTGATAAGCAGGCGAGGAGCGGCGGTGGTGTTGTTTGTTGGCTGTCTGTCTGTTAGTCTGTCTGTCAGGAGAGAGAAAATACTCTCCACCTTTCACACCAAGAGTCTGCGCCTTCGACCTCGACTCTCCAGAAATAAGGTGCACTAAAACAGGCTGCCTGCTCGGTGATCATCAGGACAATAGGAGGATGCCACAAGCAGATGACACCTCCATTTTTACCGCCTTTTTACGGAGGCGAGCTGCAGTTATTGTGCTCTCTCTCCTCTTCTGTCTCTGATTCGCCTCCAGGGAGCTCTTTAAGCTAACAGGCAGTGTTTAGGCTCGCTCATTTTACATTTTAACACAGATTTTCTCTCTTTCCCCTTCGTCTGTGTCCTGTCTTCCACATGTTGGCAAAAGGCTGTGCAAGATATCAAGTTTTTAAGATTTATTGATACATTAACAAATAAGGAGGAGGTAGTAACATTTTTTACATGCATCATTTTATCATGTTTACTTATTTTGTTAAATGCTGGCAACACATTTGTGCAGATTAAGGCAGGACTCTTCACACATTTTATACCATCCATCCATTTTCTGTACCGCTTGTCCCTTTTGGGGTCATGTGGTACTATCCTATCTGACATTGTACAAGAGGTGGGGTACACCTTGAACTGTTCCGCAGCCAATCGCAGGGCCAAATAAAGAGACAGACAACCATACACGCTCACACTCATGCCTGAGGACAATTTTTGGAGTCACCACTCAACCTTATGAGCATGTTTTTGGTCTGTTGGAGGAATCCCTGGTAAACATGGGGATCTAACCAGCCACCTTATTGCTATGAAGCTTGCGCTACCTGCTGTACCACCTTGCCAGCCATATTTTATACCACCCATCATAAAGATAGAGGATGCTTCATCATTTTGAAACATATTTATGAGTGTAAACAGTTTTGACAGCTTTAATATGTAACAATTTTTCATATAGTAAGTAAAAACAACCTTTTCTGCATGTTTTTAAGATTCAGCATGAAAACTTCACAGGTGTTGGTTTGGTGAAGGGATACGCACTACCCATACGCATGCATCTGTCGACCGTTTGAATCCAGCCTGTGGCCAGTTCGCAGAGTGTCCTCTCCATACTCTGGCCCCCCTTAACACTCCTATCCACTCTCTCTCTCTCTATCATTAAATCAAAAAATGCCTAAAATATAATCTTAAAAAAATTAATAAAAACTTCAGATTATTTCGTGTATTCAACCTCCATTTCCCATGATGGAGGATTAGGGGCGTGTCGAAATGAAAAGTACTAAAGTTAAAAGTCGAAAAATAACAAGAATAATCTCATAAAGTTACGAGAATAAAGTTGAAATGTTATAAGAATAATCTCATAAAGTTACAAGAATAAAGTCAAAAAGTTTTGAGAATAATCTCAAAGTTACAAAAATAAAGTAGAAAAGTATTATTATGTTTTACTTTTATTGTTATTTTATCACTATTATGAATACTGTTCACTGCCTATTTTTATCTTGTACTCTTGATTGCAGTGGTCATATGCTTTTCTTCTGTGTATGTGATTAAAATTGAATAAAAATTTAAAATAAAAAACCAATAAAGTAGAAACATTTTGAGAATAATCTCATAAAGGTACAAGAAAAAAGTTGAAAAGTTATGAGTATAAGCTCATAAAGTTACGAGAAAAATTTTTGAAAAGTTATGAGAATAATCTCATAAAGTTACAAGTATAAAGTCAGAAAGTTATGAAAATAATCTCATAAGGTTACCAGAATGAAGTCAAAAAGTTATGACAAAAATCTCATAAAGTTACAAGAATAAAGTCGAAAAAGTTATGAGAATAATCTCATAAAAAGTTACCAGAATGAAGTCAAAAAGTTGTGGAAAATCTCAAAGTTATGGGAATAAAGTTGAAAAGCTATTTGAATAAGCTCATAAAGTTACGAGAATATATTTGAAAAACAAAACAGAATAATCTAATGAAGTTACGAAAATAAACTAAAAAGAAAAAACAGAATAATCTCAAAGTTACGAGAATAAAGTTACGAAGTTGCGAGGATAAAAACATAAACAAGGCTGTTTGTCAAACTTTAGATCAATATAAGCACACATTTATCAAGAAGATGCTCTCATTTCATCCTCTTCAATGAATTTCTGCTCTTCTGGTAAAATCTTTCAGAAAAAAGTTTGTTTTCTAGCTAATTTAAATAGATTTATTAATTTACTCTCGTAATTTTTTAGCTTCATTCTTGTAACTTTTTGACATAATTATTGGAACTTTCTGAGATTATTAACGTTAACGTTACAACTTTATTCCTAAACTTCTTTTTTTTTTTTTACATGGCCCTAATCCTCGTTCATAATTTCCTATGCTGTGGTATCAAAATGTTATCAGCATCATTCAATTTTTGTATTCAACATTTTTATTGGTTTTTAAACATCAAATTACGAAAAAAAAAAAAAAAAAAAAACATAAAAATTGTTCCATATTTTGGATGTATGTGGAAGAACAAAACAGAAAATGAACAAAATAATAGTGTAACACTGTTCCCCTGGTTATCTACATCTTTACAATATCAAAGAATAAAAGTACTGAAATGACCTTTTAAGTTACTGACACTGAAAGCCAAACTGTAAAAGGGCCTCGTGTTAGCATATATTGATCTAGCTTGTCCAAGAGAGAGTATGTTACTCTTTCAAACATTCAGTTTTTCATAAATACCATGTTATGAGAAGCATCTGATGGTCTTTGCAGAATTAAATATCAATTTATATGTTGTGTATCATTGATATATGACTCTTGGTCCATATTTCCCAGCCCTAGTATCACCCTATTTGTGCTCTGACCACACACCTGCACAACTTTCTCCATGTTAAATCTCTTAATCTCACCTTTATCTGCCCTAATCAGCCTCCTCTGCTGCTCTAATCCCGGTGAGTGTGTCCCTAATGGGCCTCTTCCCTCCTTCCCTCCTTTCCTCCCCCTCCTCTCTTCTCCTTATCTCCACCCGGAAGGCTGACGTCACCGTAATCTTCAGGATGGCTTTGGATGAACACACCTTTTTCTGAAGAGAGTGATGTAATACAAGCAACACTAGAAACATCCACCAGGGATCCTGCTGGGGTTGGACTGACTTTTTGGCCTCTGTTTTGTCAGCTTGCAGAGATCCATATCTGCACATTGAAAAGAAAGAAAGATCACGACCCGTGCAGCGTTAAGGCTCCAGTTCTCAGCAGGATACAGTTTCTCATCCTCCGGCTGGCTCGGGAGCCGCACGCCGCTCCAGCTTTCGAAGCAGCATGAATATTGATGCTCCTCGCTTGTTAACATTGTATGAAGCGGCACTCGTAATTGTCTGTCTTCCCAGCGCGACACGTCTCCTTCAGCGGGGTTGTGCGAGAAGGTCGGCCCGCTGGGGAGCTCGCATCAGCTCCACTTTTCTCCTCTCTCTCTCTCTCTCTTTGCTCTGAGTGGGAAAAAAGTGGCTGAAAGAGGGAGGAGAAAGAGTCGAGCGTGGGGGAAAAATAAAGCAGGATTGCACTTTGCTAAGAGTGCCCAATTGCTGGTGTGAGTTTGCTGCGGGTTTGTTTCAGCGGGCTCTTGATTTCAATGATACACGGCTCTTTTGAGGCAGGGCAGGATTTCTAAAGATGTAGCTCGCAGCCTTTCTCTGCTTTTATTCCACGTTTTGCAAAAGTACAATTGTCTACCTTGAACTGAAAAATGAGAACAACTCCAGTTTGCGTGTGTTCTCTGTCTCACAAAGACTCATGGGAGCACACTCCTCTTTTGAGTGATGGAGTGCATGTGTGCACAGCTGGGTGTAGTATGTACTTATTCAGGTTTCTGTTGGTGATGTAAGGACTGGGAGCTCCGAGACTTAGCGGATTCCTGTAAGTGAGCCTGTGGTCTAATCCACTCTTAAGTAGGTGCATTGATTTATTGAGCAACTCTCCGTAGTAGGGAGAAGCTTCTTCCTCTGCTACATCCTAATCAGTGCATCTGCATACACACGGTGGCAGCGAGGTATTACCAGCTTTTAGTGTTCAAGGATATTGACTCCAGCAGCAGGAGAGGGATGTAACTCAGCTTTGGTTTAGCAAAGTGCTTGTTTTTCCATCAGAAAACCACAATCACACAGAAAACCCTGAATTATCTATCTATCTATCTATCTATCTATCTATCTATCTATCTATCTATCTATCTATCTATCTATCTATCTATCTATCTATCTATCTATCTATCTATCTATCTATCTATCTATCTATCTATCTATCTATCTATCTATCTATCTATCTATCTGTCTGTCTGTCTCTTCATTTGTGTCCATCTACAAAAATCTATATAAATCTGTCTATTTTTTGTCTATCTGTCTCTTCATTTGTATCTGTCTATATAAATCTATATATCTATTAATTTGTCTATCTATCTGTCTATCTATCTTTCTATTCATTTGTCTATTTATCTATTTCTATATTTGTGTCTATCTATATAAATCAATCTATCTAATCATTTGTCTATGTATCTATCTATCTATCTATTAATTTGTCTATCTGTTTCTTCATTTGTGTCTATCTATATAAATCTATAGATCTATCTATCTATTCATTTGTCCATTCATATATCTTTTTATCTACCTATCTGTCTATCTGTCTCTTCATTTGTGTCTATCAATATAAATGTATATAAATCTATCAATCTATTAATTTGTCTGTCTATCTACCTATCTGTCTATCTATCCTTACATTTGTCTATCTATCTATCTATCTATCTATCTATCTATCTATCTATCTATCTATCTATCTATCTATCTATCTATCTATCTATCTATCTATCTATCTATCTATCTATCTATCTATCTATCTATCTATCTATCTGTCTGTCTCTTAATTTGTGTCTTTCTATTTAAATCTATCTAAATCTATCAATATATTCATTTGTCTATCTATCAATCTATCTATCTGTCCATCTATCTATCAATCTACCTATCTCTTCATTTGTATCTATTTACATCTATCTATCTATCTGTCTCTTCATTTGTGTCCATCTATATAAATCTATCTGTCTATTCATTTGTCGTCTGTATCTTTCTATTATTTGTCTATATATCTATCTATCTCTCTATATAGCTATCTACCTATCCCCATTTGTATCTATCTTTTTCTATCTATAATCTATCTATCTCTCTCTTTATTTGTTTCGATCTATATAAATCTATCTATTAATTTGTCGTCTATCTATCTGTCTTTCTATTATTTGTCTATATATCTATCTAATCATCTCTCTGTCTATCCATCTATCTGTCTATCTATCTACTGTATCTATCTACCCATCTCTTCATTTGTATCAGTCTTTATCTATCATCTATCTATCCATCTATCTATCTATCTATCTATCTATCTATCTATCTATCTATCTATCTATCTATCTATCTATCTATCTATCTGTCTATCTATCCAGCTATCCATCCATCCATCCATCCATCCATCCATCCATCCATCTGTCCGTCTGTCCATCTATCTATTCATTTGTCTATCTATCTAGAAATACATGTTTGCTGATTTGATTTCATGGGTGTTTGTGCTTGCACCCTGTGGTTTACAATGGTCCGTATTTCTTTCAAAAATTACATCAAGTGCTAATCCTAGTCTAAAAATAGCTAAATAGCATCAGTCTAAAAGAACGAGTCACAACAAACACACAGGACTGCTCAGAGTTGCTGAAGAGTCTATCTGTTGACTTTATGCAGAGGTAGGCTAACACTTCCCATTGATTCCCAGTGTTTGAGCTAAGCTAAATACCTGTGGGTGAGCTCTGCCCGTCTCTTCCTTGTTGCTGTGGGCACAGTTAAAAGAGTATCTGTCTAATTTTCATGGACAGGTGAAAAAATGTTGGGGTATCTCTTTAACAGCGCTTTGGGGTATTTGAGTGAATGCTCGCACAAAACCCAAGTTTGTAAAGTCGTTCTTAATATTTTATCTTACATTCATGTTGAACTCTCTCTCCTCCAGGTATTCGGCCCCAAATCATGAATGGGCCCATGCATCCCCGCCCCCTGGTGGCGCTGCTGGACGGGCGCGACTGCACCGTGGAGATGCCCATCCTCAAAGACCTGGCCACCGTCGCCTTCTGTGACGCTCAATCCACACAGGAAATACACGAGAAGGTAAAAACACATCACAGCGCTTCCCTCGCACTCGGAGTGGCAGAGGGTTTATGAGGAAGATGTCACTCACTCGTCCTGTTTCCATCACGGCGCTGGAATGTGAAGCTTGTTTTATTGGCTCCATATACACATGCCAGTTAAAATATAGTGGCTTCATTATGATTTAATGTCACTTTGTGGTACAGAGTGCAGCGCCGACACCAGTGCCATTGTTCTAATAGAAAGTCTTGTATTGCAGGGATGCAGTGTAATTACATTGGCTTGTCGAGGCTCTTTTATTGCTTTTTATGCAGCGCCGCGCCTGCAAAACAATATACAGCCACGGAGATGTGTATCACCAAAGTGCTATCTCTCCATCTGCAGACGGAGCCGGAGCTGCTACATCTTTCCTCTCGCTGTTTTTATGAAAATGGGACATATTAAAAACGCAGCATTTGCATAGAGATCAATTCAATCAGAGACCTTGGGCGGTGAGGAGAGGAGGGGGAGCGGGGGTGGGGGCTTTTTGTTTGTTTTAACACTGCCTTATCAGGAGAAACATGATTGTAATGTTCACCTCGGCAGCATATTCAGCAGTTCGCGGTAATAACTTGCAGTCTACACACCCAGAGGGGCGGTGGAGATTGAAAATGTCCAATCTCTTCTTACTGCGGCACGGATGCGGAGATGCAGATAATTCAGGGAGTTTCGGTGAGATGTTTTCAGGCCAGACACCAGCTGCCACGCTCTCCTCATTCACACCAGAAAATACAGAAACTCCGCGGAAAGGCCCGTCAAGGAGGGAATCTAGAAGTGGCCCGGGGTTATGTCAGGTCTTCTACCCCCAGTAATCCCTCATTTCCCGGGCGACAGGGCCGTGATGAAACACACAGGCGAATAGTGATGGAGATCGTGTTACAGAAAGCTCCTCACCGAGACCAAATCCTGCACGCAGCACCTGCGCTCCAACATCACCGGCCAAGGTCGGCGATCCCGAGTCTTTCTCACAGGGTTCGTGTCTCACTGTCACATGTGGCGAGCTGGCCCACGGCCCACATGGCAGAGAGTCAGCGTTGGCTTTCACATTGCTTACTGCCTGACCACTCATCCGATTGAGGCGTTAAGATTGGTATGGATGAAAGTGAGCTAAATATCTTTAATTTGCTTATTAAGTCACAAATCAGAGAGCATCGCTTAATATTCCACATTTAAAACAGTTTGAACATTTCTTCTTTGAACTTTAGCTTTAATATAAATTAGCTTACTTTCTGTCTTGTGATCAGCATATTTTTCAAATGATATTAATGATTCATTAAATGATGCATTCAACAAATATGATTCTTTGTGTTTGATGAAGAGTTTTTAATGACTTTATTACCTCCACCAGGGAGTTTATGTTTCTGCCGTGTATGTTTTTGTTTTTGCTTTTTTTCTTTTTTGGGGGGGAGGTGGCATTTTGTGCCTTTATTGATAGGAGAGAGAATGGATAGGCTTGTGAAAGGGTGTAGGAGAGTAAGGGACCACACTCTGCAAACTGGTCTCAGGCTGGAGTCAAACCCGGACCGGCAGAAGTATGTACATGGGACGTGCATGGTGCCTAACCATTCTGCCAAACCAGCACCCCTCTGCCTGTGTATGTTTGTTTGTTAGCAAGATTACACAAAAACTGTCCGGAGATGTTGGTAATGGCCCAACTTAAAATTGATTAGATTTGGGGGTGATCCAGATAACTGCCATTAGCAAACAATCATTTTGCTCACTAGCTGTCCAACTAATAATGGTACCAACTTGATTCTGAGTGCGAGGTGTGGGTTTTCAGGGTCATGGACCATATTATTATGGTAACTTTATCATAGAACTGTTGGTTATAGATGTAACAGCAATATGTGAGCTACCTTGGTAGAGGTTGGCGCGCTCTGAGTGCTTTATGCTTAATGCTTTGAGTGATGGATTAGCCTATGTTAGCATTCAAACTTGACTTCACTTACTGTTTACTCACCTCAACTTATTTGGCTAGCACAGTGATGCAGCAGGTAGTGCGGGCGCCTCTCTGCAAGAAGGATGCTGTTTAAAAAAATAATAATAATAAAAAAAAGTTTTTTCGGGGGGCGTTTTGTGCCTTTATTGACAGAAGAGAGAGAGACAGTGGATAGGCTTTCGAAAGAGCATGAGAGAGAGTAGAGGAAGAAAGACGCTCTGCAAACTGGCCACAGGCTTGCTTCAAACCCAGGTTGACCTTAGGGCTGGGCAAATAATCAAGAAATAATCGAAACTGACATTTAGACCCTATAATCGAAGTAATTTTACTCATGACGATTATTTTCATTATCTTCCCTGTGTACGTCATGTGACTGCGCCCCTCCATATAGTCTTTGTTCACTTTTGCCAAGAGCGATGGACGCGCCACCAACATGGTGCAGACAAGCTTCAATCTATGAGGACCTAGTAGCCAAGAAAAAACCAGTCTCAATTGTTTGGGCACATTTTGGATTCTGCACAGAGGACATCAAGCAGAAAGAAGTTAAGTGTAATATAAATACTGCATAAAGACCGTGTCGATGACCATTGGTAACACCACTGTGTTGTTCCACCATAGCATAAAATAATCGTTCATTGATCGTAATTGAAGTAAGACCTTCAAATAATCGTGATGTTGAGATTAGGCAGTATCCTCCAGCCCTTGCTGAAATTATTTTATTTATTTATATATTTAACCAGGAAGTCCCATTGAGACTAAAAAATCTCTTTTACAAGAGAGGCCTGTCCAAAATAGCTGCCGCACAGAGTCACGGCACATAGAAAATGACACAACACAATAAACCAGTTTAAAACAGTTAATCAAATACACATTTGGCTTTCAAGAAGAACAGCCACATGCCTCTGTCACCACATTCTTAATGATGCTCTTAAATTCATTTAGAGATATTAATGAATCCAGTTTTAGCTCTTTTTGAAGATTATTCCACGACCATGGTGCATTAAAAGAAAAAGCAGTTTTTCCCAGGTCTGTAAAAACTCTGGATACAGAGAAGAGCAACACATTAGAGGATCATAGTACCCCGTAGAGCTGCTATACTGAAAAGGAACAGAGGTAAGATGGAAGTTTTCCCAGAATTGCTTTCTAAATAACAAGCCAGTGTTGTTGTCTGCGAATTGCTAGTGATGTCCAACCAACCAAATCCTAAAGAATACAGTGATGGGTGAGAGGTGCCTTGGTTATGAAGGGAAGAGATTAGCATGTACCTGGTTTCTTACCACTCTGCCAAACCAGCACACTAGCTTGCTGGTTTGATCCGGTGTCTGTGAGGGCCTTTCTGTGGGGAGTTTGTTGTTCTCCTTGTGCATGTGTAGGTTCTCTCTCTGCAAACCCTGTTTCCCCCACAGACCAAAAACATGCTGTAATAATCGCTGACTCCAAATTTCCCTTAGATATGAGTAGACCTGTCACGATAACAAATTTTGCTGGACGATAGTTGCCGATACACGAATTTATTGTCAATGTTATTTTGAAACATCATTTTTTCATTAATGTAGTTATATGTCATAATAAAGTGAGTACTCCATATCAAAAGTAATGAACCTTAATTTCTTAAGAGTATGTAACTTGGGGTGCTGGTTTGGCGGAGTGGTTAGCAACCATGCATGTCCCATGTACATGCTTCTACCGGTCCGGGTTCGAGTCCAGCCCGTGACCAGTTTGCAGAATGCCTTCCCCTACCCTCTCACCCCCTTTCACAAGCCTATCCACTGTCTCTCTCCTATCAATAAAGGCACAAAATGCCCAAAAATCCATAAAAAAAGAGTATGTAACTTTAATGGGCAGGTCAAGAGATTTTAAATAAAATAAATTAAACAAAATAAAAGAGGAAAAAAAAACAATGAAACTGAACTGGACACTTTTTTGGAAAAAGCTGCATGTAAAAAAATCATTATAATAAGCAAAAACAACAAAAAATAGACCCCGTCTCGGTAAAGGAAAAAACAGGACTCCAATAAAAACACCCACAACAATAAAAACAATAAATAAAATGTAGTTTATACAGTTCCTGAATTAATTGTGACATGTACGTTCTCCCAGTCAATTCATACTATCTGTCAAACTTTAGTAACATTCCCTGAAATGCTGCACTTCTTTTGTAATATAGTGAACGTCACAGTCTGTGAGCGCAACATTTTGCGCTGCTTTATTTGTATTTACTTTGCAGACCAAACGCCACAGTAAGCACTGACCTCTCAGGACGAAGGCTCCGCTGCACCTCCCCTTCTTCATCGTCACTACTTTCAAACAAATTTGACATATCAGCTCGTCAGTGTTCATGAGCTCACACCTTGTTTATTCTGTTTAAAACCAAAATATTCCCACACCTGGGCTGTGGCATTCAGTGAAGGAGCTGTAGCTTTCATGCCGTCATTCATATTAGTGGTTGTTTCCTTGTTACTCCTCACAACGCTCACTTGCAGCTCTGTGTGTGTACTCGCGAGCAGCCCCGCCTCCCCCACAAAGATTGAATGAATGACAGATGGATCACTAACCCTAACCCTGCTCATTCAGCTATAGAACCAATGTGCCCAGGCATTGAGAAAGATGGACGGAGTGAGCCATCTTCTCATTCAGCCTGTTTGGTAGAAAGAGAGGAGGGAAGCAAACACGCATGCACATGTCAATTTATCGAGGCCGGCAAACTTGCCAAGGACGTTTTTATTTATCGTTCGGTTAATTGATTTATTGATTATCGTGACAGGCCTAGATTTGAGTATGAAAGTGAATGGTTCTTTGTCTCTCTATGTGGCCCTGTGATTGGTGGTTGCTGGGATATGCTCTTGTGACCCTGATGGGGCAAGTTGTATAGATGAAGGATGGGTTATTTGTACTCATGGGCAGAGAGGGCATATTTCTTCTTATTTTATTGATAAACTTCAAGCGAGAAAGTTGCTGCTACTTGTAGCTTCATATCTGGATTTGATCAACTTTATGAGCGTAGCTAATATTTTTGGCAAGAAAGAGAATGAGGGCATTTTCTGAAAGGACCAAACATCCTTCTGAGCCCCTCATAAAGAAAACCCTTCCACATGTTGGATGAATTAATGTTATTTCTTTATTATCGAAATCTTTGCATGGGTGCTTTTTCAAAAATGGCAATAAAGACGATTATCTCCATATTATACTCTCTGCTTTGATTCTCAAGGTCCCGGCCTGTCCAAGTGCTTTTTTATGGCCATGTTCCTCTTCAGGGTGATGTTAAAGCACCATTTAAAGAGCCCTGTTTTCCTTCCAGGTGGAGAAAGTCTGTTTTCAGCATTAAAACCACGTCTCATCTCCAATACGTTCACACTCACTCACTGGTGGGATGACCTCATAGACTTTAAATCCCCCTACAGTAAGCCACAGGGCAAAAACACACACACAGCAGCCGTACTGTACCCGAATCACCAGAAAGAAACACGTGCCGGCCAAAAAGTTCGTCCTCACTGCTTTTGTAAGAGAAGTCCAGGCATCACCAGAAACATTAAAAAGCAGCGAGGCTTCAGTTACAGCGGGGAAGGGGTTTAGATTAAGTCAGAGTTTCCATTCAGATAATTCATCGCTCATGTTAAAAGACTCAAAAACAACACAGTGTTTGTGTGACTCCACTGGTTTAACCTTGAATGAGTGTCTGGAAGGCTTGTCCTCGTATAAAGTGGTATGGAAATTCAGAGCTAATCTGCTAATCAAAGGGAGGCTAATGCAGTTTGGCTGGAGGTGAATGCAGAGCTGTTATTTAGCGTTGCTGACAGGAGCTGCAGCTGATACTGAGGGGGGAATAATGGAGATCTGCATCAGACTAAAGAGCAGGCCGGGTCACCTTGTACATGTCAAGTTGTAGAGAGGCAGCGTTTCACTCTAATGCCCCTGTGAGGTGAATAAAATCAGACTTTCTAAACCCTGAGGTCGATGTTTGAAGTGATTTTGTACACCAAGAATGATCCTGCTTTGGGTGTTGTTTCGAGCAGAATCTCTGAACAGATTTAAGCAACAGCAGAGCAGAATAAGGCCTGTGTCTGTAGAAGGCAGTTTTTCCACTGGAAGTGATCTCAGCCTCAGTTTCACGCCAGCACGTAACGATGCCAGATAACAAGATTTGTCTTCTGTGACCTACATGGTCAAGACGACCTGCTAAAGACCAAGAGAATCAAAATGGGGGAAGAAAGATGATTTAAGTGATTCTGATTGGGAACAAACAGGCTGGTGTGATCTACTTGGATTTCCTCAACCATCAGTAATACAGTGAATGGTCAAAAAAAAAGGGAAAATATCCGGTGAACAGTAGAACGATGGGCAGTAATGCTTCAGTTGGAGATGATAGAGAGTCAATGGGGACTCAAATCACCACTTAATACAATCAAGGTATGAGGGCTGAAAGATTTATCGTTGTCTGAAATCGTAATTTAATTGTTTTTGTTCAAATATTTTTATCGGCTTTTAATACAACAAAAATACAATACAATCAACCAATCAACAAGGCTGCAAACAACAGTCAAGGAGTACATATATCAAAATAAGTCAACAAATGCATAAAAATAGTAATAAGAAAACAAAACAAAACTAAAAATAATGTAAGTTATAAAGAATTACGGAGATTTCAAGTACACAAAGTAATATAGCCCTTTTCCACTAGCACGCCTTGGCCCTACTCGATTTGCAGCGTGTTTCCACTAGCCTGGTACCTCCTAAAACAAGCTAGTTTTAGTACCTACTCCGCTCTGGTTCCAAAAGAGACGCGACGACCTAGCATGCTAAGGGTAGCTACCGTTAGCTTACCCTCATACGTCTTTTCTTTGCAGCTCGATTGCTCTCGTCCTCGGCTTCATTCTGTTGTATAGCTTCCAAAACTCTCCTGTTCTTCTCAAGGGGTATTTCTTCTTGCCACCTGCAGCCTTCTTCTCAGAAGAGCTAATCAGCGACACTGCACCCCGTTGGGCAGGCAACTGGGGCTAATGGAAAAGCAGCACAAGGCGAGTAGAGCAGAGCCGGGTAGAGTCGGGTAGAGTAGAGTAGGGCTAATGGAAGAGGGTTAATAGTCTCAGTGTCTCTTGCTGGGAATTCCAAGTTAAGGTAGTTCAAAAATGGCTGCCAAACATCATAAAACTTCTGGCTTGATCCATTGATTGAGTGCTTTAACATTTCAAATTTTAAATGTGCCATTACAAGAGGCCTGGGTAATAAGGATGAAAAAGTGATGGCATTCAACTGTGCATCAGATACTGCCACCTAAGCAGGGACCACACCAAATAGTGCTATTTCAGGAGTAGGGCTTATCTCCAAGTTGCAGTTGTGAGATAATGTGTCAAAGATTGAGGACCAAAACTGTGAAATCACAATTTTAGACGACGCAATCATGTGGTCGCCAAAGTTGCAAATATTTCAAACATACTTTTGTTCAAATTTGCAACTTTACAAATTTCCCAAATCATCATTGTTTGCTCAAAAGAGTCGACTCGTTCACAGACGTCACATCTCCTCTGTAGGAGTGCTGGTAAGCAGGTGAACAACACAAAGTCTCTGTTTAGGAGAAGAAGTTGGAGTTTCCCTTAAATGAAAACAGATTATTTATCATCAATATTAGATGATGAACAATGTTTTATGTGCTTTTCATCATTGATTTCCTTACTGTTGTCTAGACTGTAAGCTTAGTGAATGTGCACTGAAGCTTGGTTTGAAGAAAATCGTGAATCAAATTGAAATCACAATATCGACCAGAAAAATCACAATCACTGTAGACTCTTTCCAGAATTGTTCAGCACTACAAGGTATACAGAACCCTGTTTTTAAACCTATAAACATGTAAAATCTTGTTGTAGCTACAGCAGCAGAATAGATCACACAGGTAAGGTTTTTACTTTAGCACGGCTCTGGTTCTGGAACCGGTTTCGAGCTGGATTTTCAGAAACATGAGCTTTCCAGCGTTCATACCAGCTTAAACAGAATGAAATCTGGAGGGCGTTATTCTGTGTCACTCAGGCAGAAGTAAACAGACGACCGGCAAATTTGCAGATCATAGTGATATTCTAAAATAATTGTTTGGCTTTACTTAAAGTTTTTGTTTTCACACAGCAACTAGGGCGCAACGACTGTTGATGTGGTGAAAGCCCTTTGGGTGCCACTCCTGTCATTTAAGAACGGGAAGCTGAGGCTACTGCTTGCACACGCTTACCAAAATTAGGCAATAAAAGTTTGGAAAACTTGATGAGTCTGGATTTCTGCTGCTGCATTCAGATGTTAGGGTCAGAATTTGGCGTAAACATGAAAGCATTGATCCATCCTGCCTTTGTTGCAACCTTATTTTTCTGTCTTAGCACCACTAGCTGCTACCGCGGCTGCTTCATCTTCTTTCAATACCGCTTCACCGCAATGGCGACTTTTCAGTTGAGCTATAAAACCCTGTTAAACCTTGTAGTCCTCTTTCCTCCTTTAAGAATTCTTACCAAACAGGTTTTGCAAACAGAAATGCTGTTTTTTTCTCTACCTCTGAGAAAAAAAAACACACTGGTGAAGCCATGTTCACTTTTGATCTGGCAGAGATGGGGCAGGCTCGGGTCCTCGTAGAAAGGCGCAATAGATGGTGTAACAGATATACTGTAACATGGCTTGTTTTGAGGCTACACAGCTTGAAACAATTTCCCCAATTTAAGTAATTTATTGGAGCTGTTTATTGGATAAAATGTACGAATCAGGCCGATAAAAAATGACGTCATCTTTCCCAGAATCGACTGATATTATGTTGGTTGGAGAAATAGCATCCCATATTATAATTTTTCCAGTTTTTTTGCTGTTTGGCATAATCCCATTTTACTCACTAGGCAGAAAGTTTTTTTCTTTTCTTTTTTGTTTGTTTTGTTCTAAAGCGTCTTTGAGTCTTTTGAAAAGTGCAAAATATTTGATATATTATTATTATTATTATAATCAAGAATCCTATGAACATGGCCTCTATTTTTAATTCTTACTTTCCTCAAAACAGTCACCCCTCCACTGTCAAATTGTTGATTCTTTTCCATATTTGTTGCCTATTCAATTAGCGGCCCGTTGGCCACATGCGGCCCAAAAGCAACCCTCAAGTGGCCAAAAAAATCAAAGTGATTGGGACTTAGGTCCGGTGGGAAAAACAGAAAAACCTTTTACAGTCACTGTCAATGTCTTACAAAAATTCCAACATTATTACAGACATTGAATGCAACACATTCTAAAAGGTTGCTGTTTAGCACATTACTTTTAATGCACTTTCAAATGTGACCAAAAGATGGTGTTTTTAATCTGCACATTTTTATGTTCATACGCACCTAAATATGTGCTTGTATTTACCTGTTATAACATGTTGAAGTTATCTGAAGTGTAAAACTTAAAGAAACAGTATTTTAGCTGAAGTCTAGTTTGAGTACCGCTCTTTATTGAGTTTTGGCCTTTTGGATGTGGCAGTAAATTAATAAACATCCAATGTGTTTGTTGTCTATTTGTGTTTGTTTTAAGTGGTTAACTTTGCTCACTGTCTGCCAAAAATGTGCGGCCCAGACTGAATTTCTGATTGAATAGCCCCACTTTAATCTTTACTTGAATTAGTATTTATTATGGCACGTGCTGCTGACCTATTAGCCAGGTGGCCCTTGTGAATCAGATACTAATTTCAGTGGGAATTATTGGGTTTAATAAAGGTTAAAAATGATTAAAAAATATATAACGACACTCCCCACAAGCCCTCATTTTAGTTGTATTCTTACACCAAAATTTTGCCACCATGACAGACCATTTGCACAAGCTGATTCAACAGTTTAACCACAAAAACAGGACAGTTAAGTCTTTTATTTCTCCTTCCTTTTTTATTTAAAAGAGAGGAATAGGAGTGAGAATGTGCAGCAGAGAGAGTGCTTATCTGGAGAAAATGCCTGATTAAGAGTATTAGAGTTTAAAAGCAGAGAGAAGGCAGCAGTTTCTTTCTGGTAAATATCTCTGGATCGTGCCAAAAGAAGCATTTGAGGCTTTGAAAGAGTTTCCTCCTCATCTCTGTTCCCTGCCTTGCCTCATGCCATCACATCTTAACGTTTATCCAGCGATCAGCAGCCACTTTGACCCCTCCGTCCACTCAATTACTTAAAGCCTTTGTCCATAAACACCCTCGGGGCCCGGGCGTGATTGTGATGACCATGCAGAGGAGCCTCTCAGATAATGGAGCAGCTTGTTCTGCCTCGGTGCAGGTCTGGACAAAAACACACAGTCTGAGCGCTGCTGCTGACCACGTGAAGCACGGACTTCCCCTCGCCATGAGTCGTAAACGTTTCTCTGAGTGTCCGGAGTTAAACGGACATAATCATCATGGCTCTTCACAGAGGAATGTGATCTTGTGATTGTCACGGGGTCTTCTCATAAACTTAAATGGACTAATAGCCGTTTGACGGGAGCCGCATAAAAGACCGGACGTGATGGCTCAGGAAACAAAGGATGATTATAGGGCTGGAAAATACATCGATTAAATATAATTATTTTCTGCAGACAATTAAAACATTAAATAATCCAAGCTTTTCTTGACTTACTCCAGTTGTAAGTCCTTGAAAATATAAATACTAAAAACTTTTTATGATGGTAGGCCTGTCTGGTTTTGAACAAGCACATGTTTGGGCTGATATTACTTTTCCAAATGGGATTAAATATTGATCAGACAGTTCCATGTTAATATTCTGTGAAAAAGCTCATCTTTTAGAGTTTATGTAGACAAACAATGTAATCAACATTTTATGACATGCACTTTAACCCAAGGTGGAGAAATCTGTTTGGTTTCGGAATATTTATTGACAACATAAAAGCAAAACTTGAGGGTTTTTTTTTATATATAAACTTGTTGAGGTTCTGGTATTCAGCATTACAATCCAGTCCACCAATATAGAACCCCTGTTTTTTTTCCTTCTTAACGTTGAACAACCGTAATAAAACAAAAAAAATGGCAGCAGGACAAGTAATAAACTGACATATTAAAAAAATAAAAAGGTTAGTTTGATAATAATAATAAAGCAAACTACTACTAAAACTTATAATAATAGTAAAATAACAAAGGAAAGACAAATGCAAAAGAGGGACAAGACCAAGGCAAGGCAGAACAAATACCAGGGCACGATAATGTCCAGGCTTCCTGTGATCTCTTTTTTTTCCCCCATGATGCTAACCGGGTATAAAAGTCCATCCATCAGGGTCCACTTTCTCCAGGACTGGTTGCCAAATCTTGACAAATCACTGAACAGAGCCATGAAGAGTGTAGGTCAGATTTTCCAAGGGAAGTACTCTCAGTATTTCCTTATACCAGTCATTTCGTGTAGGAATGTCCTTAGAGATCCAAAAGTTAAAGGAGACATATCATGCTGATGCATGATTTAATACTTACATATAATAGAATAAATTCGAAAACAAGACCTTACACCCCCCTTAATTTTCAAAAAATGAGATATTGTATTTTTTCTGATGTCCTAGAACAAGATTTGATGCCTCTGAAAATAGGTCATTACGAGATGTCCGCGGGATTTCAAACGTCGTGACGACAAGAGGTACCTTTCTTTTTATTGGAGTAATCTGATAAAACACTTCCTCCTCTGTGATGTCCGTTAGCCACAAAACCGTCACCGAGGAACACATCCACCAGCAGGGGTATATAGATCCCTAGCTCACATTCACTCATTACCAGCTCTGGCCTGTAGGGGGAATCAATACGCGGTTGCTGCATTGAGCCTGCCGGAAAATACAGTAGAAGAAGAAGGACAGACTGGCTCAACCCCCGATAGAACTGACCAATCAGACCACAAAGGGCTGTGACGTTGCGAGGTAACTTTAGGTCAGCATGAGAACCGAGTGTTTCAATGAGGGCTTCATAATGGCCTAAAATGAGAATTTTGAGAACGCTATTGTGGGGCAATGAAGGAACTAAATGACTTGTACTGAGGGCAGAAATGCTTTACAGGCATCCTAGTCTGGCATAGTGAAAAGGAGAAACCAATCTGATATGTCCTCTTTAAGAAAAGTCTTTCTTGCTAAGTACAGAAGAATTCCAATCAGGTTAGCATTTTGAGAGTTCCTTGCATTGGCTGGTTTAGCTGCTAGAATGTGATGCATGGTAACAGTTCCAAGTCATACCCAGTCACACTTGGAGTTTTTTATTAATAAAATATGTATTAAAGAATTTGATTAATTTTGTCATTTCTTTTACTTTAGCTTTTCTTGTGTGCTTTAATCTTTAACTCCTTTTGACATCCTACCTGCTATCATTAAAATTAAAGTGAAATACCACTTAGTAGATGGAGCTCTGCTGAGCATTCATTTGCAGGGTGGTTGTAAGAAAATAATTATCATTATTTATGTATATGTATGTATGCATGTGTATGTATTTGTGCACATTTGTATATATATGCAGTATGAGCTGCAACTAGTGACCTTCTTGCTGTGAACTATGTGCACTACCTGCTGCACCACCATGTCGCCCATATTACAGCTAATTTATGGCACACATCTGGTTGATCTGTGTGCCTAATATATTGGCATTAATTATCAGCAAAAATGTCAATATCTGCAGAAAACCGATATTCGACGTTTTGAGCAAATATAAATATTGATATTGCACTGACAATATCCTGCATCCCTGTTATAAACATGTTGGCAGCGGTTACATGATGTTTTTTAATTTGGAATGAATTATTCAGAATTAAATAATTGTGAATTAAAGGTTTCTCCTTCGTGTTTACATGGAAGTAGTTATTCGTAACTGAGGTTTACATGGATACATGGATTTATTCGCCTTTAATTTAAGGCCTGGCGGTTGGGAATGGTTCTGATTGGACGGGGGGAGGTGTGACGTAGTGACATATTTTCATCCCCCGGAAGAAAAACAAGCATCTGCAGAAGGACCGGCATTAATTTAAAGCGGAATGAATGTATACATGATGGAGGAATTATTTAATGTGGATTCAAAATCAGAATAAACCAACCACTTACTTCAGAATTAAGTTCTATTTGGGATTATCGTTTTCATTCAGAATTAGGTGTTTACATAGTCATTTTTTATCTTTCTAAAGAGGTTTTAAGTTTTATTTCTGGAATGAACAGGGAATTAAAGTTCTCATGTAAACACACTAACTGATGAGCAAAGCCTCCATGATGATGATGGACTGCTGATGAAAAATGTACACATCATCATGTGTAAATTTACAAGTCCTATTAACACAATACATTTTGTCTGTCTGCAGGTTCTTAATGAAGCAGTGGGAGCCATGATGTACCACACCATTACCCTGACCAGAGAGGACCTGGAAAAGTTTAAAGCTCTTCGCATCATCATCCGCATCGGCAGCGGCTACGACAACATCGACATCAAGGCTGCAGGAGAGCTGGGTATGAACGTCAAACTTCATGACATCAGTCGTTAAATCACACTATTACCTCCGCCAAGGAGGTTATGTTTTTGCTGGCATCTGTTTGTTTGTTTGCTTCTCTGTTTGCAACATAGCTCAAAAAGTTATGGACGGATTTCAATGAAATTTTCAGGAAATGTCTGGATTGGGAGAAAGAACAAATGATTAGATTTTGAGAGTGATCCGGATCACTGTCTAGATGCAGGATTTTTTTAAGGGATTCTTTAACATTGAGAGACAGGACCATTTTGGGCATTTTTGCATATTTGTATGTTTTCATGGTCAAGGAATCTAAATATTTCGATGAAATAAAGGTAGGACTCATATTTATGGAAAAAATCAAAATACGGGTGAGGACTGTGCTCTTCGAGTGCTTTTTACCTCCACCAAGGAGGTTATGTTTTCGGGAGAGTTTGAACAAAATAACTGAAAAAGTAATGGATGGATTTGGATGAAATTTTCAGGAAATGTTCAGCGTGGGAAAAGGAAGAAGTGATTCGATTTTGGTGATGATTGGGATCAGCGTCTGGCTGCCATGGTGAAAAATGTTATTTCTGTGAATAACCACTGAACTAAAATAGATATCATTATGAATCCAGTTGCTAATGGTATGTTTTCATGATCAAGGAATCTAAATATTTAGATGAAATAAAGGTAGGACTAATATTTATGGACAAAATGACAATATGGCTAAGAACTGTGGCGCTGGCGGACGTCAGCGCTCTCCGAGTTCTTTCTAGTTTAGTTTTGTTTTTGATCAGTTTAAAGGGATAGTTCAGGATTTTAGAAGTGTTGTGAAGTTTCAGCAGTGTAATCAGGAAGTTAGCTCACATTTTCTCAGCGACAAAAAAAAACTTCTGGGTGTTTAGATCAGGATTTGAACCAGCCGCCCTCGGGTACCCATCCCCCAAGCTCTTATTGACTGAGCTAACGTGGCTTCATTCAGTACTTTTAAACTTCTATCAGAAGCTGCCAGTGAACTGGAGACATAATCTATTGTAGAAGAAAACTCAAGACCGACCTTTTTAGTCTGGTTATTACCTGATTGTATTAATTATTATTATTTTATCTTATTTACTTATTATTTTAATCCTCAATCTGTTTAATTTCTCTTATTGTTTCAAAATTTTATTCTCTGTTAATCGATTTTCTTTTCATTATCCTACTTAAGCAGATTTTATAGGCATTTGGTATTTGGCTATCTCATTTGACCATGTTGTTATTTATAATTTTTTTTATCTCCTTTCTTATTATTTTTTTCATCGTTGTGTCATTTTATTCTTAGTAGGCCTGTCACTGTCATTTTTTATTGTTTTTGATTAGTATAATGATTTTGATTTACATGCAATTTTTCCCAAAAGAGATCCATTTAATTCTCATTTGTTTTTTTCTCTTTTTTTATTGTTAAATTTACTATGTTGTTTAATTTGTTTTAATAAAAAGCTCTTGACCTTTCAATTACAGTAAAATACTCGTAAGGAGTTCAAGTTTATTGCTTTTGATACGGTGCACTCACTTTATTATGACATATATTATAGTTAAATTAATGAAAAAATGATGTTTCAAAACAATCTTGACAATAATAGCGTTTATCTGCAATAATATTTTGGACAATTATCATCCAGCAAAATGTGTTATTGTGTCAGGCCTAAGTCTTAGTATGTGTTTCCTCGTTTTTAGTGTTTTTGTGTGTATGCATAAGTCAGTATGTGTGCTGTATGTGGATAGTGTTGTGTGATTTCATTGGATTCAGTCTTTTCCTTTTTATTGTCATTTTCATTTTTTTAATTCTTTTAATGTAAAGCACTTTGATGCCACAAGATTTTGTTTGGAAAGAGCTAAACTAGTAAAGTTTGATTGATAAACTAACAGCAGTTGTTCATGAATACTCACCCTTTAATACACACTATTACTCTCCTCCTCATAAGAGCAGTCTCTTTATTTAACAGTCGAACCCTCGGTCTGAAAAAAAAAAAACATTTTTGTTTGTTTTTTATGTCTTCGGTGAGAAGTAGAGCTGCCGTTCTTTGAGCTTCACCTTCTCCCATGGTGTATTGATTTCTTCATGGGTAGACCTGAATCATCATCTGCCTTCTGGCTTGTTTGTGTATTTTTATTAATAAAATGAATCATAGAGATCAGATTAAGATGACTTTTAGGGGATGATTCTTCACTCTCCTGAATCGTAGCGTGTCAAAATTTGAGGCTGATTTTTGAGGTCAAAACAACATGGCGCTCCCTGATAGTGATTTTGCCTTGAGGCGGATTTCTTCATTGTTTACTGTTTCCTTGTTTTCCCGCTGTATGGATTTTCAGACCGGTATCAAAGGCTGAATTAAAGAGTCAGATGAATGGTGGACGTCCCGCTGAGAGCCTGGATGTTCAAAGCACCGAGGAGAGAGAGACGCTCACACACGGAGGAGGGTTCAGTCTCGTCTCTGAACCTCCTCTCCGGCTCCTATCAGCGGGCTGGTGGCTCCAGCGGGCCTCGCGGTTGACAAAGCTGCCATTTCCCTGCCAATACCAGATACTGTGTCTAACTGCCACCCACTCACCGAAGGCGCTCTGCCTCGCAGCGGCGCAGGAGTCAAAAGCTATCGTGCCTGGAGAAGGCGGCGCTGATACGGCGGCTGTTCTCGGGGAGAAGAAAAGGGGCCATTGATTGAGCAGGATCTGGCTATTTTTTGCTGTCCACAGACTGCTGTGCTGTTTCAGGGAGATACAGAGTGGGATGAGGACATTAGAGGAGAGCGAGGGCAGCAGAAGTGCTCAAGTGTTAATAATGGAAATCTTTGTGCTGTGGAGGAAAAGGCAAGGTAATAGTTCAGGGTTAGGATGATAAATTCTTCATGAGCAACAAAATTTCTGCTTTTAACTGGAGGAGATTTGGACAGAAAGTTTCCCGAAGCTGCTCGGTTATATAAGCACAAAAGTTCTGAATAAATGTGGCATCATCTTTATTTAGTCTGTCCTAACGGCCCCTTTGAGGACAGTTTTGGTAAATACAGAACATACTATGGATACCTTACCAAACAAGACATCAATTTTGTCTGCAGTCTTGATTTTTAATGGCTTCCTCCAGTTTGGTTTCAGATTAAAAAAACATACATAATGCTGCAGAAACAACATTTTCAATTTGTGCTGCAACTGGTCATAATGTGGGATGTTTTTGAAGGAGAGCAGGTGGTGATTGAGGTCAGAAAACACTATAAGAATCAACACTTGCATTCAAACATGGCAAAAGAAACTAAGACAATAGCAGTTAAACAAGAAGTATACACACGACAAAGTGATTAACATGTTTAGCCACTTTTTTAAGCCTTTAGCTCCAAAAGCACATGCCCATAGAGAAAAGGGTGTATCTCTGCAACCACCGGGTCTATTTTAATCATTTTGGTGTCATAATGAAAGTAACACTTGAGAGTTTGGCCGGATGAGTAATAATCAGTATATTACTGAGACAGAGTAAATGAAGATGGAAGTCATAATAATTTGACATTTTCATCCTCGCCTAAAACAAAAAAATTACATATATTGTGAATATCTCTTAACATGATGCTGGAGAGGCTGTAAAAAATGAATGATAAAGACAGTTTACATCATCTCTGCAAAGAACTATTTTTATAAAGTGATGCAGAGAGAAATTAGAGATGTTTTATAACAATATAGTCAGGTGAGGATTTTGAAAAACAGTGCATATTGAGTCAAAGTCAAAAATACATGCAAGCAAAATTTAATAAGATGGTATTTAATATTCAATCCTGCTTTGTGCTGTTGTGTTGAGGAGCCTTTTTCTTGAGCCCCAGCAGACCCAAAATGGGGTCCTTTCGGGCCGTAGTGGTTAACTTTATTGTTTTGACACAAATACACTGCCTGGCCCAAAAAAGATGCCCCCTGGATTTAACTAAGCAAATTGGTACGAGCCCCAATTGGATTATTGCTGCATGGCCATAGGAATAGGAATTGATATGTACGATTTTATTGATACCAGTCCCATCAACAATCCTGCTAATTGATCCAATTCTTTGATGACACCCTTATTATTATTTTTTTGTTACAGTCTAGTTTTCGTCAGGGGATAAGAGGTTGTTGACAAAAACTTGTAGTTGACAAAATTAACATTGAACTGCAAGGTTACAAAGTCACGGGGAAATCAAACAAACTACGGGCCTCGTGCTTTTACTTTGTGGTCCAACCTGGGTACAGAAGGAAGGAGAAACAGGGCCACATTTTCCCTCTTTCTTGGAGTTACTTTGAACTCTTCCTTCTTGTTTTCCTCTCTTCAGGCATCGCAGTGTGTAACATTCCCTCAGCAGCTGTGGAGGAGACGGCAGACTCCACCCTCTGCCACATCCTCAACCTCTACCGGCGAAACACCTGGCTGTACCAGGCTCTCCGGGAGGGCACGCGGGTCCAGAGCGTGGAGCAGATCCGCGAGGTGGCGTCTGGCGCTGCTCGTATCCGGGGTGAAACTCTGGGCCTCATCGGCTTCGGTAAGAACTCTTTTCTCCAGTGTTTATTTGTTTCCTTTTGCTTCTTCTTCGCTTGTTTTTCTTTTAGTGCTGTTGCTTCCCGCTCCCTCCTCTCGCCACCCTGTCTGTGTTTTCATATCCTCTAACCGCCTTCTGTTCCCCTGCCCTGATAAGGTTATTTTTCTCCCTCTGCCCGTCCCGCAGATTATCTCAAGGTTGTCTGTTTCACCTCCCTGCGGGCTCACTTCCTCTCTTGCTGCACTGTTCCCTCGTCCTCCCACTAATACTCCACCTTATGTCTCCATTATCCTCCTCTTTTTTTATTTTCCGCCCCCCTCTGCTGTCACAGCGCCCCGCCATAATCAGACCCCTCGTGTTGCTTCCCCCTCCCTGCACCTGTTTTAACACCGATTGTGTGTTTGTGCGTCGTCCCGCCCTGTCTCAGCATCAGTGAAGCGATTCCAGAGTGTCCCCTTATCTCCTCGTCCACATGCACTCCCCACACACACAGACAGCCTCCTGCTTGCTCTGCGTCCAAACAGCAGGTCCTGGCAGCCTCGTCTTCCTCTCTCTCCTCCTCACCCAATCCTCACCGTCTTATTGGCTCAGGACGTCTCCAAAAACAATGTCCTTTGTCAGCAGGAGGGGGCTGGAGGGAGTGGGGGTCTCCTGGTGTTTGTTTGCTGCACAATCAGACAGCTGTGTAAATCTGAGAGCAGGAAGAATGATGCGCATTTATTGATTCTGCATTTATAGATATTGAAAATTATTCCAACCCCAGACTTTGTAAAATGCACATCATAATCAAATATAATTTACAAATCAACCAATCGGTCTATTTCAATAATTTTGGTATCATAATAAATGTAACACTTGAGAGGTTTGTCCAGATGTTTAATTATCAGTATATGTGTTTCTGGGTCAGTAAATAAAGATAGAAGTGAGAATAATTTTAAAATTTCATCCTCCTTAAACAAAAGCCATTTTTATGGTAATATCTCTTAAAAATGATGCTAGAGTGGCTGTAAAATCTAAAAATGAATGATAAGTGAAATTAGAGATGTTTTGTTACAATGTAGTCAGTAGGGGTGAGAGAAAAAAATAATTCACATAAAAATCAGGATTTTTTTATTTGACGATTTTTACATTTAATTTTTTGTCAAAATCATTTTTTTCCACATTTAAATGCTTCATTTTAGTCTGTTTCAATAAGCCACTTTTAAAGCAATCCAGGCTTTTGAAGAAAGAGTATAAACAGCTGATTAAAATATATTACTGAATAAATCCTAAAAACAGACTCACATGTGGTGTGTATTTTTCCTGATATAGTCTGTAGGCATCATCATTGTTCATCTTTTTCGCTGGTGATAAAAAAGCTAACTAAAGATTGCAAAATTAGTAATATCGTAGAATCGCAATTTTAATCAGATCTGCACCTAAAAAATCGAATTGGGAGAAAAATGTATCACTCCAGCCCTAATGGTCAGAAGAGGATTTTGAAAAACATTATGTCAAATAAAAGCAACATTTAATAAGATGATATTTAGTATTCAATCCTGCTTTGTGCTGTCAAGTTGAGGAGCTTTTCTCTTGAGCCCCAGCAGCCCCAAAATTGGGTCCTTTCGGGCCATAGTGGTTAACTTTGTTTTGACACACATAAACTGTGTGTTGCCCCCTAGATTTAACCCTATTGGATAATTACTGCATGTTCATAGAGATGGGAATTGATACGATTTTATCGATACCTGTTTTTAACAATCCAGCTTGTCGATCCAATTCTTTAATGATGCCCTTGTTGATTCCTGCAGATTTCCCATGTGGGCCAATGTTGGTTTGTAGATTTGTGGCAACAATGCCAAACACATGTCACAGTATAAATAGCTGCTCTTGCAAGTTGCTGGTTTTTCCACTCACTTAAGGTTGTGCAGAAGGCGCCTTTTGTAAAAAATTAAGCCACAATTCTAAGGCTTCTGAACCCTGTCAGTGGAAGGAATTGATAAGGGAATTGATAATCAAAAAGACTCATGATATTGATTCTTTGATGGAGCAGTTAACGATTCGCAACTGGAATTGGTTAATGATTCGATTCGATCCCTACATGGGCGATTGTCTTTCAGCTGATGCCATGAGTAGCTTCTCGTTTCTTAACATTAATGTCAAAAGACACATCCTGTGGTCCTGGAAAAGTTGTTTGTCTGTTTAAGAAGGGTCAAATCGTTGGCAGGTTCTCATACAGAGGAAACATCTAAGGAGATTACAGAAACTACTAAAACTGGGTTAAGAACTCTCCAACGCATTATTAAAAAAAACTGGAAGGATAGTTGGGGAACCATTGTCTTCGAGGAAGAAATGTGATCAGAAAAAATCCTGAATGATCATGATTGGCGATCACATAAACGTTTGGTCAAATAAAAACAACAGTAGAACTCAGGAGTGTGTTTAATAGTGAAAGTAAGAGCATTTCCACACACACAATGTGAAGGGAAACGAAGGGATTGGGACTGATCAGCTGTGTAGCCTTAAGAAAACCACTAATCAGTAAGGCCAATCAGAAAAAAGGCTTCAGTTTGCAAGGGAGCATAAAGACTGGACTCTGCCGGCAGGTGAAGTGATGCACCCATCACGCCTAGTGCCTACTGTCCAAGTCTGTGGGGGCAGTTCTGTGATCTGGGGCTGCTGCAGTTGTTCAGGTTGAGGTTCAGCAACATTATGGCCCCAAAGAATGAGCTCAGCAGACTTCCTGAATATACTGAATGATCAGTTTATTCCATCAATGGATTTTTTCTTCCCTAATGGCACGGGCATATTCCAAGACGAAAATGCCAGGATTCAATGGCAATGGCATTTCAGAGTTATTGGTGTTTTCGCGTAGACGGACACATTTCTTGAAACGTTGCCATCTTTACAGAGAATATTTTCGATGCAGCAAAGTTTTAATCTCCGTTGGGACAAGGCCTTAGATACCATTACACTGTAGAACCAGGACCAAACCTTTTTCTAGCTGTAGAAATATACCAAACAGTACAATGAGCAGTAACTGAACTGATTCACAAATGATTTTCCCACTTTCACCACATCTCCTGCTCTGCTGCAGAGATGATTTGACAAACCTTCAGCTCTGTCGCCTCACATTTTAGTATCAGCCCAATTCTTTGACTGTGGATAAACGAAAGGCACAAAGCGACAGTCTGCTGCTGAGAGCGAGGTGACGAAGATCAGCCTGAGCGTATTTGCTCTCTCTTACCGCCATTGATCGATGAAGGAAGAGAGAATTAGGAGTGCTTGATCCTAGGTTAGACGTGCTATGATACTATCCATTTTTTAGACAGCATGTAACACTCCATGTGGATGGGTCAAAATATATCACAAGTCCACCTGGGAAAGAGGGTTAAGGGAGGGCAGAACCTTTCAGAAGCACATCCAGCAAGTGATCAAACAATGGTCAGACAGTCACATTCACTACAGGCCAATCAGGTAATGTGATAGGCCGATGCTACTGCACTACTGAGCATGAGCCACTTCGTGAACAAACTCGTCAAAACATGTCAGGAGTAGAGTGAAAATCTTAAATATAGAGGAGTATGTAGGGTTGATAGCAGTTTTTTAGTAAATAAAGAAATGCATTCAAACTTGATTAAAACTGCTGCTGAGGCTGTTAGCATCTTTGCTAATCTTGTGCCGATGCTACTGCTCTACAGAGCATGAGTCACTTCGTAAAATATAATCTCGTCAAAACATGTCAGGAGTAGAGTGAAAATCTTAGATAAAGAGAAGTATGTCGGGTTAATAGTACATTTTCAATAATCAAAAAATAATTGCATGCAAACTTGGATAAAACTGCTGCTGAGGCTGTTAGCATCTATGCTAATCTCAAAGTCATTGTAGATCGGAGCTTGGCAAGATGGATCTGCCTGATTACAGACATTGAAACAAGTGGATCCAGCTGCTGCGCAAAGTTAGGCAGCATGCACACCACTTCATTTTTTTAAGATGACACCACAGAACACATCCATTTGACTTTATTGTAAATTTATCCAAATTAAAAAATGCATTCTCAATCTTTTTTTGAATTCTATTCTCTAGATTTATCCTCAGAGTTGAGGATTGATGTGTGCGTTATTCATTTACTCTTGGCTATATGTTGTATTCAACGTTATTAATTGTACTTTTTTTATTTTTGTTATTATTGTTATTATTTATTTATTTATTTTCTGGCTGAATGACCTTGTAATGGAAGGCTGGCGATGGATGGCACAGAGAGTTGACATTCAGATGTAACAATTAATTTTTATTCTACATTTTATACTCTATATTGTATATCACACTGTCTGAGTGATTAAAAATGTTTCATAAACAAGTTTGAAAAAAATGACTTTTCCTCAGAATGCAGCATTTTGCACCTTT
Organism: Scarus forsteni; assembly: GCA_036419115.1. Taxonomy (NCBI): domain Eukaryota; kingdom Metazoa; phylum Chordata; class Actinopteri; order Labriformes; family Labridae; genus Scarus; species Scarus forsteni. The sequence goes on from JAZDUH010000263.1 coordinate 7,399,543, forward strand.
ATTGATATTTCTGACCTTGTCACAAGGAGTATATTGTTAAGAAAGCAAAGATGCTACTGTTGGCTGTCTTCCTACACACAGGCAATATCTTAGAATCAGAATCAATTCCCAAAGTCTTTCTGTGGGCTTTTTTCCAGATAAACTAGTGGAGTTTATTGAACAGTCCATCTGGTGTGTCAGGTTAGAGGTCAGATGGATAGGCAGGTAAATTAAAAAGGGTGTAAAAGAATACAAATCTCCTCCATTGCTGTGCCTGTCTGAAATTTCTTCAGGCTTGTTACCTCGGCCAGGGGGATTCTGTTTCTGCCAGCGTATGTTTGCTTGTTTGTTTGTCAGCTATACTACACAAAAACTACAGGACAGATTTCATCTCCATATTGACAGGGCCTGAGACTATATTAAACTGTAGAACCAGGAAACTTTCTGTAAAACTCAAATTTTCAGGAGATGTTGGTTATGGCCCAACTTAAAAAAGATTAGATTTTGGTGGTGATTCAGATAATCGCCATTTTGTTCAATAATGCCTCTTTCAGACTGGCCAAAAAAAACAGTTTAAACTCTGTAACAGTCATCTCCTGTCAGCAGTGTGAAAGGGTTTAATAGGCATCGACCTGGGTTACTGACCCTGCAAGTGAAACAGGTTTTTATTGGCTCGTCTTCGATCAGCTTCAGTGGGAACATCACACCTGGGTTAACCCTCTAATTTACAGATGACGTTGGCATAACGTCCCCTTGGCATAATACCACATCCAACCCCTCTGTTTGTTACTTACGCGACTCTTTGCCGTCTCAGCAACTAATCCATCGACCTTTGTATCATCAGCACCGAGTTTGTACATTTTTAAAGAGGGACAAAAGTCAAAGTAAAGAAAACCACCCCTTTGTATTTCATGCTCCTTTCTGTTATTTACATGGCCATGTTTCACTGTGCTGATGATGTCATAACCATGATGTCAGCAGCTTGATCCGCCAGAGGGAAAAAAACAGCCATGCAGCTCGTCTGCTGCCAGTTAAGCCCCGTTTCCACCAGAGGGTTCAGATCAGTTTGTCTCGGTAAGGCTAGCTATTTGTGGCATTTCCATAGCCTAAAACCAGGACAGGACCCCTTATTAGCGAACCATACCATCCTACTGTTTGGGACCCTTCTGTTGGGGTGCCAACCTCCCTTAAAATGAAACATACAGATATTTTACAGAAGTAAGCTGGCTGAGATAGTTGTTGTAGAACTTGTGTTTAGTGATGTAAGTTCATCGACTTCCTCTAATGCCTGAAAATAATAAATAATGCTTTAAAAAAAGATCTTTACAAAAGGGATTTCGTACATTAGAATAGCCAAGGGTTTTCATTTTAAATGCTGTAATGTCATAGTTGCCAGTCAAGTTAAAATATTCCATGTCTGATTTTTTGAACCTTACTATTGCAACGTCTGTTATTGGTCTGTTAATTTTTGGTTACTCGTTTAGTGTGCAGCTTGGAGAACCATTCAGTCTGCTTTAAAATCCTGAAACGATCCAAAGGAAATACGACCGAACCGAGCCGTCGGAGTGAAAACCACTGAAGATTTCAGGGAGGACGACGTGAATATTGATTTAAACGCGACAAGAAACACGTGAGAAAGAAGTGGCTCACAGGGTCAAAAGTTCCCCAGATAGTGGAGCTAGAAACACTGCAGTCCGTTGATTAGTCGAAGGAGAAGTCACTTTCCGTGCGACAGTGGAACAACACATAACCCCGCCATGTTTAAATCTCCACTCGTCTTCATGAAGATAACTCTCGCGGCTTTCTCTAAAACAAAGCTTGGTTGCACTTGGTAACAAAAAGCCACATGCTGTTCACAAAAAAGAAGAATTGCTGGATGTCTTCCATCGTTGCTCTTTGTTTACTGTGTCGCGTTGTCTTCTTCGTTGTATTTAAAAGCCGGGTACACTGTATCGCGCTTCTATGATGTCATGCTATTGGCATCTGGCTTTGACGCCGCCTACCAAGTAGGGTTCGTTTGGCTGTGGAAACACAAAGAGGATCAGGCTTTATCAATCCAAACCATGCTGATCCATACTGGACCACTTGGTGGAAACAGGGCTTTAGACCAGGATCTGCTGGCAGTGGGAAAACAGTCACTTTCCGATTGTTAGCAGATTAACCCCAGTTGAAAAAACCTGCGTTGAACCGCTGATTTTGGTGTGAAAGCGGTATAACTGTCTTACTAATAATGATATCAACTTGGTTAGGAGTGCCAGCTGTGGGTTTTCAGGGTCAGTGAATCATATTATGATGGTAACTTTATCATAGAATGATTGCTGCTAGATTAAACAGCAATATGTGAGTTACCTTGGTGAAGATTTGTGCTCTCAGAGCGATTTCGAGTGCAAGAAAGCAGCTGAATGCAACAAGTTGTCCTCGTGCTGTAGGCCTGAGGTGCATGAGAAGGGAGCTAAAGTAGCTAAAGCAGAAATATGTGAGGTTTGTTGAGGAAAAGAAAGATCTCAGCCCTCCAGATGATTGATTTCTCTTAAATGAAACAGCCAAGTGTCATGTAAATAAACAGAGATTTGAACAATATGTAATTCTTCTGCGGCGGAGTCTTCCTGCCGCCGTCACTCACTGGCTGAGAAAAGAGAGAGAATAATCCTCCTCGAACCGAGCAGCCTCAGAGCGAGACATAATGCTCCATCACAAAGAGAGGATCTCCAGAGTGTAAAGGACCTTATCGATCTTTTTCTCCACGAGCAACAACATCCAACTCTCCATCACTCTTCCTCTCTCTGCGCTGCCGCCGCCGCCGCTGAACAGAGACTCTCAGCCCACACAACAAATGGCTGTGAGAGACGGAGGGAGAGGCTGATATACTACACACTGGCTTTTTTATTCACCGTCTCTCAGGCTGGACGGAGAGCAGCAGCCCGGCATTGTCCGCCTCCTGCTGCATCATGACTTATCCCTCGTGAATCCTTCTCTCTCGAGCGGCAGCAAATCTCTTTTTAATCTCTCGTAGACACAGATATGACGTCTTTACCACCTTAATATGATGCTGCTTTTACCAGAGCCGACACAGCTGCTGTGTAATTGTTGGGGTTAGAGAGAGATGATGGAGGAATATAACGAATAAGGCTGATGGCTTCATTGCTTTGGTGTTTTAACAGGCTCCAGATTAGACAAATCCACAAGTATTGAGTGTTTAACAGATCAGGGGCTTCTCTGTGGATAAATCATGGGTGTTTTTTTTGCTGTTAGATTTTTTTTTATCAGGGAAAGAGAGTTTTAAAAAGGTCTCTGTCTCTTTCCGTGTGGACTAGGGTTGTTCAAACTTTTTCATCAAGGCCCACAAACAGAAAAATAAAGAATACCTGAGCTTTTTTATTACACGCCCCTTTGGTCAACTAAATTTAAAGATGCTTTGAGGAGTTTCTAAGTAATTACAAAAAAGTCTCACTTTTAGATATATGCCTGATCGAAATTCACACTTCAAGATGAGTTTTATAGTATCAAAATAGGTTATCTATAAATGCTATTCCTTAGCTTCGCGGTCGGGTAGGACAGGGCTGGACTGGCCTGGGTACTCAACTTCGGGAACAAGACAATTAAAACTAGAGCAAATTTATATTATTCAGACACGTCTTAGAGCACCGAGCTGTAGGTAGAGATATATAGCCGGCTACATAACTACGATACTAAGTTTTCCAAAATTGCTTGTTGTCACACATCAAAAACTACCGCTACGTACCTTGGGTCACGTCTTTTGGTGCGTTCCAGTTGTAGTCAGAAGTAGGAATTTCCGAGTTCTGAGTAGGAAACTGCAACTAAAACATCCCCTGAAGTCGGAATTTCCTACTGGGGACTCAGTGAAACCTCACCACCTCCGAGTTGACAATGGAAGATGGATGCCCCCAGTGTGAACAGTTATTTAGCTCCTGCAATAATCCATTTATTTGCACTTCTGACTGGGGTGTGTCGCTCTAGATCAGCTGTATACATAGTATTGTTAGACTTATATTTACAAAAATGCTGCCATAGTGATAATCACATTCTTCATACAACAACGCAGGGCGTGCTAACAACAGCTAACAATAGCCTGGTAGATCAGCATGTTTTTTTCCGACTTCAACCGATAAGTCGGAGATGACGTCACTCCCAGTTCCGAGGTTACTAGAGTCTTAATGTCGCCAGAAATAGATTCTCCTCATAGCACCTTTAAGGATTTGGGGCTGACCAATAACATTAATATTTTTTATATTTCCTCCATTTCATAATAATATTTTCCACACTGGCAAAGTTTTAAAACGTCTTCATCTTTGATCACATGTAAAAAGGCAAAACAAGAAACTGGTGCAAGATTGAACTCCATTCCGTAAACCAGTGGATAGAAATCATAAGAGAGATCTACATTATTGACAGAATGACCTATCAGTTTGGATTGATGGAGGATGTTTTTGTGAAAAAAATTGGGAAAAAGGACAATTCATGACACAATGAAAGATAACTAAAGCCCCAGTCATGATTGTCATAATCCTAATGTAACATGCTTTGGGCGTAGTGCATGCACAACTTGATCTGGATCTAGGTTGTATAGTTGTTGACAGACGCCAGGGAACGAGGAAGGGTCTCAACAGTTTTGAACTGTTCAAAGAACTGTTCAAAACTGTCATGGGAACTGTGGAGAATCGCCACTCTCAGTATAGTGGGGTGGAAGCACAATGCAGTCCTAAAGTGAATGGTATTGGCGTGGCATGTATGGGACTCAATCGGGCTGATCGTGACTCAGTCTTGACAGATTTCTGAAAATGATTGACAAGGACGTATCTGTTTGTGCCCTGACTATGTCCCATTCAAGGCAACGCAAGCAACAGGGCTCGAACAGGGCTGACGTCGTGTCATTCAATTCATGAATCCTCATCATATTTTTGTATTGACCTAATTAAAGTGGGATGAACGCCCTCGAAGTGGCGTGGAAGTGTTACTGACGTAGTATCTTCCCGTATCTTGCTGACCAAACCAGTCTTGCCAATCGTGTACAGTCGGCACTATCGCCATGGGAAACAGGAATGTGTGAGTGGGGCATAAGGAATCTGATATGTAAATTCAAGATACTGAACCTGAAAACACTGCTTTGACTATGACTGTCAGCAACCAGAACTGTTGAGTTCTCTATCTTTTGTTTAACACATCGACTTTTGATGTGGAAAATACTTAACTCAGTGTAAACTGTTTTGTTATTGTGCAACACAGAACTAAAATAAAAAGTAAAGAATCGAAAAAAAAGCAGTTTTGTCTAAAAAAATACATTTAAAAAACGGTTAAGTGCTGGTAACTACCCTGTAAAGTTGTCTGTGATGTGATTTTTGCAGTTGTTATGCAAAAGTAGTTTTGTATTTGTATCACTTCCTACTAGGAGTGTAACAAAATGGTCAACTCACGAAACGATACGAAATACGAAACAGGGCTCACGATACGAAATACTCACGATACAAAATAAAGATTATAGAAAATCCCCAACAGTAGGAAGTTTTGCAAAAATCTCATTTTCTTTATTTTCTAACAATCAGAATAAGTACATTCTTGAATGAAAAGGAAAACAAATAGCTGTCCTCGGAGGTGCAGTTTAGAGGTCCACCTGTCTGTTTTTATCTTGTGTCCGTGATGGGATGTGATACTTTGGCTCCAGTGTGTGGACCAACTGTTGAAATCCAGCGTCATCGACAACAGAAAAGAGTTGCATATCGTTGGCTATAAAAAAGCCTATACTCTGTTATGTCTTTTGCTCGCATACTAGCAGCTAGCTGTGGTGCAGCGAATGCCTTCTGTGGAGTCGTTTGGTCTTTAGCTAGTTTTTTTTTTCAGTGTAGCTTCCAGTAGCTTCTCTTTGTGGTGGCGTTGAAAGTGGTACATCATGGTAGTTGTACCCACCTCAGTATACGGCGAACTATCGCGGCATATTTTGCACACGGTTGTTGTTTTGTCCGCAATCTTCTCGTTGTTCACTCATCTTTTACGTAGGAAGCCAAAATAGTAGGAATGTTTTGCTACGGTAGGCAAGGAGGGTAAAAAATCAGCAGTCTCAGTGGTGCATGGCGCCCCTTTGCGTTTTTTCTTTTGTGCTTTTACTTCGTGCGTCTTTGAATTTTATTTCGTCTTTCTTTATTTTTTCGAAATTTCGTGGCACGAAATTCCTACTTCCTACCTATAAGTGTTACAGGTGTTATGGTTTATCTTGTGGCTCTGATAACCCAAATTGACACTAAAAATAGACTGTTTAATTTATTTTGAAGAGGGCATATTTTACTAGTTCATAAGAGCAACAGCCCATAGAAAGTGTTTGGGAATGGGCGGAATCTTCCGAATGCATATCAGGCAGGTGATTGGACGATTGTTCTGTCAATCATGTTCTTTCCAGGTCATTCAGATAATGTTGTGGTGTATAATACAAAGTAATAGGGACTTCATGGAATAAACTCTTACCAAAGGAAGTCGGAAGTGGAGTGTAAGGATCTGTTCTATCGGGGCTGGGATATATCTATTAAATCTTTTTTTTTTTTTTGCAGAAGGGAAGTATTTCAGAGATTTTTCCTCCAGGAAGTCTCTGTGTTTGGCACTATGTAACAATAAAACAAATGACTATGTGTTCTTCACCCTGTGAGCATTGATTTCATCGATCTGCTGTTTCAGGTGGAAAACCACATAGCCATTTGCCCCATTGGAAAATAGTGCCAAACAAAGAGACTTCCTGGATGCCATTTATCACAGAGCTCTTCATTTTATCACAGGTGACACATTTAGAGCTCACCGCTGTGGTTTTTATTGCTCTGTTGGCTCTGGCTCGTTGGATCAACAAAGATAGCAGCACAGTAATGTGTTAATAATAAAAAACAAAAAATACTGAAATGTCCCTTTAACTTCTGATCAAGAAAGACAGAACAATGCAAAATATTGTAAATAAGGTTAGAGATCAGCTTGTGCAAATCCTTTTACTCTCTCTGTTGTAAAATTCACAATTATTCGTCTTTTCCATCTTATGTGCACACAAGTTTTGTCCAAAAATAAATCAAGGCCTGTGTTTTATTAAAGTCTTTTCCAAATAATAAATGACTTTACTTCAACAGACTGTTGTTAATCAAAGCCTGGAATGTAAATAGAAATGTCATTTTTATCAAATGAGCAAGAATCTATTAAATAAATGTGTGAAAATAAGCAAAATCTCGTCATGTGAAAAGTTAGAAGTTGGAAAGAAAGAAGAAATAAAGATAAACTTTAATACACAACACATGGCCGATGTGATGACCTCTTCAAATCCTCTTTGTCGGCCCCGTGTGTCTGCAGGTCGCTCGGGCCAGGCCGTGGCAGTGCGGGCCAAAGTGTTCGGTTTCAACGTCATCTTCTACGACCCGTACCTGCAGGACGGGCTGGAGCGCTCGCTGGGCGTGCAGCGCGTCTACACCCTGCAGGACCTCCTGTACCAGAGCGACTGCGTGTCCCTGCACTGCAACCTGAACGAACACAACCACCACCTCATCAACGACTTCACCATCAAACAGGTGCACCACGCCTCAATACTGCTTTACATTTTTATTCTTCTCCTGTTCGTACTTTTTTTTATAACGGTGTGTAGTTTACTAGTTTTCTGAATTTAATGATATCAGGTTTATAAAGTCCTGAATTCTCTGCATGATGGTGAGCACCTTTGGTAAACCTTTGTGCACATTTTGGACCAACTGAACCCATTTTAAACACAAATATGACCACTGCACAATTAAAACAAGGGTGCCAATGTTCAGAATCAAACTTCATTATTTTTTTATAATGCAACATTTTCACTCAGCAGCTCACATCAAACTAAACCTGCATTTTTTTTTAGAGTCACCAGAGTTCAAATTCAGTATTTTGAGAATAAAGTCTGGATTTACAGTAGAAAGTCAGAATTTTGAGGAGGAATAGATAGAAATCTGGGGTTAAAGTGAGAAATTTCAGATTCAAGGATTCAGAGAAAAAATAGTCAGGATTCCGAGATTATAAATCCATGTTTTGAGATTAAAGTCAAACTCTAATATTAAAATCTCAATTTTGAGGGAAAAAGGGCAGAATTCTTAAATTAAAGTCAGCACTTTTTTCTGATGAAACTCACAAATTTGAGGAAAAATGTGTCAGAATTCTCAGAATATAGTCAGAACTTATAGTTTTAAATCTGAATTCTAAGATTACAGACAGAATTCCGAGATTAAACCTAAAAAAACTTGGGTTAAAATCACAATTTTTAGGAAAAAAGTCGGAATTCTTAGATTCAAGTCAGAATTTTTCGGATGAGGATTAAATTTCTATGGAAAAAGACGCCAGAATTCTGCCTTTTTTTCTGATCTTAGAACTGTCACTTTCATCTCAGAAGTTCAAAGAAGAAAGTAAACATTTTCAAAATGAAGTCAGTACGGAAAAGTTACAATATAGAAAAAAAAGTCAGAGTTCTAAGATGAAGTCAGAATGCATGTGTAAGGTTAATATTCAGATTAAGGCTGGGATTCTGAATTTTAAGATTGAAGACAGATTGAAATCCAAACTTAGGTCTGTAAATTATGACTCCATCACAGATTTGTAAGAGCTCTGGAACTCTCTCCCCCCGGACCTCAGAAACTTGAACTCTTTCTCCTTTTCAAATCCAGACTTAAAACCCACCTGTACAGGACTGTTTACTCCATTCAACAATAATGTACCACCTCTTCCCCATACCATACTATTGTCTGTTGTGTTTTGATGATGTTATTGTTGATATTATTGCTGATTCTATTGTTGTTTTTATCTTGTACAGCATCCTTGTAGTCATAAAAGGCGCTTTTAAACTAAATGTATTATCATTATTATTATTAGAATTGTAGTTTTTTCCAGTGACTATTATCTCAACTTTTACTTACATGCTCTAGATGGCAAAATCCAGGAAAAAATCCCCCTTTAATTTTGGGAAATTATTGTTTTTTTCTTTACTTTCCATGTAAAGATGGCGAGCCTTGTGTTTAAAGTCTCCTGCAGAGGTTAAATATGTACATTTTTGTACTTCTTCAGGAGTTTGATATGCATTTATGACACATATATGACTTTATCCTGACATTTTCACATTTTGGACACCATGTCTCAGGAGTTTCTTCATTTTTAGGGTCAATTAAGAGTCAGAAACACTGAACCACACTCGCAGCACACCTGACCTGTCCTGTAATGCGCTGCTATCTTCAGGTAGACAAGCAGAGCTGCTGCAGTATTATTACTGTGTCAGCCTGGAGGCCGTCCTGAAGAGCATTATAGTCAGCAGAGAGAGAGAGGGAGCAGCCTCCTGCCGCACATTCCCCACTCTTTATCTTAAGCTCCACCAAAGCTGGACACAAATTCATTCCTTTGCTCTGTCAAATGCAATTAGCACCAGCCCACGGCTACAGCAAATATATCGACTAGGCCGCACGGCGGGGGGCCCGAGAGCACAGCGAGGGAAAAGTGCTGCTCTCCGAGTCGATGGCTGCGCTCTGAGGGGCTGCCTGGGGAGACACCTGCAGGGCAAACGGGGGAACTGCACGGCCCCGAGCAGCATCTCCTCTCCTGTGGAAATGGGCACACAGCCTCCGAATGTTTTCTATCTTTCCCAGTCTGCGTGGAGACAAACTGAAGCGTGTTTGGCGTAAAAGCCTAACCTAGTTAACTCTGTGTCTTCTCAGCAGCTTTAAGATTCTCAGCTGCCTCTTAAGTGCTGCAATGAAAGCACACCCTCCTCTCTCCCCTCGCCCAAAAATCTTGGCAGTCGCGCTCGGCTTCTAAAGTGGAAAACGTGTGTGCGAATGTTTGTGTGTCAGAACCAGCGATGTCTAATAAAAGACTGCCTGCCTGCCAGCGTAAAGGCTTTTCATGCCCCTGGATTTCAGCTTTTGTCAAGATTAAGGGATTACTTTCTTCTGAGCATATTCATTTGATTTTTTTCCTTCTTCCTTCCTCTTCGACTTTTTTTTTTGTTGTGCTTATTTTTTATTTTTTTTACCCCTCAGAAGCAGCGACAGTTTTGCAGCTCTGCCTCATCTGTCAGCTCATCCCTCATTTAATCCTTTTTATTCTTATTGCACATCTGACTGTTTTTTTTCCACTCGCAAGATCTGACAGGTGTCAGCGATAACAAAGGTGTCAACCATTTTTATTGCTGCCTCATTTTTTTTTATCTTTCAAGAGCCTTAAATGCACACATCAAATCCAGACTGATGTTCCACTTAAGATCAAGCAGATTATTTTTTCCCCCAAGCCGACAGAAACACAAAAATCCTTGTGTGTCTGACCGTTTTTCCCTAAATAAACCTTGTGTGTCTCGTGCTCTGCAGATGCGTCAGGGAGCGTTCCTGGTGAACACCGCACGGGGAGGTCTGGTGGACGAGAAGGCCCTGGCTCAGGCCTTAAAGGAGGGGAGGATACGTGGAGCCGCGCTGGATGTACACGAGACGGAGCCCTTCACGTAAGAATACACTTAACGTCATGGGTGAGACATATTAGGCAGCAGGTGAATAGTTTGTCCTCAAAGTTGAAGAGCTAGAGGCTGGAAAAATGCATTAAACACATCAACACAAGGACTGACTCAAGCCTCCTTAAATGTTATTGGCCAACCCTGAACCACAGATCCGGCTGCTTTGATTTTCCCCTCCCTGCCAGCTGCCTGCCAACTTCCAGCAAACTTCCAGTAAACTTCAAGCCTGATAGATTAAAGTTCAGTTGAGATGATGATTATAGGTTTTGTAAGCTTTTGTAGACTCAGATTCAAAAATCGCGTTTCGCTCTTTTTGTCCCCAAAACCCACTCGTAGACAACGTGGCGGATCGTTATGTCAGCCTCCACAGAGGGGAGACCAGCGGTGCATAGATCTGAAAAGCTTTTTCTAACTTAAAGCAGCACAACGGAAGATCCCCGCTTGACCACAATGACAACTCAACTACCCATGAGCACTAGCGTGCGCCTACTGTCATAAGGATACAGATCTGCCGGTCGCGTGCATTTGTTTTGTAGGCGAATCACAGAAGCCAGGACTTCGCTCAAAAGTGTTCTTCTGTCTTCAGCTGCTAGCATCCGGCTGTTTGCAGGATGGATAGCGAAGAGGTAATGTATTTATTTTTGACTAAAAGACGATGTTAAAAATCGCTAAGTTCAACTTGGTTTTATTACCGTGAAGTCGCCCCCGTCCTGTTGAAGCAATAAAGTGAATAAAAGTAAAGACATTGACGAGCTGGCGATATCACACACTTGAAATAGGTCTAAACAAAACTACATACTGGTACTTTCTGGATTTGTTATGCTGTACTTTTTTCCTGTCAAGTTTTTTGAGGAACTTCATCATAAATTAGTCGCGAACATACCTGATAGTAGTCAGACATCCCTCCTCGTCTTTTATTTCACACCAGTGAGTGAACGCCGAATCGATGTTTATTCTGGTCCGAGCATTCAGCTTGTTTTTCTCTCGCTTTCTTTGTTTTGTATCCTCCGACAAAACTTTTCTCTTCCTTATGTTTTTTGTTGCCTCCGCCATGGTTACAGCTCTGCGTTTGGCTTTCGCCGAGACTTCCGTGTTTTAAACGAATCGGGAATCGGGGAAAGTGACGTATGCCGTAAAGCAGTCCAAATGTGTAGTTTTTAGTGTGGCAGGGTTCCCACCATCCACCTCGAAGTTACATAGAGCCAGTTAAAGGGATACAGACCACTCCAGACCACGACAGAGGTTTCATTCAACTCATTGTAAAGTGGTGGACCATCACAATGAATATCGAAGGATTATATTATGATTGAAAAACTACATAGTGTTGGTTTAAAGGGACCATGAAGAGTTTCTAAGTAATTACAAAAAGTCTCACTTTTAGATATATGCCTGATCGAAATACACACTTTAAGATGAGTTTTATAGCATCAAAATAGGTTATCTATAAATGCTATTCCTTAGCTTCGTGATCGGGTCGGACAGGGCTGGACTGGCCTGGATACTCAACTTCGGGAACAAGACAATTAAAACCAGAGCAAGTTTATATTATTCAGACACGTCTTAGAGCACCGGGCTGTAAGTAGTGATATATAGCCGGCTACAAAACTACGATACTAAGTTTTCCAAAAATTGCTTGTTGTCACATCAAAAACTACCGCTACGTAACTAGAAAGAGATACATTACCTCGTCGCTTTGCATCCTGTAAGTTGTTGAAAAAAGAAGTTGTAAAGCAATGCAGAGTTCTGAGGAAGGTCCAAGCTGAATTTTTATTAGCATCACAACGAACACACGCTTTGGCTTGGGTCACGTCATTTGGTGCGTTCCAGTTGTAGTCAGAAGTAGGAATTTCCGCGCTCCGATTAGGAAACTGCAACTGGAACGTCCCCCCATTTCGGAATTTCGGAGGAGCAGTGAAATTTATCAGTTTGAGTATTGAATATCTTGTCTTTGTGAGTGCACATGATCTCCCATTTCCAGTACAGTCATCCTTGAGTCAAAGTGGACATTTGTGCAAATTTTTAAGGAAATCCACAGAAGCAGTTTTAAGGTATCACATCCCTAACAGACTTCAAACATCCCCCCTCCAGCCCTGAATACTGCCACTGCAGAGGCATTAACTCAAACAAAAATCTCCTATAAAAAGAGAAAGACACTTAAATGCCTCAGTTAAAGAGACAGAGAGAGACGGGGAAATGGATGGGTGTGCAGGAGGAGACTGATGGCAGCACATTAGAGAGAGGAAGAGGTCTTCAAACAGCTGAAGAGAGAGGCAGTCAGACAGAAACAATGGCAGAAGTGACGACTTAAAGACAGCTCGTACTCCTCTAAAAGCCTCCTTCAGGGCCCTGCAGGTAATGGAATATAAGAGATGGAGAGTGAGCAAGCTCCCATCAGAGGAAATCAAATACGCCAAAGCTGCTGGTGGATGTTTAAGTGCAGAGGTAAGAGGGATGAATCCTCAACTTCAGGCTTCCAATCCTGACTGTTTACAGGAAATGGTTAAGTTGAGATTGGTTTAAGATTCTGGTTCAAGTGCTGGCAAAGTGCTTCTTAAACCAGGTCTACACTGTGGCATTTGGGTTGAGATCATAGACTAGAAAACAGCTGATAAAGTTGGAGTGACATCAGGAATTTTGGTACTGACAAGCTACTACACTGTGCACTTGTAGTTATGGTGCATCCCATTGTAACCTTGCGCAGCAGCTGGATCTGCCTGATTCATGTCTAATCAGGCAGATCCATCAACAATGATTTTTAACCAACAAATCAGAGTTCTTTAGAGCAGGAAGAGGTGGAAGCTACAAGCTCGACAACAGCAGGAAGTGACTCTACATTCAGAGTTTAGCATATATGCTAACAGCTACAGTAGCAGCTTTTCAGATCTTGACCACATTTTTATTACTTGGTAAACAACTATTAACCCTACAAGCTTCTCTATATTAAAGATATTTTTTCTCCTTTCTGGCACGTTCTTTAGGTTTGTTTTATGAGGTGGCTCATGCTCTGTAGTGCAGTAGCACCCACCTACTATATTTCCTAATTGGTCTTTAATGAATGTGATTGACAGAACGATTGTCCAATCACTTTCTGGATATTTCTCTGAAAATGTCTGCCTTCCCCAAAAGCTTTCTATAGACATTTTACAGGATGGCCTAGTAAATGACGGTTACAATGTAGAAAGAAAGCAGCAGTGTTTAAGCTCTGTGTCCAACAGCAGCGATAAGTTGAAGACCTGACCATGATTGTTTTAGAGCAGATGATCTGAAGAAATGTGGTGATGTGCAGCAGATAAACCCTTTTAAATGTCCAGATGCACATTTCAGTTTGCGTTATCCTCTTACATTCAATGAACCTAATCCTGCAACAGTGGTTGTTTTTATCCGTCCTGTCAAGCCTTCTTTTTCCTAGTATGCACTGGTCATACAGGATGATGCCCTCACCAGCTCACCAGATCCAGAATAGTGCCAGGATCCATATTCAACACAAACACGGAGGTTGTCATCCTGTATGAACACAACAAGTTTTGGGAACATCACGTAATATTTTGATTTTATTTTATTGAGTGTTGTCAATGGGATTTCCCATTATAAAGTTCTGTTTGTTTATGTGATGTCAGTCTGGATTGGATCAAGCTGAAATTTACCTTGATGATAGAGACATGACCCCATAATTAACCATTAAAATTGGAAGCAAATTTATTTTAGAAGTGGCAGGGATGTTACTTTTTTAAAAATTTCGCCCAATGTTAACCTATGGGATTTTTTGTATCCAAAAAATACATTTATCAACACCAAAATTTAATGGTGTCTTCCTTGAGCCAAACCACACCTCTGGTAAAAATGTTCATGTAAATCCATCTAGTAGTTTTTCTGTGAAGTTGCCAGCAAACAAATAAACAAATGTACTCGGGCAACAACATAACCTCCTTGGTGGAGGCAAAAAACTGCATAGTTCAATAAATTCATGGTATCAGCAAAGAGAATAACACAGTTACTACTGGAAACTTTGTGGACTTTATACCAAAATAATAAGTAGCAAATTAGCGGGGAATTTTCAGCAGTTTTTCTTCTGAAGAATGCCCAAACCTGAAGATTTTGAGGAGTTTTTTTTTAAGTGTAAGAGCACTTTTTTGTTCAAATATCAGGATTTGATGTTCTTACGTACTTGATGTTTTAATAAAATTAGACCTTGGCAAGGATAAAACTTTTGCTGTCAACTTACAAGACTTTTTTCAAAAGCCTATCAGCAATTAGTCTATTTTTAGAGAGGTATCAAATCAATTTGACTCCAAAAAAGCTCAAATGCACAACAGGAAGTCCAACTGTTGACATCAAAATCCGTTATGGTGTCGCTTCAGTCTCCATTTCCACCTTTAGCCCGACACACCCTCCAGTTTTCAACCTTTCTGAGTGCCATGTTCCCCATCTCAGGGGTCTTAACTGGTGTTGATGTGTTGTTCACGCTTCACGCAGCACTCTGGGAGATTTGAGGCTGCTCAGCTGACCGGCTGCTCCAGAAACTGAAACTCTGCCTGATAGAGCCGGACTGAAGTTCATGCTCCACTGACCCGGTGTGTGTCAACAGGGGAGCGTTTCATAACAGCGGCCCTCCATCCCACACGACATCACACTGATTCAGGCACACAACAGCCAGGCGAGGTGCTGCACAGATGGAGGGGAAGGAGGAGGAGAGGGAGATGATTGGATTATGTTTGATACATGAGAAGAAGAAAGAAGGAAAGTTCTGATGAAGGAGTGAATGATGAAGACGAAGATGTTTTCAATCAAAGGCTCTAGCATGCTCTCAGTTTGGACATGTTTGCTGGCAGTACATCAGGCGAATTATGGACGGCTATTGAAAACAAAAGATGGAGAGTTTGTTTGATATTGAAACAAGAAAGATTTTCAGCATTGGCATCTTTAGCTAAAGTTCTTTTATCTTAAAGATGCTATGAGGAGTTTCTAAGTAATTGCAAAAAAGTCTGACTTTTAGATATATGCCTGATCGAAATACACACTTTAAGATGAATTTTATAGCAACAAAATAGGTTATCTATAAATACTATTCCTTAGCTTCATGGTCAGACAATTAAAACCAGAGCAAATTTATATTATTCTGACACGTCTTAGAGCACCGGGCTGTAAGTAGTGATATATAGCCGGCTACAAAACTACGATACTAAGTTTTCCAAAAATTGCTTGTTGTCACACATCAAAAACTACCGCTACGTAACTAGAAACAGATACATTACCTCGTTGCTTTGCATCCTGTAAGTTGTTGAAAAAAGAAGTTGTAAAGCAATGCAGAGTTCTGAGGAAGGTCCGAGCTGCATTCATTAGCATCACAACAAACACACGCTTTGGCTTGGGTCGCGTCTTTTGGTGCGTTCCAGTTGTAGTCAGAAGTAGGAATTTCGAGTTCAAGTAGGAAACTGCAACTGGGCAGCCCCATCGGAATTTTCTACTGGGAACTCGGTGAAACCTCGCCACCCTCGAGTTGACAATCGAAGGTGGATGCCCCCAGTGTGAACAGTTATTTAGCTCCTGTAATAATCAATTTATTTGCACTTCTGACTGGGGTGTGTCGCTCTAGATCAGCTGTATACATCGTATTGTTAGACTTATATTTACAAAAATGCTGCCATAGTGATAATCACATTCTTCATACAACAACGCAGGGCGTGCTAACAACAGCTAACAATAGCCTGGTAGATCGGCATGTTTTTTTCCAGCTTCAACTGGAACACCGATAAGTCGGAGATGATGTCACTCCCAGTTCTGAGGTTACTGGAACGCAGCATTACAACAGTCGCTGCACGTGCTCATGGGTAGCAGAGTCTTTATTTCGCTGGTCATAGATTCTCCTCATAGCACCTTTAAATATCCCTGAATTTATTGATGACCTCTGCCAAACAGTTGAGCTGGTAGTTAAAGGTGCTATGAGGAGAATTTATCGCTGGCGTAATGCTGCGTTCCTGTAACCTCGGAAATGGGAGAGACATCATCTCCGACTTATCGGCGTTCCAGTTGAAGTCAGAAAAAAACATGCCTAACTACCAGGCTATTGTAGCTGTTGTTAGCACGCCCTGCGTTGTTGTATGAAGAATGTGATTATCACTATGGCAGCATTTTTGTAAATATAAATCTAACAATACTATGTATACAGCTGATCTAGAGCGACACACCCCAGTCAGAAGTGCAAATAAATTGATTATTACAGGAGCTAAATAACTGTTCACACTGGGGGCATCCATCTTCGATTGACACCTCGGGGTGGCGAGGTTTCACCGAGTTCCCAGTAGGAAATTCAGACTTCAGGGGACGTTCCAGTTTTAGTTTCCCACTCGGAGCTCAAAATTCCTACTTCTGACTACAACTTGAACGCACCGGAGACATGAAGCCAAATGTGTTTGTTTGTTGTGGTAAATGCAGCATGGATCTTGTCGGAACTCTGCATTGCTTTACAACTTCTTTTTCAACAACTTACAGGATGCAAAGCCACGAGGTAATGTATCTCTTTCTAGTTACGTAGCGGTAGTTTTTGATGTGACGACAAGCAATGCGGGGAAAAGTTATTATCGTAGTTGTAGACGGCTATATATCGCTACTTACAGCCCGGCGCTCTCAGACGTGTAATATAAATAATAAAATAATATAAATTTGCTCTAGTTTTAATTGTCTTGTTTCTGAAGTTGAGTATCCAGGCCAGTCCAGCCCTGTACGACCCGACCAGGAGGCTAAAGAATAGCATTTATAGATAACCTATTTTGATGCTATAAAACTCATCAATAAGTGTGTATTTCGATCAGGCATATATCTAAAAGTGAGACTTTTTTGTAATTACTTAAAAACTCCTCACAGTCTCTTTAAAGGGTTAAAGTGGCATGGTTGTTGTTGCCAGACAGGCTGGTCTGAGTGTTTCAGGATCTGTTGATCTACTGGGAATTTCTTTTCCAACTGTCACTGGAGTTTGCAGAGAATGGTCCAAAGTAGAAAAAATATCCATGTAGCAGCAGGTCATTTGGTAAGAAAGCCTTGATGATGCCAGAGATCAAAAGAGAATGACAAGAGTGCAGGGAGATGATGGGAGCTCAAAATGCTCGCTTAAAAAGGAGCAGAACAGCTTAAAGGATAACTTCGGTTCCTGCAGCTTTTACATTGTTTATAGAATGAAGAACAACAATATACTCACCCAGAAGGCTTTCCTGATGCAAACGGTGCTTCGGGAGATATTTAGATCCAAAATCGAGCAGCGGACACACGATATAATGGTAGCCCGTGGGGCATAGATCGCTGCTCCTAAAACTGCTATAATCGTCCAAAACTCATGTTTTTCACCAATATTCCATCATGATCCGCGCCCGAGCAGATGACCATTGTA
The DNA here is from genome assembly GCA_036419115.1 of Scarus forsteni. Classification (NCBI taxonomy): domain Eukaryota; kingdom Metazoa; phylum Chordata; class Actinopteri; order Labriformes; family Labridae; genus Scarus; species Scarus forsteni. The sequence continues at coordinate 7,417,392 of JAZDUH010000263.1, forward strand.
GCCTGTGTCTCTCCACACAGCGCTGTGTGGCTGAACTAACCTCTAAACAGAGCGAGTCTGTTTGCATGCCCTCAGCATCGCAGTACTCTCTGGAGCGTTGAGATCGCTCCCTCATTTCTATCAGCTCCTTATCTGTATAATCTGGCTCCAAACTGTAAGGGCGTCCATCATATTCAAAGTCCTCCTCCACAACATCTTCATCCCATAGATATTCGTCCATTTTGCACAAAACTGGAAGAAGAAAGTCGATTGTAGCTGCCCTGAAACAATGAGCACTTTTCGCATCGCGAAGAGCATGTAAACAAGCTCGTTGGTTCAGCCACACAGCGCTGTGTGGAGACACAGGCTGCAATGGCGTCCATTCGGCGCGAATCATGATGGAATATTGGTGAAAAACATGAGTTTTTGGACGACTAATGCAGTTTTTAGGAGCGGCGATCTATGCCCTACAGGCTACCATTATATCGGTGTCCGCTGCTCGATTTTGGATCTAAATATCTCCCGAAGCACCGTTTGCATCAGGAAAGCCTTCTGGGTGAGTATATTGTTGTTCTTCATTCTATAGACAATGTAAAAGCTGCAGGAACCGAAGTTATCCTTTAAGGTATGAGCGCAGGTTTGGTTTACTTTCTGCTTCTCTAACGCTTCCTCCTCTTCTTGTGTTTGTTCCAGATTTGCTCAGGGCCCTCTTAAAGACGCCCCAAACCTGATCTGCACACCGCACACAGCCTGGTACAGCGAGCAGGCCTCTCTGGAGATGAGGGAGGCAGCAGCCACTGAGATTCGAAGAGCCATCACCGGTACGTTCACCCGTTTAAAGTCTGTCTTTGTAGCTCAATCTGACGTCTGAAAACAAAGCATCACTGAAGCCTGTAGTCCAGGTTCAGTTTTGGATGAGACCTGTTGCACGTCTCTCCCTCCCAGACGCCACATTTCCACTCCAGTAGGCCCGGGGCGGCCTGATTATTAAATCTGGACCTCTTAATAGATGTCATCATTAGCTCTCTGACACAGAACAGAGCAGAGGCAGGAGGAGGGTACAAGCTCCCAGAAAAAAAAAAAAATCAGATTGTTAATTTGTGTTTGTGTATCCGAGCTTGCTGAGTTTGTCAGAGTGAACTCATTAACACTTCTCCGTCATCAGGCGCTCGCTCTCTGTTATGAGTTATGACCTTTTTAGATTTGCTGATTCATATCATAGAGCCTCACTGATCTGTTTTTCTGTATTTATACCAAAGGCCGCATCCCAGACAGCCTAAGAAACTGCGTCAACAAGGAGTTCTTTGTCACCACAGCACCCTGGGCCGTCATGGACCAGCCGGGGGTTCACCCCGAGCTCAACGGCGCCGCCTACAGGTAAAGACTGAAGATGCAGATCCAAACATCCTCCTTAACATTACAGAAGGATGTCATAGCTTTGACTCAAACAATTACTTTTTGTCATTTTTAATAGATTTTTTGTCATTATTATTTCTTTTGCAGACCTTAACCTTGACAGTTTTTATCACATCAATGCTGATTAACCCTTTAATCACCAGCTCAACTGTTTAGCAGGGCTCGTCAATAAAAAAAGGGTCATTTAATGTTTGGAAAACATAACATCAAATTGTTTGTGTTTGAGTTCATCAACATTTCAGGAAACAGAGAAAACTACCAAAAACAAATAACCAGATATTTTCTTGGTGTGGGATTTAAAGGTTTCAAAAGCTAACAGTTGATTACGTGATGATGTAAAAATGCACAAAAAGGCAGAAATGTTTGTAAATAAAATCAAAAATAAATTAAAATAGATGGGATTGAGTTTGAAAAACACAAAAAAAATGTTTTGGATAATTAACGTTTTTTTTCTATATATAAATATCATATTAGTAAATGGTTAAAAAGAATGTGAGGAGTTTCCCAGTAATTACAAAAAAGTCTCACTTTTAGATAAATGCCTGATCAAAATACACACTTTAAGATGAGTTTTATAGCATCAGAATAGGTTATCTATAAATACTATTCCTTAGCTTCGCGGTCGGGTCGGACAGGGCTGGACTGGCCTGGATACTCAACTTCGGGAACAAGACAATTAAAACTAGAGCAAATTTATATTATTTGGACACGTCTTAGAGCACCGGGCTGTAAGTAGCGATATATAGCCGGCTACAAAACTACGATACTAATTTTTTCCAAAAATTGCTTGTTGTCACACATCAAAAACTACCACTACGTAACTAGAAAGAGATACATTACCTCGTGGCTTTGCATCCTGTAAGTTGTTGAAAAAAGAAGTTGTAAAGCAATGCAGAGTTCTGAGAAAGGTACCTCATCGCGTTCTGTTCGCGTTTTAGTCAGAAGTAGGAATTTCCAAGTTCAGAGTAAGAAACTGCAACTGGAACGCCCCCCGAGGTCGGAATTTCCTACTGGGAACTCGGTGAAACCTCGCCACCCCCGAGTTGACAATCGAAGATGGATGCCCCCAGTGTGAACAGTTATTTAGCTCCTGTAATAATCAATTTATTTGCACTTCTGACTGGGGTGTGTCGCTCTAGATCAGCTGTGTACATAGTATTGTTAGACTTATATTTACAAAAATGCTGCCATAGTGATAATCACATTCTTCATACAACAACACAGGGCGTGCTAACAACAGCTAACAATAGCCTGTGAGATTGGCATGTTTTTTTACGACTTCAACTGGAACGCCGATAAGTCTGAGATGATGTCATTCCCCATTCCGAGGTTACTGGAACGCAGCATTACGACGGTCGCCGCGCGTGCTCATGGGTAGCAGAGTCTTTGTGTCGCCAGTAATAGATTCTCCTCACAGTCCCTTTAAGCATTTAAGATAATTGTGTTGATAATAGCTTTTAGCTTTTAGAACAGGGGTGGGCAACTTTGACAATTAGGAGGGCCGCATCCATTTTTTTTCAGTATATGAGGGCTGCATTGTTCCAAACTGTTGGAAAAAAATATATTAATAAACAAAAAATAGCAAATATAAAGCTACAAAAAATAATTAAACCAACATTAATATATTTTAACTCAAACATAATTAAAAATTCACAATTTAGTGAGTCTGACACCTAAGTAAATCCAATGTAAGCTTTCAATGCAATAAAATTAGGAATGTTAATCAGATTTTAAAGCACAAATATATTACCTTCATCATTGTTTCCAAATATAGTTTTTACTAATGCTATATATTATATTTTAAGGCCTGGTAAAATATACGTAGAGACAAAATTATATCAAATTCTTTAGTGACTTGTAAAGTTAAAAAAAATGTACTGGCAATCTAAGGTTGGTAGAAATAATTTATCACCTACATAATCTGTGCATCATACAGTACTGCTTACTCATGATAAATCATATGCCGCAGTTGATATGTTTTCTTCGTAATTCAAACTTTTTCTGGTTTTTTTTTTTTGTTGTTTTTTTTTTTAAATGATTGGTGGGCCACATCGAGTGTGGTGAAGGGCTGCATATGGCCCCTGGGGCACCAGTTGCCCACCCCTGTTTTAGAACCTTTAAATCTTACACAAAGAATTATAAATTCTTTTGGTTTGTTTGTAGTTTTTTCTGTATTTTAAAACATTGACATAAACAAATAATGACATGTTTTTTAACATGAAATATTCCTAAATTTAATGACCTCTGCCAAACAGTTGAGCTGGGAGTTAAAGGGTTAAAAGGGGGGCTAATCTTGATTTCCACAAAAGTTGCTTTATTGAACGAGCAGAATCAAAATCAGAATCAGATTTATTGCAAAGTAGGTTTTTATACTTACAAGGAAAGACCTTGTTTTCAAGCAAAGAAGAGTTCGGTTCTTTGGTCCACAACTTAGTCCACGAGCTTTCACGCCATAGCCACACCTATGATCCCCACCTTTATAAAGTTATTAGGTTAAGAGGATCTGAAATGATATTATATGTTGAAGTAACTGTATGTAAGTCCAACTGCCATGTTGAAGTTTCATAAGAGCTTAATAATGGCTTTTTACTTTCACCAATTATCGCCAAAATAATCGCCAAAGTTCGGTTTGTCTTTGAAGAGTATCATGATGAATATGGTTCATTAACTTTTGTTTGCCACAGACCTTTTTATCAACCATGATCCTAGAGTGTAGTAAAAATCCCACAGGCTTTTCATTAAGGGATCCAGCATAATGCTAATTTCTGGACTGGCGTACGAAAAAACAATTAAAAAGCAAATCTTTAGATGCTATTAAAACTGCGATACTTCCCAATCAAAACTCAACATTTAGCAGTAGTTACCAATAGGGATGTGATGAAATATCGTTTGGTGAAATATTGCGATACAGAACGTGACGAAATGCATTGAATTTGAAAAAAATGGATCACGAAATAAAGATGACGCGTCCAGTAACAGCGCATGTGACCAGAAGTGACAACAACGAACATTGGCACCAACTGCCTTGCCTCCAAAAAGCCTAATGCTGCGTCCACACCGCAAGTGACCCAGCTACCAAAATCGCGTCGCCCACTGAAGTATCCATAAATACCTCATTTTTGTCACCGTTGCCATCGCTCGGTGACATCACTTCCGCTCGAGTTTCACCGCGATCATAACATATATCATATAATAGGATGTATAAGTGAACATTATTCCAGCTGTATCCTTTTCATTCACTTACCAACCACAAAACACTGCAGCTGATGCCCTGCAGCTGCTTGAGTGTGAGTGTCTGTGAGTTTTCTGCGGTCCGTCTAGGTGGAACTAATGTCCTCACTGACTAATGTTTCCCACACGGACATAGATTGTTGCTCTGTAGTCCAGTTGAAAAACTGTCTGTCACGGGTACCGTCACACACGCACACACCGCTGATTGGCTGTTGGCGCACAGCCACACACGACATCGCCTGAAGAGATCTGCTTTATTTTAACTTTTTTCATGCTACGAGTGAAATGATCGTCTTGTACGCAGCAAACGCATCGCGGGAGGGTTAGCCCCGCCCCATCACGGCTGTACATTGACTTTTCATGGAGAGTGATCGCCGCAGTAGTACAAGTAGCGTGCGGTGTGAACGCAGTATAACGATGGAGTCGAATGAGGTCAAAATTGAGGACGCTCTGCCTGGATACAAGTTATCTGTCTGGCAATATTTTTGCTTTCTCATTAAAAAAGACGAAGACGACAATAGAGTAACTGACAAGACTAAGATGGTGTGTAAACTTTGCTATGCTATCATTCCGTACACCACCTCCAGCACAACAAACATGAACCACCACCTTCAGCATCACCATTAAAATGTGAAGACGACCCCGGCAAAAACGAGCCTACCGCTCGTTAGCATGCACTCTCTCTAACCTCTCTCAGGTTAGAGAGAGTGTTATTGTTTGTGTTTGGCCTGTTAGGCCTTGTGTTTTCCTGTGCGCAACTCAAACAAAAACAAATAAGTTGTTATTACACAGTAATGTTTTTTCTTTTTTACTTTTTCGATAATGTATCGTGACGTATCGTATAGTGACCCGGGCATATCGAGGTGCAGTGTATCGTGAGTTTAAGTGTATCGTCCCGTCCCTAGTTAACAATGCAGCCAGTCTGCAGGAAGGTTTTTAACATAACAAACCTTTTATTTTATAAAGTAAGAGCAGATACAGATGTGATGTTGGCCTGATTATGTTGACGTATGTTGATCAGTCAGGCTGTTTTTTGGTTAATATTTTGTCTTGAAGTTTCATTCACTGTCGTTTCTTAACAATGTTTTCACAAATCAGTGACTCCACTCCTCTGCTGTAGACTCTCAATAGTTCCAGGCCCCCTCCCCTCACTAACTGACCTCTGTAGTACCAGATAATCTAACTCTGCCCCCCACCCGTCCCCCTGTGGACTCACCTGATCTCAGCATGTCCGCCTCCGTCTGCTTTCTTTCACGCAGCCAAGCTCTCCCGCCAGTAACAACCGGTGTCCCCCAAGACAAAATTAATGCCTAGATCAGGAGCAGGTAAATATGAAAACAAACCATCCAGGGCCCCCAGCAGGTCCTGGATCTGAGACCCTCACTCACCTGTCCCCACTATAACCCCTGACCCACCCCAGTACTCACCTGTCTGACTGAGCACAGCGTAGATGGATGGTTGTGGGTTTAGTTCTTCTTCTCGGGGGAGTTTGGGTCCTTCTGTCCTCACTGGTTGAATGATTTTACAGTACGGAAGCTCAGAGGGGCCACACAGGGAACTTGGACTACTTTTGTTGTCTCAAGTTTTCATTGGTAAAGAGGAAAGGTTTGACAAATGTGTTGTATTTATATTATTAAGTCAGAGACCAAATTTATTGCATCGTTTTTGTGACTCAAAGCAAAAATAGTCCAATAAAGTTCCCACGTGACCCTTTGGGGCTTCCATACTGCTGTTGTTTTTCCTCTTTTTCTCCAAGTATTCTACATTAATGGCTCTTTTCCATCAAGCTTGAAGTAAAATCAGGAACTTTAGTGAGAACTTGATGTCCTTTGTTTTGTTCTTGTTTTGTTTCCAAATCACCGAAACAAATACCCCAACATTTTTTTTGTGTGTCCATGGCAAGCAAAGCAACACCATTTATGGACTGTGCGTGCAGTAACAAGGAAGAGACGGGCAGAGCTCGCCCACTGATAATTAGCTTAGCTCAAACACTGGGGCTCAATGGGTATTGTTAGCCTGTCTCTGTCTACAGTCATCAGATAAACTCTTCAGTAACTCTAAATGGTCCTGTGTGCTTGTTGTGACTTGTTGTTTTTATGGACTTTATGTAACTTTAAAAGAAATACTTACGAAACCAAACCACAGAGATCAAACCCCCACGGACATGTTTGTAAGAAGGTCAACAAAACAAAGCCTCTGTTTATGAGTAGAAGAAGATTGTTACTAAGGTTTATGGCCTACTTTATAACAGAGGGCAAATGTATTACTTTAGAAAATTACTTAAAGTCTAATCTTGGTCTCTCTTAACTCCGTTTAGAGTTGCTGAAAAGTTTATCTGAAGACTTTTGGCAGAAGCAGGCTAACACTACCCATTGACTCCCAGTGTTTGAGACACGACACAAAAAACTAAACAAAATAAACAAAAAAAAGTATATATTTTCAGCCCTAATCCTCTTCCATATAAATTACATGATGTGAGACTTTAAGTGTTAATTTAAAGCTTTTTTTATAGTCATTTAGATTACTGATTTCTTGTACATAAATATGACTGATTAAAATTTTGGATGTCAGTGGAAATTTGGAGACTAATTTAAGGTAATAAGGTTATTTGACAGCTTTGACCTGGTTTTAATAAGATTAAATAAGACCCATCAGTGGCGAACATGTCTGAGTAAGTTCAAAATATAACAGAAGTTTATTGAGAGCTCAGTGTCCTGTGTTTGCTTTTAGTTTTTGCTTGCCAAATCACTAAGAAAAGTCTGTGAAAAAGTCAGAATTCTGTATTTTTTTACAGACTAATACATTGTTATTCAACCTCATTTTTTTCATGAATCTAAAATCAGAATTCAGTCCTTTAAACAAACTTAAAAAAAATAAAACCTACAAAAAAAACCTAAAAAGGCCATTGTAATTCAGATGATTGGTTTCTTTTCTGTTAATATGATAAAAGAAATAAATTCAAAAAACCAAATAAATCAACTCTTACACACATTTAGTCACATTTTAAGTGCTCTGCAATTCACTGATTAAACTCTACAGCCCTATTTTAAGCCTTCTGCTCGAAAATGGCATGCTCATAAAGAAAAGAATGTATCTCTTTAAAAACACAAGGTCTATTTGAATTATTTTGATGTCATAATAAAAGTTACACTTAAGAGATTTGTCCAGATGTGTAATTATCAGTATATGTGTCATTGGGACAGAGTAAATAAAGATAGAAGTCAGAATAATTTGAAAATGTCATCCTCACCTAAAAAAACAACATTTTTTGTTGTAAATATCTCTTGGAAATGATGCTGGAGCAGCTGTTAAACTCTAAAAATGAATAATGAAATACTTTTGCATGAGCTCTGCAAAGGACTTTTGTTGTTATTTATTTACTTTTCGGTTACGGATATTTGTCCCCATATTCGATCGGTTATTCAAATATCGAGTATAAAGTGACAGCCTTAAAGCAGTCTTGTCAAAAGGACAATTATTTATTTGTTGTTATGATTGGTTTATTGGTTTATATCCACTTCAATGCACTTTAGTATTTTTTAATGCATGTTTTGTTTTGTTTGAAGGCTTAATATGAATGAAAAACTTTGTTGGGCTTTTTTTGAAAAGCAAAGGCTACTGGAATATTAAAAAAATGTCATAATATTCAATATAAAATTACTTTCTTTTAAAAACATGTCTAAAAATGTATTCTAAGCTATTAATGCACTATTAAAAAGTATAGTGAACTACTATGCCTCTGCATTGGATATTCGGCCAAGCATTTATATTTTATTCGGCTTCGGCCACAAATTTTCATTTTGGTGCATCCCTAGTAAAAATAAGATTGTTAGACAGCTTTGACTTGTTTTCAATGAGATTAAATTAAACTTGTCAGTGTAAGAAAAGAATGAGTAAGCTCTCATGATGGAAAAGAGCCGGCGGTGTCACATGGTGTTTTTCATCTACAGTCTCCAACGCTCTCTCTTTCCCACGCTAACCTGCATCCGCGGTCTTCCTGCAGATACCCGCCGGGCGTAGTTGGAGTGGCTCCGGGCGGCCTCCCGGGGGCGTTAGAGGGCATGGTGCCAGGTGGGGTGCCCATCGCCCACACCCTGCCCTCTGGTACACACCCCTCCCAGGCCCCGTCGCCCAACCAGCCCTCCAAACACGGCGAGACCAGAGAGCACCTCACCGAGCAATAGCAGCAGAAAACAAAAGGGACCCAACGGCGACTACACCCCGACCCGTCGACTCTCACAACCGACCAATCGCAACAAAGCAAGCCACCAACTGGGACCAAGAGACAGTGAAACCACACACCGAGCCAGTCGGCGACGAGGAACAGAGGAAGTGTTCCGGGGGGAATTTGTACTTTTAAGGTTTTAGTTTTTACTCTCTCTGTCTCTTTGGGTTCGACTTTACTCTTTGATGATGTTTTTTTGTTTTTTTTTTCGTTTTTCTTCTTCGGGACATGCCTATGATTGTGGACACCGAGTCCAGTGTTTTTAGCGCTCCGGGATTCGCCCATGAGACTCTGTCCCCGCCCCCGTCTTTCATCGTACGCCTCAGAGCTCATGGGAAAGCCCACATCTCAACACAACAGGCGAACAAGAAGGACAAACTTTCAGCATCATGTGCTACTGGACCTTACACCCCGTCTTTCCTCGCCCTAAATCTCCCTCCCTCGCCCCCTCTCCTCGCCCCCTTCCTCCCTCTCTCCTTATGTAACTAATGTGTGTTGTTTAGGCCCCCCCAGTATGCCTCAGAAGAGAATTATTCTTATTTTCTGTTTTCGATCTTCAGTGTGAATGACTTAAAATGGATTATTACTTATATATATTTATCATTCGTCAACAAGAGGAAAGGATTGATCATCAGTTTTAGTAATCTAGAGTGGGTTTTAACCCTTTCCTGGCAGGATATATATAGCATGAAGGCCGCAGTGACAGGATTTCACCACACGAGGGCGCCTCTATACAAAGTGAGGGGTGTCACGGCGCTGCCAGCATGAAACACTAAACAGGATATTCACTCTATACACGTGAGCGTAGCTGCATTTTTGAGGATGTATGACTTTAAAGGAGGCTGTTGGCAAAGTATTTAACGTTTCCTTTTGTTTGGTGGAAGGAGACGATGCATCAGTGCGACTGCAAGTTCAGGGAGAGAGTTTTGGTCTGTGGATTTGTGGTTCTGAAAAAGTGGAGTCCATCCCCGACATTTGTTTCCATTATATGTGGATTATTATTAATCTGTTACACACACTAAGCATGTCTTGTGGTTGCTGCTTCATAAAAGCAGAAAATCAACAAGCATTTTGGACAGAATGAGCAAAAGTTCAAGATGGTTTGATTTTTGTTTCCTGTTGGAAACTGAAAAAGAAAGTACTCGAAGGACAGATTAAAAGTTTTTTCCCTGATATTCTATAATCAAATGTTGCCATGATTGGAAAAGGAGCCCAAAATATGGATTACAGAGCGTAACTTTTGAAACTAAGAGCCACAAACTGCATCCTGTGTGAAGATGTGTGAACTATATAATTCATTTTAAACCAAATTTAGGCTTTTCAGTGTTCTGGCACAAAATCACAGTTTCCTACGGTTAATTTTACTCATTATTGTAACAAAATATAAACAAAAAATTACTTCAGTTGAGTGTCAGTCCATACAACTAGCATTTGCATATGTTTTCGGCTATACTCTACACTTTTATTACTTTATTTACCTTAAAAAAAGCTCATAAAATCTGATTACTTTCACCAAATTTACTAACTTTATCCAATCCTTTTGTGTTTAAACAATACAGGCATCACTTTCTATTATTCTTGCGTGTTTACATGCACAGACTCTACCTGCAGAGATGCTTTCGAACAAAATACTTCTCAATATCTTGAATTTAATATTTAAAATACAACGTTAAACACATTTATCATACCACCTGTCATAAAAAGAAGAAAAATATTTCTGAAATCTTCGAAAACTTGTTAAAACTGAACATTGTTTGCCATTTATTGGGAAAATAACAAACAGGAATGAGGAATTTTTTAACTAAATTCACATTTTTATACACAAATTTAAGCCACACACTGTGCTTGTCAAGCAAATAATTATAATTAGACATCTTAATCAAGAAAAAACACAATGCGCTTTACTATTTTTTCTGTTTTTGAAGAAGCGGACGGATAAAACGTGTGCTTATTTAACAAATATTTTAGTTTAAGAAGTTCTACATACTGGTGTATTAACCATCACCAAAACATAAATATGATCTGTGTAATTATAAATGCTGTTTATTTCGGTCAGCTTTGGCATAAACTTCACACTGGATTGTTTAGTGCTGTATATTGTATTGTTGTCAGGCACAAACCTCCTATCTCCATTTTCTAAGACTTCCATTTTTTCAGAAAACAGTGCTACTGGTCATGCTCCACATCAGTGAGAGGGTTTTCTAAACTTTAATCCAAATTACAGAACAAAAAACATATTTGTGATCAGGAATATCCATTTATTTGCTCAGTAGTTGAGTTCGTTAATTTCCTAAATGGAAATCATTTTGAAAATAAGGGTTTGTGCTCAACAGTTAGTCCTTAAAGGTAATAAAAGTATAAACTGTTGGATATAGCCACGTTTATTTTCTGTCGGGTTAAGCTAATTACACGTATTAAAGCAAATCTACATGCAGGTGGAGCAAACAGGGCTGAAGGTCTTTCCATAAGATGCACTGACACGAACATCTGACAACTAAAGCTAAAAAAGAACTTTATTTTTACTTTCTAACTGTTTAACACAGAAATGAAACTCAAATCATTTAAACTTAGCTCACTCCTTTTTGCCCCTTAAAAAAAGCAGCTGGAACCATCAGTGTGTTCATTTTTTCTGACTCATAAATCCATGGACCAACACCGAGCCTGTTAGCAGTGAAACATAAAGTACTTCTTCTATCTCATGTAAAGTGAAGTTCGGATGAAGGATCCCGATTCCCCCCCCGGCGGACTTTTCATACTGCAGATTGTGTCCCTCTTTTCTTTGAGCACATTTCCCTCTAACGACAGGAAAGGGTTAAATCAAACTTCTTTTCTTAATGACTCAGGAAAATAAACACTTTTGCAGATATCGTTTATCCCCAGATTTTTGTCTTTTGAGGAAGAAAAAAGATGAAGACTAACGAGTTTAGTCTGGATATTTCCTCCCCCCTCCTCCTCTTCATTGTGGTATTTTTATATACAAGGCGCATCCCACGTTTTTTGGTGTTTAAAGAGTTTTGAAGAGTCCTGTTAGATTTGTAATGCCTAGTTAAATGTTCCTATAACCATAGTCCTTTGTGATCCGCCCCTCTCTCTCTTCTCTCTTCTCTCCTTCTTCTATTTTTTCTTTGTTCTAATTGAAGGCCAGGTTCTTTTTGGGGCATCCTGTACTCTGTAAGAGCAATAGCAGAAAAACTCCTACTTTAGTGTCCCAACAATAGCAGAAGAGGCAGCCAGCAGTATGTTTTTGTTTTTAGTGTGAGTATTTGTATTTGTTTCTTGTACAAGGTGAACATTTAGCATTCAGTGCAGTTCAAATAAAAGATACGATTCTGAGAAAACGCTGTTTGTACCAATGCTTTCGTCCTAAAATGTTACAGGACAAGGTTCTTACTCTCATCACCTTTGCTAAGGAGGTTGTGTTTTTATGTTTGTGTGTTTGCATGATTATGAAAAGGGCGATTCCACCAAAAGAGTAAAATTTCTGTCCCCAGCATATTATTGCATATTAAAGAGACTGTGAGGAGTTTCTAAGTAATTACAAAAAAGTTTCACTTTTAGATATATGCCTGATGGAAATACACACTTTAAGATGAGTTTTATAGCATCAAAATAGGTTATCTATAAATGCTATTCCTTAGCCTTCTGGTCGGGTAGGACAGGGCTGGGCTGGCCTGGATACTCCACTTCAGGAACAAAACAATTAAAACTAGAGCAAATTTATATTATTTTATTTATATTACACGTCTTAGAGCACCGGGCTGTAAGTAGTGATATATAGCTGGCTACAAAACTACGATAATAAGTTTTCCAAAAATTGCTTGTTGTCACACATCAAAAACTACCGCTACGTAACTAGAAAGAGACACATTACCTCGTCGCTTTGCATCCTTTAAGTTGTTGAAAAAAGAAGTTGTAAAGCAATACAGAGTTCTGAGGAAGGTCCGAGCTGCATAACGACAAGCAAACACACACTTTGGATTGCAGACATCTTTTGGTGCGTTCCAGTTGGAGTCAGAAGTAGGAATTTTGAGTTCCAAGTAGGAAACTTAACTGGAACGTCCCCTGAAGTTGGAATTTCGTACTAGGAACTCAGTGAAACCTCGCCACCCCCGAGTTGACAATCGAAGATGGATGCCCCCAGTGTGGACACTGTAATAATCAATTTATTTGCACTTCTGACTGGGGTGTGTCGCTCTAGATCAGCTGTATACATAGTATTGTTAGACTTATATTTACAAAAAAGCTGCCATAGTGATAATCACATTCTTCATACAACAACACAGGGCGTGCTAACAACAGCTAACAATAGCCTGGTAGATCGGCACGTTTTTTTCTGACTTCAACTGGAACGCTAATAAGTCGGAGATGATGTCACTCCCATTTCCGAGGTTACTGGAACGCAGCATTACAGCAGTCGCCGCACGTGCTCATGGGTAGCAGAGTCTTTATTTTGCCGGTAATAGATTCTCCTCATAGCACCTTTAAATGTATAAAGACAGGTAATAATATATTACAAATTATAGTTTATTATTATACTAAACACCATATACATCAATCTTTGTAGAAATTACAGATATATATATTTTTTAATATTTTAAAATGGCATCCAAAACACTCATACATAGCATTTCTTGCCTGTCCCCACAGCCAAACGCTACATTTTACTACAGTGCATCATGAACAAAATCCTTACAAAGCAAAATTTTGTTTTGCATTCCAGTGTGATTCCATATTCTATTTACACTTTTAAAACAATTTTTTTTTTTTTTACAAAAAATCATTATATTTTGGTTAAAATTCACATTTTAGTGCTGTCCCCAGGTTTTCACTCATTGCTGTTACCCAAGCACATTCCTCTCTTTAAAGTTCTGGAACATTCCACCAGTGACATGTTCTGCAGGAATTGACATCATTCAGGTCTTCTGCAAGTCACGGGAAGACCAAAAGTAAGTTATCTCTTTTATTTTTCCTTAAATTTAATGATATATTAGCTGTTTTAGAGATGGTCAATCTAAAAACTCAGTCCTGTTACCTAAGTTATCTCTAAGACAACAGTTGTTGATTTCAAAAGTAAAATATTCAGTTAAATCTTAAGAATTTGCTCCATGTGCTCAAGCTACTAGCATAGATGCTAAGTGGCTAGATTTTACACAATTGCTGATTTTATGCTAAAAACTCATTGCTGTTACTCAAATAAAGAGTAACAGCAAAAAAAAGTCATTTTTGTCATAAATATTAGTATTTTTATCATGTCATCAACCATTTCTTCTAAATTAACTCTTTTTCTAAGGGAAAACATTGTGTGTGGTTGATATTATTTTAAACATGGTTTTAAAATGAAACAGTTTTAAAAATTTGAGTTTTGGTAACAGCAGAGAAAAAATTGCAAAGATAAACTGTCGAAAGTTGCAATAAATTAAATGAAGTAGCCTGAAATTGACCAGAACTCATTTTGAATGAGTAAATGTTTATATTACTAAATTCTATCTTGAAATGGAATGAAAAATGAAGTCTATTTTTGAAGAGTTACAACAAGCAAATTGCACTCTTTTGGTGGAATGACCCAAAAACTGTTGGATGGATTTAGCTGAAATTTTCAGGAGATGGCTCAACCTACAAACAAAAAATAGGGGTATTACTTTAGCACCATAAGGTACAGACATCATAAATGAAATGTCCCTTAAAGTGGATCAAGGTGTACCTTTGTTTAATTTAAAGGTACAAAACAGTGGTGGCAGCAAAAGGTTAGAAGCATGGGGTACAGCAAAGCCAGTGTGTGCTCACATGATCATGATGCCAACAGAGCGGTTCACTGCAATAAAACAATAAAACCAGCCATGGATTTACCATTGGGCCCATTGGGCAGGAGCCTGGGGGCCTCCGACCTCTAGGGGGCCTCCAAGTCCAGTTTACTGTGTCATGCTGCTTTTGGGTTAAGTTTTTTGGAATAAAAATGGATAGGAAAAAATGAAGCAGTAGAGCAGAAAAAAAAGGCAAAAAGCTAAAAACTGAGAGACTGAAGGAAATAGTCATTTGATAGAAATTTCTAATTGTAACACATTCAATGGTTAAATCATCAACACTCATGCTAACATATGACTTTTCTTGTTTTGGACTACAAAAAAAGAATAATCTTCAACATGACTTTTTGGGTGTAAAACAGGCTGAAAAACATGCTAGTGCAGACAGTTTTGTCATATTTGGTTTATAAATAGACTTTCATACCCTTATCCTCAGGTCAGGCTTTGAAAAAACACTCATGCTAACATATGACTCTTTCCCCATTCCGGACAACAAAAAAGAATAAGCTCAAACATGACTTTTTGGATGTAAGACACGTCGAAAAACATGCTAGTGCAGACAGTTAAGTCATTTTTGACCTAAATTAGACATTTAGGCCTTTTCTCTAAGGGTCAGGCTTTAAAAAAACACTAAGGCTAACATATGACTTTTTTCTCGTTTTGGAAAAAAAAACAAGCTCCAACATGACTTTTTGGATGTAAAACATGCTGAAAGATGTTCTAGTCCTGACAGTTTGGTCATATTCAGCTTATAAATAGACTTTCATACCTTTTCCCTCAGGTCAGGCTATGAAAAAAACACTAAGGCTAACATATGACTTTTTTTACATTTCAGACTCAGAAAAAAAATAAGCTCCAACATGACATTTTGGATGTAAAACATGCTGAAAAACATGCTAGTGCAGACAGTTTGGTCATATTTAGCTTAAAAATGGACTTATAAGCATTTTCCCTCAGGTCAGGCTTTGAAAAAAACACTAAGGCTAACATATGACTTTTTTTACATTTCAGACTCAGAAAAAAAATAAGCTCCAACATGACATTTTGGATGTAAAACAGGCTGAAAAACATGCTAGTGCATACAGTTTGGTCATATTTAGCTTAAAAATAGACTTATAAGCATTTTCCCTCAGGTCAGGCTTTGAAAAAAACACTAAGGCTAACATATGACTTTTTTTACATTTCGGACTCAGAAAAAAAATATGCTCAAACATGACATTTTGGATGTAAAACAGGCTGCAAAACATGCTAGTGAAGACAGTTTGGTCTTATTTAGCTTAAAAATGGACTTATAAGCATTTTCCCTCAGGTCAGGCTTTGAAAAAAACACTAAGGCTAACATATGACTTTTTTTACATTTCAGACACAGAAAAAAAATATGCTCAAACATGACATTTTGGATGTAAAACACGTCAAAAAACATGCTAGTGCAGACAGTTTGGTCATATTTAGCTTAAAAATAGACATATAAGCATTTTCCCTCAGGTCAGGCTTTGAAAAAAACACTAAGGCTAACATATGACTTTTTTAAAAATTTCAGACTCAGAAAAAAAATATGATCCAACATGACTTTTTGGATGTAAAACAGGCTGAAAAGCATGATAGTGAAGACAATTTGGTCATATTTGGCTTAAAATTGACTTATAAGCATTTTCCCTCAGGTCAGGCTATGAAAAAAAACACTAAGGCTAACATATGACTTTTTTTTACATTTCAGACTCAGAAAAAAATATGCTCAAACATGACATTTTGGTTTTAAAATAGGCTGAAAAACATGCTAGTGCAAACAGTTTGGTCATATTTGGCTTAAAAATAGACTTATAAGCATTTTCCCTCAGGTCAGGCTTTGAAAAAAACACTAAGGCTAACATATGACTTTTTTTACATTTCAGACACAGAAAAAAAATATGCTCAAACATGACATTTTGGATGTAAAACAGACTGAAAAACATGCTAGTGCAGACAGTTTGGTCATATTTAGCTTAAAAATGGACTTATAAGCATTTTCCCTCAGGTCAGGCTTTGAAAAAAACACTAAGGCTAACATATGACTTTTTTTACATTTCGGACTCAGAAAAAAAATATGCTCAAACATGACATTTTGGATGTAAAACAGGCTGAAAAACATGCTAGTGGAGACAGTTTGGTCATATTTAGCTTAAAAATAGACTTATAAGCATTTTCCCTCAGGTCAGGCTTTGAAAAAAACACTAAGGCTAACATATGACTTTTTTTACATTTCAGACTCAGAAAAAAAAATATGCTCAAACACGACATTTTGGATGTAAAACAGACTGAAAAACGTGCTAGTGCAGACAGTTTGGTCATATTTAGCTTAAAAATAGACTTTCAGAGGTTTTTCCTCTGGTCAGGCTTTGAAAAAAACACTAAGGCTAACATATGACTTTTTTAAAAATTTCAGACTCAGAAAAAAAATATGCTCCAACATGACTTTTTGGTTTTAAAACAGACTGAAAAACATGCTAGTGCAGACAGTTTGGTCATATTTGGCTTAAAAATAGACTTATAAGCATTTTCCCTCAGGTCAGGCTTTGAAAAAAACACTAAGGCTAACATATGACTTTATTCTCATCTTAGACTACGAAAAAAATATGCTCCAACATGACTTTTTGGTTTTAAAACAGACTGAAAAACATGCTAGTGCAGACAGTTTGGTCATATTTGGCTTAAAATAGACTTATAAGCATTTTCCCTCAGGTCAGGCTTTGAAAAAAACACTAAGGCTAACATATGACTTTATTCTCATCTTAGACTACGAAAAAAATATGCTCCAACATGACTTTTTTGGATGTAAAACAGACTGAAAAACATGTTAGTGCAGACAGTTTGGTCATATTTGGCTTAAAAATAGACTTATAAGCATTTTCCCTCAGGTCAGGCTTTGAAAAAAACACTAAGGCTAACATATGACTTTTTTTACATTTCAGACTCAGAAAAAAAATATGCTCCAACATGACTTTTTGGATGTAAAACAGGCTGAAAAACTTGCTAGTGCAGACAGTTTGGTCTTATTTAGCTTAAAAATGGACTTATAAGCATTTTCCCTCAGGTCAGGCTTTGAAAAAAACACTAAGGCTAACATATGACTTTTTTTACATTTCAGACTCAGAAAAAAAATAAGCTCAAACATGACATTTTGGATGTAAAACACGTCGAAAAACATGCTAGTGCAGACAGTTTGGTCATATTTAGCTTAAAAATAGACATATAAGCATTTTCACTCAGGTCAGGCTTTGAAAAAAACACTAAGGCTAACATATGACTTTTTTAAAAATTTAAGACTCAGAAAAAAAATATGATCCAACATGACTTTTTGGATGTAAAACAGGCTGAAAAACATGCTAGTGAAGACAGTTTGGTCATATTTAGCTTAAAAATGGACTTATAAGCATTTTCCCTCAGGTCAGGCTTTGAAAAAAACACTAAGGCTAACATATGACTTTTTTTACATTTCAGACTCAGAAAAAAAATATGCTCCAACATGACATTTTGGATGTAAAACACGTCGAAAAACATGCTAGTGCAGACAGTTTGGTCATATTTAGCTTAAAAATAGACATATAAGCATTTTCACTCAGGTCAGGCTTTGAAAAAAACACTAAGGCTAACATATGACTTTTTTAAAAATTTAAGACTCAGAAAAAAAATATGATCCAACATGACTTTTTGGATGTAAAACAGGCTGAAAAACATGCTAGTGAAGACAGTTTGGTCATATTTAGCTTAAAAATGGACTTATAAGCATTTTACCTCAGGTCAGGCTTTGAAAAAAACACTAAGGCTAACATATGACTTTTTTTACATTTCAGACACAGAAAAAAAATATGCTCAAACATGACATTTTGGATGTAAAACACATCGAAAAACATGCTAGTGCAGACAGTTTGGTCATATTTAGCTTAAAAATAGACTTATAAGCCTTTTCCATCAGGTCAGGCTTTGAAAAAAACACTAAGGCTAACATATGACTTTATTCTCATCTTAGACTACGAAAAAAATATGCTCCAACATGACTTTTTTGGATGTAAAACAGACTGAAAAACATGTTAGTGCAGACAGTTTGGTCATATTTGGCTTAAAAATAGACTTATAAGCATTTTCCCTCAGGTCAGGCTTTGAAAAAAACACTAAGGCTAACATATGACTTTTTTTACATTTCAGACTCAGAAAAAAAATATGCTCCAACATGACTTTTTGGGGTATAAAACAGGCTGAAAAACTTGCTAGTGCAAACAGTTTGGTCATATTTGGCTTAAAAATTGACTTATAAGCATTTCCCCTCAGGTCAGGCTTTGAAAAAAACACTAAGGCTAACATATGACTTATTTTTTACATTTCAGACTCCGAAAATAAATATGCTCAAACATGACTTTTTGGATGTAAAACAGACTGAAAAACATGCTAGTGCAAACAGTGTGGTCATTTCTGGCTTCAAAATGGACTTTTAAGCATTTTCCCTCAGGTCAGGCTTTGAAAAAAACACTAAGGCTAACATATGACTTTTTTTACATTTCAGACTCAGAAAAAAAATAAGCTCCAACATGACTTTTTGGATGTAAAACAGGCTGAAAAACATGCTAGTGAACACAGTTTGGTCACATTTAGCTTAAAAATAGACTTATAAGCATTTTCCCTCAGGTCAGACTTTGAAAAAAACACTAAGGCTAACATATGACTTCTTTTACATTTCGGACTCAGAAAAAAAATATGCTCCAACATGACATTTTGGATGTAAAACACGTCGAAAAACATGCTAGTGAAGACAGTTTGGTCTTATTTAGCTTAAAAATGGACTTATAAGCATTTTCCCTCAGGTCAGGCTTTGAAAAAAACACTAAGGCTAACATATGACTTTTTTTACATTTCAGACACAGAAAAAAACTATGCTCAAACATGACTTTTTGGATGTAAAACAGGCTGAAAAACATGCTAGTGAAGACAGTTTGGTCATATTTAGCTTAAAAATAGACATATAAGCATTTTCCCTCAGGTCAGGCTTTGAAAAAAACACTAAGGCTAACATATGACTTTTTTCCCTTTTCGGACTCCGAAAAAAATATGCTCAAACATGACATTTTGGATGTAAAACAGGCTGAAAAACATGCTAGTGCAGACAGTTTGGTCATATTTAGCTTAAAAATAGACATATGAGCCTTTTCCCCCAGGTCAGGCTTTGAAAAAAACACTAAGGCTAACATATGACTTTTTTTACATTTCGGACTCAGAAAAAAAATATGCTCAAACATGACATTTTGGATGTAAAACAGGCTGCAAAACATGCTAGTGCAGACAGTTTGGTCATATTTAGCTTAAAAATAGACATATAAGCATTTTCCCTCAGGTCAGGCTTTGAAAAAAACACTAAGGCTAACATATGACTTTTTTAAAAATTTCAGACTCAGAAAAAAAATATGATCCAACATGACTTTTTGGATGTAAAACAGGCTGAAAAGCATGCTAGTGAAGACAGTTTGGTCATATTTAGCTTAAAAATGGACTTATAAGCATTTTCCCTCAGGTCAGGCTTTGAAAAAAACACTAAGGCTAACATATGACTTTTTTTACATTTCGGACTCAGAAAAAAAATATGCTCAAACATGACATTTTGGATGAAAGACAGGCTGAAAAACATCCTGGTGCAGACAGTTTGGTCATATTTAGCTTAAAAATAGACTTATAAGCATTTTCCCTCAGGTCAGGCTTTGAAAAAAACACTAAGGCTAACATATGACTTTTTTTACATTTCAGACACAGAAAAAAATATGCTCAAACATGACATTTTGGATGTAAAACAGGCTGCAAAACATGCTAGTGAAGACAGTTTGGTCATATTTAGCTTAAAAATAGACTTATAAGCATTTTCCCTCAGGTCAGGCTTTGTAGAAGACACTAAGGCTAACATATGACTTTTTTCCCTTTTCGGACTCCGAAAAAAATATGCTCAAACATGACATTTTGGATGTAAAACAGGCTGAAAAACATGCTAGTGCAGACAGTTTGGTCATATTTAGCTTAAAAATGGACTTATAAGCATTTTCCCTCAGGTCAGGCTTTGAAAAAAACACTAAGGCTAACATATGACTTTTTTTACATTTCGGACTCAGAAAAAAAATATGCTCAAACATGACATTTTGGATGTAAAACAGGCTGCAAAACATGCTAGTGAAGACAGTTTGGTCTTATTTAGCTTAAAAATGGACTTATAAGCATTTTCCCTCAGGTCAGGCTTTGAAAAAAACACTAAGGCTAACATATGACTTTTTTTACATTTCAGACACAGAAAAAAAATATGCTCAAACATGACATTTTGGATGTAAAACACGTCAAAAAACATGCTAGTGCAGACAGTTTGGTCATATTTAGCTTAAAAATGGACTTATAAGCATTTTCCCTCAGGTCAGGCTTTGAAAAAAACACTAAGGCTAACATATGACTTTTTTTACATTTCGGACTCAGAAAAAAAATATGCTCAAACATGACATTTTGGATGTAAAACAGGCTGCAAAACATGCTAGTGCAGACAGTTTGGTCATATTTAGCTTAAAAATTGACTTATAAGCATTTTCCCTCAGGTCAGGCTATGAAAAAAAACACTAAGGCTAACATATGACTTTTTTTTACATTTCAGACTCAGAAAAAAATATGCTCAAACATGACTTTTTGGGGTATAAAACAGGCTGAAAAACATGCTAGTGCAGACAGTTTGGTCATATTTGGCTTAAAAATAGACTTATAAGCATTTTCCCTCAGGTCAGGCTTTGAAAAAAACACTAAGGCTAACATATGACTTTATTCTCATCTTAGACTACGAAAAAAATATGATCCAACATGACTTTTTGGATGTAAAACAGGCTGAAAAGCATGCTAGTGAAGACAGTTTGGTCATATTTAGCTTAAAAATGGACTTATAAGCATTTTCCCTCAGGTCAGGCTTTGAAAAAAACACTAAGGCTAACATAAGACTTTTTTTACATTTCAGACACAGAAAAAAAATATGCTCAAACATGACTTTTTGGATGAAAGACAGGCTGAAAAACATACTGGTGCAGACAGTTTGGTCATATTTAGCTTAAAAATAGACATATAAGCATTTTCCCTCAGGTCAGGCTTTGAAAAAAACACTAAGGCTAACATATGACCTTTTTTAAAAATTTCGGACTCAGAAAAAAAATATGCTCAAACATGACATTTTGGATGTAAAACAGACTGAAAACCATGCTAGTGAAGACAGTTTGGTCATATTTAGCTTAAAAATGGACTTATAAGCATTTTCCCTCAGGTCAGGCTTTGAAAAAAATACTAAGGCTAACATATGACTTTTTTTACATTTCAGACTCAGAAAAAAAATATGCTCCAACATGACTTTTTGGATGTAAAACAGGCTGCAAAACATGCTAGTGCAGACAGTTTGGTCTTATTTAGCTTAAAAATGGACTTATAAGCATTTTCCCTCAGGTCAGGCTTTGAAAAAAACACTAAGGCTAACATATGACTTTTTTTACATTTCAGACTCAGAAAAAAAATAAGCTCAAACATGACATTTTGGATGTAAAACACGTCGAAAAACATGCTAGTGCAGACAGTTTGGTCATATTTAGCTTAAAAATAGACATATAAGCATTTTCACTCAGGTCAGGCTTTGAAAAAAACACTAAGGCTAACATATGACTTTTTTAAAAATTTAAGACTCAGAAAAAAAATATGATCCAACATGACTTTTTGGATGTAAAACAGGCTGAAAAACATGCTAGTGAAGACAGTTTGGTCATATTTAGCTTAAAAATGGACTTATAAGCATTTTACCTCAGGTCAGGCTTTGAAAAAAACACTAAGGCTAACATATGAACTTTTTTCAAAAAAAAAAAACAACTCTTGTAAAAAGCACAAACATGACATTTTGGATGTAAAACAGACTGAAAACCATGCTAGTGAAGACAGTTTGGTCATATTTAGCTTAAAATAGACTTATAAGCCTTTTTCCATCAGGTCAGGCTTTGAAAAAACACTAAGGCTAACATATGACTTTTTTACATTTCGACTCAGAAAAAAAATATGCTCAAACATGACATTTTGAATGTAAAACAGGCTGAAAACATGCTAGTGAAGACAGTTTGGTCATATTTAGCTTAAAATAGACTTATAAGCATTTTCCCTCAGGTCAGGCTTTGAAAAAAACACTAAGGCTAACATATGACTTTTTTTACATTTCAGACTCAGAAAAAAAATATGCTCCAACATGACTTTTTGGATGTAAAACAGGCTGAAAAACATGCTAGTGAAGACAGTTTGGTCATATTTAGCTTAAAAATGGACTTATAAGCATTTTCCCTCAGGTCAGGCTTTGAAAAAAACACTAAGGCTAACATATGACTTTTTTTACATTTCAGACACAGAAAAAAAATATGCTCAAACATGACATTTTGGATGTAAAACACGTCGAAAAACATGCTAGTGCAGACAGTTTGGTCATATTGAGCTTAAAAATGGACTTATAAGCATTTTCCCTCAGGTCAGGCTTTGAAAAAAACACTAAGGCTAACATATGACTTTTTTTACATTTCCGACTCCGAAAAAAAATATGATCCAACATGACTTTTTGGATGAAAGACAGGCTGAAAAACATACTGGTGCAGACAGTTTGGTCATATTTAGCTTAAAAATAGACTTATAAGCATTTTCCCTCAGGTCAGGCTATGAAAAAAATACTAAGGCTAACATATGACTTTTTTTACATTCAAGACACAGAAAAAAAATAAGATCAAACATGACATTTTGGATGTAAAACACGTCGAAAAACATGCTAGTGCAGACAGTTTGGTCATATTTAGCTTAAAAATAGACATATAAGCATTTTCCCTCAGGTCAGGCTTTGAAAAAAACACTAAGGCTAACATATGACTTTTTTTACATTTCAGACTCAGAAAAAAAATATGCTCAAACATGACATTTTGGATGTAAAACAGGCTGAAAAGCATGCTAGTGCAGACAGTTTGGTCATATTTAGCTTAAAAATGGACTTATAAGCATTTTCCCTCAGGTCAGGCTTTGAAAAAAACACTAAGGCTAACGAAAAAAAAAAAAAAAAAAAATATGCTCAAACATGACATTTTGGATGTAAAACAGGCTGAAAAAAATGCCAGTGCAGACAGTTTGGTCATATTTAGCTTAAAAATAGACTTATAAGCATTTTCCCTCAGGTCAGGCTTTGAAAAAAACACTAAGGCTAACATATGACTTTTTTTTACATTTCAGACTCAGAAAAAAAATATGCTCAAACATGACATTTTGGATGTAAAACAGACTGAAAAACATGCTAGTGCAGACAGTTTGGTCATATTTAGCTTAAAAATGGACTTATAAGCATTTTCCCTCAGATCAGGCTTTGAAAAAAACACTAAGGCTAACATATGACTTTTTTTACATTTCCGACTCCGAAAAAAAATATGATCCAACATGACTTTTTGGATGAAAGACAGGCTGAAAAACATACTGGTGCAGACAGTTTGGTCATATTTAGCTTAAAAATTGACTTATAAGCATTTTCCCTCAGGTCAGGCTTTGAAAAAAACACTAAGGCTAACATATGACTTTTTTTTACATTTCAGACTCAGAAAAAAAATATGCTCAAACATGACATTTTGGATGTAAAACAGACTGAAAAACATGCTAGTGCAGACAGTTTGGTCATATTTAGCTTAAAAATGGACTTATAAGCATTTTCCCTCAGATCAGGCTTTGAAAAAAACACTAAGGCTAACATATGACTTCTTTTACATTTCAGACACAGAAAAAAAATAAGCTCAAACATGACATTTTGGATGTAAAACACGTCGAAAAACATGCTAGTGCAGACAGTTTGGTCATATTTAGCTTAAAAATAGACTTATAAGCATTTTCCCTCAGATCAGGCTTTGAAAAAAACACTAAGGCTAACATATGACTTTTTTTACATTTCCGACTCCGAAAAAAAATATGATCCAACATGACTTTTTGGATGAAAGACAGGCTGAAAAACATACTGGTGCAGACAGTTTGGTCATATTTAGCTTAAAAATAGACTTATAAGCATTTTCCCTCAGGTCAGGCTTTGAAAAAAACACTAAGGCTAACATATGACTTTTTTAAAAATTTCAGACTCAGAAAAAAAATATGATCCAACATGACTTTTTGGATGAAAGACAGGCTGAAAAACATGCTAGTGCAGACAGTTTGGTCATATTTAGCTTAAAAATAGACTTATAAGCATTTTCCCTCAGGTCAGGCTTTGAAAAAAACACTAAGGCTAACATATGACTTTTTTTACATTTCAGACTCAGAAAAAAAATATGATCCAACATGACATTTTGGATGTAAAACAGGCTGAAAAACATACTGGTGCAGACAGTTTGGTCATATTTAGCTTAAAAATAGACTTATAAGCATTTTCACTCAGGTCAGGCTTTGAAAAAAACACTAAGGCTAACATATGACTTTTTTTTACATTTCAGACTCAGAAAAAAAATATGATCCAACATGACTTTTTGGATGAAAGACAGGCTGAAAAACATGCTAGTGCAGACAGTTTGGTCATATTTGGCTTAAAAATAGACTTATAAGCATTTTCCCTCAGGTCAGGCTTTGAACAAAACACTAAGGCTAATATATGACTTTTTTTACATTTCAGACTCAGAAAAAAAAAAAGCTCAAACATGACATTTTGGATGTAAAACACGTCGAAAAACATGCTAGTGCAGACAGTTTGGTCATTTCTGGCTTCAAAATAGACTTATAAGCATTTTCCCTCAGGTCAGGCTTTGAAAAAAACACTAAGGCTAACATATGACTTTTTTCCCATTTCGGACTCCGAAAAAAAAATGTGCTCAAACATGACTTTTTGGATGTAAAACAGGCTGAAAAACATGCTAGTGCAGACAGTTTGGTCATATTTGGCTTAAAAATAGACTTTCATACCTTTTCCCTCAGGTCAGGGTTTGAAAAAAACACTAAGGCTAACATATGACTTTTTTCCCATTTCGGAGTCAGAAAAAAAATGTGCTCAAACATGACATTTTGGATGTAAAACAGGCTGAAAAACATGCTAGTGAAGACAGTCTTGTTGTTTTTGGCCTAAAAAGATTCTTTCAGAGGTTTTTCCTCAGGTCAGGCTTTCAAAAAAACACTTAGGCTAACATATGACTTTTTTTACATTTCGGACTCCGAAAAAAAAAAATGCTCAAACATGACATTTTGAATATAAAACAGGCTGAAACATGCTAGTGGAGACAGTTTGGTCATATTTAGCTTAAAAATAGACTTTCATACCTTTTCCTCAGGTCAGGCTTTGAAAAAAACACTAAGGCTAACATATGACTTTTTCCCATTTCGGACTCCGAAAAAAAATATGCTCAAACATGACATTTTGGATGTAAAACAGGCTGAAAAACATGCTAGTGGAGACAGTTTGGTCATACCAGGTTGTGTCTTGTACCTACGCTATCCCACATCTTCTCACATATTTTAAACAGGAAAATCCACAGGGTTACTTCTCTGGACCAACCAGGTAAAACTTGACCTCAGAGTGCTTTATATTTATACACTGATCAAGAAACCTTCTCCTTGTACACAAAATGTCGCTACTTATAGTTCCTACACTTAAAAAATGTCCACTTTTCTTCTCTTTGCATGTTTTTCTCTCCTGAAGGGTGAACCTGCACCCCATCCAATCAAACAGCTGATGGATGAAGACTCTAAAGTGGCCTTCACTGGAGGAGGGCTCAGTGTGATCAAAGTTGAAGGAGTTGTGTATCAGTGCACATGATGAGGCCTTTGTAACAGTCTTCAATCAATCAATCAATCAATCAATCTTTATTTGTATAGCGCCAATTCATAACAAGTGTTATCTCAAGACACTTTACAATAGAGCATAAAGCTCTTCATTTTATGGATACACATATATGCATAGATACATATATACATATAAAATACACATATACATATATATACAAATATATACATCCAACACCCAACATGAATCCATATAGCCAATCATGAATCCCTCCATCATGGCGGCAAGAAAAAACCTTCTGTTAAGCAGCAGGAAATCTTGAATGTGGATCCCAGTCTCATGATGAACAGCAAATCCACACGATGCTGTGATGGGTGTGAGGGCAAAGGAAGGGAAGTAAGAGGAGACAAGTGGACGAAGTAAGAACTAAAGTTAGGGACAGGTCCATGTATCATTGGCCTGTCGTCTGATTCCTTAGAGGTTAGCCTCTTGAGATGCTACATCTCATTTCTGGAGGGTCCTCATGTCTGAATGGTTGTGGTGATCATTTTCTAGAAGTATAATCTTAGATATTCAAACTGAAAATAAGAACTTATGGTAGTAGCGAACTCATGGGTGCCCAGACCACAAGTGCATCCCAACCATATTTGTCTCCGTTAAGTATAAATGTGTTAAAGGCCTCTTGAGATGTGACATCCCATTTTCAAGAGGGACTTCATGACTATGTGGTAATAAGAAATAGATACTGTAGGTGTAACGATCATGGATATGGAGATCATGCTAATAACTACATGAACAGCTATAATGATAATGAGAATGGAGTGTTCCTAATAGAATGGCCAACTATGTGTGTCATGTTTATAGCTGTAGTTTTGAGGTTTCATGACTCCACAGCAGCAGGCAGTCTCCACCAAGGATCCCAGGCCACCTACAAGACAAGAGCCAGAGTCGAGTACAGGAGCAAACAAAAGGGGCAAAAACAGATGTGGAGAGAGAGAGAGAGAGAGTGATAGAGCCCATTGTGCCAGACCCCTCCCCCCCGGCAGTCTAGGCCTATTACATCTAAACTATGAGTCTAGTTTATGAACTAATTTATTTATTTATTTATAACCTATAAGCTGGTTCCTAACTGAAAGCTTTATCAAAGAGGAATGTTTTAAGTCTAACCTTAAAGGTAGAGAGAGTGTCAGACTCCCGAACTGTGGTTGGTAAATTGTTCCAGAGAAGAGGAGCCTGATAACTGAAGGCTCTACCTCCCATACTACTTTTGGAGATTGATGGCACCACAAGTAGGCCAGCATCTTGGGAGCGTAATGTTCTAGAGGGGTTGTACGGCACTACAAGCTCTTCAAGATAGACTGGTGCCTGTCCACTGAGAGCTTTATAGGTGAGGAGAAGAATCTTGAATTCTATTCTATATTTAATGGGGAGCCAATGCAGAGAAGCTAATACAGGAGTAATGTGGTCTCTTCTCCTAGTTCTAGTCAGTACCGTGCTGCAGCATTTTGGACCAGCTGAAGCGTCTTAAGCGACTTGCTGGGACAGCCTGAAAGCAGAGAATTACAATAGTCCAATCTGGAGGTAACAAAAGCATGGACTAGCTTTTCAGCATCGCTCTGGGACAGGATAGGCCTGATTTTAGCGATGTTGCGTAGATGAAAAAAGGCTGTTTTGAAATTTGCTTTATGTGAGAGTTAAAGGATAAATCCTGATCAAATAGCACTCCTAGATTTCTAACAGTTGTGCTTGGTGCCAGGGTAATGCCATCTATGGCAGTTAAATCACTAGAAAAGGATTCTCTAAGGTGTCGAGGGCCCAGCACAATAATCTCTGTCTTGTCTGAGTTAAGAAGAAGAAAATTTCTGGCCATCCAGGTTCTGATGTCCTTTAAACAGGCATCTAGTTTATCTAAGTGGTTTGTCTCACCTGGCTTTAAAGATACATAGAGCTGTGTGTCATCAGCGTAGCAGTGAAAATTAACAGAGTATTTCCTCATGATATTACCAAAGGGAAGCATATATATAGAGAAGAGAATTGGACCTAGCACTGAACCTTGAGGAACCCCGTAACTTACTTTATTGTACACAGAAGATTTGTTGTTCACGTGTACAAACTGATATCTATTAGATAAGTAGGACTTAAACCAGTTTAAGGCAGTCCCTGTAATCCCAAGTAACATCTCCAATCTCTGTATAAGAACATCATGATCAATGGTGTCGAAAGCTGCACTAAGATCTAACAAAACAAGAACAGAGAGCAGTCCTTCATCTGAAGCTGAAAGTAGATCATTGGTTACTTTAACTAGAGCAGTCTCTGTGCTGTGATGAGCTCTAAATCCTGACTGAAAGTCCTCAGCAGGCTATTGTCTTGAAGGAAGTCACCTAGCTGATCAGCTACCACTTTCTCCAGGATCTTTGAGGCAAATGGAAGGTTAGAAATAGGCCTATAGTTAGCTAATGTTCCTGAATCAAGGTTAGGTTTTTTAAGGATGGGTTTGATTACTGCTGTTTTAAAAAGACTGTGGCACGTAGCCTGTTGATAGAGATATATTTACTGTCTCCAGCAACAATGGACAAACTAGAGGAAAGACCTCCTTAAACAACTTAGTTGGGATTGGGTCTAAAAGGCAGGTTGATGATTTAGAGGAAGAGACGAGAGAATTTAGCTCCTGAAGGCTGATCGTAGAGACTGTCTAACTCAGGTCTGACTTCTACTACATTTAAAGGTAGGGCAGGTTCGGCTGGAGATAAAGAGTTGCTAATTTTATCTCTAATTTTCAGAATTTTATCATTGAAAAAGTTCATAAAGTCCTCACAGCCCAGGGTTAGAGGAATCACAGGCTCAATAGAGCTCTGACTCTGTGTCAGCCTGGCTACAGTGCTGAAGAGATATCTAGGGTTGTTTCTATTTTCTTCAATTAGTGAAGAGTAGTAGGCAGCTCGAGCATGTTTTAAGGCTCTCATGTAGTTAATATGACTCTCTCGCCAAAGTATCGTGACTCTTCCCTTTCATCAGGACGCCACATTCTCTCTACTTCACGGGTTGTTTGTTTAAGTGTACGAGTTTCTGAGTTAAACCAAGGAGCTGTCCTCTGACGTTTAATACGTTTTTGTCTCAGTGGGGCAATTGAGTCCAAAGTGGATCTTAGTAGACTGGCTGAGTCATCAACAAGCTGATCCAGCTGAGTTGAGCTAAAGCTAATATCACAGTTATCAGTTGGCCAATTTATTGAGCTTAGGGCAGTAGGAATGGCCTCTGTGAATTTAGCCACTGCACCACTGGACAGATTTCTACTGCTCACAGTTTTGCTGCAAAACACAGAATCTTCCAGGAGGATGCTAAAAGTCACTAAGAAGTGGTCGGATAAAAATGGATTCTCTGGAAAAACTTTCACTTCATTGATATTGAGGCCATATGCTAAAACCAAATCAAGAGTGTGATTAAAATGATGGGTAGCTTCATTAACAGACTGAATAAAGCCAACTGAGTCTATTAATGACATAAAAGCTGAGCTAAGACTATCACTCTCTTTGTCCACATGGATATTAAAATCACCTACAATGACTATTTTATCAGAGCTTAGGACCAAGTTTGATATGTACTCAGAGAATTCTGATAAGAATTCAGAGTATGGGCCTGGAGGAGATAAATTATCACAAATAGGACTGTCTGGCCAGTTTTTGAATCAGTATGAGATAAATTTAGAGTAAGGCTTTCAAAAAAGTATATTTAGCCTTTGGTCTGTGATTGATTTGGAGACAGGAATGATAAATAGCTGCTACACCACCACCACGGCCTGTGTCACGTGGTATATGAATATTTGAATGACTGGGGGGAGTGGACTCATTTAAACTGACATATTCCTCTTCTCGTAGCCATGTCTCAGTTAGACAGAATAAATCAATCTGATTTTCTGTTATAAGGTCGTTCACCAGTAAAGATTTGGACCTGAGAGATCTAATATTTAAGAGACCACATCTAATTCTCTGATGTTTTAAAGCCACTACATTTGAAGGTTTTATTTTTATCAGATTTCTGTGGTTGACACCTTTTTTATTTGTTTTTGTGTTAATATCTAGGTGAGCTTTGGGTCGGGGTACTGACACAGTCTCTATGGAATAATGTTTATCACTATTACAAAAGCCATAGCAGTTATCTAAGGGATGAACACAACTGTCATAACAGTAATGGCAGGCAAACTGTCTTAGAGCAAGCGCAGAGGAGCGTGGAGGACTGCAGCTCTGCAACATGGTCTCATCTCTGAGAGGTCATAAGTGTGACTCTGCCATGTTTTTTGATAGGAGAGATGCACCAGCCAGAGTAGGATGGATGCCATCTCTGCCTATCAGGCCAGGTTTTCTCCAGAAGGTTGACCAATTGTCAATGAAGCCCACATCATTTGCTGGACACCACCTCGATAGCCAGCGGTTGAATGATGACATGCGGCTATACATATCATCACTGGTCAGATTGGGCAAGGGGCCAGAGAAAATTACGGAGTCCGACATTTCCTTTGCAAAAGAGCACACTGATTCAATGTTTAATTTAGTTACTTCCGACTGGCGACGTCGGGAGTCATTCGTGCCGACATGGAGGACTATTCTAGCAAACTTACGTTTACTCTTTGCCAGCAACTTCAAATTTGCCTCAATGTCGCCCGCTCTGGCCCCTGGGATACACCTCACTATGCCCGCTGACTTCGCTATCTTCACGTTTCTGACTATGTCAGAAACGTGAAGATAGCGACTACTGAGTCTTCAGTCTGTGTTTTGTAAATGTTGCTTACCTGATGTACAAACCTGTGCTCGGTCATCATGCCTCCGCAGCACCGGTTCCCAAAGTGTAACCAAAGCACTTTTACTCTGGTCAAGTGCATTCAGCATGTTGAACTTCGTAATTTGATTCAAGACCCTAGCACCCAGAATCATGTGATATTTTTAATTGAACAGTTGATGAGCAAAATCAATTTGCTCACTGCTGACGGTCATCTTATTAATCTCATAATTGATTTTATTTTCTTTTTTGATGTTCTTATGTGTTATTTTTACTGTGCAGCACTTTGGTAAACTTTGTTTTTTAAATGTGCTATATAAATAAAGTGGATTGGATTGGATCTCGATCACCACCAAAATCTAATCATTTCTAAGCTATTCTATTACCAACATCTCCTTAAAATTTCAGTGAAATCCATCCAGTAGCTTTTATGTAATCTTCATAACAAACAGGGCCAAAAACATAACCTCCTTGGTTGAGTTTAATCAAAATTTTAAGTGATGTTCCCGAAACTTGTGTTGTGTTCATGGCTCCAAATTAAAAGAGCCCATTTTGAAAACACACTTCACAGCAGAAAAAAAAATGTTTATTTACTGGTTTGGCAAATGAAGTCGGTATCCACAGCTTATGTATTTGTTCACTTATATCCACTTTTTAAAATTTTTAAACACTGACCTCCACAACCCTCCCACCTTGTTGCTTAAATTGACTTTCTCTCCCATTCTGATGCCATTTTAAACCCCAATGTCCACTTCCCTTAATTCACTGTTGTGATTGGTCCAATAGATATGGAGTAGTTTGATTGGTGTACATACTTTTCATAGCATAACCTGTTTTTATCCATCCAGTTCTGATGACTAAACCAATACGCAAGTTAAAATAAAATGCAGTTCCATAAACGACCACTAGAGGCTGAATAAAAAATGTAACTAATACCCATCAAAGCCCATATTAACATGCCCAGTTTTTCAAAGAAATATAGACGCGTTCTTATTGTTTTTTATCCATAGCTTACTGTGGAACCTGTTTTTAATCTACCAAGCTCTACTGATTATACTAGGGGAAAGATGGATAATTTACAAATATAAAGGAGCCTTAAAGAGAGAGATTGTTAGTGAGAAGATTGGTGGCTCAACACTGTTTTAAACTAAAAGCCATAAAAGTTAACATTAGTTTGAGAAAGAACAGAAACATTGACGTTTAAATAAAAAAAAAAGTGCAGTTCCATAAGTGCCCACTACAGGCTGGCTCTAAAATTCAATGAATACCCATTAAAGCCCATATTAAAAATACAGTTTACAACAGAAAAGGTGTTTATTTACTGGTTAAGCAGATAAAGTTGGTATCCAGAGCTTATTGTGTAATTTTAATTTATAGCCATTGATGACTAAACCAACAAAGAAGTTAAAGAAAAAAACTGCAGTTCCATCAATGTTTTTTTTTTTTAATCTATCCAGCTTAAAGGAAAAGTTCGGTTCCTGCAGCTTTTACATTGTTTATAGAATGAAGAACAACAATATACTCACCCAGAAGGCTTTCCTGATGCAAACGGTGCTTCGGGAGATATTTAGATCCAAAATCGAGCAGCGGACACCGATATAATGGTAGCCCGTAGGGCATAGATCGCCGCTCCTAAAAACTGCATTAATCGTTCAAAAACTCATGTTTTTCACCGATATTCCATCATGATTTGCTCCGAAAGGACCGCCATTGCAGTCTGTGTCTCTCCACACAGCGCTGTGTGGCTGAACTAACCTCTGAACTGACGAGCTGTTTACATGCTCTTTGCGCATGCGCAGTACTCTGTGGAGCGCTATGACGCTTCCTTATCTGTATATCTGTATACTGTGGCTCCAAACTGTAAGGACGCCCATCATATTCAAAGTCCTCCTCCACAACATCTTCATCCCATAGATATTCGGCCCATTTTGCACAAAACTGGAAGAAGAAAGTTGATTTGTAGCTGCCGATCTTCCCTGAAACAATGAGCACTGCAAGATGCGCCGAAGAGCATGTAAACAGCTCGTCAGTTCAGAGGTTAGTTCAGCCACACAGCGCTGTGTGGAGAGACACAGGCTGCAATGGCGGTCCTTTCGGAGCAAATCATGATGGAATATCGGTGAAAAACAGGAGTTTTTGGACGATTAATGCAGTTTTTAGGAGCGGCGATCTATGCCCTACGGGCTACCATTATATTGGTGTCCACTGCTCGATTTTGGATCTAAATATCTCCCGAAGCACCGTTTGCATCAGGAAAGCCTTCTGGGTGAGTATATTGTTGTTCTTCATTCTATAAACAATGTAAAAGCTGCAGGAACCGAACTTTTCCTTTAAGTGATTAAACCAGAGAAAGTATTCATGACTTATAAATATTAAGAAACTCTGATGACAATTGAACAAATCATGGACGTTAAAAGAAACTGTAGTACCATTAGTGACCACTAGAGGCTGGCTCCGAAATCCAAAGAGTACCCATATAAGTCCATATTAATATGCCCAGCTTTACAGAAGAAATAAACATGTGTTCTTGTGAATTTTCTTTTCATCCATAGCTTATTGTAGAACCTGTTTTTTTAGCTATCCAGTTCTAATCATTACATAGAAATCATTCATAACTTATAAATATTAAGGAGCTCCGACGAACAATTTTATGTGAAAATTTTGGTGGCTCAACTCCAACAAAGCAACTTGCTAAAATAAAGGTAAAGCTCAATTTGAAACAGAACAAAACATGGACAATTACAAGAAACTGCTGCTCCATTAGTGTCCACTAGGGGTTGACTTTAAAATTTAACAAATAACCATTAAAGCCCACTTTTATTAAAGAAATAAAGATGTTTTTAATTATTTAATCCATAGCTTATTGTAGTTTTTGTTGTTTTATCTATCCACCTTAAGTGACTAAACCAGAGATAGTATTCATAACTTATAAATATTAAGAAGCTCTGATGAACGATTAAACAAAACATGGACGTCAAAAGAAACTGTAGTACCATTAGTGACCACTAGAGGCTGGCTCCGAAACCCAAAGAGTACCCATATAAGCCCATAATAATATGCCCAGTTTAGCTGAAGAAATAAAGATGTGTTCTTGTGATTTTTTTTCACTCCATAGCTTATTATAGTACCTGTTTTTTTCAATCTATCCGGTTCTAATCATTACATAGAAATCATTCATAACTTATAAATATCGAGGAGCTCCGACGAACAATTGTTTGTTAAAAGTTCGGTGGCTCAACACCAATAAAGCAACTGGCTAAAATTAAGCTAAAGCTCAGTTTAAACTAAACAAAACATGGCCAATTAATAGAAACTGCTGTTCCATTAGTGTCCACTAGGGGCTGGCTCCAAAATTCAAAGACTACCCAATAAAGCCCATATTAAAACTACAGTTCACAGCAGTACCTAATTAAGCAGCTAGTAAGTGTAGGTTCTTTCTTTCTTTAGGTTTAAGCCTGAATAGCTGCGAGCTGTTTATAAACGGTGCTATATTTAAGTATTTATGAGCTTGCAAACCACACAGAACACAAAAGATGCCTGAGTGGAGCTCGGCTCTACACTGAATAAATGTTTTGCTGTTTTTTTGTGAAGGCTGAACACCTCCCAGGCTTTAACCGTGTGAGCACTGATGACCTTGTCCTTGTGTTTAATCTGCTATTGAACCGTTTATCTTCCTCCTGAGGCAATGAAACAGCAGACTAGTCCATCAGGTGAAAAAGAGTCATCAAAAATAAACACAAACAGACAACAGGGAGGATGCAAGTGAGTCAAATTTAATATGAATGCGCTCTATAGAAAGAGGCAGAGTGTTTGGTTTTTCTCTTCTCGTCACCACCACCCGCTCCAACATGACCATGAGCCGATAAATCACACGGAAAAAAATGTCAGTAAACTTCCAC